>CM056057.1:119259877-119859877 GCA_029574335.1 Rana kukunoris
TGCATCTTTAATGCGTTTAGAGGAACCCTGCTGCATTTTTGATGCATTTAGAAGAACTCTGCTGCATTTTTGATGCCTTTAGAGGCACTCTGCTGCATTTTTTATGCGTTTAGAGGAACTCTGCTGCATTTAGAGGCACTCTGCTGCATTTTTGATGCATTTAGAGGCACTCTGCTGCATTTTTAATGCGTTTAGAGGAACCCTGCTGCATTTTTGATGCGTTTAGAAGAACTCTGCTGCATTTTTGATGCATTTAGAGGCACTCTGCTGCACTTTTGATGCGTTTAGTGGAACTCTGCTGCACTTTTGATGCGGCACTTTTGATGCGTTTAGTGGAACTCTGCTGCATTTTTTATGCGTTTAGTGGAACTCTGCTGCATTTTTGATGCCTTTAGAGGCACTCTGCTGCATTTTTAATGCGTTTAGAGGAACCCTGCTGCATTTTTGATGCGTTTAGAAGAACTCTGCTGCATTTTTGATGCGTTTAGAAGAACTCTGCTGCATTTTTGATGCGTTTATAGGCACTCTGCTGCATTTTTGATGCGTTTAGAGGCACTCTGCTGCATTTTTGATGCGTTTAGTGGAACTCTGCTGCATTTTTGATGCGTTTAGAGGAACTCTGCTGCATTTTTGATGCGTTTAGAGGAACTCTGCTGCATTTTTGATGCGTTTAGAGGAACTCTGCTGCATTTTTGATGCGTTTAGAGGCACTCTGCTGCATTTTAATGCGTTTAGAGGCACTCTGCTGCATTTTTGATGCGTTTAGAGGAACTCTGCTGCATTTTTGATGCGTTTAGAGGAACTCTGCTGCATTTTTGATGCGTTTAGAGGCACTCTGCTGCATTTTTGATGCGTTTAGTGGAACTCTGCTGCATTTTTGATGCATTTAGAGGCACTCTGCTGCATTTTTGATGCCTTTAGAGGCACTCTGCTGCATTTTTAATGCGTTTAGAGGAACCCTGCTGCATTTTTGATGCGTTTAGAAGAACTCTGCTGCATTTTTGATGCGTTTAGAAGAACTCTGCTGCATTTTTGATGCGTTTAGAGGCACTCTGCTGCATTTTTAATGCGTTTAGAGGCACTCTGCTGCATTTTTGATGTGTTTAGTGGAACTCTGCAGCATTTTTGATGCGTTTAGTGGAACTCTGCTGCACTTTTGATGCGTTTAGTGGAACTCTGCTGCATTTTTGATGCGTTTAGTGGAACTCTGCTGCATTTTTGATGCGTTTAGTGGAACTCTGCTGCATTTTTGATGCCTTTAGAGGCACTCTGCTGCATTTTTAATGCGTTTAGAGGAAGCCAGCTGCATTTTTGATGCGTTTAGAAGAACTCTGCTGCATTTTTGATGCGTTTAGAAGAACTCTGCTGCATTTTTGATGCGTTTAGAGGCACTCTGCTGCATTTTTAATGCGTTTAGAGGCACTCTGCTGCATTTTTAATGCGTTTAGAGGCACTCTGCTGCATTTTTGATGCGTTTAGAGGAACTCTGCTGCATTTTTGATGCGTTTAGAGGAACTCTGCTGCATTTTTTATGCGTTTAGTGGAACTCTGCTGCATTTTTGATGCGTTTAGTGAAACTCTGCTGCATTTAGAGGCACTCTGCTGCATTTTTGATGCATTTAGAGGCACTCTGCTGCATTTTTAATGCGTTTAGAGGAACCCTGCTGCATTTTTGATGCATTTAGAACTCTGCTGCATTTTTGATGCGTTTAGAGGCACTCTGCTGCATTTTTGATGCGTTTAGAGGAACTCTGCTGCATTTTGATGCGTTTAGAGGCACTCTGCTGCATTTTTGATGCGTTAAGTGGCACTCTGCTGCATTTTTGATGCGTTAAGTGGCACTCTGCTGCATTTTTGATGCCTTTAGTGGAACTCTGCTGCATTTTTGATGCGTTTAGTGGAACTCTGCTGCATTTTTGATGCCTTTAGAGGCACTCTGCTGCATTTTTAATGCGTTTAGAGGAACCCTGCTGCATTTTTGATGCGTTTAGAGGAACTCTGCTGCATTTTTTATGCATTTAAAGGAACTCTGGAGCGTTCCTGATGCGTTTAGAGGCACTCTGCTGCATTTTTGATGCGTTTAGAGGAACTCTGCTGCATTTAGAGGAACCCTGCTGCATTTTTGATGCATTTAGAAGAACTCTGCTGCATTTTTGATGCATTTAGAGGCTCTCTGCTGCATTTTTGATGCGTTTAGAGGAACTCTGCTGCATTTTTGATGCGTTTAGAGGAACTCTGCTGCATTTTTGATGCGTTTAGAGGCACTCTGCTGCATTTTTGATGCGTTTAGAGGCACTCTGCTGCACTTTTGATGCGTTTAGTGGAACTCTGCTGCATTTTTGATGCGTTTAGTGGAACTCTGCTGCATTTTTGATGCCTTTAGAGGCACTCTGCTGCATTTTTAATGTGTTTAGAGGAACCCTGCTGCATTTTTGATGCGTTTAGAAGAACTCTGCTGCATTTTTGATGCGTTTAGAGAACTCTGCTGCATTTTTGATGCGTTTAAGAGGAACTCTGCTGCATTTTTGATGCGTTTAGAAGAACTCTGCTGCATTTTTGATGCGTTTAGAGGCACTCTGCTGCATTTTTGATGCGTTTAGAGGCACTCTGCTGCATTTTGATGCGTTTAGAGGCACTCTGCTGCATTTTTGATGCGTTTAGAGGCACTCTGCTGCATTTTTAATGCGTTTAGAGGCACTCTGCTGCATTTTTAATGCGTTTAGAGGCACTCTGCTGCATTTTAATGCGTTTAGAGGCACTCTGCTGCATTTTTGATGCGTTTAGAGGAACTCTGCTGCATTTTTGATGCGTTTAGAGGAACTCTGCTGCATTTTTGATGCGTTTAGAGGCACTCTGCTGCATTTTTGATGCGTTTAGAGGAACTCTGCTGCATTTTTGATGCGTTTAGAGGAACTCTGCTGCATTTTTGATGCCTTTAGAGGAACTCTGCTGCATTTTTGATGCCTTTAGAGGCACTCTGCTGCATTTTTGATGCGTTTAGAGGCACTCTGCTGCATGTTTTTATGCCTTTAGAGGAACTCTGCGCTTTTTGATGCATTTAGAGGCACTCTGTTGCATTTTTGATGCATTTAGAGGATCTCTGGAGCGTTCCTGATGCGTTTAGAGGAACTCTGCTGCATTTTGATGCCTTTAGAGGAACTCTGCTGCATGTTTTATGCCTTTAGAGGAACTCTGCTGCATTTTTGATGCATTTAGAGGAACTCTGCTGCATTTTTGATGCATTTAGAGGAACTCTGCTGCATTTTTGTATGCCTTTAGGGGAACTCTGCTGCATTTTTGATGCATTTAGAGGCACTCTTGAGCGTTCCTGATGCATTTAGAGGCACTCTGCTGCATTTTTGATGCGTTTAGTGGAACTCTGCTGCATTTTTGATGCCATTAGAGGCACTCTGCTGCATTTTTATGTATTTAGAGGAACTCTTGAGCGTTCCTGATGCGTTTATAGGCACTCTGCTGCATTTTTGATGCGCTTAGAGGCACTCTGCTGCATTTTTGATGCATTTAGAGGCACTCTGCTGCATTTTTGATGCATTTAGAGGCACTCTGCTGCATTTTTGATGTGTTTAGTGGAACTCTGCTGCATTTTTGATGCGTTTAGTGGAACTCTGCTGCATTTATGCGTTTAATGGAACTCTGCTGCATTTTTGATGCATTTAGAGGCTCTCTGCTGCATTTTTGATGCGTTTAGAGGAACTCTGCTGCATTTTTGATGCGTTTAGAGGAACTCTGCTGCATTTTTGATGCGTTTAGAGGCACTCTGCTGCATTTTTGATGCGTTTAGTGGAACTCTGCTGCATTTTTGATGCGTTTAGTGGAACTCTGCTGCATTTTTGATGCGTTTAGTGGAACTCTGCTGCATTTTTGATGCCTTTAGAGGCACTCTGCTGCATTTTTGATGCGTTTAGAGGAACCCTGCTGCATTTTTGATGCGTTTAGAAGAACTCTGCTGCATTTTTGATGCGTTTAGAAGAACTCTGCTGCATTTTTGATGCATTTAGAGGCACTCTGCTGCATTTTTAATGCGTTTAGAGGCACTCTGCTGCATTTTTGATGCGTTTAGAGGAACTCTGCTGCATTTTTGATGCGTTTAGTGGAACTCTGCTGCATTTTTGATGCGTTTAGTGGAACTCTGCTGCATTTTTGATGCGTTTAGTGGAACTCTGCTGCATTTTTGATGCGTTTAGTGGAACTCTGCTGCATTTTTGATGCCTTTAGAGGCACTCTGCTGCATTTTTAATGCGTTTAGAGGAACCCTGCTGCATTTTTGATGCATTTAGAAGAACTCTGCTGCATTTTTGATGCGTTTAGAGGCACTCTGCTGCATTTTTGATGCGTTTAGAGGAACTCTGCTGCATTTTGATGCGTTTAGAGGCACTCTGCTGCATTTTTGATGCGTTAAGTGGCACTCTGCTGCATTTTTGATGCGTTAAGTGGCACTCTGCTGCATTTTTGATGCCTTTAGAGGAACTCTGCTGCATTTTTGATGCGTTTAGTGGAACTCTGCTGCATTTTTGATGCCTTTAGAGGCACTCTGCTGCATGTTTTATGCCTTTAGAGGAACTCTTGAGCATTCTTAATGCATTTAGTGACACTCTGTTGCATTTTTGATGCATTTAGAGGAACTCTGGAGCGATCTTGATGCCTTTAGAGGCACTCTGCTGCATTTTTGATGCGTTTAGAGGCACTCTGCTGCATTTTTGATGCGTTTAGAGGCACTCTGCTGCATTTTTGATGCGTTTAGAGGCACTCTGCTGCATTTTTGATGCGTTTAGAGGCACTCTGCTGCATTTTTGATGCGTTTAGAGGCACTCTGCTGCATTTTTGATGCGTTTAGAGGCACTCTGCTGCATTTTTGATGCGTTTAGAGGCACTCTGCTGCATTTTTGATGCGTTTAGAGGCACTCTGCTGCATTTTTGATGCGTTTAGAGGCACTCTGCTGCACTTTTGATGCATTTAGAGGCACTCTGCTGCACTTTTGATGCATTTAGAGGCACTCTGCTGCATCTTTAATGCGTTTAGAGGAACCCTGCTGCATTTTTGATGCATTTAGAAGAACTCTGCTGCATTTTTGATGCCTTTAGAGGCACTCTGCTGCATTTTTGATGCATTTAGAAGAACTCTGCTGCATTTTTGATGCCTTTAGAGGCACTCTGCTGCATTTTTGATGCGTTTAGAGGAACTCTGCTGCATTTTTTATGCATTTAAAGGAACTCTGGAGCGTTCCTGATGCGTTTAGAGGCACTCTGCTGCATTTTTGATGCGTTTAGAGGAACTCTGCTGCATTTAGAGGCACTCTGCTGCATTTTTGATGCATTTAGAGGCACTCTGCTGCATTTTTAATGCGTTTAGAGGAACCCTGCTGCATTTTTGATGCATTTAGAAGAACTCTGCTGCATTTTTGATGCATTTAGAGGCTCTCTGCTGCATTTTTGATGCGTTTAGAGGAACTCTGCTGCATTTTTGATGCGTTTAGAGGAACTCTGCTGCATTTTTGATGCGTTTAGAGGCACTCTGCTGCATTTTTGATGCGTTTAGAGGCACTCTGCTGCACTTTTGATGCGTTTAGTGGAACTCTGCTGCACTTTTGATGCGTTTAGTGGAACTCTGCTGCATTTTTGATGCGTTTAGTGGAACTCTGCTGCATTTTTGATGCCTTTAGAGGCACTCTGCTGCATTTTTAATGCGTTTAGAGGAACCCTGCTGCATTTTTGATGCGTTTAGAACTCTGCTGCATTTTTGATGCGTTTAGATAAACTCTGCTGCATTTTTGATGCGTTTAGAAGAACTCTGCTGCATTTTTGATGCGTTTAGAGGCACTCTGCTGCATTTTTAATGCGTTTAGAGGCACTCTGCTGCATTTTTAATGCGTTTAGAGGCACTCTGCTGCATTTTTAATGCGTTTAGAGGCACTCTGCTGCATTTTTAATGCGTTTAGAGGAACTCTGCTGCATTTTTGATGCGTTTAGTGGAACTCTGCTGCATTTTTGATGCGTTTAGTGGAACTCTGCTGCATTTTTGATGCGTTTAATGGAACTCTGCTGCATTTTTGATGCCTTTAGAGGCACTCTGCTGCATTTTTGATGCCTTTAGAGGCACTCTGCTGCATTTTTGATGCGTTTAGAGGCACTCTGCTGCATTTTTGATGCGTTTAGAGGCACTCTGCTGCATGTTTTATGCCTTTAGAGGAACTCTGGAGCGTTCCTGATGCATTTAGAGGCACTCTGTTGCATTTTTGATGCATTTAGAGGATCTCTGGAGCGTTCCTGATGCGTTTAGAGGAACTCTGCTGCATTTTGATGCCTTTAGAGGAACTCTGCTGCATGTTTTATGCCTTTAGAGGAACTCTGCTGCATTTTTGATGCATTTAGAGGAACTCTGCTGCATTTTTGTATGCCTTTAGGGGAACTCTGCTGCATTTTTGTATGCCTTTAGGGGAACTCTGCTGCATTTTTGATGCATTTAGAGGCACTCTTGAGCGTTCCTGATGCATTTAGAGGAACCCTGCTGCATTTTTGATGCATTTAGAAGAACTCTGCTGCATTTTTGATGCGTTTAGAAGAACCCTGCTGCATTTTTGATGCATTTAGAAGAACTCTGCTGCATTTTTGATGCTTTTAGAGGAACTCTGCTGCATTTTTGATGCATTTAAAGGAACTCTGGAGCGTTTCTGCTGAATTTAGAGGCACTCTGCTGCATTTTTGATGCATTTAGAGGCACTCTGCTGCATTTTTTATGCGTTTACAGGAACCCTGCTGCATTTTTGATGCATTTAGAAGAACTCTGCTGCATTTTTGATGCGTTTAGAGGCACTCTGCTGCATTTTTGATGCGTTTAGTGGAACTCTGCTGCATTTTTGATGCGTTTAGTGGAACTCTGCTGCATTTTTGATGCGTTTAGTGGAACTCTGCTGCATTTTTGATGCGTTTAGTGGAACTCTGCTGCATTTTTGATGCCTTTAGAGGCACTCTGCTGCATTTTTAATGCGTTTAGAGGAACTCTGCTGCATTTTTGATGCGTTAAGTGGCACTCTGCTGCATTTTTGATGCGTTAAGTGGCACTCTGCTGCATTTTTGATGCGTTTAGTGGAACTCTGCTGCATGTTTTATGCCTTTAGAGGAACTCTTGAGCATTCTTGATGCATTTAGAGACACTCTGCTGCATTTTAGATGCGCTTAGAGGCACTCTGCTGCATTTTTGATGCCTTTAGAGGCACTCTGCTGCATTTAGAGGAACTCTGCTGCATTTCTGATGCATTTAGAGGAACTCTGGAGCGTTCCTGATGCGTTAGAGGCACGCTGCTGCCTTTTTGATGCATTGAGAGGAACTCTGCTGCATTTTTTATGTGTTTAGTGGAACTCTGCTGCATTTTTGATGCCTTTAGAGGAACTCTGCTGCACTCTCTGGGGACCCTGATGTAGGGGGAGACTCTCTGGGGACCCTGATGTAGGGGGAGACTCTCTGGGGACCCTGATGTAGGGGGAGACTCTCTGGGGACCCTGATGTAGGGGGAGACTCTCTGGGGACCCTGATGTAGGGGGAGACTCTCTGGGGACCCTGATGTAGGGGGAGACTCTCTGGGGACCCTGATGTAGGGGGAGACTCTCTGGGGACCCTGATGTAGGGGGAGACTCTCTGGGGACCCTGATGTAGGGGGAGACTCTCTGGGGACCCTGATGTAGGGGGAGACTCTCTGGGGACCCTGATGTAGGGGGAGACTCTCTGGGGACCCTGATGTAGGGGGAGACTCTCTGGGGACCCTGATGTAGGGGGAGACTCTCTGGGGACCCTGATGTAGGGGGAGACTCTCTGGGGACCCTGATGTAGGGGGAGACTCTCTGGGGACCCTGGTGTAGGGGAGACTCTCTGGGGACCCTGGTGTAGGGGGAGACTCTCTGGGGACCCTGATGTAGGAGGAGACTCTCTGGGGACCCTGTTGTAAGGTGGGGTTCTCTGGGGACACTAATGTAGGAGGGGAGACTCTCTGGGGACCCTGATGTAGGGGGAGACTCTCTGGGGACCCTGGTGTTAGGGGTGCTCTCTGGGAATCCTGATGTAGGGGAAGACTCTCTGGGGACCCTGATGTAGGGGAGACTCTCTGGGGACCCTAATGTAGGGGGAGACTCTCTGGGGACCCTGATATAGGGGGAGACTTCTGGGACCTTGGTGTAGGGGGGGCTCTCTGGGGATCCTGATGTAGGGGGAGACTCTCTGGGGGCCCTAATGTATGGGGAGACTCTCTGGGGGCTCTAATGTATGGGGAGACTCTCTGGGGACACTACTGTGAGGGGCAGGCTCTCTGGGGACCCTGATGTAGGGGGAGACTCTCTGGGGACCCTGGTGTAGGGGGGGCTTTCTGGGGATCCTGATGTAGGGGGAGACTCTCTGGGGATCCTGATGTAGGCGGAGACTCTCTGGGGATCCTGATGTAGGGGGAGACTCTCTGGGGATCCTGATGTAGGCGGAGACTCTCTGGGGATCCTGATGTAGGGGGAGACTCTCTGGGGATCCTGATGTAGGGGGAGACTCTCTGGGGATCCTGATGTAGGGGGAGACTCTCTGGGGATCCTGATGTAGGGGGAGACTCTCTGGGGGCCCTAATGTATGGGGAGACTCTCTGGGGACCCTGATGTAGGGGGAGACTCTCTGTGGACCCTGATATAGGGGGAGACTCTCTGGGGACCCTGGTGTAGGGGGGGCTCTCTGGGGATCCTGATGTAGGGGGAGACTCTCTGGGGGCCCTAATGTAGGGGGAGACTCTCTGGGGGCCCTAATGTATGGGGAGACTCTCTGGGGGCCCTAATGTATGGGGAGACTCTCTGGGGGCCCTAATGTATGGGGAGACTCTCTGGGGGCCCTAATGTATGGGGAGACTCTCTGGGGGCCCTAATGTATGGGGAGACTCTTTGGGGACACTACTGTGAGGGGCAGGCTCTCTGGGGACACTAATGTAAGGGAGGCTCTCTGGGGACCCTAATGTAAGGGAGGCTCTCTGAGGAGTCCCCTATGTGATGGTGTGTGTGTGGGGGGGGGTGGCATTGAAGGACCTGGCCTTGGGGCAGCAAAGGGAATAAATCTGGGCCTGGGCAGAGGCAGCGCTGAGACTGGGGGCTGACACCAATGAGAGAAGGCGGGGGAGGAGCTTTCCTCTCCGCGTGGAGTACCTATGCCGTCTATGAGACAAGAAGGCATCCTGGCGGGAGATTAGAAGGCACAGTGATGGTGACCATAACTGATCGAACGGAATTCCCAGGGATTCGATTGATTGACAGTAAGTGACATTTTTTCAGAGCTGAGCAATCGATGCCAACCTCCACCACCTGTGCCTCTTACTGATCCCATCCCCCCCACCACTGATCTCATCCCTATCCCCCCATTACTTCTACAACAGAGGTGATGGGGGGATAGGGCTGAGATCAGTGGAGGGAGGATGGGATAAGTAATAGGCACAGGTGGTGGTGGGAGAGGATGGCACCAACACTGCCGCTGCAGCCACCCCCCTCAAGTACCACTGCTGGTACTTGAGGGGGGATGGTAGCGGTGATACTAGAGCGGAGTGGTAGTGGTGATACATGAGGGGGGTGGTGCCGGTGGTACTAAAGGGGGGTGGCAGTGGTGATGCCATCCTCTCCCGCCACCACCCGTGCCTCTTACTGATCCCATCCTCCATAATCCAAGCCGCACCACTGATCTCATCCCTATCCCCCCATTACTTCTACAACAGAGGTGGTGGGGGGATAGTGATGAGATCAGTGGTGCGGCTGAGATAGTGAGAGGCACAGGTGGTGGTGGGAGAGGATGGCACTGCCACTGCAGCCACCCCCCTCATGTGAAATCAGAAACAGAATTGTTTTACTTTGTTGTACAGTGTAAAAAAACGAAGTATCAAAATCAGTCTTTTGGGGGGGGGGGGGGGGGGGGGCCTTCATGATTTCTTGCACCAGGGCCCTGAAGTCTCTAGTTACGCCTCTGCAGATGCGTGCCAATAGAAGATAATGGGCCTGAATTTGCACCTGAGCCGCACCACAATGCCTAGAAAACGCACCTGTTTTTCTGGCAATGCGCAGTGCAAATGCATCGCACATATGTGAACCAGCCTCATTGAAATCAATGTATTTTATAATGTTATGCGAATTGGATGCGGTTTAAGCCGCACTCAATTCGCATAGGTGTGAACCTGGCCTAAAAGTTTTGCAGTCTGTTTTATATTTGAGATTTTGTCATCTTGGATGAACCCCTTTAGCTGCTCAGCCCCCATCCCCCCCCCCCCCCACTCAACCCTGCTTTAATGAACAGGTAGTGTTATAATCTTTGCACTAGCAGGTTAGCAATGTCACTTACAGTCATGATTGTTCCACCAGACAAATAAACTTCATTCTCAGTTCACCTTTCTTTTTTTTTTTAATTGAGCAGTCATGTGATCTCGGCTTCTTATATTCTTTTACTTAGACAACATTTCTTTTCTATCCTGTTCACATTATATAAACTCCTAAGCATCATGCACACTGGACATTTTGATAACCCTCCTAGACTCCTTTCGCCCTGGCTCAAAGTTTTAGGAGAAAAAAATGATACTTGGACATAAAGGAGTTGTAAAGGAAATTTTTTTTTTTTTTTGCCGAAATGGCTGTTTACAGGGTATAGAGACATAATAGTTAACTGATTTCTTTTAAAAATGGATTACAAATAAATAAAAATCAATCATATAATGTGCCTGCAGTTTCAGTTTAGTTTTCCTGACGCCAACATGGCAGCATACTAGTGATAGAGCTCCGCCTCTTGACCACTCCCTCAGGACCAGTGAATAGCATAAATTAAGGCATGGTTAGCCGCCACCCCATTCTTCTTTTTTTCCTCATACCTCACGCACCAGTGAAGAGTAAGCAGTACTATGTCCCCCCTCTGCCTCAGTGCAGTAGCCGTCTGGGTTGAGCCTCTCCCAGTGCGAAGTCCCAGCGATCAGGCTGCTAAATGCGCTTTAGTCTGGGAGCCCCTTCTGTGGGTCTTATTGGGGCCCCTGCAGTGTTTCCTCTTTAGGAACGAAATCTGCTTTTACAATTGATAACTGCAGCGCTTGTGGAATATGGAGGGGCCAGCTGTGCTTTATCTCTCTTGGCCCCTTGTGCCATACAGGGTGACCTGTACCTTTTACCTATATCACCCTTTTTTGTCTTTCATTACCTTTCTTATTCACTGCTTCAGCAAAACAAACAGAAGACACTACAGGCTTGTCTTCTAACACAGGTACAGAGATAGGAAAGGTTCAGTCTCTTTAGCCAACAGATTGATATATAGACAAAGTACATGGCTATAGCCAGAGCTATAGTATCCAATATGGTTTTGCTCACCCCAGTAGGTATACAATCCAACAATGGATCCTCTCACACATCATGCTGCTGTCTGTGTCTCTCTCTCTCTCTCTCCATACACACAACTCACCTCTGACATGTTCAGCTCAGCTGACAATCAGGTCTGAAAGGGAAATTCTTACCCTATTCAGTTAACCCCTTCTTAACACGCCCAGACTCACCCTGTGCAGGTAGATATGTCTGTGTGTATGTATATGTGTGTGTGTGTATGTATGTATATGTATATGTGTGTATATATATATATATATATATATATATATATATATATATATATATATATAGGTGTGTGTGTGTGTATAGGTGTATATACAGATGTAGGTGTATGTAGATAAATCAGGAAAGAAAGTGGAATCCTTTCTCCTATGTCTACTCCTGCTACCTTTTATCGCTTTTCAGCTATCCTTACCTCAGCTGGCTGTCCCATTTCTCCACAGATAAAGAGTCAGTTACTGCTCATAATACAAAGACCCTCAACAACTAGGATGGGGACCACCATATAGGTAAGTTTTCAGAAAAGAGCGCCCTCTTGTGCGGATTGCTTTGATTTGCTTCAGCCCCGCATGCCCACGCTCTCAAAAGAGCCAGGCCAAGGAAATGCAGACGTTCTTCAGGGGAGCATAGCCCGGATGGCGCCCCCACTCAGGAGAAAATTTCCAAGGAAGACGTCTTTGCTCCTCTTCCCCAGAGCCGGTGCCCCAGCAAGAGTCCTGCAGGGCCTATGGCGCAGTACCTATGCCCAGGAAGCTGGTAAGTAGACACTGCCTGGAAGAGTATGCAGCTAACCGGTAATGCCAAATGTCTTTATTATTGATAAGAGTGGCACAAGATTCTGTTTTGAACTCACCTTAATTACCTGAAGCTACTGTTACACTTGTATTGTAACTCACCTTAATTACCTGAAGCTACTGTTACACTTGTATTGTAAACTGTTGTAGACTGTTGCCATAGGAGACAGCGTTCCTATCAGTGCAGATGTGGCATCTTGCTGGATGCTTTTACTGCGTGGCTGTCATTCTGTAGAAGTCTTAGAGTCTGCCGGGTTGGTGTTGTGGCTTCCTAAGGGTGTCCTGGCCATAATCCTCTCTACCAGAGTTCTGTTGAGGAGAGATGGAATCGCTTTGCAGACTGAGGCCCTGACATATGGTTCAGAGCCCGGATTGTCCTGGTGAATCCTGGACAGGTGGCACACCCTGGGTGTCTGACGATAAAACTACTTTGCACTGCACATTATACTTTATGACCCACTCTATGTGAAGGGATGTCAGCGACTCGTGGTTCTCGTTAGACTGAAGGTGGCCTGGGTCTTGTTACATTTTATTACAGATACAGCAGTCTGCTACTCAGGATATGGAGGCTTCACAGGAAGTCCCACATAGTTTCTTTTTAAACCACTGGAAAAGCATCCTGGCACCTTGGTGGCTAGGGAGGCCATATGGTTGAGACCCTGGGCTGATATTGCTTCCTAGAAACAAAAGTGGGAAAGAATGGAAATATGTTGGAGAAAAATGCCATATAAACAGGCTGTCAAAACTGTATACCTGAACAAGCTAAGGGTCAACCTGCTCCTACATATTGTAGCATCTGCAGGTGCCAGCAGACCAGCAATAACCAGCCCATGTGTTGGGCGAGTCTAATGGGGATGGTTTAATTATTATCAACCAGCTGCTGCACTTGCAGGACTCTGAGGAGAGTGGCAGGATCTGCATCCCTTTAGGCAGGATTTCCTTTTGAGTATCTTGCCAAAAATTACATTTTTTGTAGCAGTGGGTGCAACAAAAAATAAAAAATAAATAAATAAATAAAAAAAGTGTTGACTTGTACCTTAGTGCAGACTTCTGGGAAAAAATCTGTCACACAAGTGCATGCCCAAACTCTAGGGCTCAGTTTCCTTTAGTGCGACATGAGACTGGAAGGTCACATGACAGACCTCTGGGGAAAAAATCAATCTCACAAGTACATGCCCAGACTCTAGGGCTCAGTTTCCTTTAGTGCGACTTGAGACTGGAAAGTCGCATGACAGGCCAGTCCCCATAATTTCCAATGAGTATTGTTTATATCTGTGCGACTTGGAGTGGCATCGACTTCAAAATAGTCCCTGCACTACTTTGGTTCCACTTTGATGCAACTTATACAGGCATTGTTTCCAGTCGTACCAAAATTGCAGCAAAAAAAAAAAAAATTCAAAAATCGCAACAAAATCACGCGACTTTGGGGTTGCAATAGTGAAGCCTTGAGGTAAGACCTAGAGGGCACACTTTACGTGTTTCTGGACAGCATGTGGTACAGGTCCTTGGATGAAGGTATCAGGCACTTGTGGTCACTTCAGGAAATTCCCCACTGCTCCTCCAGACCATTTCTCTCCCACGCATATGCCAAGTCCACCACAACAGGTGTGCTGCTACAATGCTTACAATACTACAATACACTTCAGACTCAAGGGATTGCAGGTTTTCTATACAATCCTGTTTGGAGTTTGCAGGGGATGTTGGCTGGTGTCCAGTAGCAGATCGGAAAAGGTCAAACCCTTCTGGGTCCTCTTTGAGATCTTTAAGCTGAAGTCCATTAAACAGTACAACCACATGGCTGGAGGCTGTTGCTGGATTGTCAGGATGCCTATCCTATCCTCACACCTTAGAGGGAAAGCAAAACCAACTGGTTAGTGTACACTGGGGGTGCTCTAGTTCCTCTTATTTCTATCAGAGGAAATGGTGACAGTCAGAAACAGGATTCTGAGGAAGTATACTTCCGCTTGTTTGATGGTTTCTCAGTGCTCATCTGGGCCCAACGTCATCATGCATACATATGATTCCTGGGGTGCATGGGCACCTGCGCAAATTTACATTTCAAGAATTCTACAAGGGAGGAAACAGGATCGAACACTGTTAATAACCGTGTTACTCAGTATAAGTAGCGGTCCATCATGATGGAAAGTCCTAGAGCAAGTCTCAGTCCGTTAGGACCTTTACACTGGAGAATTGCTATGAATCATGTCTACAAGACACTCGGGAAGATGCACTGTGAGGGACTTTAGGTCAAGGCAGGCGGAGATTCCCAGCCAAGGAGGGTAATCTTGAACGTGCTGGGGTTCAAGCAGCCCCTTTTATCACTTCGGCCTTACTACAGAGTCAAGGAAGACCAGTCTCCTTGCGGTTGAGCAACAGGGCAGTAGTTGCCTATATTCAGCTCCTGGGTGAATCTCACGGCAATATGCTAGTGAGAGAGGTAAAACCCATAACGCCTGGGATGGAAGATCCCCAGCAAAATTCCAGATGCAGTTTACCTCTCAGCAGATTTTTTGAACAAGTACAAGCTTCCCAAAGCACAACGAGGGTCTATGTCCCAGGTCTTCTCTGACCTGGTCCACAAGTGGGGCCTACCACAGACAGACCTCCTCGTTTCCCAGAGTAATCGCAAACTTTGGGTATGTCTGACTTTGTTTCCGCACCACAAGGCGCAGGGGGCAGATGCTCTGATCTCTCCATGGGACTGCAATGAGTGAAGGAGTGAGTGAAAAACCTGTATAACGCTACACCTGCGAACTAAATCACCTCAGGGCGCTTCTTCTATCCATTGTCTTCCTTATCCCTCAGAAGAGGTGGGTCTTAAGTTTCTTCCTGAAGGCCTGATGGTTTTCTCCCATGGGGATGTCCGTTAGCAGAGCGTTCCATAGCCATGGTCCTTGGACATAGTTGTCATAGCCAGTCCTCCATATTGACCAGGAGGCCCTCGGTTTTCCCTGGCCATTCATTTCAGAATACAGAAGACATTGCTCCTCCATAACCTATGCAGACTGGGGCTGCAAGCAGGGGTACTAAAGGGGGAAGGTGGGCAACTCTGTTGCTCTGGTTTCACTACAGAGTGATCTCTACTTTGTTGTGTGCGAGAAGACATTCTACTTACAACATCTAGGCCTAATTCTGGAACAAGTTTGCTTTTTCTTGGTAGAGCGAGACATTCATCCTACTGCCCTTTCAGTGCCAGCTGTTCTATACTTCTCCACGCCTTAACATATCCTCACATAGCTCACGAGCGTCGCTTTATCGGCAAAAACACATTTAAATGGGCCATGAATCTTTCAGTTTGTACAACTTTTGAGTTTTTGGAGAGTAGGTCTCCACGGAAAAGATATATTGGAGCTGCTGGTTCTCATATCCGTTCAACCGTTCGTTCCAACAGAGCAGTGTCCGGTTCAGGCCATCACTTATAAGGCAGTATCAATTGCAAGAACTTTAGGCAGGAGGTTATTGGATATTCAAGCTCTTGGAGCTTCAAAGTAAAAAAATATATATGTATATTCTTTTCTTTCCAAAAGGAGTAGAGTTGGCCTTGTAGATCATCTTGCCACAAACATGGCAACAGACTGCTATTTAACAGACAGCTGGACATTGCCTAAATTTCCAGAACATCACACAGGAAAGTCTCACAAACTTATAATTTTCATAACTTTAAAGTAGTATCTGTCCACAATTGTCCCTTTCAGGTCATCTAAACCTTTTGTCATTCCAGCTGGGAATCGAGGGAAAGAAGTTACTGCCTGGACCCTAGCAGGCTCGGTTGTTTATATAGGACTAGGGGTTGCAAGCCTCCGTTAGCGGTGGCGGAGCACTCTACCAGAGCAGTTGAAGCCTCATAGGCAACACATTCAAAAGAATCTATGGTGCCCATCTGTAGAGGGGTATCGTGGTCTTCCCAACATTCCTACTCAAACTTGACAGAATAGACCCGGGGGTCCTGTCATCAGGGAACTTTGTAGGAAGAACTATTCAGTCCTCTGTCTCATCCTAATTAGAGGATTGGTTGGACAAGTAGATCCCACCCTGTCAGCTAGTTATTTATCACTAGTATGCTGCCATGTTGGCGTCAGGAAAATGGAAAATTGTATCAAATACTTACCGTAATTTTCCTTTCCTGACGCCAAACCATGGCAGCATATGAGCCCACCCATGTGCGTTTCGGTATGTGGCTTGTTACAAAGAATGGGGTGGCGGCTAACCATGCCTTAATTTATGCTATTCACTGGTCCTGAGGGAGTGGTCAAGAGGCGGAGCTCTATCACTAGTATGCTGCCATGGTTTGGCGTCAGGAAAGGAAAATTACGGTAAGTATTTGATACAATTTTCCATTTTTCATCTAGTTTCATGCTTCTGTGAAGGACAGTGACACAGAGCCAATAGAGGGCAGTGTTCGTTTTTAAAATGAAACTGATTGGTTCTGAGGGGTTTTCAACACACGGTAATCACACCTTCTTGATTAGAGACCACAGAGAGAAGCTTCCAGTACTTTTTTCATAATGAAACAACCAGGAAGTGTGCAGAACAGAGAAACATTACAGCAAAAACGAACACTGAGGACATGAAACCAGGACTGCATTAGGGTAAAGGAAGCTATTTAGCTAAAAAAATATTTTCCTTTAGTGACCCTTTAATTCATTTAATTGGTCAGAATAATAATTTATCCTTGCCATTGCCATTAATTAAACACGCCTATGGCTATGGCCTGTTTACACAGGTTTAGGCACGCTAAGTATTCTTTGTGCCAAAACTCTTCTGCACCTGGACGCACTGGCTGCAGGTTTTTATTTCTGCCTCTAAACACTTTTGTATGTGTGGACACAGAGGCATTTAAAGAAAAACGGTCCCTTAGGAACAGCAGAGTAAAAATGCCCAGTGTGCATGGGGCCTTTTTGTATGATGATTGTCTTATTACTAAACCAGACTTTTTATTGTCATTTACATAGCATGGCCTATTACTATTATACAATGCAGTTGACTGGCTGCAAGCTGCTGATTGAAGATTTTGCAGCAGATTGGCTTTGGTCTGACAGGGAGGACTAAACACAGATCGAAATTTCAAATTTTGCATGCACCCGGCTTTAGGCTAGATTCATACCATTCACTCAATGGGTTTCCTTTTAAAAATGAATAAAGCTAAATCAAAAACACTTCTGAACATATGCATTAAAATGTACCTCAGTGCCTAATTTGAAGCACATGATGAATGTAAACGCATTGATGTGCTAACCACTTCCCGCCCGGCCAATAGCCGATTTACGGCAGGGAAGTGGTTATGAAATCGTGACAGGCCGTTCTCAAACGTCCTGCACGATTTCATGCCGCACGCGCCCGTGCGGGCGCGCAGCGCGGCGATCGGTGATGCGGGGTGTCAGTCTGACACCCTGCACCTCCGATCTCGGTAACGAGTCTCCGGCGGAGCCTCGTTACCATGTGATCAGCCGTGTCCAATCACGGCTGATCACGATGTAAACAGGAAGAGCCGCCGACGGCTCTTCCTCACTCGCGTCTGACAGACGCGAGTAGAGGAGAGCCAATCAGCGGCTCTCCTGACAGGGGGGGTTCGCACTGATTGTTTATCAGCGCAGCCCCCCCTCGGATCGCCACACTAGACCACCAGGGAAATAAAAAAAATCCAAAAAAAAGGGCAAAAAAAAATGAAAAAAAAAAAAAGTCAGCCAAAAAAAAAAAAGGGGGCAGTAAAAAAATGATGCCAATCAGTGCCCACACATGGGCACTGATTGGCAACATTGATCCATCAGTGCCACCCCTCAGTGATAATCAGTGCCACCCCAGTGTCTGTCAGTGCCACCCCACAGTGCCAATCCATGCCCAGTGCCCACCTATCAGTGCCCACCTGTGCCGCCTATCAGTGCCCACCTGTGCCGCCTATCAGTGCCCACCTGTGCCGCCTATCAGTGCCCACCTGTGCCGCCTATGAGTGCCCACCAGTGCCGCCTATGAGTGCCCACCAGTGCCGCCTATGAGTGCCCATCAGTGCCGCCTATGAGTGCCCATCAGTGCCGCCCATGAGTGCCCATCAGTGCCCCATACCAGCGCCGCCTATCAGTGCCCATCAGTGCTACCTAATCGGTGCCCATCAGAACTACCTCATCTGTGCCCATCAGTGCCACCTCATCGGTGCCCATCAGTGCCACCATATCAGTGCCCGTAATTGAAAGAGAAAACATACTCATTTACAAAAAAATTAACAGAAAAAAATAAAAACTTTATTTTTTTTTCAAAATCTTCGCTCTATTTTTAGTTGTTGCGCAAAAAAAAAAAAAACGCAGAGGTGATCAAATACCACCAAAAGAAAGCTCTATTTGTGGGGAAAAAAGGACGCCAATTTTGTTTGGGTGCAGTGTAGCATGACCGCGCAATTGTCATTCAAATTGCGACAGTGCTGAAAGCTGAAAATTGGCTTGGGCGGGAAGGTGCGTAAGTGCCTGGTATGGAAGTGGTTAAAAATGCAAGTTGATATTCAACAGTGCATTGCAATACACACTGAAATGTATGACAATGCATGTAGAAGATGAATGCATTACACTCTTGCCCAGGTTCACACTGGGTTGCGGGAGTGAAGCCGTGCGAGTTCATTCCCGCTGGTCAGTCCTGATTTCGGCCGCGATTACAGAGACATCTGTGTAGGTTTCTGCATAGATGTCAATGTAAATCGGGCACCCAAATCGCAAAAAGTAGTACAGAAATCGCACCAGTGTGAACCAGGGCTATAGGTGAAAAACCTGTGCTGAGAACCCCCACACTCCCCCCTCCCCTATACACACCAGAGCCAGATCCAGCTATGTGCATGAGAGCAGCGGCTCTCGCCGTTGTCTCCCTCTTCCCTGGGCTGATTAATAGCAGCGGGAGACATTGGCAAACAATTGCCGCCTGAGCGAGCGGGGACAGGGCCGAGCCACCTGCTTTGTTGCAATAGACGCAGACAGGCTGACATGAATGGTTCCACATGTGTGAAAGGGGCATAATAACGTTTTTCTAAAAAACAAAAGTTTGCCAACAAGAGTATTAAACCTTTTGGTGTTGGTGGTGGGGGGACTATTTTTTTTCCTGCAGTTTGTGTCTTCCTGTGATTAAAGTAATGGAGGTATAGGTTGGATGTAAATAATAGCAAACAGACCAGAGGAAGATTCAAGAACATAGATTATTCCAAGCGTCATGACCATTGGTGTCAGTGGAAGGAATAGTGCCCAATCATTGGTGTCAGTGGTGGGGGGCAGTGCCCCATCATTGGTGTCAGTGGTGGGGGGGGGCAGTGCCCCATCATTGGTGTCAGTGGTGGGGGGGGGCAGTGCCCCATCATTAGTGTCAGTGCCCCATCATTGGTGTCAGTGGTGGGGGGGCAGTGCCCCATCATTGGTGTCAGTGGTGGGGGGGGGCAGTGCCCCATCATTGGTGTCAGTGGTGGGGGGGGCAGTGCCCCATCATTGGTGTCAGTGGTGGGGGGGGCAGTGCCCCATCATTGGTGGCAGTGGTGGGGGGGGACAACAGTGCCCCATCATTGGTGTCAGTGGTGGGGGGGGGACAACAGTGCCCCATCATTGGTGTCGGTGGGGGGGGGACAACAGTGCCCCATCATTGGTGTCAGTGGTGGGGGGGACAACAGTGGCCCATCATTGGTGTCAGTGGTGGGGGGGGACAACAGTGGCCCATCATTGGTGTCAGTGGTGGGGGGCGACAACAGTGCCCCATCATTTGTGGGGGGCAGTGCCCCATCATTGGTGTCAGGGGGCACGACGACAGTGCCCCATCATTGGTGACAGTGGCCCATCATTGGTGTCAGTGGGGGGCGACAACAGTGCCCCATCATTTGTGAGGGGGGCAGTGCCCCATCATTGGTGTCAGTGCCCCATCATTGGTGTCAGGGGGCACGACGACAGTGCCCCATCATTGGTGTCAGTGAAGGGGGGCAGTGCCCCATCATTGGTGTCAGTGGGGATTTTTCTCCTCACAATGAAAACTGTAATGCCTTGTACACACGCACGGTTTTCTCGCTCGGCAAGAAACAGCAAGAAAACTGCTAGAAGAGCTTTCTTGCAGAGTAAACCGTGCGTGTGTACGAGGCTTTGGGGTTTCTCGTCAAGAAAACTGCCCAGAATCTAGACGAGAAAAATAGAAACCTGCTCTCTTGTTTTCTCGTCGCGAGATTCTCGGCAGTGTTTTCCTGCCGAGAAACCCAAGCGTGTGTATACTTACCTCTCCATGGAAACCCGCGCATGCTCGAAATGACTTTGACGCATGTGCGGTAGCTCCCAATGCAGAGATAGAGTGAAGCAAGTTGGCGGCGACGGCATGGAATGTGAGGAGCATCAGCTCGTCGTAGTCGGTGACGTCACTGCTTTCGTGTCATTCAAAAGAATGGCGGTTCTTTTAAATAGTGTGTGTGTGTACACTCGGCCGGCAAGAGAACCTTGCCAGGAATCTCATCAGCAAAAACTATGTTTTTTTCCTGACAGGCTTTACAGATGACTCTTTCTATTCCTGATATTCAAGGCTTTTCCACTTAATCTGGCGATCATAAAGTTTCAGCATTTGCAGACATGACCTTCTGTGTTTTATACACAGCTTAACCTCCCTGGCGGTATTCCCGAGCGTGACTCGGGGTTAACATTCAGTGCCAGAAGCGGCAACCCCGAGTCACGCTCGGGGTGCATTTTTTTTTCCCCCAAAAATTCCTGGCGATCCGGCGGGGGTTTCCCGCTGGATCGCCGGTCAGACTAGCCTCCCTGGCGGTCTTCACGTGTGTGGCACGGGGTGAGATTTTTAAGCTAATATCGGTAACCCCGTGCCACACACGCGCTTACCTCGCTGGATGCAGAAAAAGTTTACTTACCTTTTCTCTGCGATCCAGCGACGAATCCCCGCAGTACACGGCGGGCGGATGTCCGCCTGATGCTGTGTGTTCCGCCGATTCCCTTCCCTGCGAGCGTCGCGACGTAGGGGGGGGAACGGCGCCAAAATTAAAAAAGTAAACAAACACTATACATACAGTACACTGTAGTCTTATAGATTACAGTACTGTATGTAAAAAATACACACACCCCCCATGTCCCTAGTGGTCTGCCCTGTACACTACATGTCATTTTGTATAATAAAAACTTTTCTTTCTCCCTGCAAACTGTAGATTGCCCATAGCAACCAAAAGTGTCCCTTTATGGCAAAAATTGTTTTAGAGCAGCTAAAAAACAGCGATAATAAATCAGAATCAAGCGATAGCGATTTAGGGGAAATTCGTCATAAAAAAAAAAAAAAATGACAGCAAAAATTCTGCAACTGAGCAAATTTCAGTGATTTTGATTTGATTACATTATTGAATAATTTTTACTATAATTATATTATCATTTGTGATCATTTTTTATAATTATTTATTATATTATAATTTTTAATTAACAAAAAAAAAAAAAAATCATACCCGGGATGCCTATTAGACTCTTGTTTGAATAGATTTAAGTGAGTTATTCCTAAGAATTACAAGCCTACAGTATAAAACGCCAAATTCCCTTGCAAATAATGGTACCGCTTTTAGCACCTAAAATCTTAAAGAATCATACCGCCAGGAGGTTAATCATCATACATGTACCATGTGTTCCTGGAGTGATGCCCTGCCACCTGCTGGCTAAAAGTAATATGGCATTCTTATACTGATTTATGTGAGTGCATTTGATTTTGTGTTTTATTAATTAATAAATATACTACACTGAGATCAGTGGCGCTTCTCTCTACTGTCTTTTTTTAAACACCATTTCCTAAGAGTCACCCCTCATTCACTCCTGGGCAGACAAGTGCCACATTTCTTATCCTCGTCCAAGCAGGTCTCTTCCGGGCCGTACCATTTCACTCACATGATCACCTGAGGACACAATCTGACCAGCAATCAGGAACATAATGGCAAGTGCTCCAACTTTTTCACTTTCTGCATTAAATTTCCGTGGATAAAAATGTATTCTGTGATAAACCTGCCTTTGAAAAGCTATGTCTTGTATCTTCCCCCAGATACACCTTCTCCCCAACATACTGTCTCTTGCAAGATACGGAGGTCAATTCTCCTCCGGCCTACATTCAAGCCTAAAGTGAAGAGATGTATACCGCTCAGAAAACTGATAATCCCCTTTGCTCCTGTCTCAGTGAACCAAAAGGGTGCTGACTGTGCACAAATGCATAGGATGAAAGGAATCCTGGACCGCCGCACACCTTAAAAACAATGTCTTTATTCAAAAATTTAAAATAAAAAAAATTAAAAATTTGCTGCAGACAAAAAGGAGTGGACAAAAGAACAAAAGCTGACATGTTTCACATCGTGCGATGCTTATTCAAGCATCACACTCCTGCTCGCCCCCTCAAGAGGCTTTCTCCACACCAGAGAGAAAGCCTTGCATTACTGTGTGTAGTTACAGACAGAAGAACAGGAAGTGAGGATTTCTCAGAAGAAATAAGGACATTTAAAAGCAAAATGGAAGGATGAGGTAAGTGAAGGAGGACTGCACTAAGGTAAAGGAAGCTATTTAGGGAAAAAAATGTTTTACCTTTACAACCCCTTTAACTGTTAAACAGCTGTAGCATTAAACTATTGATAAAGTAATAAGGTATAGCAATGTCCTGAAAGGCGCAGTTCTAGTCGAGGTGTTTTGAACAGTGAGATCTGGAAGAAAACATAAGCTAAACTAGCAGCTCTAGTTGAAGGGACAACATACTGTGAGGCAAGTAAATCTGGCATTCTATCATCATTAGAATGTGATCAGGAAGGATCTACCCACACAGTCTACAGAGCAACAAGAAACTCAACATCAGCCATCTGAATTGTATCATAGTGACGGGCCAATGGGAATGTGTAGAGGCAGGAGGTAGTGACATGACCTGTATTTGGCTGCTGCGGTTGCTGCAGGTGCGTATGTGCAGTCCCAAATGTTATACATGTGTTTTTTTTTCTTGGTTTAGAAACAAGGTCACTTTACCTGTTAATCATAGCACTAAATAGCTAAAGTTCAGGTTAAATACTTGGGTAAATAAATCAGTGGAGTGCCTCAATCCTCCCTTCCTCTGTCTGGTCTATTCAGAGTTGGCCATTTGGAGATACAGTTAGTGCCGGTTCACACTACCGCAACTTGGGATCCAACGTGTGTCGCCCCAAGTCACGTGACATGAGAAATTCCATTGAAGTGAATGAGAGCTGTATTAATGTACACTACTGAAGTCGCTCCGACTTCAGAAAAGGTTCCTGTACTACTTCAAGGCAACTTGTACCCATAGATTTCAATGGAAGTTGTCTCCAAAGTCGGATCAGTGTCTTAACTAGGGCTGCAACTAACGATCAATTAGATAAAATCATTAAAAAAACGTAATGTGGAATTTTTTCGTTTATTTAACAGTAATAATGAAAAAACTGAGTGTTACACTCAAACGGCAATGATGGGGCACTAGTATTCCTCCCGGGAACACCAATGCTAGGGCACTATTCCTCCCAGGAACACCAATGCTGGGGCACTATTCCTCCCAGGAACACCAATGCCGGGGCACTATTCCTACAGGGTCAATACCCCACATCTCTCCTCCAGGCTGGAAAGCACGAGATTGTGAAAAAAAAAATTCACCAATCTCATGCTTACTAGCCGCAACCGCGGCTTTGTTTACTTCTGGGAACCCGGGCATGACGTCATCACATCGCGCCCAGGCCTCCAACGGTAATAGAGATGACTGGGGACCATCTGGTCACCAGTCATCTCTCTGCTCGTCATATGACAAGACACCGGTGCCAGACGATTCTTTCTCCAGGCCCCTGATGTCACAGGAGAGCCCAGAGAAGCACCGGATGGCGCACAGGGGGGGGGGGGGATGTCCCCTCCCGCTGCCTATAAGAATGATCAAGTGGCGGAACTGCCGCTATTACCGTGCGCAGAATCGCCGGCAGAAGAGAAGGATATCTGAATAATGCCTCTAGCTGCAGGCATCATTCAGATATCCCCCCACAAAGCCCAGGATATAATATGACGTCCACCCAGGACGATAGATCCCATCTGTGGACGTCATATTACTATAGCAGGGTATTGAAGTGATTAAATGTACCTGTTCCAAAATCCTTGCTGTGGGGGCACTCGACAGGAGGGAGGGGCCAGGAGCAGCGAAGAGGTATCCAAGAAGAGGATGTTCCAGTCTGGCCTGTGCAAATCTACTGCTCAGGGCAGGAAAGTATAACATGTTTGTCATTTTTTTTAACAAGCCTTTACAATCACTTTAACACAGATAAAAGTGAAACGGTTCTTTGCCCATGCCATCCTGACTGTTAAATTAGGAGTTTAGTAAAAAAATTAAATAGATAATCACTGTACTTACCTGTTCTGCAGCCGCTCCAGTCTGGTGTCTAACAGCAGCAGCAGCTGTTGTGTACAGGAGAGAACCGACAACAGCTGGGAAATGCCTGGGAAGTGACATCACCCATAGAGTTGCTATGGGGCTTTTGTTGTCGGCTGCATATACTGCACCCATCTTCACAGAGAAGACCCCACTGACAGCTCAACAGGTAAGTATAGCGATTTTTTTCTTTACAGGGCTAGATAGGTTAGGATTAGAATGTTGCAGAAAGTAGGTTTAGAGTTAGGCCTGGTACACAGCCGCTGTACTAAATTTAACTAATTGTGGTGTTAGTACAGCGACCCCCTCCCCCCTGCTGTGCTACTGTGTTCCGACAAGGGGAATTGTACGCCTGCCAAAACACTATGGTCAGCGCTCTCAGCCATTGGCTGAGACCAGTGATCAGGAGATGATCAGTAGACTTTTTTCGATCATACCCTTATGTCGGAAGCCGGCCATCTGTCCTGGCTGCAGTACACATGGGCCAAATGTCAGCCATTTTTTTTTGAACCGGCCGATGCCATCTGACATTCAGTCCGTGTGTACTAGGCTTTAGTTACTTTAGTACTTTAATGCTTACATCCTTCTCTCTCACCCCCCACTGTCCTAATTATCCGCCGAGAGAAGTGGTGGCATGCGACTTCTCCCTGTCTCCCAGAATGCAGTGCTGCATACTGCACTGCCTGGTATAGGAACCTAAATAGAAAAATGTAGGTTTGCTGTAACAACCTCTCAGAATCGGCATCATTTAATTACACAATCTGGAAACAGAAACAAGAGTGCCTGGCTGCACTGATCAATATAGATACTCTCTTTTTTGGCATTTAAATATGTTTATACGGTACAATGACGAACTCATGAAATGTAGCAAACAGACTTTATTCTTTAAAGAAAACAACTGGAATATTTAACGGGAAAGAAATGCTGCCACCTGTGTCCTAATGCAGCAGTGAGTCATGCCTTCGCTCGGCGTTCAGGTAGGCACTACTATTAGAGCCCAAAGATGACTCACGGCATTGTCTGTCTGCTCTGAGATATATCTGATGTGTGGGGTATTCACCGAGCACTGCTACTGTTCTGGGTTACGCAAACAGAAGAAAGAGAAACACATGTGTATTAAAATAGAAGTGTTAGGGCACGCAAGTCAAATGCAATATGGTTAGTGTTGATTTGATTTGCTTCTGTGTTGTTTGTAGTCAGCTTATGAATCACTTTGAGTTGTTCCAAGCTTGTTATATATTCATGTTGACTTGTGTGGCAAAGGAAAGTCGTTCACACACAAATGCCCAAAAGTGAAAATTCTGGACAGGTTAAATACTAAAGACTAATTGACTTGTAGTTCAAAAGTATAATCACTTCAGCTGACAAAGCCAGAATTTTCATAATAAAAATAAATAAAAATAAACCACTGTGCAGTAACAATATATTTGCCAATTAAAATACCCTGCAGCCAACTTCTGTTTGGCACTATGATAAAGCAGAAGCGTAGTGGGCTGGCTATTTGGCTGGTGTAGGAGTGATATAAGATGCTGATCTCTTAGCTGAGTCAGGGATGCTTCTGAAAAAAAAAACGCTAAGCTTTGGGTCCATTTCATATTGAAAAGCTGTGGATCAAGGACGACCGTGGTTCTCCTTATGCCGCGTACACACGACCATTTTTCGCTATGTTAAAAATTAATTTTTATTTTTTAATGTCATTAAAAACGACCGTGTGTAGGCTCCAGAGCATTTTTCGCTACGTTAAAAATGGTCATTAAAAGTTTAGAACATGCTCTAAATTTTCGGGTCGTTTTTAACGTTGTAAAAAATGGTCGTGTCTAGGCTTTAATAACGCGCATGCTCAAAAGCAAGTTATGAAACTGGAGCGCTCGTTCTGGTAAAACTAGCGTTCATAATGGAGATAGCACATCCATCACGCTGTAACAGACTGAAAAGCACGAAGACTGAAGACTGAAAAACGCAAATCAGCAAAAGCAGCCCCAAGGGTGGCGCCATCCGAATGGAACTTCCCCTTTATAGTACCGTTGTACGTGTTGTACGTCACCGCGCTTTGCTAGAGCATTTTTTTTTTTTTAACGGTCCTGTGTAGACAAGGCAGGCTTAACGAATAAATCAGGTTGAAAAAAACATTGTTTTTTCTAGGCCATTAAAAATGGTTGTGTGTGTACACTGCATTACAGTTTTGGCGAGGTGAGCTGTATATCCCTGTAAAATGTCCCCAATACAAAATGTTCCCAAATCACTTCATACACTTAGGCCCCATGCACACGGGACGCCGGTGCAAACTCTTATGAACACACGTTTTTAAATGCCAGTTTTGCCGCGAATTTCGCTGCGTTTTACTGCATTTGCGTTTATAAGCGTTTAGTTAAGAAACATCATAAGACTCTCCCTAAGCTCAAAAAACTGTATTATTAAACCATTTCAGCCATTTTGTGAGACCAGAGTGAGTAGCAGCTGAGAGAGCAGCAGTATACTTGTATTTAGCGTGTCACTTGCCACATCACCTGCGGATTGTCCACTTGCCACATCACCTGCCACATCACCTGGCCAAGTCACCTGCCATAAGTTGTGGATTGTCACCTGGCACGTCACCTGCCACAAGTTGTGGATTGTCCACTTGCCACATGACCTGGCCACATCACCTGCCACAAGTTGTGGATTGTCTACGTCACCTGCCACAAGTTGTGGATTGTCCAAAATGCAATGCAAGCAATTACATTTTTTTTTTTGATTTTTTTTAATGTTTTTTCATAATTTCCCATCATTTTTGAGATTTCTAATGTAAAAAAAAATAGGTCACCTTTAACCACTTTAGCCCCGGACCATATTGCTGTCCAAAGACCATTGCACTTTTTGTGATTCGGCACTGCGTCGCTTTAACTGACAATTGCGTGGTCGTGCGACGTGGCTCCCAAACAAAATTGGCGTCCTTTTTTTCCCCACAAATAGAGCTTTCTTTTGGTGGTATTTGATCATTTCTGCGGTTTTTATTTTTTGCGCTATAAACAAAAATAGAGCGACTATTTTAAAAAAAATGCAATATTTTTAAAATTTTGCTATAATAAATATCCCCAAAAAAGATATAAAACATTTTTTTTTCCTTAGTTTAGGCCGATACGTATTCTTCTACATATTTTTCGTTAAAAAAAAAAAAAATCGCAATTAGCGTTTACGAAAAATGGCATTTTTATTAATATATTTTTTTTACTAGTAATGGCGGCGATCAGCGTTTTTTTCCGGTACTGCGATATTATGGCGGACACATCGGACACTTTTGACACATTTTTGGGACCATTGGCATTTTTATAGCGATCAATGCTATAAAAATGCATTGGATTACTATAAAAATGCCAATTGGCAGTTAAGGGGTTAACACTAGGGGGCAGGGAAGGGGTTAAGTGTGTTCCTATTTGTGTTCTAACTGTATGGGGGGGTGGCCTCACTAGGGGAAATCACTGATCTTCTGTTCATACATTGTATGAACAGAAAATCAGCGTTTCCCTCGCTGACAGGAACGAGAGGTATGTGTTTACACACATACCTCCCGTTCCCCGCTCTGTAACGAGCAATCGCGGGTGTCCGGCGGCGATCGTACCCGCCGGGAATGCTCGTGGGACTCGGGGGCGCGCGGGTGGCCAAAAAAGAGAGGACGTAGAGCCACTGTCCCGCAGTAATATGACGGTGGGCGGACGGGAAGCAGTTAAAAACGCCTATAAACGAAATCAAACGAAAAGAAATGGGTCAAGACGCAAAACGCTGCTAAACGCGGAAAAACACGGTACCAGCGTTTTGAGCAGTTTGGGTCTGAAACGTGGAAAACGTTTGCGTCTGAACCAATTTTTTTGCTTCTGGAAAAACGAGGTTAAACGCAACTGCCTAAAAACAGCAATAAACGAGACTGTGTGCATGGACACATAGGATAACATTGAATGTGTTCAGGGGCAGTTGAAAAAGCTGTCCAACTGCCCCTGAACACCTGTTTACCAGCATTTACTAGCGTCTCGTGTGCATGGGGCCTTAGGGAACACTGCTGAACACACTATAAAAAGTCAAATAGATTGCAAGCTGACAGTCCATAAGCTTTTGTGGAGACCTGCTAATGCTGGGTATTAGAACAGTGCATTGAGCATACATACAGGTCATTCTCAAAAAATTAGCATATTGTGATAAAGTTCATTATTTTCTGTAATGTACTGATAAACATTAGACTTTCATATATTTTAGATTCATTACACACAACTGAAGTAGTTCAAGCCTTTTTTTTGTTTTAATATTGATGATTTTGGCATACAGCTCATGAAAACCCAAAATTCCTATCTCAAAAAATTAGCATATTTCATCCGACCAATAAAAGAAAAGTGTTTTTAATAAAAAAAAGTCAACCTTCAAATAATTATGTTCAGTTATGCACTCAATACTTGGTCGGGAATCCTTTTGCAGAAATGACTACTTCAATGCGGCGTGGCATGGAGGCAATCAGCCTGTGGCACTGCTGAGGTGTTATGGAGGCCCAGGATGCTTCAGTAGCGGCCTTAAGCTCATCCAGAGTGTTGGGTCTTGCGTCTCTCAACTTTCTCTTCCCCAATATCCCACAGATTCTCTATGGGGTTCAGGTCAGGAGAGTTGGCAGGCCAATTAAACACAGTAATACCATGGTCAGTACATTTACCAGTGGTTTTGGCACTGTGAGCAGGTGCCAGGTCGTGCTGAAAAATGAAATCTGTACCATTTCTTATTATGCAGCTTGACACAGTTCAGGAGTTAATCATCTGATCCCCTCTCCCCACTTCCCAAGACTGTGCAGCATAATAATGTTATCTCTATGTGCCTGGGGAATGCGCATCTCTTTTTCCTGCCACCCACGTGAGTTGTAATAGGACAGGACACTTTTTCCTTCCCACAGACTTCCCACTGAGGTGCCTTGATACAGCACTCTGGGAACAGCCTATTCGTTCAGAAATTTCTTTCTGTGTCTTACCCTCTTGCTTGAGGGTGTCAATGATGGCCTTCTGAACAGCAGTCAGGTCGGCAGTCTTACCCATGATTGCGGTTTGGAGTAATGAACCAGGCTGGGAGTTTTTAAAAGCCTCAGGAATCTTTTGCAGGTGTTTAGAGTTAATTAGTTGATTCAGATAATTAGGTTAAGAGCTTGTTTAGAGAACCTTTTCATGATATGCTAATTTTTTGAGATAGGAATTTTGGATTTTCATGAGCTGTTTGCCAAAATCATCAATATTAAAACAAAAAAAAGGCTTGAACTACTTCAGTTGTGTGTAATGAATCTAAAATATATGAAAGTCTAATGTTTATCAGTACATTACAGAAAATAATGAACTTTATCACAATATGCTAATTTTTTGAGAATGACCTGTACATACATACATACAGTCAATCACTCACTCCGTTACTTACTAGGGTCATGAGCTTGTTTTTTTTTTTTTTTACAGTGTTGTTTTTCAAGCTATGATCAGTTCTTATAAGTAACACAGTTGGAACATGGTGGCTAACTGTACCATTTCTTATTATGCAGCTTGACAATTCAGGAGTTAATCATCTGATCCTACTTCCCAAGACTGTGCAGCATAATAATGTTATCTCTATGTGCCCGCATCTCTTTTTCCTGCCACCCACGTGAGTTGTAATAGGACAGGAATCTGTGACTTTGCACAATTGGGTTATACAGGCAGGGAGCGTGACTATGATTCAGTCCCCAGACTTTTTTTATTTTTTTTTAACCACAGGATGGGATTGCAGTGCACTGAGATGGAAGGCAGCTTTGCCCCTCCAAAAGATAATTTTTTCCCTACAGCAGTAAGACAAAACCAAACACCAGATTAATGCCTCTGCAGAGTCCAAACTATACATGAGCCTAACTGAGAACCAATTAGGTAATTAGGCTCAGAATATGGGCAATCAGGCCTAAATCTAAGATCTATATCAATTTTTCCCATAGGATGTCAGTTCGGTCATGTGACATCGGGTAATTAAAAAACATTGGCACCTGTTGGGTAACGACAGGATCATTAAAACATTTCTTCCTATAAATCCTCAGGTGATTTTTAGAGGTGTCCCTTGGTTAAGAGACAAAATTGCACCTAATGTAGTGGATCCTCCCACTAAAAAGGTATCTTTTTTTCAGAGAGGCATTGTTGGCTACCACCAATGCCGCAGGTGTCAAATTTGTACGCTGAATAAAATTAAATCTAAAAAAACTTTAAAATTTCTCTCAACAAGTACCTCTAAGGAGCATGAAATCGATCCTTTTAATACTTGTAGTTCGACTGGCATTGTTTATTTGTTACAATGCCCTTGTGGGCTACAATATATAGGCCGGATCAAGCGATCAATGCAGGTGAGATTGGGAGAACATATAGCTAACATTAGATCAGGTTTCCCCCAACATTCAGTGTCCCACCATTATGATTTACATCATAATCGTAATCCAGAAGGTACACTTTTCTTGGGTATCGATAAATTCGATCCCCATTGGAGAGGAGGCTCCCTGGTAAGGGAGTTATCCAGGCTAGAAATGGCCTGGATATACCGTGTACGCATGTGCACTCCGTATGGGTTAAATGTTGACATTGATGTCAATGCATTCATTGATAATGGGTAGGTCAATTTATTGTTGCATGTTCTTTCATTTTTGACATTCAAAATTGTTGTGAACCAGCTTTGAGATCCGGGGGCATCTGGACTCATCCATCTAATCTTTATACCATTAGTGGGTTGAATTATAAATATTTATTTAATATCAAAGCATGATTCATCTAGGTCATTCTATTTTTCTTCTTCTTTTTTGGCCATGTATTATTTGCTCGCTATTTGTTTTTAGAGCCTTTTGATTGGCTTTTATTACTAGTCGACCTTAATACTAGGTTGTTTTAATCTCAATTTTATTTAATGTATGCTCACTTTCTGCCACAAGTGATGCTGCACATAAAGTAAATATATATAGATGGGTAAGCCTGTTTTTCTCTTTCCCATTTTTTATTATATTTATTTTAGGACATTTAATTTTATCCTATTGTGCATGTCTATGCCTAACGATCTGACATTGCCGGTTAAGTTACACTTTATTAATGTAATGAGCACATTCATTGTGTTTTTTTTAATATCTAGTGTCTAAGCGAGACTAAAGAGGGAGGTGTTCTGCAGATCGGATAGGTGATTAGTCATCTCTACTCGCAAGACAGCTTTACACCTTGCAGTCTCTTAATTTTAGTCCCTTTTAGAGTGTTATTGCTCAATACAATTAACATTTCACCTTTTAGATGTATTATTAGTTTAGTAGGATTTCTATCCTTCAGCAAGATACATTTTGGGCAATGATCCCTATCTAAAGATGGCAGATCTGCGTCTATGATCCCCGGATGTCAGAGCTGGGCGGTACCAATGGCGCTGTAACTGAATAAGAAGTGGCGAGTCAGCGCGCCGCTCGTGCCCCTGGAAGAAGTCATCTTTTTGACGAAACGACATAGGGAGGAGCGGCGTGCTGACATCACCACTGTTTACCAACGACCATCCGGAAGGACGGCGGAATGTAAAAGCCGGCCGACTACACTACTATATATACACGCTACATTATTCTATGGCCATGTGAGTGCATTTCTTTTATGTCAATAAATTGTTTTTATCTTACAATACTACTCTATGTCCGCATCTCTGTTTTTACCCTTGGGTTAAATCTGTGCAGGGAGACCTACAGGTTATCGATCTGTGAAACCAAATTTGGAGGAGTATACTTAAGAAGTCTCAGGAAACTGCAGGGCTAATGAGCCACATACGCTTACGTTCTCACTTCATAGAGGTCTGTGTTAGTCGGTAAGCAGATTTGATACAAGAGGTGGAGGTGTCTTCTTTTCTGCTTTCTGACACGGCTTCGTGGACTATTCTTGTCACTCATTTGTGACTCACATGGAAATTCTACACTCAATGAACGTTTGATTGTCACAACATTAATTATTGGACTCTTTTGTTCTTTATAGATGTTATTATTGTTGCACCCTTCTTTTTGATATTTAATGTATATTTATTGATACTTTCTTGGTATCACATAGGTTGCACTTTATCATTTAGACTAGCCCTTTGCCATAGCAAATATATGGTTAATGTGCACATGCTTATATGAATTTACTAATTCACGCAGCGCAGCTTACTTTTAGTTATTAATGTGACATTGTGGGTCGTCTTTCTCTGGAGTAGGGATGAGCTCCGGCGTGTTCACACAGTCCACATGCAGAGCCCGCCAGGAGGTCGGCACAGCGCTGCGCTAACCACAGGCAGGGATGCTCGGCTGCAGAGATCAGGAAATGTCTCACTGCCTGTGATTAGCACCGTGCAGACTTCCTATTGGGCTCTGCACATGGAGTGTGCGAATACGCCGGAGCTCATCTCTACTCTGGAAGTGGACAGGCCCGGAATGGTTTAGACCAGTGTTTCTCAACTCCAGTCCTCAAGGCGCCCCAACAGGTCATGTTTTCAGGCTTTCCATTATTTTGCACAGGTGATTTGATCAGTTTCACTGCCTTTCATCTGTGGGGAATCCTGAAAACATGACCTGTTGGGGCACCTTGAGGACTGGAGTTGAGAAACACTACATGGCACAGTTAACTTTGTACCAATGAAATTGTCTTTATGCTTAAAGTGTTTGTAAACACTTATAGACCACTTTTAGGAGATATCCCCTGTATCAGCATGTGCCGACGTCATCGGCATGTGCACTGAAGCAATGGCTCGTTTGTGCCATTGCTTTAGCTGATGTGCCTTTATCGGCGGCTCCCGCGTGCATTTTGCTGGCAATCACAGCACCGTAGCCCGCTATACCCGGATGTAACTCTGGGAGACATGTCGCCGGGCAGATCAGTGTGCTGCGACGGCTTCGATCTAAGGTGAGTTTTTCATAATAAGCTTGTATGCTACTCTATGCATACTAGTTCATTATGCCTTTGTCTTGCAGTTTGTTTTTTATGGGGGTTTATAACCACTTTAAAGCGGAGTTCCACCCAAATATGGAACTTCCACTTCTGTCCCCCCCCCCCTCCAGTGCCACATTTGGCACCTTTCGGCGGGAGGGGGGACAGGATACCTGTCTTTCACAGGTTTCCTATTCTCACTTTCGGGAGCTTCAGGCGCAGGTATTGATGTCACTGCCCATGCTCCCTCCTTCTCCCTTCTTAGCTCCTAGAGAGGAGGAGAGCCTCGCGCATGTGCAGTAGGGTTCTCAGCGTGAAGACGTAAGGGTCCTTTCACACTAGCGGACCGTTCATTACAAGTCTGTTTACGGACTTGTAATGAACCCCTATGGGAGCGGATCCGTTAGCGGATGATGCATCCGCTAAATCCGCATCCGTTTTTGTGGACGGAAGAATGTCCTATTTTTCTTCCGTCCGGCCAAACGGATCGGATGCAAACGGACAGACGGTCCGTTTCCATCCGACTCCCCATAGGGGACCGCCCTGTCCGCCCGACAGCTCAGCGGAGACCCCCCGCTGACCTGACGGACACATGGAGCGGACCGAAAAACGGACCGCTCCGTGTGTAAGGAGCCCAAGGCTTCACTGCCGAGTTCCCTTACTCGCAATGGAGGCGGCGTGCACCCGACAGCTGATGAATTCCAGGACAGGTAAGTGTCCGATTATTAAAAGTCAGCAGCTGCAGTATGTGCAGCTGCTGGCTTTTAATTTTTGCAGTGGTGGGTGGACCTCCTCTTTAAAAAAAAAAAAAAAGAGTAAAAGAACAGTATCCTGTTCTCTTTGTATTGCTTCCCTTGTGTGAGATCCCTGGTGTTCATACCAGTCCCCCTGCTTTTCTATTAAAAACTGACCACACTAGACAGTAGACACTGGTCAGTTCTCTAGCTGTGCCTGCTCTCCTCTAATGACCCTCCTCCCCCTGTACAACCTTTCACTGGGAAGTTCAGTGTCCTGCTTTTTCTCCTCCCCTATCTCTTATGCAGCTGAGAACAGAGATTATGTGATCATTTAGAGTGGTAGTAAAGCCTACCGTGTTTACTTGTACCTATAGGCAGGGATGTATTTAGGTTTTGTGCTGCCCTAGGCCTGACTAAACTTGTGCACCCCCTAATTTAAATATGACCCACCCTTCCCGTCAAGGCCACATCCCTAGTTCTGATGGCCTAGGGGGTGGGGGGCAATGGATTCCCTTAACTTGCAGAGATTTCCTCTTACTTCCTGTTTGGCTACGGGACAGGAAAGGAAGGGTAATCTCTGCAATGGGACAGGGATGGTAAAAATTTTGAAGCGAAGCTCCCCTCCCCCCACAGTTGCAGAAATGCCAACCGCCTACATACTGGAAGCAGTGCGGACAATGTATGGGGGCGCTAAACTGATTTGGCTAACAGTGTAGCGCAAGCCGGCGGGGACACTGTCCGTGCTGCCCCCCTGCAAAGTGCTGCCCTAGGCCTGGGCCTTGTTGGCCTAGGCCAGGATACATCATTGCCTACAGGTAAGCCTAAATTAAGGCTTACCTGTAGGTACGGTAAATATCTCCTAAACATGCATCGTTTAGGATATATTTACTAAAGTAGCAGCCTGTGATAAAGCTTACCTGTAGGTACATCTTCAAAACGTGCACCACTTAGGAGATATTTACTTTAGCAGGCGCTGGCGTATGCGCAATCAATGGACGGCGTGCTGTTCATAGAGAGAGCCGTGCTACGGTCGTGACTCCCGTTGGAGTGACGTCATAGCAGCTCCACCAATCAAACAGCGGCTGCCCACAAACCCGGAAGGGAGACAGGGTGAAGATGGAAGCCCTGTCAGCGGTGACAGCTTGCCGCTGGAGGGCTTTGTTTGAACTGTCGTTTTCGATTTTGCTGGAGCGTCAGATGACGTCACTAGACGAAACCGGTCGAGCGAGATAACCTTTCAGCCGCAAACACTTGTGAGCAACACAATGTGATACGCTTACGTTTTAAATGTGAGTACTTGACCTTGTTTACAAATACAAGTTTACCTACTGTATTACACTATGTGGACATTTTCTCTTCTTTGAGCCATATACTGGACCCAACGCATCCAAACCAGTGGGGATTGCCAGAGAGCGACACAGGGCTAATACTGTGAAGGCTTTTAACCCTTTGTGGGAACCTGGATCTGGTGAGTGAGGGACCCACCAGAGCATGAGCGGAGGGAGCACTGAGTGTACATAGTCAACCGCACAATAATATATGAAGCACAAAGCACTTTTCTCTTGCAGGAGTTAACATTTAAATTAAAATATTCACAGCACTGAGCACTTCAACCATTTGTTATCTAAACAGCACGTACTTTCAATATACTAATATACCACATAGGGATATGTGGATCAATGCATAGTAATTTATTTGTTTTAGCACTGTTTTAATTTTTTATATATTTTTATTGTTTATATAATATTTTTTACACAACAAATAAGAGGCGCCAACACCTACTACCTCACCCCCATTCACTTTCTAATTCCATCCAGGTGGAATTCCATGTAGGGGCTGCCACTTATCAAATTATCAACCATTTATAACCAGCACATAGGTTCTAGTATTATAGCAGATACCAATACTTGAAAAATCAGATCCGTGGCGCGGGTTCTACCCACCCCCTCTCTTTCAGAAGGTAAGTGGTGTGTGTACAGACAATAGAGTGATGGAGGGGTGAGGTGAGGGTGAAGGCGGCAGGTAGAAGGTAAGTGGTGCGCATACAGACAATAGAGTGATGGTGATGGTGATGGGAGGGGTGAGGTGAGGATAACGGCGGTAGGTAGAAGGTAAGTGATGTGTGTACAGACAATAGAGTGATGGTGATGGAGGGGTGAGGTGAGGGGGAAGGCGATAGGTAGAAGGTAAGTGGTGTATGTACAGACAATAGAGTGATGGTGATGGAGGGGTGAGGTGAGGGTAAAGGCGGTAGGTAGAAGGTAAGTGGTGTATGTACAGACAATAGAGTAATGGGAGGGGTGAGGTGAGGGTAAAGGCGGTAGGTAGAAGGTAAGTGGTGTGCATACAGACAATAGAGTGATGGTGATGGGAGGGGTGAGGTGAGGGTGAAGGCGGTAGGTAGAAGGTAAGTGGTGTATGTACAGACAATAGAGTAATGGGAGGGGTGAGGTGAGGGTGAAGGCGGTAGGTAGAAGGTAAGTGGTGTATGTACAGACAATAGAGTAATGGGAGGGGTGAGGTGAGGGGGAAGGCGGTAGGTAGAAGGTAAGTGGTGTATGTACAGACAATAGAGTGATGGGAGGGGTGAGGTGAGGGTGAAGGCGGTAGGTAGAAGGTAAGTGGTGTATGTACAGACAATAGAGTAATGGGAGGGGTGAGGTGAGGGTGAAGGCGGTAGGTAGAAGGTAAGTGGTGTATGTACAGACAATAGAGTGATGGGAGGGGTGAGGTGAGGGGGAAGGCGGTAGGTAGAAGGTAAGTGGTGTATGTACAGACAATAGAGTGATGGGAGGGGTGAGGTGAGGGGGAAGGCGGTAGGTAGAAGGTAAGTGGTGTATGTACAGACAATAGAGTGATGGGAGGGGTGAGGTGAGGGGAAGGCGGTAGGTAGAAGGTAAGTGGTGTATGTACAGACAATAGAGTGATGGGAGGGGTGAGGTGAGGGGGAAGGCGGTAGGTAGAAGGTAAGTGGTGTATGTACAGACAATAGAGTGATGGGAGGGGTGAGGTGAGGGGGAAGGCGGTAGGTAGAAGGTAAGTGGTGTATGTACAGACAATAGAGTGATGGGAGGGGTGAGGTGAGGGGGAAGGCGGTAGGTAGAAGGTAAGTGGTGTATGTACAGACAATAGAGTGATGGGAGGGGTGAGGTGAGGGGGAAAGCGGTAGGTAGAAGGTAAGTGGTGTATGTACAGACAATAGAGTGATGGTAGGGGTGAGGTGAGGGTGAAGGCGGTAGGTAGAAGGTAAGTGGTGTATGTACAGACAATAGAGTGATGGGAGGGGTGAGGTGAGGGTGAAGGCGGTAGGTAGAAGGTAAGTGGTGTATGTACAGACAATAGAGTGATGGGAGGGGTGAGGTGAGGGTAAAGGCGGTAGGTAAAGGTAAGTGGTGTATGTACAGACAATAGAGTAATGGGAGGGGTGAGGTGAGGGGGAAGGCGGTAGGTAGAAGGTAAGTGGTGTATGTACAGACAATAGAGTGATGGGAGGGGTGAGGTGAGGGTGAAGGCGGTAGGTAAAAGGTAAGTGGTGTATGTACAGACAATAGAGTAATGGGAGGGGTGAGGTGAGGGGGAAGGCGGTAGGTAGAAGGTAAGTGGTGTATGTACAGACAATAGAGTAATGGGAGGGGTGAGGTGAGGGGAAGGCGGTAGGTAGAAGGTAAGTGGTGTATGTACAGACAATAGAGTAATGGGAGGGGTGAGGTGAGGGTGTCGGCGGTAGGTAAAAGGTAAGTGGTGTATGTACAGACAATAGAGTAATGGGAGGGGTGAGGTGAGGGGGAAGGCGGTAGGTAGAAGGTAAGTGGTGTATGTACAGACAATAGAGTGATGGAGGGGTGAGGTGAGGGGTAAAGGCGGTAGGTAAAAGGTAAGTGGTGTATGTACAGACAATAGAGTGATGGTGGGGTGAGGTATGTACATGGAACAGAGGAGAGGTAAGTGGTGTGTGTGTGACATAGGACGGAGCTGTCTATATAAACAAACACTTGATAGCTGAGCCTGATGGGGCTCATTACCTGTATGGTGACACTGTGCACACCACAGAACAGTACAGGGTTGTCACCAACAGGCAGGTTTGGTAAAAGTGGGGGGTGGGGACATGGAAAGTACAATAAAAAGCAATGTAAAGTGCCATTGGGTGAGGAGGTGAATAGAAAGCTAACCCATTCCACTCACCCCGCTCTCTCCTCATACCGGCCTCTCTGAGCGCTCCTGACCTCGCCGGGTGACAAGGCTTCCTCTCAGCCCCGGTCCTGGCTGTATCTGGCTCTATCACAGCAGTGTCAGGCCAGACCCGAGGACTAGGGGGCCACACACCGACCTACGCCGAGCTCCGGGCCTTGCCGTTCCCTCCTCCTCCATCCCGACCCCAGCACCCGAGCGCTGCCCACACTGCTGACGAACAGCCTATCAGGGGAGAGCAGCGAACAAGAGGCGGGCTTATCCACCTTCCACAGAGCAGGAGACAAGCGTCACCACGGTAACCGAGCGGCTGTAGGTGCTTACAGGAAAGGATGCTGGAGAAGGACAGTCCGTGGGAAGGTGCCTGCAGGTGGATGATGCCAGGGTGGATGGACTGGGTGAGGCTGGCAGGGTGTGCACACTTCTCACCCCTGTCACATAACGAGGCCTCATACACACAGGGCAATTGTTTTTCTCATCTGAACAAATTTAACTTCATGCAGGAAAAAGACACCTAACCACTTAAAGGACCAGGCCTAATTTTTACATTGTTTACAAGTAAAAAAAAAAAAAAAAATATATATATATATATATATATATATATATATATATATATATATATATATATATATATATATATAATATAATTTTGCTAGAAAATTACTTTGAAGCCCCAAACATTATCTTTTTTTTTCAGACACCCTAGAGAATAAAATGGCGGTTGTTGCAATACTTTGTGTCACACTGTATTTGCCCAGCAGTCTTACAAACGCAATTTTGGAAAGAAAAAATTCTTTTTTGAATAAAAAAATAAGAAAACAGTAAAGTTAGCCCAATTTATTTTTTTATATCTCAGCTCAGACTCTACAGTGATCATAGTCAGTGCCGGCCCTAGACATTGTGCTGCCTGGGACCAAGAACGAAATGCTGCCCTCCCCAAATAAATCACGCCCACCAAAAGACCCCAACATTTATTATTTTATATCATGATAGCTAAAGGGGACACGTCATGGCTCTATACATGTATATAGGAATATAAAGAGGACCTGTCATGGCTCTATACATGTATAAATGAGTATAAAGAGGACCTGTCATGGCTCTATACATGTATAATGGAGTATAAAGAGAACCTGTGATGGCTCTATACATGTATAATGGAGTATAAAGAGAACCTGTCATGGCTCTAGACATGTATAAAGAGGACCTTTGATGGCTCTATACATGTATAAAGGAGTATAAAGAGAACCTGTCATTGCTCTAGACATGTAAAAAAAGGATCTGTCATGGCTCTATACATGTGTATATAGAGGACCTGTCATGGCTCTTTACATGTAAAGGAATATAAAGAGTACTTGTCATGGCTCTATACATGTATAAAGGAGAATAACGAGGACCTGTCATGGCTCTATACATGTATCCAGGAGTATTAAGGGACCTGTCCATTGCCGTCGGCCACAATGTCTTTTGCGCAAACTAACCAAGTATACTAATTGTGGTTTTTTTTGGTACCAAAAATCTGTAGAAAAATACATATTGCCTTAAACTGATGAAGAAATTCTTTTTTTTATTACAGCAAAAAGTAAAAATAAAATAAAAATGATATATATATATATATATATATATATATATATATATATATATAATATAATATATATATATATATATATAGGGCCAGATTCAGGAACAGTTAGGCTGGCGGATCCAGTGATCCGCCAGCCTAACTGTGACTTTAAGCCGGCGTTTCTGTTTTCTGTAACCAGAAAACAAGAAACGCCGGGTTGAAGCTCCGATGCGAGCAGCGTAACTGAGTTTCGCCATCGCATCGTTACTTCAACTTAAAAATGGCGCCGGGGGCGTTCCCGCCGATTTCCGCTCAAAAAATATGTTAATGAGCGGAAATCGGCAATTCACGATCGCATTCCGGCGCGACGCAGTGACGGTACGACGTTTCCGGACGGGATACGCGGCGCATAGTTATACCTACATGGGGTTGGAGTATCCTATGTTAGGTATAGGCGTCGTCATCGCGTCGGAAAAAAAAAAAAAAACGTCGCTTGCGTAAAACGTTCATGAATGGGAATGTGACGTCATTGACGTTCATTCACAGAATTTGGAGCATGCGCACGGGAATGTTTTGACACTCGACGCATGCGCAGTACGTTCGCGGCGGGAACGCGCTTCGTTTTAATACTACACGCCCCGTACCCGCTCATTTGCGATGCGCTGCCGCAACTTTAGGAGCAAGTGCTTCGTGAATGACAGCACTTGCTCCTAAAATTTCTGCAGCGTAACGCAAATGAGAAGCGTTACTCTGGAGCAAAGATGCTCCCATCTACCTGAATCTGGCCCATAGTATATATATATATTTTTAATTATCGTTTTTTTGGTGTTTATAGCACAAAAAATAAAAACCGTCAGTAGGGCAGTGGACGGTGTCAGTAGGGCAGTGGACGGTGTCAGTAGGGCAGTGGACGGTGTCAGTAGAGCAGTGGACGGTGTCAGTAGGGCAGTGGACGGTGTCAGTAGGGCAGTGGACGGTGTCAGTAGGGCAGTGGACGGTGTCAGTAGGGCAGTGGACGGTGTCAGTAGGGCAGTGGATGGTGTCAGCAGCATTGTACCTCCATCCAAAAACCTGAATCAGCTCTACTGAACCCAACCCCATACAAACACAAAGTGGCACTGTGCATTCTACAACCCTTTCAAGCACCTTTTAATTACAGAAAAAAGCCCCAAAAATTCAAAGCAATCCACAGACACCCCACAAATAGAGAAGAAAATAACAGATTAAATATAAGACAGTGCTTGTGCCCCCCCCCCTCCACCCAATAGAGACCTCCATTACAGCAAGACAAAAAAAAAAAACATTACCTTCCAGGAGCCGCTGCAAAGATGTGGCCCTCCATTCACTGTCTCTGGGGTGCACAGACAGTGCAGTGTCACCTGGCTTCAGTACATTAGCCCAGCCGGAGTGGGGGAAGAATGGAGGGGTTTGCATGCTGTTTGGGGGTAGCTGATAGAAGGGGGGTAGCTGACAGAGGAGGGGGTGGGCGGGTTGACAGAGAGAGGGGGCTGACAGAGAGGGGGGCTGCTGACAAGGAGGTTGCTGACAGAGGCAGAGAGGGGGGCTGACAGAGAGGGGGCTGACAGAAAGGGGTGGGCTGACAGGGTGGTTTGCTGATGGAGGGGGGTTGATGACAGAGTAGGGAGCTGACAGGGGGGGTGGCTGACAGGGGGTTGGCTGACAGGAGGGTTGGCTGATGGACGGGGTGGCTGATGGACGGGGTGGCTGACGGACGGGGTGGCTGACGGACGGGGTGGCTGACGGACGGGTTTGCTCACGGACAGGGTTGCTGATGGACAGGGTTGCTGACGGATGGGGTTGCTGATGGACAGGGTTGCTAAAAAGAGGAGGGGGCTGACAGAGGAGGGGGCTGACAGAGGAGGGGGCTGACAGAGGAGGAGGCTGACAGAGGAGGGCGGGCTGACAGAGGAAAGGGCTGACGGACGGGGTTGCTGACAGAGGAGGGCGGGGGTGGGCTGACAGGGGTGGGTTGCTGACTGAGAAGGGGGCTGATGGAGGGGGGTTGCCGACAAAGAAGGGGCCGACAGGGGGGTTGCTGACAGGGGGTGGCTGACAGGGGGGTGGCTGACAGGGCTTGCTGACAGAGAGGGGGGCTTGCTGACAGAGGGGGCTTGCTGAAATAGAGGGGGCTGACAGAGGGTTGTTGCTTGACCGGACGGTGTTGCTTACAGCCAGGCAGGGGGGCGGGACTACGGGTGGCCGCGATCACCCATCGTCACATACATATGTCAAATCCGGACAAGACCTGTGGCCCGCCCGCTACTGTGTCCTGTCACCACTACAGCAGCGGCGCCGGGCTCCTGAGAGGCAGCGGCACCGGGCTTCTGAGAGGCAGAGGCGCCTGCCCTTCTCACTCGCTGACTGCTTCCGCTGCGAGTGTCCTCACAGGCAGCCCGGCGCCGTGCTCCTCACAGGCAGCGGGCGTAATGGGCTGGCAGGGGCGATAGAATGCCGCTCCCCTAAAAGTGCCGCCTGGTACCCATGGTACCACCTGGTCCCATCATAGGGCCGGCCCTGATCATAGTATAGGCAACCACATGCGAGTCACATGAAAATTCACAGCCCATTGCTTTCAATGCACCCGTTTCCATTCATTCGATTTTGAAAATCAGTGACTTTGAAAACGTGATTTTGATCCTGTGCCATGCCATCAAATGCAGTCACTGTGCCATCAATTGTCACCACTGTGCCATGCCATCAAACACAGCAACTGTGCCATCAATTGTCACCACTTTGCCATGCCATCAAATGCAGTCACTGTGCCATCAATTGTCACCACTGTGCCATGGCATCAAATGCAGTCACTGTGCCATCAATTGTCACCACTGTGCCATGCAACACAGCGACTGTGCCATCAATTGTCACAATTTTTTGGGGGGGCGCAAACGGAAAAAAAAATTGCAGCCTCACTGTGCCCATCACATGCAGCCACTGTGCCTTCAAACGCAGCCACTGTGCCAAGCCACCAAATGCAGCCACTGTGCCATCAATTGTCACCACTGTGCCATGCCATCAAACACAGCAACTGTGCCATCAATTGTCACCACTGTGCCATGCAACACAGCAACTGTGCCATCAATTGTCACCACTGTGCCATGCCATCAAATGCAGTCACTGTGCCATCAATTGTCACCACTGTGCCATGCCATCAAACACAGCAACTGTGCCATCAATTGTCACCACTGTGCCATGCCATCAAATGCAGTCACTGTGCCATCAATTGTCACCACTGTGCCATGCCATCAAATGCAGTCACTGTGCCATCAATTGTCACCACTGTGCCATGCAACACAGCGACTGTGCCATCAATTGTCACCACTGTGCCATGCCTTTAAATGCAGCCACTGTGCCATCAATTGTCACCACTGTGCCATGCCATCAAACACAGCAACTGTGCCATCAATTGTCACCACTGTGCCATGCAACACATCAACTGTGCCATCAATTGTCACAACTGTGCCATGCCATCAAACGCAGCCACTGTGCCATCAAACGCAGCCACTGTGCCATCAATTGTCACCACTGTGCCATGCCATCAACCACAGCTACTGTGCCATCAAACGCAGCCACTGTGCCATCAATTGTCACCACTGTGCCATGCCATCAAATGCAGTCACTGTGCCATGCCATCAAACACAGCCACTGTGTCATCAATTGTCACCACTGTGCCATACCATCAAACGCAGCCACTGTGCCATCAATTGTTGCCACTGTGCCAATTGTCACCACTGTGCCCATTGATGCCACTGTGCATGTCACTGTGCCCTTTGTCACCACTGTGCCCCATGATGCCACTGTGCCCATTGTCACTACTGTGCCCCATGATTCCACTGTGCCCATTGTCACCACTGTGCCCCATGATGCCACTGTGCCCCATGCCACTGTGCCCATTGTCGCCTCTGTGCTCTTTGTCACCACTATGCCCCATGATGCCACTGTGCCCATTCCCATTGTCGCCTCTTTCCCTGTAAAAAGCACTTACCTGAAGCTTCCATGTCCTCCGTCGATGTCATCCGCCGCCGTGGTGAAGCTTCAGCCAATCAGGTTCCTGATAACCAGAATCCAGGAACCTGATTGGCTGAAACGGCCGTCAGTCTTATGCAAGGAACGCAGGGAGGCTGCGTTCCGAGTATAGACATCCGAGAGCCAGAGGGCTGTACTTAAAAAGCCTATCAGAGCCAGCGGCTCTGATAGGCGCTTCCTCATAGCCAATCAGCTGCCGCTATTCAGGTAACCGGCGCCCTATGTCCGGTTATATCAGGGATCCTCAAACTACGGCCCTCCAGCTGTTACAGAACTACACATCCCATGAGGCATTGTAAAACTCTGACATTCACAGACATGACTAGGCATGATGGGAATTGTAGTTCCTGAACAACTGGAGGGCCGTAGTTTGAGGATCCCTGGGTTATATGAATAGACCAGCGGCAGCTGGCAACAATGATAACACACATTCAATGCAATGCAATGAATGTGTGTTATTTACGATAGGGCCCGTTTTTTTTTTTAATACAAAAAAAAATACAAATTTATTTTTTACTACAGGAGGAGGGGGCGGGGCGACCGGGCGCCCCCTATGGACGGGCCGTCACTGGTAAAGTAGGATCAAAGCTGCACTCAAAGTTCCACCAAAGTCACACTCCAAAGTCGCACTCTTGCCTTAGGCTACGTTTCCACTAGTGCAACTCCAAAGTTCACTTTACTTTTGCAAATGTCCGCGAACCGCAAGTTCGCGGCGGGCCCCATTGACTTTAATGGCAGGCGATTATTAAAAACCTGCAGGTCATATTTGCAGCCACAAAATACTTACTAGCTGTGCACAAATAGTCCCACAATATGGACACTGACCTACCAAAAGTATTATGTGAAAAACCGGATACATGGGAGCTGTGGTGGCTCAACGCGATTGGCACTGCGCTGACAAGCCGTTCACCTCTGCATCTAAGGGTTCAGATCCCGGTCTTGGCTGCATGTGAATTGAGTTTGGTGGTCTCAGCCCGGCTCCCGGTGGGTGTGCTATGCGAGGTAAGCCTACGCTTAGTATGCCCACCCCCCTCCCACGCACTCGAAAATGGGTTAACATGCAAGCACTTTGGCCACGCGGTCTCTAAAAGAGAGGCGAAGGACTAACAGGGCTGGCTGAGCGGGCTAGATCCTCTCACTCCCTCATAGGGGGGGGGAGAGAGAGAGAGAGAGAGCGAGAGATCATTACTTTGCAACCGAACCAACTTGGTGGTGCATAGTGCAAGTGTGCTCAGTACGTAACTTGATTTTGGACTTTATGATCAGTGTAGGAGTTTGTGGGTTAGATATGAGGGGAAAGCTTAGTAAGTAGTAGATGCTTGACTGACATTAGCTTTTTTGCTTAATTTTGACTTGCAGAAATAACGGAGGCCTTCAGGGAACAGGAGTTCTTCACAGTTTTGTTCAAAGGGGGCCCCGGATGGTAACCCCCCTTTTTCCTAAAATCTTTCTTTCCCAAAAAAAATATTTATTCAGCCAAGATCTGGCATTGGAATGACCCCCCCCCCACCCCTAAAATAATCGACATATTGTTGCCGCATAGCACGTGCGCTTTGGGGGGCCAAGCCTGTATGACCAGGCTCACGGGCCGCCACTGGAACATCAATGGCCTCATCAGGCACAAGTGTCATTTAGTTTGTTGAGGGTCTCTTTAGGAAATTGTGCAATATGCAGCAGCAAAGTATGACATGGTTCAGATTCTACTTAACAAACCTACAGTACTTATCTTGTTTGCACCGCCTGTATACTGCTGTATACTGCTGTTCAAAGTATATAGGGCCAAAGGGTCTTGGAATGACCTGGGGGGAGTGGTGGTGGGGAAACCCATGCTATTTTTTTCAGTAATTTTCATCCATATTGCAGGGACCAAGCTATACATTAAAGCCGCAAGCAGTATTAAATTACTTTTTTCTTATAGTAATCTAATTTTGTGCAGGGACAGTTCTAAACACATGCCACCTCACAGGCATACTAAAGACACCCAGCAAGTACGATATTTAAATGAATTTTTTTTATTTATTTTTTCACTTTAAGCATCATTAAAATCACTGCTCCTGAAGAAACTACAGTTTTTAAAACTTTTTTTTCCATTGATACATGTTCCCTGGGGCAAGACCCGGGTTCTCAAAGACGTTTTCCAACAATAACTTGAATATTGGGCTTTAAAATTAACACGTTTGAACGTTCGAGTCCCATAGACGTCAATGGGGTTCTAAATGTTCGCGCGAACGTTCGGTTCCTTTCGAAGGATCTGGTGCGAACCGAACGCGGGGGTGTTCGGCTCATCCCTATTCACCGGATACAGAAGTAAGTGTCCAAAAATTAACCCACGGCCACAGGCATTCACCTGACAGCAAACAAATTTGTATTCTGTGGCTGGTGTACATTAGGCATTCACCGGATACAGAAGTAAGTGCTGGCCAGTACAGGCCCAAAAAATTAGCCCACAGTCGTTCACCTGAATTTGAATCAAACATGGTCTACTGGTCACATGTGTTGAATTCCTCCGAGATCCATGCTTCATTCATTTTTATAAATGTGAGGTAGTCAACACTGTTGTGAGCTAGGCGAGTGTGCTTATCGGTCATGACCCCCCCCTGCTGCGCTGAACGTCCTTTCGGACAGGACACTGGATGAGGGGCAAGCCAACAATTCCATTGCAAATCGTGCAAGCTCTGGCCAGAGGTCAAGCCTGCCCTCCCAGTAGTCCAGGGGTTCATCACTTCTCAATGCGTCCACATCGGCCATTAACCCGATGTAGTCGAACACCTGTCGGTCTAGACATTCCCTGATGCTGGATCCGGAGGACAGCCGTCGATGGGTCGGCTGAAAGAATGATTTCATATCATTAGTGACCAAGACATCTTCAAACCGCCCTCTTCTTGCAGGCGCTGTTGGATTGGTACCCGAAACTGTTTCTCTGTGAGTGGAAATTCCTCTGCCAGCGCACGCAAAAGCAGAATGCAGCATTTCTCAAAGCAAGACCTGTAAGTGCTGCATTCTGATAGCCCTCTGTGATGGTGGTAACATTTCCGCTATGTTTTGTTTGTACCGGGGGTCTAAGTACATTGCCACCCAGTACTAGTCATTGCCATTTATGCTTTTTATATTTTGCACCAAACTGGAAGTGCTGTACTGGCCTGGCTCCTGCTCATCATCCAGGATGTCATCCTTGTTCTCCTCCCCCCATCCACGAACAACACCAGGGATCCCAGAAAGGTTTAAAGCATGCTCTTTTTGCTCCGACTCGGACTCCTCTTCAGACTCCCGTTGTTGAGTAGTCCCCCCTGGGAATTCATCCAGCATTGCGACTTCCTCATCTTCCTGCTCCTCGAGGGCTTGATCAATGACACGACACAATGCACGCTCCAGAAAGAAGGAGTAAGGAACAATGTCACTGATTGCGCCTTGGCTGACCTGTTTGGTGATCTCATCAAATGGCCGCAAAAGGCTGCATGAGTCGCGCATGAGCAGCCACTGGCACAGTGCAAAAAAACCAAGCTCCCCAGAACCTGTCCTACTGCAGAGTTCGTACAGGTAGTCGTTAACTGCACGTTTCTGCTGGAGCAGCCTATCAAGCATATAGAATGTTGAGTTCCATCGCTTCGGGCAGTCACAAATAAGACGTCTGACCGGCAGGTTGTGTCGCCGCTAAATGTCAGCAAGGTGAGCCATGGCCGTGTAAGATCTTCTGAATTGGCCTGAGATTTTCCTGGCCTGCCGCAAGACGTCCTGGAGCCCAGGGTATTTGGCAACGAATCGCTGCACGACCAAGTTCAGGACGTGTGCCATGCATGGCACGTGTGTAATTTTGCCATGTTTCAGCGCACTCAGCAGATTGGCACCGTTGTCGCACACCACTTTACCAACTGTCAAATTGAGCGGTGTTAGCCACTGATCTGCCTGTGAATGCAAAGCTGAAAGGAGCGCAGGACCAGTGTGGCTCTTGTCTTCCAGGCACAACAGACGCAGCACAGCATGGCAACGTCTCACCTGGCATGTCGAATAGGTTCTGGGGATCTTCAGCGGAAGAGACGGTAGCATCGGAAAATGAGGAGTCAGTCGAGGAGGAGGAGGAGAAGAAGAGGCAGGCCTGCATGTAATCCATGGCGGTAAAACTAAATCTACATGGGTGCCACGGGTTACATGCTTGATGGCCGTCAGAAGGCTCTGGAATGCCCTTCTGTGAAAAAAATTTCCTTCCTGGGACCTTCCATTGTGGTGTTCCAATGGCCACAAATTTTCGAAAGGCCTCCGAGTCAACCAGTTTATATGGCAGTAGTTGGCGGGCTATCAGTTCCGACAAGCCAGCAGTCAACCGTTGGGCAAGAGGGTTATCCATCGTTTTTTACAATCGAACATTTGGGCCACGCAAGCCTGCCTTTTTGCAGAAAAACGTGAGGAAGGCATGATGGAAGGTGGAGTGGAGGACAAATGTGAGCCTAGAGGTGAAGGAGAAGAGGCTGGACGGTGAGAGCCTGGAGTGTGGCTTTGTGCGTTCTGATGGCGTTGCTCCCACTGGGCTCGGTGATGGGAGGCCAGGTGCCTTCTTAAGGCGGTAGTCCCTAACAATAGAGATCTCGAAATAGGCAGCAACAGCGGGCACCAACCTCTTTGGGCTGATTTGAGTACTGTCGTCAGACTGCTGAGTGCCAGTTGTTGCTACCTCCTCTTAGTGATCCAATACCAAGAATGGCTGCGCATCCGAAATGTCTTCTGATGGATCGGAAAATAATTCCTGTGACTCAAGCGGAGGGTATATGGTGGTGGTGTTGGTGGCGAGCCACGTAACGAAGTCTGGGGCGTCCTTTGACGTAATCGAACGAACATTGTGCATCTTCCCACATTGGCTCCGGCCTGGTGCTCATGCCCTACCACCCCTGCGGAAGGGCCTGCCTCCTCCTCTGCCTATCATTTATTAAATGACCCTGTGACAACAAAAGTCTCTAGAGAAGCGCAGTATATGTGGAAGAAGGTATATAACAAAATCTGTCGTTTAGGGGGGGCACTGGTTTATCGCACCAGTTATGAAACTTTTTTTTCAGGATTTGTTTTTTAATGTGTGTAGCAGAGGAAACGCAGCGAAAAAGGCAAAAATTCTGCAGTAACCAAATACACCGCACAATACAAATCCACTACAATATGCTTTCTATATTCGAAAGTATATTATAAGTGTATATTACACCTATATACTGCAGAGCACAGCAAGGAGCACACCTATACCAGTGCTTGAAAGGACTTTTGTGGACCTGTTGGGTAGCGATTTGTGTCGCTAAAGTCTGTTCCTGCTGGAAACGCCAACCTCTCCCTACACTGACAAAAAGTATATGAATGTATTACACACCTATGTACTGCAGAGCAAATAGCACACCTATACCAGTGCTTGAAAGAACTTTTGTGGACCTGTTAGGTAGCAATTTGTGTCGCTAAAGTCTGTCCCTGCTGGAAACGCCACCCTCTCCCTACACTGACAACAAGTATATGAATGTGGAAAAGAAGGGTGAATGGGACTTTAAATGAGGGAGCGCCATGTCAAGGGGAATAAAACCATAAATCAGATATACAGTACATGATATATTTATTACATTATTAAATACATGTCAGATATTTCATATCAGGTAGATAGTCACAAGACTTATACTAACTGTGCTGCTCTTAGCATGCAATACAAAAAATACAAAAAGGAGACATGGCAGATATACATAATAAAATGAATCAATTAGACAACATATATGAGGTATGAACAGGTGATTAGTAGCATCTGGTGGCACTCTACGCGTTTCCTGGCATTTCAGCCAATCTTCAGTATACTGAAAAAAAAATCAAATAAAAAATGAACAAAAATTCATGATAATGCATTGAAAGTAGGGAGGTGCAGGGACTACGTCCCAGCAAAGTGGAAACAGTAAGGAGACTTACTATTAACCTCAGTACCAATCCGGTATCTGCCAGGGAGAAAAGAGGGGGGTTTCGGGCATGATGTCTCCTCCGGGGTTGAGCAGCCGTTTGTTCATTTGCCTGATTCAATCACAAGGAACCACACTTGATCTTACACACAGGTCATCCTCACTGCTGGAAACTTAGTCACCACTTTTTGGTATGTTTTTCCTCCCTTGTTTGGCTTTGTTCCTTATACACTTCCCCACACATTCCCCTTATGGGAACACATTGATATCCCCATTTCATGATTTTTCTTTAATTATTTATTTATGTATTTTTGCCACACATGTTTTAGGAACACTATGCGCTTTATGTGCACACATAGCATTTTGGATCAGGCTGTGACCACCGGTCTACGCTCCAGCTGCTTTTCCTCGCCCTTGGTGGATGCCCCATCTCAACCCCGGAGGAGACATCATGCCCGAAACCCCCCTCTTTTCTCCCTGGCAGATACCGGATTGGTACTGAGGTTAATAGTAAGTCTCCTTACTGTTTTCACTTTGCTGGGACGTAGTCCCTGCACCTCCCTACTTTCAATGCATTATCATGAATTTTTGTTCATTTTTTTATTTTTTTCAGTATACTGCTTTAAAACACTCCTGATGATTGGCTGAAATGCCAGGAAACGCGTAGAGTGCCACCAGATGCTACTAATCACCTGTTCATACCTCATATATGTTGTCTAATTGATTCATTTTATTATGTATATCTGCCATGTCTCCTTTTTGTATTTTTTGTATTGCATGCTAAGAGCAGCACAGTTAGTATAAGTCTTGTGACTATCTACCTGATATGAAATATCTGACATGTATTTAATAATGTAATAAATATATCATGTACTGTATATCTGATTTATGGTTTTATTCCCCTTGACATGACGCTCCCTCATTTAAAGTCCCAATCACCCTTTTTTTCCATATACCAAATTAGGGATGGAGGCCGCCATGTGTTTTATTTTGTGTGACGGATCACATCCATTCACTGTACAAGTATATGAATGTATTAGACACCTATATACTGCGCAGCAAGTAGCACACCTATACCAGTCCTTAAAAGGATAAACCGACATACCTGTATGTTGGTCTGTGCATGAGATAGTGTGGACTCGATGTCCGCCGGCCACCCGAGATCGCGGTACAGTTAGGCAGAACGGGGATCTGCCTATGTAAACAAGGTAGATTCCCATACTGACAGGAGACAACGCTGAGATCTGCTGTTCCTACTGATCAGGCATGGCGATCTCTGTGTTGTCCCAGTAAGCCCATCCCCCAAACAATTGGAACACACCCAGGCAACACAGTTAACCCCTTGATCGCTCCCTAGTGTTAACCACTTCCCTGCAAGTGTCATTTCTACATTGGTGTCACTGGTCCCCAAAAAGTGTCACTTAGGGTCAGATTTGTTTGCTGCAATGTCGCAGTCCCGCTAAAAAAAACAGTTAAAACAATAAAAAAAATGAAAGTCCCTAAATCTATCCCCTATTTTGTAGATGCTATAACTTTTGGGCAAACCAATCAATATACCCTTATTGGGATTTTTCTAATCAAAAATATTTCACAAAAAATGGCCTGGTCATTAAGGCTTCATGTACACGGAACGTTTTTACAACTGCTCCTGAACGATTTAACTTGACAGATAGTAACCCACATTTCCGTGTTTACATGCCACGTTTAGCAGCGTTTCGCCGCGTCTTGTGTTTAGAAGCGTTTTTTTAAAAACATTTGGAAGCTGAAATGTGGAAATCTTATGCGTCTGAACCTGCCTCAAGTTGCACATTGTCCGCTTACCATGTCACCTGCCACAAGTTGCACATTGTCCACTTGCCACATCACCTGCCACAAGTTGCACATTGTCCACTTACCATGTCACCTGCCACAAGTTGCACATTGTACACCTGCCACACATTGTGGATTGTCTACTTGCCGCACGTTGTGGATTGTCCACTTGCCACTTCACCTGCCACAAGTTGCTTGTTCAAATCTAACAACATATGGGTCAAATTCCAATTATACTTTGGATAACAGCAATGCTAGTGGTGTATTGGATTGGATTAACGCTCATTAGGGTATATAAATGGTCTAAAAATCATTGCAAGCAATTACAACTTTTTAAATATTTTTTTAATGTTTTTTTTTCATCATTTTTGAGATTTTTAATGTAAAAAATAAATAAGGCACCTTTAAAAATGCTTATAAACTAAAACGCAGCAAAATGCCAGTACCGCGTTTAGCGGCATTTTGCGTCTGAAACGTGGAAATCTTTTGCGCCTGACCCAATTTTTTTGCTTTCAAAGAAACGCAACTGCCTAAAAACGGCAATAAACGAGACCGTGTACATGGTCACATAGGATAACATTGAATGAGTTCAGGGGCAGTTGAAAAAAGTGCCTCCAACTGCCTCTGAACGTACGTTTAGCATCGTCCCATGTACATGGGGCCTTAGGGGGTAAATCCTTCCGGGGGTTAAAGTGGTTAATTAATTTAGGAAAAGGTAATTATTATTGTACTTAAAGACATTTATTGGAAGTAACCACTTTCAATTTAGCGTCATAATAAGGCAGCAGTAATTAGCCAAGGTGCGGAATTGATTCTCTTATTGTACCAGTTCAATTGTAAGAAAGTATAACACAATGATGTGTCTGTGGCCACATTTACAAATATCAGAACGGAATGGTGTAACTGCCAGATACTTCTCCATTGTAGAATGTGCTAGTACTCCCCCATGTTTATTGTAACATTTGTGTGTACGCACATGACATATTTTTAAGAAAGGAAAGCCTTCAGATAACACAATTTTACAGAGTAGCACAATGCTGTCTGGATTTAATAAAATGTTTCATCACAAAGAGAAAAAAACACATTGTTCATATTTGTGTGCCATTTTCATCACTGATAATCACTGTTCTCTCTACCTTACTATGTTTCTCCCTCTGTCTCTTTGGAGTCTGTTGCATAGCAACCATCCTGGCGCGCGGAGCAGATACCTTACACCCACCCACTGAATCAAATGGTCTATTCAATTTAAGCTGTGTCTTCGCATAACACTGTTCACCCCCTCATTTGTATTGTGTTGGAAATCCTGGAATTTTCTAATTATTAAGTAAAAACATCTTGCTAAATAAAGGTTAGGTGTAATGTGTATACTTTACACTTGCCACACAATCAGAGTTTACAGTGTACTATACTTAGGATACAACAGTGCAGACATCATTACTTGTGCAGGGGGCAAACCTGTATTTAGTAAAACCTAGTAAACCAACAGCAGCTTTTAACACAATCTAGTAAGAATTACAAGTACCATCAGCGCTCTATACAACAGTGGAAAAAAAGAGAACTTGTAAGAACTAACAGGAATTCATAAGTCCAGAGTCCGAATGGGAAAGACAACTGGGATGTAGGGTGGCATAAACACATATATTCTGGCAGCTGCAGGCCAAATGGTATGGGTATTCCCTCGTGAGCATGCAAAAAAAAGAACAAAGGCAGAGTGCCCGGTAAGTGTTAGAATAACCGCTTCCGGACCGCCCCACGTTCATTTACTGCAGCAGGATGGCCCTTCAGGGGTGCGCACATGCGCCGTCGGTGACCCCTCTGTGATTGGACACAGCGGGACTCGCCGAATGTTCCTGAGCCCCTTGTGAGGGGAAGATGGAGATCTTGTGTTTCTGCTAAGCAGGAACACAGATCTCTGTCATTCCCCAGTCAAAGCAACCCCCCCCCCCCCCACATTTAGCAAGCAATCCCACCGGGAACACATTTAAAGGGATTGTAAACCTTCGTGTTTTTTCATCTTAAAGCGGTTGTAAATAAAAACATAAAAAACATTTTTTTTTATACTTACCTCCACTGTGCAGCTCGTTTTGCACAGAGTGGCTCCGATCCACGTCTTCTGGGGTCCCTCAGTGGGTGTCTCTGGTCCTCCCTGAATGAACTCCACACATTCATGCGAGCAAGCTCGCATGGTGTGGAGTTCTTGCGGGCACCCTCCCGTGATACAGCTAGCAGCTATAGCCCCCGGTGTGCCGCGTCATTGAATGCGATTGATAGCAGCGCCAGCCAATGGCTGCGCTGCTTTCAATCCATCCGCTCCAGCCAATCAATGGCCAGGCTGAGCGGTGAAGAGGATGTCAGGGCCGAGCGCGGGACTTTTGAGGGGCCAGGTTAGTATATCATAGGATGCATTAAGGTAAAAAAACAGACTGCTTTACAAAATTCAAACACTACCTATTCGTTTGCCGCCTTCCTTCTTCGGACTTTATAGGTCCATATGCAGATCCTTCCTGTGGTCCAACAAATCCCCTCGAATTAGTTGGAAGAAGTTGGTGCTTCCGAAGGCATGCGGAGGAATAGGCTTACCTGACCTGCAACGCTATTACCGGGCAGTACACTTAGCGCGCATCGTGGACTGGAAGGTACATAGACAATATAAGGACTGGGTAAATGTTGAACACATGACAACGAACTCGGATTTACGGTATACCCCTTGGCTCCCTAAGTCACACGTGTCGCCAAGGGCCTTAACCCACCCCCTAGTTGGCGCCACCCTTGAAGAATTTAGTAGGACCTGCGCTACTCACGAAGTCTCATCTAAGTTCTGCCCAATCACTCCGGTAAGACACAACCCAGACTTCCCCCCAGGACTCTCCGGAACTTTTTTGCGATCTGAATGGCCGCAAGGTGAAATGTTGGCCAAGCACTTTTTTCGGCGGGGTCGCTTTCTACGGCATGCAGAACTGGCTAGGTGCTCTGACACTGGCTCATTTCCATTCTGGTCCTATATTCAGCTTAAACACTTTCTGGATGACCCGTCCCGAAGAAAAGACTTCACAAGGACCCCTACGGTCCTGGAGTCTATATGCTCTCGCTCGACACCCCAGAATTATGTCATATCCATGCTCTATGCCTCTCTATTTGAGGAGTCCTCCACACTCTTAGACTCAGAACGCTCCTACTGGAATTCTGTCTTGGGCTTAGAGATAGACAGGGAGAGTTGGGACCGTATACACTTATACATTCACATCCACGTCTGAACGTCTCTATCCAGGAAAATGGATACAAGCTGAAAACCCGCTGGTATAGAACCCCAGACCTGCTCCATATTTTCCCCCTGTTGGTTTCTGACCAATGCTGGCGATGTGGTCAGGAGCGTGGCACGTTCCTCCACATTTGGTGGGAGTGCCCAACACTCCAACCTTTCTGGCACAAAGTACACAACTTGACCAAAATGGTGTCTCTACTCCCTTTGGAATTTTGCCCAGCACAGTACCTTTTGCATTTCTCTGACAGTTATAGGTGGAAGTACTTCAAGTCGGTAGCAATGCACATGATTAATGCTGCTAGGATGTGTATACCGGTACATTGGCGATCGTCATCCCCACCCTCTATGGCTGAATGGGCTTCTCGGATAGACCGTGTCGCTGAGATGGAGGAACTGATCTACTCGGCCTCGGATAATATCTCTAAATTCGCTGCTATATGGGAACCATGGACAACCTTTAAAAGCTCTCAGTCATACAAAGATCTCCTTAATACTGCAGACTGATCCCGCACTGTGGGACTATTGCCCGTAGTTCGGGATGCAAACTCAGACTTATACTACTGACCTGGTGCGCAGTAGCGCTTTGACCACTAGATGCTGGAGAGGGTAGTTGGTAACTTTTGTACCCCCTCTCCTAATTTAGCTGCATTCGCCCTCACCTCCCCCCCCTTCCTATGATGTATCCCCTCCCTCACCAACCTTCCGATCTCCTCCCCCATGGCCCCCCCCCCTTTTTTTTTTCTTCTCTCTTCTCTTCCCCCCCATTTTTTCTCTCTTTCTTTCTTCCTCTTCCTCCTCTTTTCTATTCTCTTTCGCTCTTTAATCCTCTCTGTGTCTAAACTCTTCTAGGATACGCTCGCCCAAACAAATCACCTTACCGGGAAGCTATTTGATGTGTAAACTTACTCAGAAATATTGTATCTGTGTTTTGCCGAAATGTGCCTGTACGAAAAGGATTGTTTTTTTTTTTTTTTTTTGTTTGTTTTGATTTTATTTATATTACTTTTTGTGTTTGGGCTCATGGAGCCGCTCCATTCTTTGTTAAATGCAAATCTTCACAATAAAATCTTTATGGTTTAAAAAAAAAAAAAACGTTTACCTTTACAACCCCTTTAATGCATCCTAAGCATTAGGGCCCCCCCAGCCCCGACAGCCCCCCCCCCCTGTTTTGGCTGAGCCCCGACAAATTTTTGTGGGTGCGTCCCCACTGTCGCTCTCTCCACGAGTTCCAGGCTCTTGATTGAATAGATTGATAGCAGCGCAGGGTGGGGCCGAGTCTGGCATTCGGCATTGGATGCCAAATGCTGGACTTGGGAGCGCACCCTGCAAGGTAACCCCCTAAGGAGAGAGCTTCCTAGACGGGGTTATCTAATGCAGGGAGGAGCTGCGAGAGCCGAGAACCCAAGAACAGGTGGAACGGGGCCACTCTGTGGAAAACGAACTGCACAGTGGAGGCAAGTATGACATGTTTGTTATTTAAAAAAAAAAAAACTTTTATGTCACTTTAACCCTTCGATTGCCCCTGATGTTAACTCCTAACCTGCCAGTGTCATTAGTTACATAGTTAGTCAGGTTGAAAAAAGACACAAGTCCATCCATAAATAAAATAAAAATTAGTACAGCGACAGTGCATTTTTTTCAGCACTGATCACTGTATTGGTGTCACTGTTCCCCAAAAAGTGCCACTCAGAGTTGTCCTCCGCAATATTGTAGTCCCGCTAAAAATTGCTAATCCCTCCCTGCTCCATTACTAGTAAAAACAATAACGAAAATAAAAATTCCATAATTATATCCTATAGTTTGTAGACCCTATAACTGTTGCGCAAACCAATCAATATACGCTTATTGGGATTTTTTACCAAAAATATGTAGCAAAATAAATTTTTGCCTAACTGCTTGCCGACCAGCCGCCGTCATTTTACTGCGGCAGGTCGGCTCTCCTGGGCGAGAGCCAGTAGCTCTACGTCGGCTCTTTAGCCATCTGTGGACTCAGAAGATTTTCCCTCCCTGCCTGATCCTGCACATAACCGGGCCTTGGAACCTTCACAGGCAGGGCAATATGGAGGACAGACGCCTCAACAGGCATACCACCCTGCCCCTGCTCCCCCCAGCCACAGAGACAGTCTCACCCCAGAGAATCCCGGTCTAATGAGAGAAGGCAGACGGCACAATCTTTTATGCCCAGGCAGTCAGCTCCCCGTGCATACTCCAGCAGATTGTAGACTCGTGATCCCAAACTGACCCGTTGTGAATCCACCACCTTTAGTCAAAAATCTGCTTACCAGAAGACATAGGTCCTCATGGACCGATACAGCATGTACTCCAGCATGTACTGGTTCTGGGTGTGACAGCCTGCACATGACTACCTATGATCCCCTGTGAGCTCCTGAGTTAGCCTCCTGTCTGTGACCCCTGAACCGTATTATAGACGCTTTGATTCTATTTGGTCTATTATGTATGTTATATATGCAAATATACAGTGTTTTGTACATTATTACAAAAATTATATATTTGTTATTATTTTTTGTTGTTTTTTTTTCTATTTAGGTCTATTCCTACCATGTTGTCCCCTGAGGAAGACTATATTTAGTCAAACGTGAATATTGCTTACTTGGGCTCTCCCCTGTTGTTGTGGCTGTGGCACTTCGGAGCAAGCAGTTTAGCCGCCAGAGGCGGCTTTTTATGCACTTAATTGTCTAAGATATATGGTTCTTCCTGGTCTTCATTTAATATTTAGGTTAAATTAGGTAATTTTCAAGGTATTTTTACAACCCCTTTTTGAAACCATTTGTTTGCTTGCAGTTATATCTGATATAATGTTCCATTCCCTTACTGAAACAACCTGCATTATCTATGTCACTGGCTGCTTCTCCTTTGTAGAACTCTTTCGGCCTTTATATTACATGTACCTTCTACTAAACATAAACTAAGGTGTCCTGGCTCATATAAACAGCTTCCTTTGTATGGACCTTCCAGAATGAGATGAAAAGTGGATCTTGGATTGTATCATTTGTGTGTATGAGGCTACACTGTATGCTTATCTGTATAAGTATTGAAGGCATCCTGCTGTTGGAGGTGTGCTAATAATGATTGAAGGAACACTAATGCTTTAAAAGCCAGCTATTCTGTATCTATATAGCTTGTGCTACAGTGATTGCAAACGTATGTGTTGTTAGCTATTACAGGGCTGCAACTCCCACGACCAACTGCCTTACTAAAGGCTTCTGCTTCATTTTGTTTTCCTCAATATGTTGCATTACTAACACAAGCTTTTTTTAAATATGCGTTTCTGTTACCTTTTTTATCTGTAGCTAAAATATAAAACCATGTGACATTTGCAAAGAGTGATTACATGCTAGAGATGCAGCAGGGGTTCCGAGTAGGTATGGGTGGAAGCCCCATTGAAAGCAATGGGAGGCTGACAGCTCCCGCAGCTAATCTGCATCAAGGGCTGATCATTCGCAGGTAATCGCTACTTGAGTGATTACATGCAGGAGGCTGCAAGTAGCTGTGGGAGCTATCAGCCTCTCATTCATAAGAACTGGGGCTAGGTTTACATCAATGTGATTGCGGTTGATATGGTTTTCCAGTGTTTTGTGGTGCATTTTGCATGTTTTAACCTGTATACTTGAATGCATTTTTTCATGTGTTTTGCGTTCTATTCAAAAAAAATTCTCCTTATCAAACTGTGAATAGCCGGTTGTTAAGGAGTGGGCGGCTGCTGCATCCTTAACAACCGACGAGTCATCAGCTGTCAGCAACCCAGCATGCTCCTGGCTGACAACGACACAAGGAGGCTGTCACTGGGACCGCACCCCTTAGTTAACCCCTTATTTAAGAGCAGTCAGATGGCAGGGGCTGACCTTTTTTTTGGGGTCGGCAGTGACTGCAGGCATCATGATTGATGATGGACCTACACCGGAGCACATTGTTTTTTTATTTTTGTTTTTTTGGCAAAGGGGGCTTACAGATTCCAATAAACTTCCCTTAGGCAGACTCCCAATACCACCAGCCAGGGTTGTGGGGAAGAGGGGCTCGCTTGTCCCCCCCCCCCCTTCCTGGCCTGCATGCTCAGATAAGAGTCTGGTATGGATTTTGAGGGGGTGACCCCATGCCATTTTTTTAAATAACAACAACAAACAACAAAAGTAACACTTGCGTTTTTGGTGCGGGTCCATTGAAGCCTATTACACGCAATCTGCTGTAGGAAAAAAGTCCCTGACCCTTTCCAAAAATCCAGTGTCTGAAAAACGCATAGATGTGAACGTGTCCCATAGGAAACCATATTAAATGGACTGTAGTGCAGTTCTGTAAACTGCAAAATGCACTAAAAAACACATAGGTGCGAACCTAGACTAAAGCCCTGTACACACGATACAAAAATCGAACGACAGATCTTTTTTTTTTTGCATGCTAGTCGCACATCGAACATGAAGAGTTTACTAACATTATGAAAATTTGCGTATGACAGAATAAAAAAAAAAATCGGAACTAATGTCATGTGTTGTATTTTCAACAACTTTACTAATTAAAACAAAAAAAAAAATCACACGATCTAGTATCGTACAAGAAACATTTTTGTGCTTCTCCGATCGGATAATATCGGATGAACTGTCATAATTGGCTATTGAAAGCTCTGTTCTAATGACCCGATTATCGTATGATCGATTTGAAAGCGATATTTTTGTACGATTTTTCGGATCATGTGTATGGCCTTAAGTGCTCACTTTGTGTCATGAATTTCACATTGCCTACCTACCTACCAGAGGTGCTGAGAAGATAAGTTTCAGGGGGCAGAGTCAGTACAGGGATCACTGATTGCAGGCTGTAAGTTACCATGGGATTTGTAGTTCTTAGAAATGGAAAGTAAACAGTAGAGGAGAAGCTACAAAAGTATGCAGAGAATCCAGGAGGTTGTGATAAGAAATGACCAGCCGGCAGGTAGCACTTGCAACATGAAAGATTTTTCAAGTAAGCTTTTATTGGATTCTTAACTGTTTGTATTGATATTACAATGCTGATGTTATAATATTAAAGTTTATGCTGTGACTGTAGAACTATTTTAATAAATACTCTTGTAAACATACTGTATATCACATATTGAAAGTAGTGGCATTGTTGTAGTCATGTCATGTGGCACTTCCCAGCTGTGACCGAGGTATTATCATTCTGTACACCTGGAAGGTCTGCATTCTTCACTATGTAAAGTGCAGGACTTTTCAAGTTACAATGACTTCCTGCGCTGGCTATTGTCTTTCTAATTGCAGGGGAAGTTGAGGATGGCTAGGGACTGCTTCCCACTGTGTAAAGCAGGCTGCATTCATCATTCATTGTCCTTTCTAAACATCACACAACCAGTCAAGCAGTTTTATACAGTACATGGCAATGGGACTTGGTGATTCGGGTCAAGTGGAGTTCCAGGTTATTACTACCTATGCTAAAAAACTTGTTCACGGGGCACTTATACCTCCTTCCCGTCCAGGCCAATTTTCATCTCTCAGGGCTGTAGCAATTTTTTTCAAATATAAATGTTATTAAGCATTACAAAAGAAGAAGAACAAAACAAAACAAAGAGGGGGGGGGGGTACAGAAAGGGTACAGTACAACTGTGATCAAATTTGACAGTCCCACCGACAAAGAGGCCTCCAATAAAGGGTTCGCATTCAGTCTGGCGGTACATCACATAGTGGCGGTACATTACATAGATCATAACATGTGGCCCAAAAGCTATCCTATACCCTCTATACAGTCATACTTCTCATCGCCACAATTACTGGGCCATATACACCGTTTGACTACCGGCCACCCTGTGATCTTAGCCCAACCGGACAAGTAAAGGGACGGCCTCCTAGTACCTGGAGATAAGGTCATCAGTTGCGGAGGTAGGGGGCGAAACAGATAGGGAGTAGATAAGAAGAGGGAGAGAAAAAGTAAATTAGATGATTAACACGAGCATGATGCACACAGCGGGAGCATCGCTCCAGCTTCAATCCGTGTTGGTGTGCCCTTTAGGAGTTCAGCAAGGTCTGTCCCTCTGCAGACAAAATGAACATATTCCATGCCAACCAGGTCTTAGAGTGCTTCTCTTGTTTGTGTTGGGCTGTGAGCACCAGGTCTTCTAGCTTTTCTATTTCCTTCACCTTGCGCAGACACAATCCAATGGAGGGGGGCACGGTCTGCTTCCATGTAGCTGGAATGCACGACTTTGTGTCATTAAGCAAGTGTCGGACTACCGACTGTTTGTACCATCGTGCCGGGGGTGCGGTGGCATGTAGCAGAGCAAACACTGGGTCATTCTGGATGTCGTGATCTGTGAATTACAGAATGATCTTTGCAGTTGTTGTCCAAAAGTGCCGGAGTAGTGGGCAGGACCAGAAGATATGTAGGAGAGTTCCTTTATCTTTCTGGCACCTCCAACACTTGTCTGATGTGGTGGGGAAAAATCTATGCAGCAACTGAGGAGTATAAGGCCTCATTCACACATAGCCGACTCCGTCGCAGTCCGTTCCGACGCAGTCCGCCAGCTCAGCGGGAGATCAGTCCGCAGATCTCCGCTGAGCCGACGGATGACAAGCTCCGCTCTGCTCACTGAGCGGGGAGGAGCTTGTTGAGCCCTGCTGTCCTCTATGGAGCTGTCCGTTTTCATCAGATCTTACCCGATCCGATCCGCATGGACGGATGGGGACGTGAGCCCCATACGTTTGTTTTTAGCGGATCGGATGAGGTCGGATGTCAGCGGACATGTCTCCGCTGACATCCGACGCTCCATAGACATGCATGGAGCACCCGTTCAGGTCCGCCTGAAAAACTGACAGACGGACCTGAACGGATCCATGTGTGAATGAGGCCTAATACCACCTAGTTAGAATCTTATAGTTTGTTTCTTGTTTTTTTGTACAGATGGACGATTTCAGGGAAAATCTAATAATGTTTTGTTTTTGTATGAAGGGCTGTAGCAATTTAAAGGACAGTTGCGCGGTCATGCAGCACTGTACTCATATGAAATTGTTATCATTTTTTGAGACAGATAAAGATTTCTTTTGGTGGTATTTAATCATCGCTGTTTTTTTTTTTTTTTTTTGCTAAACAGTCGAAAAAAGACATTTTGAAAAAAATATATATATATTTTTGGTAATTTTTCTCCTTCACTGATGAGGTTGCACTGATGGGCACTGATCGGCGACACTGATGAGAAGGCACTGATAAGCACTGATAGATGACACTAATGGTCACTGATAGGCGTCACTGATGGGTGGCACTGATGGACAGCATTGATGGGCACTGATGGGAAGCACTGATCATCAGGACACTGGTTCACCGTTTCAGGTCCGATTTCAGCCCAAATGAAACAGACCAAAAAAGGCACATATTTTTCCAGCAAATCGCACCGGACCTGCTGCGGAGATATGTGAACCAGCTCCATAGAGAGACAGTCACATTCTCCTGCTATGCAAATTAGATGCAGTGAAACCCACATCCAATTTGCATATGTGTGAACCCAGCCTAATACTGTGATTAGGGAGAACACTATACACTGTCACAGTACTAATGACACTGGATGGCTGGGAGGAGGTTAACATCTTGGGCAATCAAGGTTTTAAATATGTGCCTAACTACAGTGCATCCGCAAAGTATTCACAGCACTTCACTTTTTTCCCACATCTTGTTATGTTACACCCTTTCCAAAATGAATTAAATTGTATTATTTTACTCAAAATTCGACAAACAATACACCATGATGAAAACATGAAAGAAGTTTGTTCAATCTTTGCAAATTTATAAAAAATAAATAAAAAAAAATCACATGTATAGAAGTATTCACAGCCTTTACTATTATGCTCAAAATTGAGCTCAGGTGCATCCTGTGTTTCCACTGATCATCCTGGCTTTACACTGGTGAAGTGTATAAATCAATGGTCCCCTATGAGAGTTGTCTAAACTGGTCCGACTTTAAGGCTGGGTTCACACTATACGACACGACAGTCATACAAATTTCATCCTACTTTGCTCTGCGACATCAGTCCGACTTTCATGAACTGGATAATACTTTTATTCAACTTTGTGAAAGTCTGACTTGTCCTTTGACCAATAAAAACAATACCAGTGTGGGATAAATTTATTTTACTGCTGCTGTAATCACATGTCGGATGTCAAAAGTCGGATGGTTAGGACAAGGCTCCTACTTTGATCCAACTTCAATGATATTCAATGGGCTGAAGTAGGACCAAAGTAGTACAGGGAGCATTTTCAAAGTCGGACCGACTTGTGTCGGACCAGTTAAAGCGGAGCTCCACCCTGATTTTTTTTTTTCAAAAATTTAAAAAAAAATTAAATGGAAAAAAAAAAAAAAATACTCACCCTAAATAGGCTGTTGCTATGCGGAAGTCCCGAATCTGCCCTCATGATCCGCGGTGTGGTTTTTTTCCTCCTCCTCTTCTCGGTGTCTTCTTGTGAATGGGCCGTGCTGCATTCTGGGAACTGTGTGTATCCCAGAAAGTAGCCGGACCATTCACAAAGCGCCGCGCTGCTCGCACATGCGCAGTAGGAAACGGGCAGTGAAGCCGCACGTCTTCACTGCCTGTTTCCCTGACTGTGGATGGCGGTGCCGGGATCGAGGATCGGCATCGGCGGGGGACGTCAGCGCGGGCGCCTAGGACAGGTAAGTGTCCTTATTCAAAGTCAGCAGCTATACTGTTAGTAGCTGCCGACTTTGAAAAAAAAAAAATGCGGGTGGAGCTCCGCTTTAAGACGGCTCTCATAGGGAAACATTGATTTTCACACGTCATGCGACATGAGCGTTTGTTGGACCAGTTTGAACCTGGCCTTAAAAAGGGTCCTGCACTACTTTGGTCCAACTTTGATCCTACTTTAAATAGCCCATTAAATATCATTGAAGTCACATCAAAGTCTGATCATCGTCTTAACTGATCTGACTTTTCCATACAACTTGTACTCTGAGTAAAGAAAGGCATAGAGTTACCTCTCCAAGACCATACCAGACCAATGTCTGGTATGGATTTTAAGGAGAACCCCCATGCGCACCTGGGTATGTCCTTGACTGTCGGGTCCCCCGGACCCGGTGCATCATGTAACGGGGTAAAGGGCCAATGACAGGGGCCTTTTACCACGTGATTGATCTGTCCAATGAAGGAGCGATCAGTTGTCAACAAACTGGAGCATGTCCAGTCCAGCTCCTCATCTCTCCTCGCACCGATCGGTACAGCGTTTAAGGAGAGGAGTGAGCTAGGTGCAGCAGCGTTGATCTGTGCCCATCCATGGCTCATCCGTGCCTCATATATGCCCATCCATGCTGTATTAATGCTCATCTAAGGTTGATTCATACTTATCAGTTCCCATCTATGCATGCCACCTCAGTGATCATCATGTGCAACATCCATTTAAAGGTTCATGTTTTTTCACCATAATGCATCCAATGCATTACTGTGAAAAAACATCAGATGATTACCGCTCCCCCCCCAGCTTTACTTACCTGAGCCCTGGACAGTCCTGCATCGCAAACGTGCTTGATCGTTGCCCGGGCTTCTCGGCTCTTTATTGGATAGATTTTTAGCAGCACAGCCATTGGCTCTCTCTGCTGTCAATCAAATACAATGACGCGGGTGCAGGGCGGAGTCCTGCAATGGGCAGCTATGGATGCCGAATGCAGGACTCTGGAGTGTGCCCCTTGGGAGAGTACTTCCAAGAGGGGGTTTTCTGAAGCGGGGAGGAGCCGAAAGAGCCGCAGAGGGACCCCAGAACAGGAGGATTGGGGCCACTATGTGCAAAACTAACTGCACAGTGGAAGAAAGTATGACATGTTTGTTAATTTTTAAAAATTAAAATCAAACCTTTAGGCCCTTTTTACACGGATGGACCGTTTAGGTCCGCCTGTCAGTTTTGACGGCGGACCTGAACGGCTGCTCCATGCATCTCTATGGAGCGTCGGATGTTAGCGGAGAAATGTCTGCTGACATCCGACCTGATTCGATCTGCTAAAAACAGACGTATAGGGATACGTCCCCATCCATCCATGGTGGATTGGATTGGGTGAGATCTGATGAAAATGGACATGCTGTGATCTCTCCATAGGAGACAGCGATGCCCGACAAGCCCCTCCCCGCTCACTGAGCAGAGGGGAGTTCGTCATCCGCCAGCTCAGCGGAGATCAACGGACAAGTAAAAATCATTACTTTCTGCTAGAAAATTACTTGGAGCACCCAAACATGATATCTTTTTTTTTAGCAGAGACCCTAGAGCACAGGTGTCAAACACTAAACCTGCGGGCCAAATCCGGCCCTCCAGGCCATTTCATGTGGCTTTCGCACCTCTCCTGCAGCTGCAGGAGAGCTCCAGCCCTCCTCTGGTCCTCCTCCAGACCCTTACTTTCTGCTTTCAAGCAATGCATCCAGCTTCTTCCCAGCAGCAGTAGCAGCAAAAGGAAAGGGGGGTGCACTGTGATGTAAGGGAGAGTGTGGGACTCAACTTCTGATGGTGGGGTGGCTCTTGACATCTAATCTTACAGATACAACCAACCCTTTTGAGGATAATCATAATGCTGATGTGGCTCACAATGAAATTGCGTTTGACACCCCTGCCTGCAGAATAAAATGGTGGTTGTTGCAATATTTTATGTCACACTGTATTTGCACAGCGGTCTTTCAAACCCATTTTTTGGGGGAAAAAATACACTTTCATGAATTAAAAAAGAAAACAAAACAATTTTTTTTGTATAATGTGAAAAATTATGTTACACCACGAGAATCGTGATCTGTATTCTAAGCAAAAAAAATTGTGCAGTTCTAATATACACTGATTGTATCAAAGATATTTAGCAGTATACATTTTGGCCAAAATTTATGAAGAAAATCTACTAATTTGCAAAATATAACAGGAACTAAGAAAATGCATTTTTATATTTTTTTTACAAAATTGTCTGTTTTTTTTCATTTATATTGCAAAAAATAAAATAAAAAACCCAATGGTGATCAAATATCACCAAAAGAAACCTCTAAATTGGCCTGGTTAGGAAGGGGGTATAAGTGCCCAGTGGGCAAGTGGTTAAACGCAGCATAAAATGCATATACAAGAAACATGAATGTATTCCAATGAGCTTAGTTTATACCACTGCAGTGGTTTGAAAAAAAGTACAGCATGCTGCATATTTAAATGCAACTTAGTAAAGAATTCCAAAAAACGCTCTGCAAGTGCACATGCAGAACCACACAGTGAATGTAGCGATTGTAGCGTAAATGAGCCCTTTAAGCAGTTGTATACCCGATGAACTTTTTTCTAACCCTATTAAGCAAAAGTCATAATGAGCTAGTATGCACCGCATACTAGCTCATTATGAAATACTTACCTTAGAACGAGGCGTTGGTAATTTACCTGGTCCATGTCGAGGGAGATGACACGTTGCCTCTGCGTGCCTTTCATCGCTGTGAGTGGCTGGATCCACAATGTCGCCACTCCCGCTATAGAAATCACTATACAACTACTTTAATATGAGTCTTGATGTACATCCTGGAGGGTCAGTATAAGGAAAAGCCCATTAATATAGGGAAGAGCCCATTATTATAGGGAAGATCCCATTATTACAGGGAAGACCCCGTTATTATAGAGAAGATCCCATTATTATAGGGAAGATCCCATTATTATTAGGGAAGATCCCATTATTATAGAAAAAAGAGCATTATTATAGGAAAGACCTCATTATTATAGGGAATACCCCATTATTATAGGGAAGATCCCATTATTATAGGGAAGAGCCCATTATTATAGGGAAGATCCCATTATTATAGGGAAGATCCCATTATTATAGAGAAGATCCCATTATTATAGAGAAGATCCCATTATTATAGGGGAAAGCCCATCATTATATGGAAGATCCCATTATTATAGAGAAAAAAACATTATAGGGAAAAGCCCATTATTATAGGGAAGATCCCATTATTATAGGGAAGACCCCATTATTATAGGGAAGACCCCATTATTATAGGGAAGACCCTATTATTATAGGGAAGATGCCATTATTATGGGGAAAGCACATTATTATAGGGAAGAACCCATTATTATTATTTAAAGATCCCATTATTATAGGGAAGATCCCATTATTACAGGGAAGACCCCATTATTATAGGGAAGACCCATTATTATAGGGAAGACCCCATTATTATAGGGAAGACCCCATTATTATTATAGGGAAACGTCCATTATTATAGGAAATACCCCATTATTATAGGGAAGATCACATTATTATAGGGAAGACCCCATTATTATAGGGAAGATCCCATTATTATAGGGAAGACCCCATTATTATAGGGAAGACCTCGTTATTATAGGGAAGATCCCATTATTACAGGGAAGACCCCGTTATTATAGGGAAAAGCCCATTATTATAGGGAAGACCCCATTATTATAGGGAAGACCTCATTATTATAGGGAAGATCTCATTATTATAGGGAAGACCCCATTATATTAGGGAAAAGCCCATTATTATAGGGTAGACCCCATTATTATAGGGAAGACCCCGTTATTACAGGGAAGAAGACCCCGTTATTATAGGGAAGATCCCATTATTATAGGGAAGACCCCATTATTATAGGGAAGACCCCGTTATTATGGGGAAGATCCCATTATTACAGGGAAGACCCCATTATTATAGGTAAGACCCCATTATTATAGGGAATATCTCATCATTAGTATAGGGAAGAGCCCATTATTGTAATCCTAGACATTTTCCTGCTCACACTAATAAGCCATTGATAAATGGAAGGTGCAGTCAGCCGAGGACAAGGATATCACCGATCTTCCCAGCAGGGCAACACACTCATTAGAGAAAGCAATATATTGTGATCTTCAGTCTGCCATTAATCTGGGCACAAAGCGCTGCCCTCCCTCCCCTGACAAGCTCTCACATCATTAGCTCCAGCACATTGATTAAGACTGGGAGTAAGAGAGCAATCGCCTGCAGGAAGTAGATGGTGTACTGGAGCGTGGAGCCTTCTGGGAGATGTAGTCCTAAGCCGGACACCAGCTATAGGGGGGGCGGTAGAGAGGACTCCATTTCCCAGCAGCAGTGCGGAGTGTCCCTGTGCCTGCTCGGAGCTGTGCTCCCATCTCAATCCATTGTACTGTGTTGTTGGTGCTTTTCACATTCCACTGGACGTTGAAGTGTAAAGTGCAGAGCATGGGGGATGAGCAGGAGATCATGTGTAAGCTGGAAAGCATCAAGGAGATCAGGTACTGTGTGTATGGCCGATCGGTGGGGGAATCTCTTCTGCATGGACACTATTGTTATTTTAGGAGGAATTTAGATAATCGGAGACAATCAATGATCATTAGATGAGAGCGATTGGAAGTCAGCAGGGGGTCGGGTGGTCCAGCAGGTGCTGCAGGCAGCATGTGGATATAATAGATCTAGAGAGGAGCCATTCCCCATCGGGGATCCCTGGCTGTCAGGGTGGATCTCTGCACAGCGATCACTTGTAGATCTGCTCCATTCTAGCATCCTGCTTGTAGATCTACTATTGTTATTTTAGGAGGAATTTAGATAATCGGAGACAATCAATGATCATTAGATGAGAGCGATTGGAAGTCAGCAGGGGGTCGGGTGGTCCAGCAGGTGCTGCAGGCAGCATGTGGATATAATAGATCTAGAGAGGAGCCATTCCCCATCGGGGATCCCTGGCTGTCAGGGTGGATCTCTGCACAGCGATCACTTGTAGATCTGCTCCATTCTAGCATCCTGCTTTGCTTTCCTTCTTTAGTCTCAGTAGATTTATGACAGATCAGAGGGTGAGAACAATGACCCCCAATCAGAGGACTGGGGGTTAGTGTCCAGTGTGGACAGGTTCGAGCCCCATTCATTTCCATGGATGTTGGACACAAAAGCCATCTGATTTCCTCCTGCTGGCCTCCAACATAACAAGAAGAGAGATGATTGTGTCCCTTTGTAACCTGTGTCTGATGGGAGCTGTACTCATATTTCAGCATCCCTCTGTATTGTCTGTAACTATGCCGTATCCAAGCGTGCCATAAATCCCAGCCGATTACCCCATCTACACATTGGATGGATGGAGGAATCCTCTCCGCTCTATCCTTGTAGCGCTGCAGCCCATCAAATCGAATCAGATGACCTTTGCAGAACGCGCGTGTTTGGGTGTAATTACGTAATTACACCTCAAATGCGCTAAAAAATTAATTTTGCAACATACAAAAATGTGTAAAAAAACACAAAACAGGCTGTTCAAAAATGTGTCCAAAAATAAAAGTAAAAAAAAAAAAACGCTGGAGCTGCATTTTCAGAGTGTAGGGCATTTAATGCAAGTAAAAGGGTGGCCCTACATGTCGCACCAAAAAAACGCAATGCTCCCACGTCGCCCAGGTGTGAATGCAGCCCAAGCAATATCCTGTATTAGTTTATGAAGTAATTTTTTAGGCTGGGTTCATAGCGGTACATTACAGCAGCTTTTTTCAACCAAGGAGCCTTGGTAAAATGCCTAAACATTGCCCAAAAATGATATACAAACCACAGGTTTTCATTGTGCACCATTACAACCTTCTAGCCGCCGGCATCCTAACAACCAGTGACATCATCAGTTGATAAGGAGGTCGCCCACTGAGCATTTATTGTTTGATTGCTCTCTGTCAGCACTGGGGTCATATTAGCTAAGTGATGGAGGACGAAGAGAAACATTGGAATACTAATACACAGTGTGCAAAAGTGCATTTGATTTGGAAGAATAAAAAAACTCTGTTGGGTGTCCTATGTGTGTGGATGTTGCTGCATCAAAGCGGAGGTTCACCCTAAAAACACGTATATACCATTCCATCCAGCCGACATGTACCGTATGCTTTTTTTTTTTTTCCGCTGTACATACCGCCGTATAGCTATTCCCCCCCTCGGGGCGTTCCTATTCAGAGACTAAGTGATTGACGTGATGACAAATGGGGGGGGGGGGGGGGGGACTTTTGTCATTATGTCGATCACTTGATCTCTGAATAGGAACGCCGCGAGATCCACTACCCGGAAGCCGGGGGGGGGGGGAAATAGTAGGGTTGTCCAGATACCGATACTAGTATCGGTATCGGGACCGATACCGAGTATTTGCGGGAGTACTTGTACTCGCGCAAATGCTCCCGATACCTAAATAGAATACTTTTTTTGTATTTATCAACATGTTCTGTGAAAATTCTTTGAGTTTTTTTTACGACTGCGTGACAAGCAAATACATTTTTTTTATTCATTTTTACTCATTTGTATTCTTTTATAATGTCTTGAGTTAGCGTTCTTCATAATTCTAAAGAAAATATCCTTAGGGTCCTTTCACACGGAGCGGACCGAGTTTTTCGGTCCGCTCTGTGTGCCCGTCAGCTCAGCGGGGGGGTCTCCGCTCAGCTGTCGGCGGACGGGGCGGTCCCCGCACACTGTGCAGGGACCGCCCCGTCTCTCCTCCGCTCTCCCCTATGGGGAGTCGGATGGAAACGGACCGTCTGTCCGTTTGCATCTGATCCGTTTTAGGACATAGGATGTCTAGCGGAACGGATGCATCCGCTTTATAGTAAAAGTCCTATTAGAATAGAAAGGGCTTTTCACATGACATTTAAAAAAAGTATCGGTATTCGGTATCGGCGAGTACATGAAAAAAAGTAATCGGTACTTGTACTCGGTCCTAAAAAAGTGGTATCGGGACAACCCTAGAAAATAGCTATACGACGGTATGTACAGCGAAAACAAAAAACGGCATACTGTACATGTCGGCAGTATGCTGGATGGAATGGTATATACATGTTTTTAGGGTGAACCTCCGCTTTAAGTAAACCTATTAGAATAGCTTTTCACATTTTTTCTAATGGGGTTTCCTTCGAGACTGTCCGTAATTTTTAGAGGATGCTTTGACTGAAAAAAAAAGGGTTAAGAAATGCTGCACTACAGTATGTGCAATTTTTTTAGGTGCACCCCCATTGACTTCTGTTGGAGCATGCGTTTTCATGGAAGCGCATTTAAGTTCTGCATCATTGATGCCTAGTACACACAATGAGAAAATCAGGACTACTCCTGCTCGGAAGTTAAAGGATACATTACATCACTTCCAAAGTTGTATTCTGTCGAATGAGAATTTTTGTAACTTTAGTAACCCATTGGATTTCCATATGAGACTAGAATGCAAAAAAAATAAAATGGACAATTATCTGTCCAATTATTTTTAATTGTGTATACAAGGCTTAATAGAAGTCAATGGGAGTGCACGTAAACCGCAGATACAATTGTACTGTGATTTCATTATTTTTTCTGACACACACACACACACACACACACACACACCCATAGTCGTCCTAGGAAGTGAGCAAGAGAGGGTGGCTAGGTTCCTGCATTCAGTAGGTCCATTGAGAATGAATATAGCCACAAAGGAACAGATAACAAAAAATATATTTTGAGGTGTGCAAAAGAAGTGTGTGTGTGTGTGTGTGTGTGTGTTTTATGTAAGATTACATAGTTGAACAACATTTTTGAAAACAGTGTCTAAGTGGTATTAAACCCCAAAACATGTATTATGTTGCAGCTTACCAATTCTTGCATGTGGTTGCTGCATTCGATTTCTTTTTAGGCTTTCTTTCCTTACTGGCAGGGTCACCGGAGGACCTAGTAAGTGTTCTTTCTCCACAGAACAAATTGTCCTGCAAAAGTAGCAGTTGGAGAGTTGAGATAAATCATTTATGACTAATGGATGCTTACAATGATCAGCTTTTATTTATTTATATAAAGTCTTTATTACAAAAGAGGAAAAAAAATATTTCTGTAACTGCTTAATGCCAAATCACACACATGTACCATCATTTGGCTTTAAAGGAACACTGAAGGTTAGTTTTTTATTAGATCAATTGATTGCTGTAAGCTAGAGCATTTAAATATCACTTGCCTCGTTTTTCCTTTTGACTTCCAAAATACAGTAATCCAGGTTTGAAAATGCCATTTTCTGTCTCTCCTCCTCTTCTTGTTTTCCACCAGCACCTGCATGGTGGAAAGCAGAATGTGCTCATCCCCTCCCTATGACTACAGCCCTGCGTGAAGATGCTCTCTTAACCCTCATAGGCATGGAGGCTAAGCCTAATGGGAACTGTAGTTCCCATTAGGCTGTGATGTAGCAAGAATAAATGCACACCACAAACCAGGAAGTCAGTGAGAATAACGATTCAGGAGTGACAGAGGTGAATAAAACAGCTCGATTTCAACAGGTATCAACTAGTTATAATGCAAACATTATTTTTTACTTTATCAGCTACTGTCAGACTTTAATTTAAGAGGAAAATATTTTTGTCTTTACAACCCCTTTAAGTGCTGCAGGCATTATCCTGCTATTGTGTTTTTTTTTTTTTCGGCAGGCGACTTTTATGTAAAAGCCATTTTACACACTGTGTGTGTGTGTGACGTGAGAGCCGTAAAGAACACATGAACCAAAAGCATTGCATTTCCCATACCACTGCGCTCCCTGCACAGCTTTAGAAGAACTAAAGTTGGTCATAGATCGATAACATTTTAAACAAAAACTGTAATGCCGCATACACACGATCGGAAATTCCGGCAAGAAAACCTTGGATGTTTTTTTTCTGACGGAATGTTGGTTCAAACTTGTGTTGCATACACACCATCTTTTCCATTGGGCACGCTGGGCTGTTGTCCGGGGGCCCCACTTGCCTGGGGGGCCCCACATGCCCAGTGATCCCAGTAAAAAATTGTGGAGAGCGGCGGGTCAGAACTTCATGTCAATGAAGAAATATGTTGTTTTACTTTTTTTTTCATTTAAACACATTGCTAATAGCACTAGCTATATGTTTATAGTTTAAATACTGACATTTGCACTGTTTGGCATTGAAAATTGTAATTTTAAGTACTTTTTTGCAGTGCCAGTAAAAAATGTGGTTCTGCCAGTAAATGTCATGTTTTTTGTTAGTAAAAAATTCTCGTGCGTGATTGTGTAGACAGGGCCCCAGTAATACTCTTAAGATGCCACTCTACACACGGTCACACAAATCTTGTCCGAAATTCCCGACCGTCAAGAACGCGGTGACGTACAAGATGTTTTGAAAGGCTTTAGCTTATTATTGGAAAATGATGGACTTTACCAACCGAAAACCGCATACACCGTTGGAAATAATTTTGTTAGAGGAAAATTTTCCCTCCTGCTCCATCTAACTTTCTCATCGATGCGATCGAAAATGAACGTCTTTGACCCACTAATGATTAGAAAATGAACAAACTTTCTTTCCCCAAGAAATTTTGATATTCTATTCAGCTTTTGTCTAATCACCACTTTACAACCTACACCCCATTGTCCTTTCTACATTTCCTAAAACTTTTCTGTAATATAGGTAATAGACAGTTATTTAGATTCATATCCTGTATTTTGTTCTGCACTCTAAAAGAATTCTGTCTCTGCCAAATATTCTTGGATCCAAGATGCTGTCTTCTGCTATATTTGGTTAATATGTAGCAGTTTTCAAAGTAGTTCTGCGTATAATGTAATATGCAGTGTAAGGTGTGTGTGTGTTTTTTTTTTTTTTTTTTTTTTAATACTGAAGCCAAACTGATGTAATTTTATTCATATATTTAATTCACCTCTTCAGAAGCCCTCTAAGGGCTCTTTCACATGGACATTCCGTATGTCCGTTCTTTCATCCATCTGTTGTCGGATGAAAAACGGACATACATGCATCCCTATGGGATCGCGGATGTCAGCGGAGACATGTCCGCTGACATCCGCTCCGATCCGCCAAAGTATGCCGGAGGAAAAAACCTACTTTTCCTTCCATCTGGCGGATCGGATGAACAAGGACAGACGGTCCGTGTTCATCCGATTCCCCATAGGGGAAAGCGGAGATCTGACATGGCGGTCCCTGCACAGTGTGCGGGGACCGCCCTGTCATCCGGCAGCTCAGCGGAGATCAACGGAGCGATCCCCGCTGAGCAAACAGAGGTGCACGGGGTGGATCATTACTGATCAGCCCCGTGTGAAAGAGCCCTAACTGATCCTTTCACTGAATTGATTGCCTGAGTTGTTTACAAGTAGAAATATTTTTTGTTTGCTAGAAAATTACTTAGAACCTCTAAACATTTTTTATATATAATATAAAAATGATCAGAGATCCTAGAGAATAAAATGGCAGTCATTTCAAGTTTTTTCTATGTCGCACAGTATTTGTGCCGTGGTTTTCCAAGCCAAATGTTTTTGGAAAAGATACACTTTGATGAATTTTAAATGCAAAAAACCTCAATATTTAACCAATTTTTTTTTTTTTGGTAAAATACAAAAGATGATGTTATGCAGACTAAATGGATACCTTGCTTATTGTGCTTTAAAATTTCTCACCCTTGCGGTATGGTGACAAACCTACGATACTTAAAAATCTCCATAGGCGATGCTTTAAAAATGTGAACAGGTTACCAGTTTCAGAGTTACAGAGAAGGTCAAGCGCAAGAATTATTGCTTTCGCTATAAGATTTGCGGCTATACCTCAAGTGCGGTGCAAACACCATTTACATATGCGTGTGCGACCTACATATCGTTTTGTTTCTGCACACAACTACGAAGGGAGGGGAGCGCTCTCAATAAATATATATAATTTTTTTTGTATCACTTTTTTTTTTATATGCAGAGCAGACACGGACATACCACCCACCCACTCCGCTCATTGTGGCCCGCAACCGGTTACCAACTTGCTCAAAGTGGCCCCCGCTCTTCAAAAGGTTGGGCACCCCCTGTCCTAGATCATAGAGGTGAGAAGAGATGATCCGGTCTCTCCCTATCTCTGTGGGCAGCCGCACGTACCACCAGATCCTTTCCCAGGCTTGCCAGTGAGGCCGCGTACACACGGCAGAGAACCTCGACGGGCAGAACACATCGTTCCGCCCGTCGAGGTTCTCTGCCGGCCGTCGAAATCGGCGACCCGCCCGTCGGGAATGGCAACCAGCCATTCATCCAGGCGGGCCGTCGAGCAAAAAGAGAGCATGCTCTCTCTTCGCTCGACGGGATTCCCGACGGGCGGGGCGAGCGCTCTGTGTACACACGGCCGAGGTCCTCGCTGGAATGCAGCTTCCAGCGAGAACCTCGGTCGTGTGTACGCCGCCTGAGAAACACTGAGTGGCGGGAGGGGGGCGACAACCCTCCAGCGGCTTATCAGCCACTCTGATTTATTTATTTTTAAAATTTTACTGACCAAGCTGAAGATGGAAGCAGATTGGTTGCTATACACAGGCTGCTCCAGATTCTGTCTGCTCCAGTTATGATAAATCTCCCCTCCCCCCCATGGAGTTTGCAGCTGTTGAGGTACAGTACCAGTAGGTAGCGATTTTGTAATCGGATTCTTGGTTTCAGTGGATGACTTGTAAAGAAAGTGTGAGTGTTTTAGCAGTGCTAGTGATCTGTCAGATGTCAGTGGCTGCCCGACCCCATGACTCTGTGCAATGGTACGCTATGATAACATTATTGATGTTTTGTTGGGTCTTCATATAATCCAATACAAAAAAAAAATCTATTGCCAGTCAGAAAAATTTCTCAAGGGCTAGATTTTTTGTTCATATGCGCAACACTCATATTTTTTTTTTATTTGTAGCTTTTAGTTTTAAATGTATTTTTTATTATGAAGTTTTCACAAAGTGTACAAAAGTTAACAAAACATGGCCTGGCTTCATATACAAATATAGAACACAACTTTTCGACAATAGCCTAACAAGGTTTTATGTTTGTGTGTGTATGAAAATGTGACACGCGTTGCGTATATATATATATATATATATATATATATATATATATATATATATATATATATATATATATATATATATATATATATATATATATATAGTATAGGATAAATGGCAACAACTTTTTTTTTTTTGTTTTTTTTCTTCAGAGGAACCATTCGGTCGTAGTATACATATCATGCATTTAAAACTTAAAACATGCTATGCTCTTGGCAACACGCCTTAGGGATAGATGTCGGCAGTAGAAGTTTGTAAAAGCAAACAAGTTGGTAAAAGATGGAAAAAAAATTGAAGGCTTATTTCCACAGTAAATAGGGAGAGGATGACGGGGTGGGTTGGTGGCGAAATAGTAGGTTGAGAGCCTGGGTCAACTTTCGAGTCAGAGTTGCAGTATATGTTTTATGACTAGGTGGGCACAGGGATCCCACACCTGTCCGAAGGTCACGGGAGTAATAGTTATTCTTGCTGTAAGAGTTTCCGTGAGTTTAACGTCTTGAATGTCGGAAGGCAGGTATGATACTGTTGAAAAGGAATTTCAAATTGGCCACCAAACCTACATTTGCACTAATTTATAAGGAAAACCAAGTTCTGCTCCATTTCTTTGATGTAAATGATTTACTCAATATCTGCCTCCATTATTTCGTAGTTATGCTTTAGGTGTGTGTCAGACTGTGGAGTCATCAAGAGTTGCTATGTATCTGAGATCAGTCCCCTGCTTGCTGCTCCTGTATTGTAAAGCTTTTTAAAAGGGGTGGAGATTGTGCAAAGTGTTTAATTTGCATATAACTGCACAAAGCCCACAAAGGCAATTTGTATTGCTTTTTGTATGGTTGTAGAGGGCAGAAAAGATTTTCTAAAGCCTCGTACACACGGTACGATTGTGGGAAGGGGATTGTCTGTTGACAGACTGTTGTCCTAAATCAGGGATCCTCAAACTACGGCCCTCCAGCTGTTGCGGAACTACAAATCCCATGAGGCATTTTAAAATTCTGACATTCACAGACATGACAAGGCATGATGGGAATTGTAGTTGCTGAACAACTGGAGGGCCATAGTTTGAAGACCCATGTCCTAAATTCTTACCGTTGGTACAATTGTTTTCCAATTTGCGGCCAAAAAATGTTGGATAACAGGCTAGTAAATTTTCGGCGGACAACGGCTCCACGTCTGATTTTTTTTTTTTTTTGTATGGTCAGTACACAAATCTGTCACACAAGTCAAAAATACAAATGCGCATACTCCAAATCAATGTTCACCAAACACGAAATTAGCAGAAGGGGCCCAAAGGGTGGCGTTCTAGAGCTGAAATTCCTTGTAGTACATCACTACGTTTGTCTTCATCTGACATGTTTTCTGGATCTCTTTAGTAAACTTATTTTGGTAATTAGATTGATATCTCTATACACTCGGTGGCTGGGCCCCAAATCATGGAGTTGCAATGTGTCAGTGCAATCCCAAATGTTTGTCTTTGACCACTAAAGCGGAGGTTCACCCTAATTTTCGACTTCATTGGAATGAAACAGATAAGCCTTGAAAATAACAGACATTTTTTTTTTTTTTTCCTTTAGCCTTACCCCTTTTCTTCTGTTCTGTCAATCATATTCCACCGCGGGGGAATGGGCGTTTCTATCTATTTTCCCCCTGACGGCGCTATGTCTCCTGGGACTCACTCCTCACAATCCCAAGAGACGCGCTCTGCTCAATTAGCACGAGATTTAGCCGGTCACGTGATTATAATTTAATTATAAAAAAGGTGCTGGCTGACTGTGCGGATACAATTATTTTAATTACACTTACTTGTTTCTCTCCTCAGCTGACCGCTCAAGTAATTATGAGCTATCGCTGTGAGGAAACATATGTTGTGCTCGTCACAAAGGGGGGTGGGTCATTATGACGCCGGCCGTTGCGATCGGAACTGTGAAGTGTTGACGGCGCGGCTCGCCGTCAAGACTGCACATGCGCGGGATAGAGCAGTGAATGCTGGGACGCCAGCATTCACCGTATCCCGGAAGTGGATACTGCTCGGCTTCAACGTGGCAAAGTCAAGATGAAACCTGCCACCTCCGCATTATATTACATATCCTTTTGTGGTAAAACACAATGCTGGCGGCGAAAAGAGTGGGACGCACGGGCTGCTATTCATACAAGGTAAGAGCGGGAGAATAATAAAAAAAAATAAAAAAAAAAATAATAATTTGGTGGAACCCCCGCTTTAATTATAGGAGTATAAGGCAGACCAGAAAAGCACTAGTCTGAGATGAGAAGCATAGTAGTATTTTATGATATCCGGGAATGCCACTTTGTGACGTTTGCAAGTTGTCCCCCCAGGTGAATCAAAGGAGCTCACACTGGAGTTTTTTTTAAAGTTGTCGGGGGAATTTTGACAACTACTATTTAAAAAAAAAATAATTCACCTGTAGTGTGAAGTTAAGGTCCTCGTCCGATGATGCGTAGGGTAGGCCTCTAACACTGTGTATAATAATGGGGTGACTTGTCGCATCCTCCGTAGTGTACACATGTATTTGCAAATGTGTGCTTACTATACCCCTGTTTTTTAACGCAAACTATTGGGTTAATACTAGGTTGGCTGCCGAGTTAGGCTGGGAATTTTCATTGGTTTTGTTTTACATGCCCTTTCATGTGCTTCTTGCTGCAAAGGCCAGTTTTAATTTTGGGGGAGTGGATATGTGTTTGTACATGTGCTATCAACACAGCATTCATAAGAAAAAGATAGAAAAAACATCCAAAATATTAAAATATGATAAAAAAAAATATATAATTGGTGTAAATGAAGTCCAATGCAAAAGAGTCCAGAAATATGTGATAAATATTACAGCAAAGAAAGCCTCTTCCACCAGCTAATCCTCTCCACCACGCATGAGCAACGGAATTAAATGCACTAGTCAACTGTGGCAGTGTGTCCATAAAGGGCGTACGGGCGCCGCCCCCCCCTTCTCCTGCCACTTCTCTCTCACCATAGATTCATGCATTGCATGAATTACAGCTGCGGTGGATTTTTTGGAAGCACCATAGGCTTTAATAAATCCCAAAAGGTGAACAGCGGGTACAAAGCTGGGCGTTCGCTGTTCACTCAGCATTGTGTTAGGAAAGCAAATGAATATTCCATTTCTAAAACTGAACTACCTCTCAGCCAATCAGGTGCTCAGGTCTGTTACCTGTCACCTGATTGGCTGAAACGACAGGCGCTGTGATTGGATGCCTCGGGCGTTCAATCATAGCAGAGGACGGGAGAACACATCGAGGAGTGTGGAGGACACCGCTCTGACCCGCTGTCCCACCGAGACAGGTAAGTGGCGGCACACTGGCAGCAATTGATGATGGGCACGTTGTTGGCGTTTGATGGGCACAGTGGCTGCAATTGTTTTTTTCAGTTTGTTTGCGCCCCATCAATCAGCTCCGTTCTCACAATGGGAACACCCCGAAATACCAGTCCTCACCACTGGGGACAGTCAGGTTTGCTTGATACCGTTTGGGTAAAAAGCACACCCCTCAACTCATATATTTGATCACCTCTGCGATTATTTTTATTTGCGTTATAAAAAAAATATATAATCTAAAAACGAAAAAAAAAAAATGTGTTTATCGGATTAGGCCAATATATCTTTTTGGTAAAAAAAAATCGCAAGTCACTAGTAGCAGAACCCGGGAAATGCCTTTATATACATAGGCAGTTCCCCGTTCTGCCTCTCCTCGCCGCAATCGCGGGCCGCCGGTGGACTTACTGCTTTTGGGGACCAACGTACAGGTACATCGTTTTGCGCAGGAGTGCCATTCTGTCAACGTATATCTGCGTGAGGCGGTCGGCAAGTGGTTAAAAAGTATAGATTTCACATAACGTAAAAGGCTTTATCCAAATGCGAGTAAAACTATTGTCATGACAAAAAAAGGTGCACTTTACAAGAAAAGCCGATAGTTCCAAGCATGGAAGAGGCAGTGAGACGTCGGCGTGTAGCTTCTCTCCCAATGCGTTTCATGCAAACGCACATCTTCAGGGGACGCGTGACCGTGTTTTTATTGATGCCCCCAAATTGGCAAATAAAAGAAAATCTAGCGTATACAGTTGCTACACAAGTCATATTGTAATTTGATGTTATTAAAAATTACCTTTCCTTTTCAATGTGCAGCTCTGTCATTTTCTGTAAAATGCGATGTAGTACCAGGCTACCTGGGGGTGTTCTGTACACTGTACAATATATAATTTCCTGCTTGTGTGATTTGGTCCCTGATTTTTCCCAGAAGTCTGCACTAAGATAGAAATCAGATTTTAGGCATCCCCTGCAACAAAAAGGGAAAATGTTATACTTACCTAACGGTAATTTTCCTTTCCTGATGCAAGCATGACAGCATATACGTATGGGAAGGCTCCGCCCCCCCTGCCCAATCAGGACCGGTTATACTATAAAAGTAGGTCTCCTCCCCTATACCCGCATTCTCGTAATTTATTATCACTGCGGAAGGCCCTACTTAACTGTTTCAGACCTCTGTATTTTTTTTTTTTTTTTTAAAGGGAGGGACCTATATGCTGTCATGCTTGCATCAGGAAAGGAAAATTATCATTTTTCTCCTAGAAGAAGAAGGGCCAATTCTTCAACCTTGAATCTCTTTTCCAAGTTTGTGGAACTTCAAACACTTCCGTTTGGATCTGCCAAAAGGATGATGATGTTCTAACTCAGGCTGCCACGATACCAACCTTTGTCTAGTGTTGAGGAAGAGACTAGAGCCATTTTGCCTGATCATTTCAGCCACAAGGAAGTTTATGGTATGACACTTGGATGTTTGAGATTCTTCTAGATCTACTTTACATACTGTATTTGCCAAAAGGAATACTTATTCCCATGTTCCTGGCCATATTTGGGATGTTTTGTCCCTCTAAATGGAGAGTGAGATAATGTGTCTCCCACTATTTGGAAGACCCCATGGGGGAAAGAATGACCTGCCTAGGTCTTTCGGACTTGATTGCTGGGATATGCAACCCAGAGAGTGAAGAATAGATACGACTGCGTTTCAGTATCCTTTCATGCCGTCTCTAGGCTCTCCTGTATACAATTCATTCCTTCCAGTAAGGAACAGAGAATTCCATCCTTTAAATTCTGTCGGTTCTTCTCTTAGCTAAGGTATTTGAAGTCTGGAGTAGACACTCTGACCTCCATTAGATTTCCATCACTAACGGTGAGACCTCCACATCTTGGTCCCCTGTATCTAGATATAATTTGTATGAATTTGGAAGATACCATTGGCATGCTGTATGAGGTGTTGAATCTCAGGAAGGAGAATAGGGAGTTTTCGGATCTGAGACTGTACCCGTGGGCAACATTGCCTGCAAGCTACAGGGTAATTGTCGTCATCACCACAGAACGGCTGCAAATCCGGATAGGCCTCCTGGAGACTCTTAGGTTTGTTGAATATATACGTATTGGCTAATCTGCCAACCCAGCTGGCTGTCCTTCGTTTATCTGCTTCCACCTCTGGGAAGCCACCCAGGTTACGGTCAGAGCCAATAACTTGATAGTCTTGCTCGTTGCCGATCCCTTGACTGCCTTTCATTTGAGACTGTCCCTTGTCATCCAACGGCTTTTGTATCTTACGCCCTCTGGCTGTAAGTTCTAGAAAACCCTAACATGCTGGGAGATACCTCTGACAGAAGTTGACTAGTTTTGCATTCCGTCTTGCCAGCGAGGCTAGGCCTTCCCCATTTTGCCGAGTCCTTTCAGCATAGTTGAGGCTCCCTCTGTTGTGTTTACGAACGACTTTAGTCTGCGACCGCTGTAGCTCTGGATTTTGGACACCTTGTCCTTCATTGGCATGCCTACCCCACGAGTGGCAATCACAGTAAGTAGCAATGGAAGGCTAAAGCAGATAACAACAAGAACCTGGGGAATGCCCAGGGAATAACCAAGCCTACTTACCGACCAGCTAGCAGAACAACCCCTGTTTTTAACGCACATTGTTAGACAGGTTAATTGGTTGTTCTGCTAGCTGGTCGGTAAGTAGGCTTGGTTATTCCCTGGGCATTCCCCAGGTTCTTGTTGTTATCTGCTTTAGCCTTCCATTGCTACTTACTGTGATTGCCAGCCATAGATGGGGGCGGTGGATACGTTTTGTTTCACCTGTGGTGTTTATTTTGGTCCAGCAGTGCACCAACACCTTTGCAGCCATTGTGCTATATGCTGGGTGCTTGGTGTGCTTCTGTACCTTTAAGGAGGGGTGGCTCCCCTTCAGTCCACCTGCCCCTATCTATCCATTAAAATGCATGTGCCTCCATTGTGAGGACACTCACTGTTAGTGTTAGGACCACAGAATTATGGGGTGCCTTGGCGCGGCTCTGTGGCTCACGCATGCGTTTGCAAATGCGTGCGGACAAAACCCCTGTTTTTAACGCACATTGTTAGACAGGTTAATTGGTTGTTCTGCTAGCTGGTCGGTAAGTAGGCTTGGTTATTCCCTGGGCATTCCCCAGGTTCTTGTTGTTATCTACCCCACGAGTGACAACTTGTGATGATTGGTATGCTGAAAGATTAGCTTAGCTACCTCCCCAATCGGGGACTTTTCTCCTCTGTGGAGTCATCGTTTCCCACGTGGGAAGTAAGTCTCTCTTTACTAAGGTTAATACAGTTGTCAACCCTGCTTGGGCCCCCTTCGGACCACAAGGGTTATTACAGGGTACTTTATCGCTTTTCCGATCGTGGGATGCAACCAATAGGAAAGAGCATCTCTTCAAATGGGATACTTACACTGTTTCTCTGAGTGTAACTTAATTTTGTTCATTAACTTTTTCCCCCATTCAAAATTACCCTTCAGTAGGTGATTACTGCAATGAGACTAGTTTGTCTCTCGATGATGGCTCCTCCCGACTTGATTAGAGTCTGTACTGGGACCTTTCCCAGAACTTGGAAGCCATTGTGCCACAACTCTTCTGAAGGATCAGCACGACTCTGGATACAAAGCGCCTTGAGGCGATTCGGTTCGCATTTGTCAGCGCTATAAAGTTATTCACTTTGCTGTTCAAACAAGACTTACCAGTAGTCCTTGTGCCCGCAAGTCGGCCTGAACGACCACAACATACAGGGTATACCGAGGTAACTACCCCTATCGCACCACCAGGTTGAGCTTAATGGACTAGGTTTCCAGTATTACGGCATAAAATTGTGCGATTTTTACTGCGATTCCTATGCGTCTTGAATTAATGCCTATGTATTCTTAACGCTCACGGCCCCCAGTTAGACCACAGTGGGTTCAAACGTAGTGTAGGGACTACTTTGAAGTCGCCGCACTGCTATGAACAATACCCCTTAAAAATCCTGGAGTAGGATTTGTGGAGGTCAGGCTTTACTGGAGAGATTAATTGCCACGATGGCCTATGCCATCCTTCTGGACCAACGCCCATGTAATCATAGCCCTTGCGCATCATGGAGGGAATGCAATGAATAGGTAGAGGAATGAAACAATTCCATTGGCTTCCTAATGCCCAGGACTCATGGAACCTTCGCTGAAATTTACATCCAACTGTCAGCTGACCCTATTGGGCGACTTGGGTTTAGGCTAATAAAGATTATCGCTTCTTTATTCTCCGCCATAGTTCTCCCACGTTTAACTTGTCAGTCTTTTGGCTATCCTCTGGTCTTTGGTGATTAACATAAGGAATTAATCTTCCTTCTAGATATTGCCAGATCCGACTTGAACAGTCACCACTCTGACTAAAGCGGCATGTGTTCACTTGTGGGAGGGGCCATAAGGGTTCACTGGCCACAATGATTTCTGGAGAAACAGCATACAGTCTTGTATCCGCAGTGACTGAACTGCATCATTGGCTATTCCCTTTCAATCTAGGATCTGCCATAGAGCTCATCACTGACCAGAGCTCGGCTTCCATCCTGCCTCATCGCAGGTGACAACAACACTACTTAACAGTAGTATGAATCTTTTTTTTTTTTTTTTTTAATCAGAAAAGCGCTTATTAAAACAACAACAGACATGTTGCAAACACATCGTACAGTACAGTTCACACAATCACTTGTACACAGTAACAGAACACCGCCTAGGTAATTATACTTTGTCATGTACATTAACCCTCGATCTATAGCCTCTGCATGAATCTTGTTGATCTCCAGATCTACTTGCTGTCACAGGGTCTTTGCAAGGATATTGTTTCCTCTGTTTGGAAGAATGGTACCCTTGGTTAATCTGCTGAAGCCTGTTTGGCTGGCTGCTCTTTGACACCAAAGGAGACAGAAACAACAAGCGCCAGAGGCGCATGTGCCGCGCCATATAAGTTTTCATTTATTCATGCTCTAGAGGCACCCCTTAGCTGATTTTGCTTGAATAGCTTAGTACCCGAGTTTTCCACACAGTCAGTCTGGACGGGGTTAAAGTCGCCGTCTCTTGCTTCTGATCTGCCAACTAGTCAGAGCGATTTTCCATAAGCAAGCTCTCAGGTAGAGGTTGCCTTTAAACAAGCATGGTTGTTTGATTAGGCTTGGTATGGAACAATTAGTGACTGTAGGCCTTCTCAGTCTCTGCCCCTTTGTCACTGTCCTTGGCCTGCAACCTTGTTTTGCATTCTGGCCGTCACACCAGTTACACCCGACCACTATGATTCCTGTAGCGATTTCTGGCAGTTAGCTACATAGTGGGATTTTTTCACGGTTGAAGAGGATCTGTCCCTTGTCGCAGAAGCAGGTAGACTGGTGTTTGGTGTTGAGGGCTTGAGATGTACCCTCATTATGCCCATAATGTGCACTCTTTTTTAGGATATAGCATATACCTACCTGCCCTCACCTTTATTCAAAGTTGCTGGTCTCTAGGAAGGCTGATTGCTACTGGTTCACAGATGCCTGGGATAATTTTCCCATAAATAGTAACCACTACAAACCCCATATCTTTCAGTGGGGTACCCCAAATAACACAAGCAATTACCTATTGCTAACCAGTACTAAGGAGTGTGACTAAACAGATCCTGACATTTTAGCACCCAGGTCAACATGTAAATGCATAGAAGTACACACATCACAGCCTTACCTAGTGTGGAGTTAATGTAATCACAGAAATGCAGCACAAATTAACGATCCTATGACATTAGCACTAGCAAGTTAAACCTACTTAGACATATATACCAGAAAGGAGGAGACCGATCTTCCATACACAGTGAGCCCACACTGCAGGCCCAATCCCTGCATTAAATGAAAGGGCTCTCAGTATCACCTGATATCAGTTCAAACTTCAGCAATGCTGCAAACACATCCTATAGTCTGTTTAATATTAGTAAACAGAGTGACATTACAGACATCCAGTTACATTCACATGTGTGATATATGCTTTTCAGAAATGCAAATTAACCACAAACCTGCAGGAAATAAATCAAGACTGTAGAGCCAGGCTTATTCAGTTAAAATGGAAGGCTTCAGCCCAGCACAGCACCTGCTATCATCATTAGCAGTATTGCAGACACAACCACAGCCCTTCAGTAATGCAAGTTAACCACATCCTTGCCTATACTTGCAGCAGTAACTGAATAGAATTGTGTGCACCATGTGGTGCCTTACCACCTGCATGCTTCATGTCCAAAGTCCAATGAATGTCCATACATGGCGTCATGATAAATGAGAAATCACTAGAGACCATATGCCTTCACCCCCATCTTCCTGGATCCTGCTGGGGTGAGGCCTCCCCCATCAGGCGTTCAGGTCTGCCTGTACAGCGGGGAGCTTCGTCACAGGAGAGGCTTTGAACCTGTGCGGCTTGGCGGGAAGTGTCTGGCCAGGTGAGGGAAAATAAAAATTCCTGCTTTCTTTAGCAGTAGTATAACCGCCTGTAGCAGTGAAGGAAAAAACAGAGAATGCGGGTATAGGGGAGGAGACCTACTTTTATAGTATAACCGGTCCTGATTAGGCAGGGGGGGGGGAGCCTTCCCATACGTATATGCTGTCATGCTGTGTCAGGAAAAGGTAATTTTTGGTGAGATGCTCCCAAAGGAAAATGTAATCTAAAGGATGCAGACCTGTCACTTTCCTCAGAGCCCTGCAGGTGCAGCAGCTTATTTATAATAAAACTACTCCCATTAGATTCACTTCGCACATAGACAGACAAAAAAAAACAACAACTGCCATTTGCTTAGAATAACAAAAGGTCCTACAAAGTTTGTTAAAATCCCTGCAATGTATATTGATCGTAATGATATGATAAGCGCAATAAAATAAATAATAATATAAATGAACTGCAACAAGTGCTGTGTGGATCACGTATATGAGCTTAAAAAAGCAAGAACACAAATGTCCCATATGTCAAATAGTGGAAAATCTTCATAAATAAACGAATGGTGATGTTCTTCCTGTTATCTTCTAAATAATTCTTCAAAACGGTGAGCTCAGCTTCCTGCAGTAATAATAGCTCCTGGATATGTAAATCTCTGCTTATGCTGATGGTGGATATCCGCTGTATGTCTCCCACAAGTAAGGCTCCTCCTAGTGTCCAATCCTCAGAATAATCCTCAGTGGTACTCGGGATAAATAAAATACACTTCCCATGGTGAAATACGCAATGTAAAAATTAACAAAGAAGGTAAAATAACTGCTTACAATGAGGCGATTTGGTTCGCATGTGCCGCGCTATATAAGTTTTTCATTCATAAAAAGCATGTAAACGATTCTCACGATACTTTTTGGTGTTAGTCCTAGTACTTCCGTCCCTTACATGTTACGCCATGTCATGTGGCTTTGCAGTTCATTTATATTATTATTTATTTATTTTATTGCGCTTATTACATTCACGCTGGTATTTATCTTTATTCTCACAATATATTTATTTAGATTGAGCAGCAATTAGATTTTTATTTATTTATTATTTATCACATTATTATTATCATCATCATTTATTGTATTCACTTGGAGGCGCGAGAGCCCTTTATTTACATTCTACGATGTATATTGATCACCTAGGGCACAGGTGGCAAACACAAGGCCGCGGGCCAAATCCGGACCGCCAGGCCCTGTAATGTGGCCCGCACAACAGCCTCCAGCCGCTACCTCTTTTTCTCTGGCTGGTATCCCAGGCAACAAGGAAAAACACCCCCCCCATCCTACGAGCGTCACGGCATCGTTTAGCAAATGCACGGCCGGTCAGTCTTCATGAGAACAAGAATAAACACCTCCACCCCCGACTCTGCTCTGTCTCCACCCCCACCTCAAGTTTGTCTTTGCTTACGATGCTGCTCTGTCTCCGCCTCCACCGCCGCTCTCTCGCCTACCCAGTCCGGCCAACAATGCCAGCTCTTTTTTTTTTTTTTCATGCGCTGACCAGCATAGTGGTAGAGATTGCTGACAGCTCTGTCCCCACCCCCATCCAGCGGGCTGCGTCTTGAGGCTTTTTAAGCACTTGTGTTGATAAAGTGTGTGCTGCCATTTTGAAGTGATGGTGAAAAAAGCCATATAGCAAAACTGAGTACTGTTACTAAACACAGAGATCTGCCCACAGAGGGATGGTACCATCTATAACCCAATAAAGAAGACGGTACTACTAATAGCCCAATACAAAGGGAGAGAGCTGCCTATACAGGGAGGTACCAGAGCTGGGCCAGGTAGGAGACGGTACAGATGTGAGGAAACTTTGGGCACAATCCTGACCCCTGCACTCTGACCCCGGCCCTTTGAGGGCAACCATACTGCTGATGCGGCCCCCGATGTATTTAAATTTGACACCCCTGACCTAGGGGAATGTTGTGTTTTTTTTTTTTTTCCTCTCCTCCCCCATTCTCCACAAGTGCAATGACTGGTTTTTGACCACTTGCATGGTTTCAAACATCTCTGCGGGTGTGGTTGCACAAACCAGTCTTGATTTGAAATTTTTATAATTTTTTTTTTATCTCTATATCAAATTCAATTCTACACTATTGAGTGCTCCTGATTTTTTTTTTTCTTCCCTACTTTTACGCTGCAATTTTTTAAGGTTGTCAGTTCAGAGGTATTTTTTCAATAAACATTTAGTTGTGGTAGGAAAATTAGATTAGAAGAAGCAGTGGGCAGAAAATAGCTTGGACTGGTCAAATGTTGTGTCAAGCAATATCAGTATTAGTAATACAATCCGTGAAATATTAAATTAATCTTTACAGACATTAAAATTGTGCTGTCTGATAAATGTAGTCATGTTGTTCCTTCCAGGAACAAGACTCTTCAGATGGAGAAGATCAAGGCCAGATTGAAAGCTGAGTTTGAGTCCTTGGAGTCTGAGGAACGACATCTAAAAGAGTACAAGCAAGAAATGGACCTTTTACTTCAGGAGAAGATGGCTCATGTAGAAGAACTGAGGCTAATTCATGCTGACATTAATGTGGTATGTATTAGAGCTGTTAAAGTATATTTAACCAGTTTCCATCCAGGCCAATTCTGATATTTCTCTCCTACATGTAAAAATCATTTTTTTTTTTTTTTCCATGAAAAGAGCTTTTCTGGAGCATTTCAGTCCTTGATAGTTCAACAGAAGCAAACAATCAACTATGGGTGGCAAGGCACTGTCAAAAGATCTATGGGATAAAGTTGTGGACAGGCACAAGTTAAGAGATGGCTAAAAAAATTCAAAAGCTTTATCAATGCCTAGAAGCAGGGTGAAACTGGTCAAAGAGGCTACCTAGAGGCCTACAGCAGCTCTGAAGCAGTTGCAGGAATTTGAGTGGTCATGTGACGGCAATACTACAAATTCTCCACAAACGTGACTTGTATGGGAGGGTTACAAAAAAAAAAAAAGCCACTTAATAAAAAAAGGCCAAATTCAGTCACGACTAAGCTTTGCCAAAATGAACCTTGAAGATTCTGAGGCCACAGGGAAAACGGTGTTCTAGTCATATAAAATAAAATATAATTATTTTCAACACCAAATGATATGTCAGGCGAACATTCATCCAAATAACACCATTCCTACAGTAAAGCATAGAGGTGGTAATATCCTGTCATGGGGTTGTTTTGTTTCTCTGCAGCAGGGACTGGAGTATTAGTCAGGACAGAAGGAAAAGCTGATGGTCAAAATACCATCAAATTCTTGAGGGACATCTGCCAGAAAAGTTGCCATTGGGAAGAAGGTTTATCTTCCAAGTTCCAACATGAGAATGACCCAAAGCACAAAATAACCACACAGTGGTTGAAGGAGAAAAGGTCAGAGCCCAGACTTGAACCCCAACAGAATAGGTAATGGAACTTCTTTGGTGACTTTACCACCTAGGTAGGTAAAGGTGTTCACTATTTAATCCTCTTGATGCAGTCTGGCAGCTCCCATTATCATGTTATCCAAGGGGAGGACTGTAGACTAGTCCCAGTTAATAACCAAACCTGACTGGGAGCCAAACTCTGAAATCGGGATCAAGGAACAGGATTTGTCACCTAGGAACAGTAAGGCCATGTATACACGTTCAGACCGGTCCGATGATAATGGTCCGACGGACCGTTTTCATTGGGCCACCAATGAAAAGCATAGAGGTGGTAATATCCTGTCATGGGGTTGTTTTGTTTCTCTGCAGCAGGGACTGGAGTATTAGTCAGGACAGAAGGAAAAGCTGATGGTCAAAATACCATCAAATTCTTGAGGGACATCTGCCAGAAAAGTTGCCATTGGGAAGAAGGTTTATCTTCCAAGTTCCAACATGAGAATGACCCAAAGCACAAAATAACCACACAGTGGTTGAAGGAGAAAAGGTCAGAGCCCAGACTTGAACCCCAACAGAATAGGTAATGGAACTTCTTTGGTGACTTTACCACCTAGGTAGGTAAAGGTGTTCACTATTTAATCCTCTTGATGCAGTCTGGCAGCTCCCATTATCATGTTATCCAAGGGGAGGACTGTAGACTAGTCCCAGTTAATAACCAAACCTGACTGGGAGCCAAACTCTGAAATCGGGATCAAGGAACAGGATTTGTCACCTAGGAACAGTAAGGCCATGTATACACGTTCAGACCGGTCCGATGATAATGGTCCGACGGACCGTTTTCATTGGGCCACCACTGAAGTGGTCTGATGGTCTAATGTGCGTACACACCATCAGTCCAAAATCCGATCGGGTCAGAACGCAGTGACGTCGAACACAACGACGTGCTGAAAAAACAAAGTTCAGTGCTTCCAAGCATGCGTCGACTTGATTCTGAGCATGCGCAGGTTTTTGGTCTGATGCTTTTGTGTACTAACCTTCGTTTTGGTCCGACGGTCAGGTGTCCATCGGACAGATTTTAAAGCAAGTTTTCGGACTTTGGTCCGATGGGCAGTACACACATCAAGGCCAGTTTCATCGGACCGATCTGATCGTGTGCACGCGGCCTAATACATCATCGGCATACAAGACTATTGTGTTTTTTGTTTTCCATCCCTTCCCTCTGGAATTCCACCACATCAGAGCTAGGTGTCTGTTTACCTCTAAATAGTCAGTCTACACATGGTTACATACAATGGGCATGTTTTAGATGCAGAGCAACAGAGTGTGCCAACTGTAGATATCTGGGTGATCCACACATTATCGCCTCATGCTCAAATGGATATTCTACCAACCTTAAACAGTTGGTTAATTGTCAAACCAAGTTTGGGGTATACCCTGTAACATGTACCATATATGTGGGTAGGACCACAAGAAGACTGTGACAGAATGTGGGATCACATTTCCAATATCAACTCGGACAAGGACAGTAACTTGGCAAGAAACTTCAGAAATTCCCACAAATCATTGAAAGCATCAATTGCCCTAAATGTAGGTATACTGGGTACTCAAACTTGACACCCACATTCCTAGGGATTTCATCTATGAATGGGATATCGCCCACTATTATGAATAATCTCTGAACCTCTTCCTTTCCTGCTTCCTTTTCCCTTCTCTTCCCTCTGTCTTCTCACCCCCCCCCCTTTTTTTTCTTAATTTCCCTACTACATTTCTGACTGTTCATACTTCTTACTTTCTTTCAAGTTTTTTTTTTCCTTTTTATGAGTTTTTAATGAGCAAGCAATGCCATTAAACATAGACTTTTTAAACTAGATGGAAGGGGTTCTTTATCGTTTGTTGCTAATCCCCCCCCCCCCCCTTTTTTTTTTTTTCCTTTTTTAGTTTTGGTCATGCCTTATTTCTTTTTACTATTTTGTTTTAATTTTTGAGAGGGGTACTTTTAAAATTTTCCAATTTCCTGTTTAATTGGCATTCAAATGCACTTTAACTGATTGCCGCCCACCGCAGATATACGTCTGCAGCATGGCACGGGCAGGCAAAAGGATGTATTTATACGTCCCCTTTAAGATCGCGACATTGTGGACACGCGCCCCCGCTGCAAGCTCCGTGACTCTGACAGTGGGTCCCGCAGACTCGATGTACGCGGGCATACCCGCGTTCGTCTCACGGTGAGGAAGAAGGGGGGAATGCTGATGTAAACAAGCATTTCCCCAGTCTTTCTAGTGACAGGACAGTGTACACAGCTTCCTGTGATAGGAAGCGGTGATCACTGTCGTGTCACACATAGCCCATCCCCCCTACAGTTAGAACACATCCCTAGGCACACTTAACCCCTTCAGCGCCACTTAGTGGTTAACCCCTTTACTGCCAGTGTAATTTTCACAGTATATTTCTTATAGCACTGAACGCTGTAAAAATGACAATGGTCCCAAAAAATTTGTCAAAAGTGTCCAATGTGTCCGCCATACAGTCCCAGTCACGATAAAAATCGCTGATTGTCGCCATTACTAGTAAAAAGAAAAAAAAAGTAATAATGCCATATAATTCTATCCCCTACTTAGTCGACGCTAAAAATTGTGAGCAAACCAATCAATATACGCTTATTGCATTTTTTTTTTTTTTAACCAAAAATATGTAAAAGAATACGCATCAGCCTAAACTGAGGGGGAAAAAAAGTATTTTTTTTTGTTTTAAAAACATTTTGGGGGAATATTTATGATAGCAAAAAGTTAAAATTATAGATTTTTTTTTTTTTTTTTTTTAATTTTTTTTTTTTTTTTAATTGTCGCTCTATTTTTGTTTTAAAAAAAAAACACAGAGGTGATCAAATCCCTCCAAAAGAAAGCTCTATTTGTGGGGGAAAAAAAGACATAAATTTTGTTTGGGAGCCACGTCGCACGACCATGCAATTGTCAGTTAAAGTGACGCGGTGCCAAATCGCAAAAAGTGGCCTGGTCTTTGACCAGCAAAATGGTCTGGGGCTTTAGTGGTTAAAATGCATGCCAACACATGATATATTGAATAGGTAACACATTTTAAAGAGTTGTGGGTGCTGCACACCACGATTCAATAGAATTGAATGGAAGATCCCTCATTTTTTTTTTTTTTTTAGCATTTTTTTTTTTTTTTTTTTTAGCATTTTTTTTTTGTATAAAACAAGTAACAAGTTGCTTATATAAAAAAATATATACATTTTTATTCTGTGTATAAAAGTATCAAAAACAAAAGGGAATAGGGCATAATTACATGGGAGTCATAAAAGGCAATTAGTGGTCGTAACATCATACATATCGAATGGAAGATCCCTCATGGTTTTTCTTTAAACACATGATATATTTGCCACACACGAAGAAGACCTGAAGTGGCTGCTGGCTATACAAATCCATTTCTATGTCTTCAGTCTTGAGACAGCCCAGTTCTCGCTCCTTCACTCTCCCCCTCTTCAGTCTTCACATGTTTGCTTTATAATAAATCTCCTTGAATTTTTATCAATTAATACAAGGCTGAGGTGGAGCTCATGATGCCATCTGCCCGTCTTTCCAACCCAGCCAATGAGAGGACGACTTGTATGTATGGGGGGGGGATATTTTTTTTTTATTATTGCCAGGATACCGTGCAATTGGTTATTGGTATTTTTAATTGTTATTGATTTTGTGGTGTTTTTCTCTTCTGTAGATGGAAAACACAATCAAACAGTCAGAAAATGACCTGAACAAACTTTTGGAGTCTACGCGTCGCCTACATGAAGAGTACAAGCCACTAAAGGAGCACGTGGATGCACTAAGAATGACTCTAGGACTACAGAGACTACCTGACCTGTGTGAGGAGGAGGAAAAGCTGTCTTTGGAGTAAGTTAGTCAGAGTATGGCCATATATCCTTTGACATTTATACTTGCTTATGATTTCTAATTCCTCTTTTTACATACAGTCTATTGCACCACTTTTTTCTAAGGGGGTATAAGTCTTCCACCTCAATGAAAACCTAGTCCTGCCCTCTTTGTACCCTCCTGCAAATTTACTAGTAATGGCAGTGATCTGCGATTTTTAGCGGTACTGTGACATTGCAGCAGGGAGATTGGACACTTTTGTCAAATTTTTGGACCACTGACATATATACAGCTATAAAAATGCACTAATTACTGTGTAAATATCACTGGCAGGTAAAGGGGTTAAATTTGTTTCCTAGTTAGTGTTTCTAACTGTATAGAGATAGGACTGGGGGAGGAGACATAATGTTGTTCCTACTTACTAGGAACAAACAATATGTCTCCTCTCCCCTGACAGAACATGGATTTGTGTGTTCTAAAAAGCACAGCAGATAAAACCAAAGAAGAATGACTGTTCGCTTTGTATTAATGGCAGGTGTTTTCTATATGTTGATGATTGGTTTCTTCCAACATAATATGCAGCACTTTACTGAGTATATAGAACTACACATTTTGTCCCAACCGCTAAAGAAAGTTACACTCTAAGGCCGCGTACACACGATCAAATCTATCTGCTGAAAACGGTCTGACAGACCGTCTCAGCAGACAGATTCGATCGTGTATACGGGCGAGCCGACGGATTTGTCCAGCAGACAGATTTTAAAGCCTGCTTTAAAATCTGTCTGCTGGGAACCCCGTCGGACCGATCTGTCTGCTGGTTAGTACGCTAACCAGCAGACATATCTGCCCGCACATGCGTCAAATGGATTCGGCGCATGCACGGAAGTGTTTTACTTCCTGGTGCGGTGACGTGGCGGCGTCAACGTCACCGCCACGTTTGCCGGCGGGGATTTTGGTTTGATCGTGTGTATACGAATCGGTCTGTCAGATCGATTTGATCAGATTCATTTGCTCGTGTGTACGGGGCCTTACAATCCATACCACCAATAAACTATAGAGGCAGTTTGGTCAGATGCTATTTGAACTTGTTCGGACTTCCATCTGACGTTTCTGTGGATTTTTGTTTGAAGGGCGTTGGCCATGAACTTGTTCTGCATACACACGGCAGGACTTTTTCAGCCAACTTTCACCAAATCGCTTGTTTTTTCAGCTTTTTACCGCTGCCCTGTGGGCAACTTCTGCTATTGTTGTCTGATATTTAACATTGGTTCTAAGCATGCTTGTTTGTACTTTGGACTTTAGTCCGATGGACTTGTGTACACACTATTGGATTAGCCGACGTAGGACATTTATTGCTGGAAAGTTTGTCTGTTTGTACAGCAAACATTTGTCCGATGAAAAACACAAAAAGTTTGTCCGATGGAGCGTACATATGGTTGAATTGTCCGATCAAATTGGTCCGTCAGACGTTTGTTGTCAGATCGTGTGTGTGTGTATGGGCCTTAAGAGTGTTTTTTTTCGTGGGATTCTGGGATTAAACTTGAGTATCTAACATAAACACAGAGAAAACATATAAACACAGAGAAAACATATAAACTATCTAAAGGCCCATACACACGATCAGACTGGTCCGACGGACCTGTTTGATCGGACAATCCGACGTGTATACGCTCCATCGGACAAACTTTTTGTGTTTTTTCATCGGACAAATGTTTGCTGTGAAAACCAACAAACTTTCCAGCAACAAGTGTCCTATGTCAGCTAATCCGATTCTGTGTACACAAGTTCATCGGACTAAAGTTCAAAGTACAAACACGCATGCTCAGAATCAATGCTAAAGATCAGACAACAATAGCAGAAGTTGCCCAAAGGGTGGCGGTAAAGAGCTGAAAAACCATGTGATTTGGTGAAAGATGGATGAAAAGGTCCTGGCATTTGTATGCATACCAAGTTTACGGCCAACACCCATTCGGAGCAAAATCCACGGAAAAGTCAGTTGGAAGTCTGAACGTGTGTATGAGGCTTATGAAGATAGTGTCTGTGATAGGATTAAAGCCTAGTACTGCGTCGCTTTAACGGACAATTGCGTGACACTGCACCCAAACAAAATTGACGTCCTTTTTTTCCCCACAAATGGAGCTTTATTTTGGTGGTATTTGATCACCTCCGCGTTTTTCTTTTTGCACTATAAAGAGAGTGAAAATTTAAAAAAAAAAACATATTTTTTTTTTTTTTTTGTTTTTTAACTTTTTGCTATCCCCAAAAAATAAAAAAAAATCTTCATCAGTTTAGGCTGATATGTATTCTTTTACATATTTAAAAATTTTAAAAATCACAATAAGCGTGTATTAATTGGTTTGCGCAAAAGTTATAGCATCTACAAAATGGGGGATAGATGTATGGCATATTTTATATATATATATTTTTTTTAATTTGTAATAGTGGTGATCTGCGATTTTTAGCCAACATTGCGGCGGACAGATCGGACACTTTTGGGACCATTGATATTTATACAGCGATCAGAGCTAAAAATAGCCACTGATTACTGTAAAAATGTCACTGGCAGGGAAAGGGTTAACACTAGGGGCGATCAAGGAGTTAAGTGTGCTCACTGGGAGTGTTTATAAATGTATGGGGACTGGGCTGACTGGAGTAGGAGGAGAAAAATCGCTGTTCCTAATCACTAGGAACGGCAGATCCCTCTCTAACACCCCTGTCGGAATGGGGATATGGCTCAGCGATCGCACTGTGACCGGCCGACCTCATGGCCACGCGATGGGGAGTGCGGGACAGGGGTATGAGTGTTTATAGGGGGACCGTGGAGTGCATGTTATAGCGGGACTGGAGAGTGCCCTGCACAACAGACATGCACGTACCTGCTAAGGCTCCTTAAAGCGGGGGTTCATCCAAAAATAAACTATCTGACATTAGCTACATCCCTCCAGCATACTGCTAACATCTGCAGTATGCTGTTTTTTTTTTTTGCGGTACTAATCGTTATACGAGCCCTTGTTATCCAGGCTCCGAAGCGAAGAGGAGTTGATTGACGCGCTGCTAAAGTACTCGGGTGTTTACGGCGCCTGCGCATTTAGCTCTACACGGCAGGCGCAGGCACCGTAAACGCCCGAGTGTCACTTCGGGTATTTTCGGAAGACGTGACGTGCCTTAGCAGCCATCAATCAACTCCTCTTCGCTTAGAAACGCCTACTCCCCGCAGGATTCCCCGCTCGAAGCCGGATAACAAGGGCTCGTATAACGATAAGTACTGAAAAAAAAAAACAGCATACTGCAGATGTTAGCAGTATGCTGGAGCTAATGTCAGAAAGTGGATTTTTGGGTGAACCTCTGCTTTAAAGGAACCGACTAACACAGCGATTTGCAAGAACTTGCCAACCTGTCGCCGTATAACGATGGTGGCTGGTCGGCAAGTGGTTAAAATGATTCTAAAGGCCAAGGTTTTTTTTTTCCTTGGCTGTCATGCATTCAATGCGTGACATTAAAAAAACCTTCAGTGTGCAGCTACCTCGGCAGACCACCTAATGCTTACCTGAGCCCAATCACGATCCAGTGATGTGCACAAAAGTGGCTGCTGTCCCAGGTCTCTGCCTCCTCATTGTCTGAGAGACCAGCTGTCAATCACCGCTAATGAGGAGGGGGCGAGGCCAAGTCCCATTTTGCATGTCTTATGAACACATAGAGCAGGGCTCCGGAGCAAGCACGTACAAATGCCACTATAGCAAGCTGCTTGCTATGGGAGCCTTTGGAGAAGCCAAAAGCACCAGCAGGGGACCTGAGAAGAGGAGAATCCGGGCTGCTCTGTGCAAAACCACTGCACAGAGCAGGTAAGTATAACATGTTTGTTAACTTTTAATATCACTTTATTCCTAGCTCCCAAAAGCACCATGACAATTTATATTTTCAGCAACAACATTTATTAATTTTTTTCCCTGTTTATAAATGGCTTCTTACTATAAACACTCTACTTTAAAGGGGATTGTAAAGGTTGTTGTTTTTTTTTTTTTTTTTGACCTTAAGGTGAAAAAAAACTGGCAATGACGAGCCCCCCCAGCCCCTCTGTTTTACTTACCTGAGCCCCGAATCTGCTGTGCACCTCCCCCGACATTCTCTTCTCCTCGGAGTCAGGCTGTCGATTGGCTAGATTGATAGCAGCGCAGCCTTTGGCTCTCACTGCTGTCAATCCCATGCAATGACGCGGCACGCTGGGGGGGCAGGGCCATGTGATGCAGTCGGCAGCTGTGGCCACCGGCTGTATCACCGGAGCACGCCCGCATGCTAACCCCCATTGGGAGAGCACTTCCCATGAAGGGGGGTAGCTGATGCGGGGAGGAGCCAAGACAGCCACCGAGGGACCCCAGAAGACCAGGACCGGGGCCACTGTGTGCAAAACAAGCTGCACAGTGGAGGCAAGTATGGCATGTTTGGGTTTTTTTTTTTTTTTTTTTAAGCTTGCCAAAAAGAGCAACACTACAGAGAGTGAAGCATAAATATAAAAATGAATTTGCGCAAAAAAACAACACATCAATTAATAAAACATATGTGATAAATATGCAATAAGTGAAGAGTAGATAAAATCATATATTAAAGTGAAAAATAGAAGTCCATTTGTGTCAGAAAAGTCCATCAAGTGCAAACGTGCAGCGCACAAAAGTAGCTCTCAGTGAAGTTGTAAAACTTGCAATAAAGTGCTGGTGCTCCTCTGTGCATACAGCCTCTCAGGCCTCTCACCTTGGTGGCATAAATAAATGCCGTGAAACTGGGCCAAGATAGCCCGTGCCACTCCAAACACACAGCCTCACAGGCCTCTCACCTCTCTATAGATTAGTATAAGCATCGACCAAAACCTCTGGATAAATCCAATGATGGTGGACAGCACCAGGAGCCTGTCAGTCTTCTCTATGTCCTGTAATACCCCTTCGCTGATATACTCAGGGAAACATAAAGAAAAATAGGCCTCCAATGGTGTAGTATGTAACAACATGCATATTTATTGAAAACAAAGTAATATCCTTACATCAGCAAAAAACACAGCAGGCATCAAATAATAAACAAGGCGGCATCTGCCATATATCTCACGTCACTTCCAGGTGTACGTCTGAATCCCTACGCGTTACGGCTCTTTTGCCTTCATCTGGGGAACCTGATCACATGTGGCAGCATTCAATATATATGCCGCTTGGCGGATGTATGCCAATCCGCCATAATTGCAGGGTTTCGGCGGAAATTGTCGATCGGCTATCTTGTCGAAGTCCGGTGGACGGAAGTATACACTCCGTCAATCGACACTCCGTCGGAGTATAGTGTGTGCGATCGTTAGACGGACATTATTCGCCATTTTGTCGACGTTCAATGCATACGTTCAACGACCGGACGTAAGTGCGTGCGATCGTTGGACGGACGTTATTCGCCATTTTGTCGAAGTTCAATGTATACGTTCATTGACCGGAAATACAACGACCCGTCATCACCGGACTTCTGGCAAGGACGCTCACCCGCCATTTTCTCGAAGTCCTATTTGCGGTCTGCCATTACTCAGAAGTAGGCCCTCCTTTCTCAGTCGGGCTATTCCTACTCGAGTGTGCAGTCATCCGCAATATCTTAAAATCAGACATTGTCCGTATATATCTGTTAAATTTATTAAAATTGTATATATATTATATAAAATATAATGTAAAATATACAATAAAATAACGAATATAGTAAAAAGGAATAAAATTCACATATAAAAATATATATATATATATATATATATATAAATATATATATGTACCCATAGATTAAAAATTATTAGTAAAATATATTAATAATATTCTCGACGGATATTGTTCTAAATATTATGGAATAAACGTATAAGGGTGTAAACGTCGTAAGGGGCGTATTGACTATCAGTAGGGGACTGTCCATATTACACTCTAGGGTTATATTCAATACTGCCTAGGGTGACGGACGTACACCTCGACTGAACGCCCCTACTCTTCAATAACTTGTTCACATCCATATTCCATAATCAATATTAAGGCAACGAGTATAAAATCAATCACTATATTAAAAATTACTCAGAAAACAGTTTAAGAGAGTGAATTTACTGACTTTTTTCTGTTCTTATGTGTTATTCAAACTATACGAAAATTCTAAACTACTGGGGAAATTAAATACCGTGGTGTGCAGTAACCTGTGGCAAAACAGAATTTAGTCTTCAGCAGCCTAGACTAGTTAAGTGTATGAAAGCTTAATTTCTGGTTAATTGCTGTAATTATTGCACACCACTGTTTTTTTCCAAGATATGGAAAATAATATACCTAATGCACAGTCTACAAACTATTTAAACGTTCCATTTATTGCAAATCCTCACAACACATTAGTAATATTACTTGCTCATAATAAAATCTCAGGCACTACAAAGCCTTTTTAAATCCCTGTTTTTCTATAATTTTTTATTTCTTTCTTCAGTACATCATTAAATGCTTGTGCTCTTATGTCTTTTTGCAGCTACTTTGAAAAACAGAAAGCTGAATGGCAAACAGAGCCCCAGGAACCCCCTATACCAGAGTCCCTTGCAGCAGCAGCTGCAGCAGCGCAACAGCTACAAGTAGCTAGAAAGCAGGACACCCGACAGACCGCCACCTTTCGGCAACAACCACCTCCCATGAAGGTATGCTGTTTGTTTTTTTTCTAAGTCTATCTCTGTTTTCAGACAAGTAATGTCAGGTGGGGTCTTAACCACTTAAGACCCGGACCAAAATGCAGGTAAAGGACCAGGCCCCTTTTTGCGATTCGGCACTGCGTCGTTTTAACTGACAATTGCGCGGTCGTGCGACGTGGCTTCCAAACAAAATTGGCGTCCTTTTTTCCCCACAAATAGAGCTTTCTTTTGGTGGTATTTGATCACCTCTGCGGTTTTTATTTTTTGCGCTATAAACAAAAATAGAGCGACATTTTTAAAAAAAATGCAATATTTTTTCCTTTTTTCCTATAATAAATATCCCCCAAAAATATATAAAAAAAAAACTATTTTTTCCTCAGTTTAGGCCGATACGTATTCTTCTACCTATTTTTGGTAAAAAAAAACGCAATAAGCGTTTATCGGTTGGTTTAGCTTTTCCAAAATAAGGGATAGTTTTATTGCATTTTTATAAAAAAAATTTTTTTTTTTACTACTAATAGCGGCGATCAGCGATTTTTTTTTTTTTTTTTTTTTTTTTCGTGACTGCGACATTATGGCGGACACTTTGGACAATTTTGACACATTTTTGGGACAATTGTCATTTTCACAGCAAAAAATGCATTTAAATTGCATTGTTTACTGTGGAAATGACAGTTGCAGTTTGGGAGTTAACCACAAGGGGGCGCTGTGACTCTGAGTGTTCCCTGTGTGTTTACAACTGTAGGGGGGTGTGGCTGTAGGTGTGACGTCATCGATCGCGTCCCCCTATAACAGGGATGACGCGATCGATGCTACGGCCACAGTGAAGCACGGGGAAGCCGTGTTTACACACGGCTCTCCCCGTTCTTCAGCTCCAGGGACGGATCGCCGCACTGCAGCGGCGATCGGGTCCGTGAGTCCCGCGGTCCCAGTCCTGGAGCTTCGGACCAGGTCACGGGAGCGCGCTCGTGACCCACGGCTGGGTACTAAAACCAACGTATATATATACGTTGATGTGCCCAGCCGTGCCATTCTGCCAACGTATATGTGCAGTAGGCGGTCCTTAAGTGGTTAAAGCCTAACTCCACGTTTCTTGTGACTTGGGCTAAGCTGGCCCCAAATAAACTATTTTCTTCAGTAAGAGGCTTTAAATTGTCTTTCTTTCTTCCTTTTCACTACCATAAGTCTTGTTCTTTAACCCTTTTCTTGCTTTTTTTTTTTTTCTTTTGAGCTTAGATACCCTGGTCAAGCCTTAGTATCTGTCACTTAAAGTGGCTCTGAAGGCTGAAGGTTTTAAATCTTAATGCATTCTATGCATTAAGATAAAAAAAACCTTCTGTGTGCAGCCCCCCCTAATACTTATGTAAGCCCATCTCGATCCAGCTGTCCAGGACTCTCCCTCCTGATTGGCTGAGACACACGAGCCATTGGCTCCTGCTGCTGTCAATCAAAGTCAGTGAACCAATGAGGAGAGAGAGGGACACACAGAGAGGCAGCTCAGCTTGGCAGAAGGGTAGGGCCAGGATCACCGGGTAGGGGGCCTGAGAAGAGGCGGGTCTGGTCTGCTCTGTGCAAAACCATTGCACAGAGCAGGTTAGGATCACTTTGAAGTGGTTGTAAACCCTTACATATACCCACGGAAGTGACTGGCCTCAGGTGATACAGCGATTAACCGAATCCTCCTACATAAGTTGCACATGTTTATCTGCACTCTTCTCTCCACTACAGTCGTTCAAGGTCCATAATTTATAACGTTCTGAGCTGTCGCAAAACAGGTGGCACAGAGCTCAGTGAGGAGAGTTCTGAGACCTGTTTGGAGGTTACGCACACCATTGACACAGCACACAGGAACAGCGCTAAGGCCTCATACACACGATAGGTTAGCCAGAGGGCAGCGGTCTGATGGACCGTTTTCATCGGTCAAAACCGATCGTGTGGGGGCCCCATAGGTTATTTAACCTTAGGTTAAAAAAAAGCTAACTTGCTTTAAAATTAACCTATGGACTCGTAACCGATAGGTCAAAACCAATCGTTAGTAGGCACGACCATCGGTTAAAAATTCACGCATGCTCAGAATCAAGTCGACGCATGCTTGGAAGCATTGAACTTCATTTTTTTTCATCGCGTCGTGTTTTACGTCACCGCGTTCTGATACGATCTGTTTTTTAACTGATGGTGTGTAGGCACATCAGACCATCAGTCAGCTTCATCGGTTAACCTATGACAACGGTCCTTCAGACCGTTCTCATCGGATGGATTGATTGTGTGTACGAGGCTTAAGACTGTCAATCAGACGGAGCTCCCTCCCCTGTCACCTTTTTTCTTTGGGTGTCAGGAAAACTTGTCAAAAGTGATTAATGCTGATAGCAGAGTAATGTAGCAACTGGCAGAATGTACAGTTCTCTTAATTGATACAAGTACACACGATATGTTTTGTCATATTTAATGTCTGAGGTTTACAAACACTTTAACTTGACAATAGTAATAGTAATTTTTCTGTTGAATAGCGAGTCTGAGAACTAGGAATACACACAGGTAAACTTTCTTGGTTCTCTACTGCAAGGTTAATTTACGTTCTCATGGCAAGGAGCATTTTACCTTTGGATGTCTATAGTCTCATTGCAGTCCCAAATGGGCGAATTTCTTCAACTACTGTTTTGGTCCTTCTGTTTTCTTCTCTTTTCTTATTGATGTGACTTTCTTTCTTTTAAAATGGTACTTACTATTATATTTTCTTTTCCAGGCCTGCTTATCTTGCCACCAGCAGATACATCGCAATGCACCAATCTGCCCACTGTGTAAAGCAAAAAGCCGTTCTCGGAATCCAAAGAAGCCAAAACGGAAACAGGATGAATAGAATGACCTGATTCCTGCTTCAAGCCCAAATACTCCTTTACCCTGACTTCTCTCTAGTACTAATGTAATCGTGATTGCCCCAGTTCCTGTGCAAACTTGAACTAAACGTGTGGTGTTTTCTATTTCATGTGTTGTAAGCACAACGGGGCTTGTTTCATTATGATAGCACAGTTACAAAGTAAAACCAAGCTGCTAATTAAAGCCAAAACTAACATGGCTGCTGTTTTGCTGTAACTTTGCCACAATCCTACATTCCCAGTGTTTGTTGTACCTTTTTTTTGTTAAAGAGAAACAAAAATTAATTATTGAAGTTTTGGTGCTATTTTCACTTTTATGCTCTCTGAACAAAGCTTTCCATTGCTAGCAGAGGATATCTGTGCTATTACAGAACACAAAAAGACTGCTACAAATGAATTATTTTCCAGCATTTCAGTTTCATGCTTCTAGTAAGCAAATGGGTCAGTTAAATAAAATGGAGACTGTTCATAGAAAATGTATTGTGTGTTTGTGTGTAATTGTATAGCAATAAGTCATTTTTAAAGCCTTATGCCGCGTACACACGGTCGTTTTTTGCGATGAAAAAAAAACGACGTTTTTTGTGAAGTAAAAAACGACGTTTTTGAAACGTCACTTTCAAAGACGATGTTGCATACACACCATCGTTTTTTTCACAAAAAACGAGGTTACGTTCACCACTCTTTTCCATTGAAGCTCGCTTCATAACTAGCTTCTGGGCATGCGCGGGTTGAAAAACGTCGTTTTAAACAACGTTTTTGCTACACACGGTGACTTTTTGTGAAACAAAAAACGACACAAAAAATTCAAGCATGTTGGATTTTTTTTTTGGTCGTTTTTTTTAAGACAAAAAACGAAGTTTTCCCCACACACCATCAATTTAAATGACGTTTTAAAAAACAACTTTTTTTTCATCGCAAAAAACGACCGTGTGTACGCGGCATAAGTGCAGCCAAATTCACAAACAGAAAAATCAGCACAGGGGACATGCCTTACAGTAAGTAGGATGTGTCCCTTGTTCTGATTCATCTGTTGGTAGTGTCCACCTTTTTCCGAACTACAGCTTCTGTGAATGATACAGGATATCAGAATGGAGGGATGGCGCCATTCATAGAAGCTTTGAATGAATGAATGAAAACTTATATAGCGCAGCACATGCAAAGTAAATCGCCTCTGGGCGCTTGTTGTTCCTGTCTCCTTTGAGATCAAAAGAGATGAGTCTTAATCTTTCTCCTGAAGACCAAGTAGTTCTCCTCCAGCCGAATGCTGGCTGGTAAGGCGTTCCATAGTCTGGGACCTTGGACAGCGAATCTTCTGTCCCCTTTGGACTTGTATCTGGCTTTCGGTATCTGAAGCCGATTTTGATTGGTGGATCGTAGAATACGATTGGGATTCTGAATTTTTAATTTTTCGCATAGATAATGGGGAGCATTCCCATGGATACATCTATGCGTTAGACAGAGAGCTTTAAAGGTGATTCTGTCTTTAACTGGTAGCCAATGAAGGGATCTCAATGAAGGCGAGATTGATTCCCAGGGTTTTTTCCCAGTCACAAGTCTGGCGGCCGTATTTTGAACGACTTGAAGACGAGCGATTTGGTACTTGGGGAGTCCGAGGTAAAGGGCATTTGCATAGTCCAGTCTGGAGTTTACAATTGCTCCCACCACGACCGCTACGTCTTTCTTGGGAATGAAAGGAATGAGTCTGCGTAGTAGGCGCAGCAGATGGTGAGATCCGCTGACTACTGACCCTATTTGTGCGTTCATTGTCATGTCGGAGTCAAAGATGACCCCAAGACTTTTGACTTTGGCGCTAGGGGAGATGATTTTGCCCAGAATGGGCGGGGGGAACCACGTTGTTGCTGGTTGGTTCCTGCGCTTGGCGTGAAACAGGAGAAGTTCTGTTTTTGCTCCGTTGAGTTTTAGATAACTCTTTGTCATCCAGTCCTCTATCAAAGAGAGGCATGTCTCTAGGTTGAGGTGGTGATCCTTTTTATTGCAAATGCGGAAGTACAGTTGCGTGTCGTCTGCATATGAGTGATATAGCAGTTTTTGGCTGCTGATGATTTCGAAAAGAGGACGCACATAGATGTTGAATAACATCGGCGACAGGGGAGATCCTTGAGGGACCCCGCACGATAATGTGCATTGTTCAGAAGTGAAGGGTCCTAGCTTCACTATTTGCGATCGGTTATCCAAAAAAGAGGAGAACCAGGATAGATTGCTTTCTGCGACTTTGGCTATTTTAGCCAGCCGAGTCAATAACAGCTTATGATCTACTGTATCAAAGGCTGCGCTTAGGTCCAGCAGAACCAGAAGAGAAGATTCTCCTTAGTCTGCGGCCTCGAGAACATCGTCCCATATCTTAAGCAATGCTGTTTCCGTCCCGTGTCCGGGACGGAATCCTGATTGAAATGGGTCGAGTAGGTTGTGGGTATCTAGATGCTGTTGCAGCTGCTGTACCACTGCTTTCTTCATTACCTTGGAGAGAACATTTAGGCCTGTTATGGGGCGCCAGTTGAGTGGATCCTTCGGATCCAGGGTGGCTTTCTTCAAAATGGGTTGAATAAAGCCCTCCTTCAGCTGGGATTGGTTGATAAGCTGCGTGACAGGAGGTGCCAGGATGTCGGCGCATTCCTTCAGCAGTTTGGTGGGGATAATATAATTTGGCGCAGTGCTGTTGCGCAGAGTGCCGATGATATTTTTTGTGGTCTGAATGGAGATGGGTTCCAGCGTGAACTCACCTAACTGTGGTGAATTGCTGCCGGTGCTGTGTAAATGACTACGGGGGGGGCTGGGAGAGAAATTGTTTTGCTGAATGCTTTGCCGGATTGCCACAATTTTGTTAAAGAAGCAATCCGATAACTCATCGCAAAATTCTTGTGTGTCCAAGTTGGGGGCTTCAAGACATCCTGGATTCATGGTCTGAGTGACCATCTTGAAGAGTTCGCGGGGGCGATTTAGGGCACCGTTGATAGCCTCAGAAAAATAGTTTTTCTTGGCTTCGAAGATTTGCTTGTAGTATTTTCTTGTTATTGCTTTGTAGATGAAGAGGTTCTCATCTGAAGAGTTTCTTTTCCAGGCTGCTTCTGCCCTTCTTGCTTCAGTAACGCCAGCTGGTTGTTGAACCAGCTGGAGTTATTTTTCCGGATCTGGGTCTTTCGTTTCGGCGCTATCAAGTCAGCTGACTGCAATAGTGCTGTGTTAATGGCCTCCAGTGTTTCTTCCACTGTTAGGTGCGGCTGAATTGTGTTTATTTTATCCCCTAACGTGGCTTTGAAGAGTTCCAAGTGGAGCTTCTTCTGACATCTGGTCCAGTGTGTTGTCACTGGATTTGATGTTTTTGTTAAGGGGGGAAATTCGGAAATAATGAATTTAATTGCATGGTGATCAGTCCATGGCAATGGTTCATTTTCCAAGATTTTTATTTCCAGATCTTGTCTGAAAATAAGATCGAGCGTATGACCTGAAGCATGTGTGGGCCCACATACTAGTTGTTGAAGGCCTAATCCTTCCAGGTGGTCGATACAGGCGTCAGCAACGGGGTCTTGTGCGGAGTTGGCCCAGAGATTGAAGTCCCCGAGCAGAAAAACATGTTTGCTGTTGAGGGTGTAAGTGGAGACAAACTCCGTTAATGATGATAGCAGCTGCGATTTTGGGCCAGGAGGCCTATAGCAGAGAAGAATGTGGACGGCCTCCTTGGAATTTGTTTGCAATTGCAGAGTAAGGGTTTCCATGAATGGAAGAGGGTTTTGAAGGGCTGGTTTAGTGACCGCAAGGTGCGTCTTATGGATCACCGCCAGTCCTCCTCCTCTTTGCCCTATTCTGTTTTCCGTTATAATACGGTAGTTTTCTGGCACCAGTTCTCCTAGAATGGTGTTACAGTCGGCTGTAAGCCAGCTCTCTGTAATAAAGAGGCAATCTAGATCGTGTTGTAGAATGAGGTCCCGAATTTCCAGTCGGTGTTTTACTGCTGATCTTGTATTAATCAAAGCACAAGATATGTGCTTAGGTTGGGGTGAATGGCTGAAATGCCTGACGGTCGGTCGTTGATCGACTCTCCATATTCGCTCAATTTTTGGGCTTTTTTGGTGATGGCTGGTAGATTGCCTCAAACTCCAAATGGATTCTGCAGAATATTGCTGATATGCCATGGTCGCCAAGCTCCGGGAGGGGGGGGGGGGTGGGAGTTTCTGGGGCGATGGGGAGAGGAATTGGCTGATTCCTCTCTCCTGGCTTGGTCCAGAGGAAGGCAAAAAAAACCCTAGCGGTGCTGGGCCAATGTGCTCCGGTGGGGTAAAAAAATTCCTTCCTGACCCCTGTGAAAGGCGATCGGATGAGCCCTGGATCAAGCTTCTGTTGTGTTGATATGAGCAGTGGCTGGGGGTGAGGGGTGTGCTTATTGCTTAGTATAGCAGGAGAGCTGCCTGATCAGGCAGCAGGATGCAGCCTGGAGCAGACAGCTCGAACGAATGGAGGTACAGTGGTACACAAAAGGTAAGCCAGGGAAAGAGTGGCTGGCCTATTAGGGAAGGGGGGATTCCAGGAGGATTTGGAGGGATTACAGGGAGTGGGGGGCGCCGCGCCGGTAGGCCCCCGGGTGAAGCCGCGGTCTTTCCTAGATCGTGGCCCCGCAAATCAGTGCAGGCCGGTGCGGGTTTCCAAAAAGAATGCCCTAGGAAGGCGGAATTGCGGCTGAAGGGTAGTAGGAGGGTGTCTCAGCTGGCGGTATGGGGGCATGGGGGGTGGCGGATAGGAGCGAAGGTGTGGGGAGCGCCGCAGTGGTAGGCCGCGGGTGAAGCCGCGGTCTTTCCTAGATCGCGGCCCCGCGATTCAATGCAGGCTGGCGCGGGTGTGCTAAAAAAATTTGCGATTGGCGATAGTGGTATGGGGGCACAGGGGAAGGAGGATAGGGGCCGGGGAAAGCCGAGGGGGCTTGAGATGTTTGCCACGGCTGTCCTGACAAGGACGGCCAATTTCCTACCTGGAACAATGCAAGGGATTGAGGAAGGCCAGAGGGCCAGGGAGCTGATCCGCTGTGGTTCACAGTGATGGAGGAGAAAGGCCAGGTTGGTGGACGAGTAGTGCTGGGGCTGAAGCTAGCACTGACAGGAACATAGCTTCAGACCAACGTGGTCCCGAGACTTAAATCACGCACACCCACCTCGCGCCAGGAGGGCCACGAGGCGAAGGACCCTGAAAACCGGCATCTGCCCCTTAAGAATCCTCTCCCAGCATGCACAGCGGGGTCGCCACTCCCACTGCACCGCTGCCAAGGAGGGACACCCAATACACCATGGTACACCTGCGTTCCGACAGGGGCCCAAAGTGGCAATGCCACCCATAGACAACAAGGGAAAATACTACCAGGCAGTACCACAGCCAGAACAGAAGCAAATTTGTATATAATTCAACAGGTCTGGGCCCAACTATTGGCCCAGACATCCCTTAAATTTGAAACAGCGCCCCCATCTTTGGGAGCAGGGCGCTACATTTGCATCCAAATCTTTAAGGCCAGGAATTTTTTCCCTTATCGTAGAAATCCTTTTCTATCAAAGGCAGGCGCTTGCGGCGCCTGCGCACAGACCTAGGGGTTAGTTTTCCGCGCCATAGCTGGACTACGCTTATCCCTGAGGCGCGCATAAAACGTCCTTCGGGTACTAGATTGAATATTTCTTCTATTCAGCATACTGACAGTATGCCCATGGGCCGCTAGATTATTGGGAATTTTCTGAACCCCCCTGGAATAACCAGAGGGATTACTTCAAACACTTAAATTCTGTCATCCAATACCTGACAGCTGCTGCTTTCCAAACACTCTAAAGGTTGTGCCTACATGCTGTTAGGAGTGTTTTTACCCCCCCCCCCATAACATTTTATTGTCTATGTACTAATGTCTTCCAGACATCCTCTTCAGCAAGACAATCTTTCCCATTGATTTATCCAAAAAGTATTATTATTTGTTGAGAACATGCTCTTGACACTATCAATTGCCCCTGGAATGTTTATTTTTCTATCCGTCTGCAGAGCGGATCGGGTGAACATGGACAGACGGTCCGTGTTCATCCGATCCCTCAGTAGGGGAGAGCGGAGATCTGACAGGGCGGTCCCTGCACAGTGTGCGGGGACCGCCCTGTCATCCGCTGGCTCAGCGGGGATCAGCTGGCTCCCCGCTGAGCCAGCAGAGGTTCACGGGCGGATCATCACAGATCCGTCCCGTGTGAGAGGGCCCTTATGAGGATTCTCCTTAAGATAGCGCAGGGGTAGTTAATTTCTCTCAGGCTACTGCTTCCTAATCCTCTTTACTTGTTTTACCATGACATGACCTCCCTGGCTTAACCCTTAGGCCTTGTCCTGAGTGCCAGCACACCCTTACCTATCCCTTCCCCAGGTCCAGTTTGCCAATTTGCCCATTCCAAGGTAAGGTGATTAGACTGCCCTAGGTCTTGTGGTGGTTTTCCTTCCTTGCCACCTATGATTCATAGCAGCTTTGGCACTTGCCTCCCATGCTCAGCCATCCTCTTTAGACTATGGATGTGTGATAGTCTTACCACTTGGATATTCCCTAAGCTAGTGTATTCTACCCTTGTGTTATATGCAGTGGTGGCCCATCCATAGAGGGCGCACGGGCGCCGCCCCCATTAATGCATCCGGCCCCCTGATCTACATATGATGGTGCTGGACTATGGATTCTAATGGGAGAGGTGGTTTTGGAGCACCTGATTAGAGCCAGAGGCCTGGATTCAGAAAGAACGGCGTAATTTTAGGCGGGCGTAACGCATCTCATATGCGCTACGCCGCCGTAACTTAGAGAGGCAAGTACCGTATTCAGAAACAACTTGCGCCTTAAGTTACGGCAGCGTAGCGTATATATGGGCCGGCGTAAGCCCGCGTAATTCTAAGTAGGCAGGTAGGGGGCGTGTTGTATGTTAATGAAGCGTGACCCCATGTAGATGCATGGCGCATGCGCCGTCCGTGGACGTAACCCAGCGTGTATGCTCAAAAAATTCACGTCGGATAGAATCCCCAAAATACGTCAAACACTGCCTACGACGTGAACGTAACTTACGCCCAGCCCCATTCATGTACGACTTACGTAAACAACGTAAACAAAGTGAAATTCGACGGCTGTTCCGACGTCCATACTTAACATTGGCTGCTCCTCATATAGCAGGGGTAACTTTACGCCGGTCGTACGTCTTACGTAAACGACGTATATCAATGCGCCGGGTGCAAGTACGTTCCTGAATCAGCGTATCTAGCTCATTTGCATATTCAACGCGTAAATTGACGGAAGCGCCCCCTAGCGGCCAGTGTAAATATGCAACTAAGATACGACGGCATACTAAAACTTACGCCGGTCGGATCAAGTCCACATTCAGGTGTATCTTGCTTTCTGAATACGGAACACAGATACGACGGCACATCCTAAAACTTACGCGGCGTATCAATAGATACGTCAGCGTAAGTTGTTTCTGAATCCGGGCCAGAGCCTCTAATAGGCTTCAAAAACGCATGGGCTCAGGGTGCAGTGCTCTGTGATCCCACCCAGCTGTGTGACGATAGTGAATGAATTGCTGTCAGTGCCCCGCCGCCCGCCCAGGGGGGGGGGGGGGTTGTGTTTGCCACCCCACCCCCAAAAGAAAAACCCACCAGTCTCCTCTTACATCCCCATTTAGACAGGTAGTTTGCCCTGCTAATCTTTTTGTAAAACGGCTCCATCTAGTGGGCTAATAGATTTTTTTTTTTTAGTAACCAATACACTCATTTTGAAAGCTTAACTGAACAAACTGAAGACAGAAGCTGATTGGTTACTACGCACAGTTGCTCCAGATTCTGTCTGCCACAGTTTTCATAAATTCTCCTCCCTGTTTTTTACATTTCATACTCCTACCAATTTTACTTTAATGACATTACATTATTCTTTAAAGTGGTATTAAACCAAAAAGTAAACATTTATTAAATGCAGCTTACCATATCTTGGATGTAATGGCTGCATTTTTTTTACTTTCTTTATTTTCACCTGGTGATCTAGCCAGTCAGTCTGTTGTTTTTCAAAAGAACAAGCTCTCCTGCACATGTAGCACTTAGGCTGCATTCACACCTTAGCGCGGCATTTTGTACCGCGATTTGCCGCGACAAAACGCGTCGTTTTTAACCGCGGAGGTCATTGTCGGCTATGCTGAACGCCGAAGCCGTCTGATAAAAAGGGTCCGGGGCTTGTTTGAGCTTCACGCGATCGGCGTTTCGGCGTTCGGCGTGGAGATGTGAACCATCTCCATAGAGATTAATGTTATTTCTCCCCTCCAGCGTATCTGAGCGTTGCGCTTCAGGCGACAAAACGCTAAGGTGTGAATGGAGCCTTAGGCTTCATTCACACCTAAGCATAGGCGATTTGCGGCGTTTTTACCGCAAATTGTCGCGACAGATTGCGGCGGTTTTTACCGCGATTTGCCGCGACAAAACGTGGCGTTTTTTACCGCGATTTTGTACAGGTCATTGTCACCAATGTAAAACGCCCAAGCCGCCCGATTCGTGACTTGTTTGAGCTTCAGGCGTTTGGCGCTTTGGAGTAGAGATGTGAACCATCTCCATAGAGAATAATGTTTTTTTTCCCCTCTAGCGTTTTTCAGCGTCGCGCTTCAGGCAACAAAACGCTCAGGTGTGAATGCAGCCTTACAGGGATGAGACAAACCATTTAGCACTGGCAGCGATGGTCAGCAAGGTCAGTGTTTATTTATATAAAATCATTACACCAAAAGTAAACTGTGTATAATTTTTTGCTGGAGTTTGGCTTCAATGTGTTAGTGTATTTAAATCTTCTAGTACATCTAACACTCCCCCCCCCCCAGACTGACAATGCTGGTGTCCAAAAGTGCCTCCGTGCTCCTTCATCCAGAGGGGAGGCAATGTAATACAACAGGTGTGTTGTACATGTCTGTGGCCTATGTAAGTGCTGAGCATAGGGGGAGTAGGCTTAGGTGTTATTTAACTATACCACTTAAAGCGCCTCCTACTGTTAACACATATTGACAACGCCTAAAATTTGTAGCGGCACACACAGCGCACAGTTTTTTTCTTTGGGTGAGGTAAAGAAAAAAAAAGGCAGACCCCGAGTGCCAGACATGCTATGGTGCGCCACTGCTCTTCCTTGTCACCTGCTCGGACTCCTACAAGACCTTGTGGCCATCTTGAGCATTATCTCTTCAAACAGAATTACCTCTAGGAGGATCTGTTCTTCCTTGTTCTGTTCCATGAGAAGCAGTAACTTTCCTTGGATTCCTCTTCCACTTGGAGCAGTGGCGTATCTAGGGTATGGCAAGTGCCATAGGGAGGGGGGCGGCAAAAAACTATCCCCCCCGTACAAAAAAACCCCACCCGTCCTCCTGTGGCCGCCTCCCGCACTAATGTAGCTCCCGGCATCGCGGCCGGCCTGCTGAAGCGCGGCGCCGGCACAGTAATTGCTAATATTGCTACTTGGCCTGGGGAGGGGAGTGACAGGTGCCCCCTGATGATTGGCCGTTAATGGCACAGTGGCTGCAATAGATTATTTTTTTCAGTTTGCTTGCCCCCCCCCCAAATTTTCAGCACCAGCCGCCAGTGGTCCCCAGTGTGCCTCTCTGTCCTTGTCACACTGCGTCCCTCTCTGTCCCTGGTTATCTGAAAGGTTTCAAATGTTTTGACAGGGGCGCAGTTTCAGTACTTGCCATAGACGCCATTTTCACTAGATATGCCTCTGACTTGGAGACAAGATAGCCTGGAGGTTGGTGCTCTTCTTATCTCCCTTGATGTTTCTAGTTGTTCCTAAATTCTCTAGTCGTGTCTAGTGTTGCTCACGAATATTCGCATTGCGAATATTCGCTACGAATATTGCATATTCGAGTATTCGCGAATAACTCGAATATTGCGGCGAATATTCGCTATGGCGAATATTCGTATTTTTTCAAATTTATTTTTAAAACAGATCACATCCTAGTGATCTCCATCGACGTCTAAAAGCATTGCTGGTATGATTAGAGAGAGACCCTGGGCCGAGTAGCTGATGCGACTCTTTTATGTTGCCGAAAATTCGCATTGCGAATTTTCGGCAACATAAAAGAAACGCATCAGCTACTCGGCCCTTCTTTTGCATCAGAGCCAATCAGAATAACTTGAATATTCGGCAAAAGGAATATTGCGCGATATTCCTTTTGCCGAATATTCGAGTTATTCTGATTGGCTCTGATGCAAAAGAAGCGCGGAGAAGCTATTCGCGCAATATTCCTTTTGCAGAATATTCAAGTTATTCTGATTGGCTCTGATGCTGCATCAGAGCCAATCAGAAACACTTGAATATTCGGCAAAAGGAATATTGCGCAATTAGCTTCTCCGCCCTTCTTTTGCATCAGAGTCAATCAGAATAACTTGAATATTCGGCAAAAGGAATATTGCGCGATTTTCTTCTCCGCCCTTCTTTTGCATCAGAGCCAATCAGAATAACTTGAATATTCGGCAAAAGGAATATTGTGCGATATTCCTTTTGCCGAATATTCGAGTTATTCTGATTGGCTCTGATGCAAAAGAAGGGCGGAGAAGATAATTGCGCAATAGGAATATTGCGCGATTATCTTCTCCGCCCTTCTTTTGCCCCCTTATTCTCCTTTCTTTTAAGTAGAGTTAGTGTAGAGTTAGTGTTTAGTGCATATTAGTTTAGTAATACAGGAAATGATCTCCGTTTATGAGAATTTCGCAATCATTTTCGCATTAGCGAAATTTCGCAAATTTCGCATTATCCAAATTTTTTTTGGGATAAAATATCACGAATATTCGATATTAGCGAATATTCGCGAATATTCTTCTATATATTTGCGCAATATCGCAAAATCGAATATGGCGTATTCCGCTCAACACTAGTCGTGTCCTGCTGGCTGGCAGGACATTTTGCCCCTTGCTCCTTGCCCTCCTTAGAAGTTAGGGTTTAAGCATGGCATCTAGAGCTTTGTGCCATGTCTCAGTTGAAGGGCCTGTGCGATTTTGCAGTATTATTGCCTATCCTACCCCAATCATTGCTTGGGGATGTCCCATGGCCCATCAATCTATTTCTTTGTCAATTACTGTATGAAAAAAAATAAGGCATTTGGACATACTTGTATCTGTACCTGTGTTCCATATCTTGGAATACAGTACAAGAGTGAGGTACCTTCAAGGTACAAGTCCTATGGAGTGGGTAGTGTTGTATGAGGACACTGAGGGGCAGACCCAACAAGGGATTTACCAGTGTCCCAAACTATTATGCCCTGTACACACGATCGGTTTTTCCGACGGAATTCCGTTCAAGCTGTCTTGCATACACACGGACACACTAAATTCCGAGCATCAAAAACACGGTGACGTACAATACTACAACGAGCCTAGAAAAATGAAGTTCAATGCTTCCGAGCATGCGTCAAATTATTTCTGAGCATGCGTGTTTTTTTTCTCCGTCTGAGTTCTATACAAGCGAACGGAATTTCCGTGGGGGAAAAAAACTCCAACGGAGAAAGTCCGATGGGGCATACACACGGTCGGAATATCCAATGAAAAAATTCCGTCTGACTTTTTCCATCGGAAATTCCTTGTGTACGAGGCACATCACCGCTTTTTGGAGCTAAAAATAACACCTGAAAACTGCCTCCCATTCATTTGAATGAGTGCTTTGACACTGGGGCGGTGCACTTGCGGGGCGGTAGAAAAAGTCTAGCAAGCAGCATCTTTAGGATGTGTTTGGAGCGCTGCAAAAAGCGCTTCAAAAATGCCCCTGCATATTGAAATGAATGGGCAGTGCTTCCAAAGTGCCGTAAAACTGGTCTTTGTTTTTTTAACCACTTAAGGACCGCCGCATGTACATTTACGTCGGCAGAATGGCACCGACAGGCACATCAACGTATATATACGTTGGTGCCTTGGGGGGGATCGGGGGTCCGATCGGACCCCCCCCCGTACATGCGGCGGTCCGCGCGGCTGCAGGAGCGATCCGGGATGAGGGGGCGGCTATTCGTTTTTGTCCGCCCCCTCCGGATCGCTCTCAGCCAATGCGCGCGCGAGCCCGCCCGCCCTGTCACTTCCTCCTCCTGTGTAAACACAGGAAGGAGGAAGCAATGTGATCTCTCCCTCAGCGGTTTTTTCAACCACCGCTGAGGAGAGATCACAACACAAGTAAGTCCTGCACCAACACTACACTTACACACAGACACATAAACACATTTAACCCCCGCGATTGCCCCCCCCTCCCCCTGTCACAGTGTCACTGAATGCAGTAATCATACATGTATGATTACTGTATTTAGTGTCAGTGTGACAGGCAGTGTGACAGTCAGTTAGTGTTAGGTTCAGGGTAGCCCCCGTACCCCCCCCATTATAAAGTTTTAACCCCTTGATCACCGCCCTAGTTAACCCTTTCACTCCCTATTGCCAGCATCACTAAGCGATCATTTTCTGATCGCTGTATTAGTGTCGCTGTTCCCGCTAGGTAGCTAATTTTTTTTTTTACTAAAGACATGTGGCTAAATAAATTTTGGCCTAAATGTTTGACTAAAATTTAGTTTATTGATTTTTCTTATAACAAAAAGTAAAAAATATTGATTTTTTTTCAAAAATGTTGCTCTATTTTTGTATATAGCGCAAAAAATTAAAATCGCAGAGGCGATCAAATACCACCAAAAGAAAGCTCTATTTGTGGGAAGAAAAGGACGCAAATTTTGTTTGGGAGCCACGTCGCACGACCGCGCAATTGTCTGTTAAAGCGACACAGTGCCGAATCGCAAAAACCCCTTGGGTCATTTGGCAGCATATTGGTCCGGGTCTTAAGTGGTTAAGGTCACTTTGTCACGTGACTTTAATAAGAGCGACCCGCTAGCTCCCAAAAAACGCTGCAAAAAGCACTACAAAAAACGATTGGCGCTTTGGCAGCTGTTTTAGCATCGTTTCAGTGTAAAATGGGACTAAGTCTGGGCTGTGGAAGCTCATGGCTCATAGTCGGTTCCTAATGAAACAAAAATATTTTTTTTTAGCAAACCCAGCCACACTCTTGATGTGTTTGGCAACGGATTTTACATCATTTCTTGAATCTATTCGCAATCAAAGTTCCACTTTACATTTTTAAATCTACCAGCCTTATGCTTTAAATAATATACAATACCTTTTAATAAATATAGCAGCTCATGTAGTAAAGTGTGTAGTGAGTAGAAAGTAGTAACATGAGCTTGTTACTTTGGCCTGTATTGACAAAGTGTAGGTTCATTTAATGCACCTGGGCAATTTATGCTTATCATAGGAAGAAAAATGCATAATTATATTTTTGTATTACCTTTTCCTGTAAAATAAAATAAAAACTGGCACGTGAATAGATTGCAAAACCCATGAAAACTATTTCTAGTGACAGTTATTGTTATTTATGAATCCAAATTGGGTTTTCCTGATTTCAGTTATGCAGTTCACTATGACACCTCTAGGTGGAGATCACACATTATTTATCACCTAAAGAATTATTTTCTGAAACTAGCTCACATATTAAAATTATTCTGTAACATATCTTCTGGGAGAACTAAAATGTTTAAAGCAATGACCTTTGTGCAGTGCAACAATTAAACAATACAATAAGAACAATTAAAACTAAGAGAAAGATGTAAAGTAATTTATACTTTTTATTTATAATTGTACAACCGTCACTTGGGAAGTAATTAAAGATAGAAAATAGGCAATAGGGAACTGCATAGTGTTGTTCCTTAAAGCAATAGATGTCAAATTAACCACTTTAGGAACTTCTGCCCACCCGCATTGTACTGCGGATGGGCGGCTCCTACAGGCACAGCGGCCACCTGTAATTGAACACAACGGGACTTTTTCAGCAGGTCCTGGCCAATGATTCATGGCTAAGACCTGCTGATTGGCTATGTCCAGTCACAGCCCAGAGCTCTGACACAGGGGCTATGTACAGGGGGAACAATCACTTTGTTTCCTATCCCTGCAAAGCAGGGAGAAGGAACAAATAGCTTTTTAGTGAAAAGCAGAACATAATACACAGGTTACACATTGTTAGGGTTCATGTACAGAGGGCAGTTGAAAACCTTTTCTGAACGCTGGAAACAGATGGTGAAAAACTTAAATTTTACAACTTTTACATACCATGTTTACTCAAGTTTAACAACGGTTATGAGCATTTTAGGTTAGAAGCGTTTTTTAAAGATAACCTCAAGAGGCCCTCCCAAATGCTCACAACAAGCATGCACTCGTCACATTCGATGCCGTCGCCACCATCTTGCTACACCCTACTTATGCCTATATTATATATATATATATATATATATATAATATATATATATATATACACACATACACACACCATAGTTTGTAGACAGTATAACTTTCACACAAACCAATCAATATACACTTATTGGATTTTTTTTTTACCAAAGACATGTAGCAGAATACATTTTGGCCTAAGTTTATAAAGGAATTCGTTTTTTAATTGCATATATTTTATAGCAGAAAGTAAAAAAAATATATATATATTTTAAATTTGTGGTGTTTTTTAGTTTATATAGTAATAAAAAAAATCCAGTGGTGATCAAATACCATCAAATGCCATTCTATGTATTGCGATTTCTTATACTACATTTAAAGTCCCACAATGTAGATTTCTGTGTTCATTTATTGATATTCCATTTACAATAGAACACCCACAGAATGTGCAAATAAATAGCGATCACCTCCCCCCCCAGCCACCCGGTCAATCACTGTAAACAACTGCATTAAATTAATGTCCGTTCCCTTACCTGGCATAAAGCCCGTCTGATCCCTATGAATCAAAGAAAGTATCACTGAATTAAGGTGGTTCGCAAGGACCTTGGTGAGAATTTTGGCATCCACATTTAACAATGAAATTGGCCTGTAGGAGGAGCACAAGTCAGGTTTTTTCCCCGCTTTGGGGATGACTACAATGACAGCTCACAGCATAGAACGCGGCAGCGATTTGTCCTTGAGGGAAGCCAGCAGGATGCCCCGAAGTCTCGACGCCAACAAGTCACAATGGGTTTTGAAGAACTCAGCTGGAAGGCCGTCGTCCCCAGGGGTCTTATAATTTGCCTATATGCCCTGCTTTCTACTAACCAAAGCCACAGGGTAGAACCATTCTTCCCTTTGCAGTACAAAAGGCTGTGCGGGGATGACGTGCAGCACGTGACGCACGCTCGCTGAGGGAGGGGCTGATCCACGCCACGCTCGAAGCCAGGGGAACGAGGGAGCAGCGATCCGGAAGATCCATGGAGGGCTGCCGGCTCCGGTGTAGGGTGAGAGGCTGCACCGCGGTCGCCGACAGCTGATCGCATACCTGCCCGCCCGCTATACCAACATAGCAGCCCTCCTCCCCACTCCCACAACCGCCGGAGCGGACATAGATGCACGCGGGGACAGAGCGCTGGCCGCGGGCTCGACCAGGACCGGTGGCTATCTCAAGTGCTCTATGACCCCCCCCCCCCCCGTGCGCTGGAGACTCCAGCACAGACCAGGTAATTTAAACCCAGCTCCTCGGGATCCATCCAGACGCCTCACACTCAGACAGAAGGGGAGCAGAGCAGCGCGGTAAGAAAGATCAGATCTGATTTATTTTGAATATATGAGGCCCTCCAGGATGGATGTTTATATGCTTGCTATGAATACTGTGCATTCCATAATAGGTACCTTGATCTGTTTCTATCTGGACTGCTGAGACTGTGGATTAACTCATGAGTCAATGTAAACATTGTGGTAGAGCCACGCTGATAAACACAGGCCCTGTCTTCTTGGGGTTGCTACGGTTATCCCTCCCCTCCCCCTCTGGGCCGTGAACTAGGGATTGAAGCAGGCAGTGTTGCAAAGGCTGGGCCTGACTGATTCTCTGTGGCAAGTAATTAAAATAATTATAGTGAGACACTGGATGCTAGGAGGCTAAATTGGCCAAAAAGACACAGACATAGTGCAGCCTTCCCCTCCACCAGCTCCCTTCCTCGGTTTTTCTTATTTTTTCTTGCGACCACTCCTCCTCCTTTATATATATTAGCTATTAAGATAGGTGGGTAGGGGGGCGAGGGAGCGGTGGAAGTACCCCCCAGACTATTCTTCCAAAAAAATCTCTGCTGGAAAACCAGCCCCTACTGATAGGGGCACTGAAGCCACCCCTAAGGAAAATAGGTGATTGTAAAACTGGGGAAGCGAATTAGGCCTAGATCTAAATATAATATGAGCAAAGTAACCAGGGGCACCGCCCCAAAGACACCTAAGGACACTCCCGCTCCCAGTACAATAAGGCAATATATGTCACAGGGAGGAGGTACCAACAGTACTGCAAATGAAAAAAATTTTGGAAGAACCGGGACTGCAAAAGGAGGAGGCCCAACAAACCTACAATCCACAGATGTGTCTACAGATGGGGAGCATGAAGAAAGTCATGTGGAAGAAGGGAGCTCAGAGCGGCATCTTCTAACGATGGAAGACCTGGATAGAATGTTAAGAAGGCTGGAAAATGCCATTAAAGAGGAAATTAGTGGCCTAAGAACAGATATAAACCACATCTTGCTCAGAGTAGAAGAAGTGGAAAAAAAAATGGAAGAACAAGACTCTGTATTAGATCAATTGAAAAATCAATGCTCAGTAATGAAGGTCCACCAAAGAAACCTACAATATCGGCTAGAGGACCAAGAGAACCGGAACCGTAGACAAAATCTGAGAATCCGATCCATTAAAGAAGAAAGAGGGGAGGATCTAAGACTCATCATGAACACACTGCTCTCTCCTCTCCTGGAAGACAAGGACGGGAAGCCCCTCAAAATTGAGCGGGTACACCGTCTAGGCAGATTTAAAGACATATATAAAACAAAAAACCGCGCTAGGAAACCCCCTCCCCCAAAAGGACTACAGGCTGCAGCAAGCGTGTGATAAACAGGAAACAATGGGATATAAAAAGCCGCGCCACACAAAGGTTGATAACACCAGTGTCAATGATGGTAAAATTAATATAATGCTAAAGTCCATTAAAGTCCATAGTGATGAAAATAATAATGAATCTCAGAAACGATCCTCTGTGAAGTGTCACCAAACGCACACACGTCAAGAAGGTGCACCCGCCACCACGTGAATGAGCAGCTTACCAGAGGTCAGACATATGCTAGCGTCTGACTATAACCCAGTCAACGGCCTTTAGATCCTTGAGGTTCCCACGATCAACTCGAGTAGACCAGGAGAGGGACACTTCTTAAACTCCGGAAGAAAAGAAGGCGCACATAGCATAATTCCGTGGCGAAAATTTATTGTGAAAAGTAAAAATGTACTTACACAGCACATGTGGTAAACGAGCATAGAAAACAGATACAGATATTGCCGGCTGGCATGCAGGAGCCCTTCCTCCTCAGCGTGGTGACGTCACTGCGTCGCCTCCCAGACGCGTTTCGTCACAAGAAGGACGTTCTCAATGGGGATAGGGCTACACAGTGATGCACCACTTAAAAAGGACCAGCCGCCCGTTGTGAGAAGCAGCACGCTGAGTCCAGACGCGCCATCTTTGTTGTGGTAAAAAGCCATAGGCAGAAAAAACAATCTACCAGGCTTTACGGGCGCAACTAAAAATTCCTTAACGGAAATCGGAGAGATCTAAAGGCCGTTGACTGGGTTATAGTCAGACGCTAGCATATGTCTGACCTCTGGTAAGCTGCTCATTCACGTGGTGGCGGGTGCACCTTCTTGACGTGTGTGCGTTTGGTGACACTTCACAGAGGATCGTTTCTGAGATTCATTATTATTTTCATCACTATGGACTTTAATGGACTTTAGCATTATATTAATTTTACCATCATTGACACTGGTGTTATCAACCTTTGTGTGGCGCGGCTTTTTATATCCCATTGTTTCCTGTTTATCACACGCTTGCTGCAGCCTGTAGTCCTTTTGGGGGAGGGGGTTTCCTAGCGCGGTTTTTTGTTTTATATTGCTTTACCTGATATTATCACCGCAGCTTATTATTATTGTTTTTGTCCACCTGGAGAAGAGTGGAGATATGGATATCTTTGAATTTAGAGCTAATCAGAGGTTGAACACCGAAGGCGTCTTCGAATCATATAAAGATGATGAGGGTGACCTGGGGGGTTTGTTCATACGGCTCAAAAATCTGTTTATTTCAGAGAACCATACAAAATGGGATGTGGCTTATCTTGACACCTATGTAAAATTAGGGATGGTCCCAAGAAGCCTGAGATGGGAGGTTTCACCGCAAAAGGGAGATACTGACCTTGATGATTGGTATAACTATTTCAATGGCGCGGGGGTTTCCTTTCTCAGATTTCTAATGGAGAGGAAAGCCAGCAAACTAACCCGCCTTGAAGAGATCAAGAGTATTAAGATCAAGCTTGATCCCTTCAAGGATAGAGAGGAATATAAAGAAAAATCTCTTGATCTTCTCAATCTCCTTGAAAAAGAAGATAGAGAACAAAGGAACAAAAAGAAAAAGAAGTACAATAGGGACTTGGAAGATTATCATAACAACACGATCTTCAATTGGCAGAGAAAACTCTTAGAGGATCAGATTAAGCAGACCTCCATAGAAATGGAGGTAACAAGTGGTTTGGGGTCCCACCCAGGTGGTGCACCATATCCACTAATGCCTCCTGGTCCTAATCGGAACCCTCCGAGATTGGGAGGTCAATCTTATAAACAATCTCCAAGGAGGGGCCGAGGTGGGTCTAGGGGACCTCCTCTAAGAGATCAGGGGCGTCCCACTGGCCCACCCAAAACAAATGCCAATCATTATAGAGTCCCCCCCTATGTGGGCCCTGGGTATGGGGGTCCTCCCGGCGGGAATGCTCCCTTCCCAACAGGATCTTACTACCATAACCAGATATCCAAGCCTGCCCCGAGAGGGAGGGGATGGGGCCCTAATGCGGGTGGGAATGTTCAATACACTACCACTAATTGGAGACCTATGGGTGATCTCGAGTACCCTTCTCCAACCTACTTCCAACCTGAGTCAGAATTAGGTTGGAATTACAATGTACCCACCTCCAATTCCTTCTTTCCACTGAGTGGAGGAGAGGATTCGGAGGGTTTTCAGATCCAACCCCCCCCCAATACTAGTGGGGCATGGTTTGCCCCTCCTCCTTTCCCACCCCCAGGTACTACCAATCCTCCTGGTCTTGGTTCTGGGGCCTATGGACCCTCCAATTGGGGTTTTCACAAGGGTGGACAGGGCACCAAGAGGCAGGTAGAAAGAGGAGAGGTATCAGAGGGGGGAGGAGACACAGGAAATCCCAAGCGTACCAAAACATAACAGGGCAGGGCATTTTCAATCTCAGCTCAAAAGTCCTTACTGAGGCTGAGAAATCTCTGCTGGACAAAGGTTTAAAATTTGCGCCTCCCCAGAGTTTGGACAAATTCAAAACCTTTATGGATATACACAAATTCATAAGGAAAATCAATATTAAAAGATATATGATAGGTGTCACAACTTCTAGCCAATACCTTACCTCCAACTATGTACACTCTGGACTGTCCAACGCCTCTTTGTTCAATCCTCCAGGGGGTCTGGCACCTTCCCTGAAGACATTCAGGGATGTCCTCATTAGGGACCTGGAGGCCATTGAAACTAAGAAAGCTAAGCTTAATAAAACCCTCCAAGATGGTTTGGATTCCTTGTGTACTAACAAGGATCTAGTCATCAGACCAGCGGACAAAGGGGGGGTATCGTAGTACTCGATAAGGCTGATTATCTGAGAGAGATGCATAAGATCGTGGATGATGTTAACACTTATTCCATACTCCCCAACGACCCTAAGTTGATCTATAAAAGAGAACTTGAGAAATTAGTGGAAAGAGGTGTGTTTGAGGGTATTCTGTCTCTAAAAGAAAAGCTTTTCCTCATACCTAAAGCACCCCGTACCCCAACACTATATTATCTCCCAAAGTTACATAAGGATCCTGTCTGCCCCCCGGGTCGCCCCATTGTTAGTGGCATAGATTCAATCACTTCCCGGGTGGGCAGATATATTGATTTTTATTTGCAACCACTGGTTAAAAAAATTCCCTCTTATGTTAGGGATTCCAAACATATTATCAACATCCTTACCGATCTCCCCGCTTCTTCTGATATGTGGATGGTTACGATTGATGTAACCTCATTGTACACTATCATACCCCATGCCTTAGGACTTGAAGCCGTACAATTCTATCTTGGGAGAGACTCAGGCCTTCCCTCTAAGCAAGTTGTTTTCATTATGTCCCTCCTGAGTTTTGCAGCTGCATCCAATTATTTTTGGTTCGAGGACAAGTTTTACAAACAAAACACTGGGGTGGCTATGGGGGCTAAATATGCCCCAAGCCTGGCCAACCTTTTTATGGCCAAATGGGAGGAGGATGTCGTCTACCAGAGGGATGCCCCTCAGGTGGTCCTTTGGGCCAGGTACATAGACGACATCCTCCTCCTATGGGCTGGCGGGCATACCGATTTGACCAACTTCATTGAATACCTTAATGATAATAATAGGGGCATAGAACTGAAGTATGAGGCCAGCCAGACCAGGGTTCACTACCTCGACTTGGTAATAGAAACCAAAGAGAATAGGTTTATTACCTCTACATTTTTCAAGGATACTGATCGGAACTCCTACATCCCAGTAGGAAGTTGCCACCATGAACCTTGGTTGAAGGGTGTCCCCAAGAGTCAATATCTCCGGCTAAGACGGAATTGCTCTGACACTCAGGTGTTCCAACAACAAGCTTCAGTCCTTACAGAGAGGTTTCTTGATAAGGGGTACTGTAGTACGGAATTACAGGGGTCTTTACATCAGGTTTTAGGAATGGATAGGAATGAGCTTTTACGTGATAAGACTCCCAAGGAGGGGAATAGGTTCTCTGACGTAGTACCTTTTGTCACCACTTATTCAACTCAGCATAGAACCATTACCCATCTGGTAAAGAAACATTGGCATCTAGCCCTAAATGACCCTGTGTTAAAAAACATCTTGCCCCCTAAACCCCGGGTTATCTTCAAGGGGGTACAGTCCCTAAGGAACCTCATATCCAAGAATGTTATAGATCCTCCCCTCACTAAATCTTTTTTTCCCTTTCGCCCAGCTAAAAGGTTATTACAAATGTGGGCGATGTCGGGTCTGTGCCCTAAGTTCTAACAAACATAGATGTGTGAGGTCCTTTACATCTACAGCCACCGGGAAAGAATACAAGATTCTACCATGCATTACCTGTGCCTCTGAGGGAGTGGTGTATTTGGTACAATGTCCATGTGGCAAACAATACGTGGGTAGGACCAAGAGGGCATTTCAGGTTCGTGTCAACGAACACATCACCAACATCCTGTCTGGATTTAGGGACCATTCTGTTTCCAATCACTACAGATTGAAGCATGAAAAAAACCCCTCCAATACCCTCTTCTTGGGGATTGATAAATATAAAGCACCTTGGAGAGGAGGTAATCTAGTACAAGGGATATCTCAGATGGAGATGGGCTGGATTTTTCGTTTGAAAACCTACACCCCCTTTGGGTTAAACATTGAAACGGATGTGAATGCATTCATTAGTAATGCTTGATACAACCCCTGTGGGAAACACGCTGGGGGATTAATAACCCCTTTGGTATAATAGTTTTCCATTTTTGAGTTTTGTGAGATCTGTTTTTTTCTTTTTTTTCTATTTCTGTCCTTCTAGTCGTCCTCACTGAGTCTATATATGGTCATATGTCTACCAGCATTGTCTGTAAGGGATATTGTTGCTTGATATGATTTTTGTATAGATTTTATTATTTAATTTTATGTCATGTAAGTCGTCTTCACTTAGTCTATATATGCTAATGCATCTATTAGCATTGCCTATAATTGACCTTTGTGAGAAGCACACCTGAGGGCAGATATACATCTATACCCTATATGGAACAACGATTTAATTTTAAAAAATGTTTCCTTCTAGTCGTCTTCACTCAGTCTATGGAAAATTTTTTTTTTCGTTTTTTTTCGTTTTTTTCGTTTCCCTTGTCGTTTTTTGCTGTTATATTTGATTTCAATTTTCACTTCACTGTCGAATATTGGTCATATAGTTTAATGGCTGACTTAAATGTTTAGAATGTATCACTTTTTCAATATTGTAGATATTTTGTGTTTTGATTGTAGGATACAATTTATGTAGCTACTCTTCACTAATATTATATCACTAATATATTTTTAAATAAATAGCCCTTTTTTTCTTGTCCCCCTTTTTCACCCCCTGATCACTATACTGGGTTTTGTACCTATTTACACCACCCACTAATTGTTAGTATTGGAGCGTAAGACATTAATATACCACTCCAGTACATGTACTATGTCTAGTACTCTCTTCCCTACGAGGACATTAGTCCCCAGGGAACACACATAATATACATTTGTTGTTCAGAATTTTTTCCTTTTTTGTTTCTCGGTAAGTCTAGGTTTTGTTTACCAGACCTGTCCCCTAGATGACGCTGTGACCTGGGGGGGGAAGGGAGGTAGAGCCTAGTGCCAGCGTTCTTCCACCTTGCCTATCCCCACATCACTGTGTCCACATCACACCCAGACAATTAATTTTAAGTGAATCAATAAAACCTTTTGGCCCACCCCAACTACTGGTGGGGTTTGGACTAGTTTAGTTTAATTTTCTTTCTCTCTCTCCGATTTCCGTTAAGGAATTTTTAGTTGCGCCCGTAAAGCCTGGTAGATTGTTTTTTCTGCCTATGGCTTTTTACCACAACAAAGATGGCGCGTCTGGACTCAGCGTGCTGCTTCTCACAACGGGCGGCTGGTCCTTTTTAAGTGGTGCATCACTGTGTAGCCCTATCCCCATTGAGAACGTCCTTCTTGTGACGAAACGCGTCTGGGAGGCGACGCAGTGACGTCACCACGCTGAGGAGGAAGGGCTCCTGCATGCCGGCCGGCAATATCTGTATCTGTTTTCTATGCTCGTTTACCACATGTGCTGTGTAAGTACATTTTTACTTTTCACAATAAATTTTCGCCACGGAATTATGCTATGTGCGCCTTCTTTTCTTCCGGAGTTTAAGAAGTGTCCCTCTCCTGGTCTACTCGAGTTGATCGTGGGAACCTCAAGGATCTAAAGGCCGTTGACTGGGTTATAGTCAGACGCTAGCATATGTCTGACCTCTGGTAAGCTGCTCATTCACGTGGTGGCGGGTGCACCTTCTTGACGTGTGTGCGTTTGGTGACACTTCACAGAGGATCGTTTCTGAGATTCATTATTATTTTCATCACTATGGACTTTAATGGACTTTAGCATTATATTAATTTTACCATCATTGACACTGGTGTTATCAACCTTTGTGTGGCGCGGCTTTTTATATCCCACAGATTTAAAGACAACACTAGTGAAAGACCACGAGATATCATCGTCAGGTTCAGGCATTATGAAGACAAGGAAGAGATCTGGTTAAAATTAAGAAAAAAGCCCCCCCTAACCCACAATGGCTATGAGATACAAATCTTCCCAGACTTGGCCTGGGAGACCCTAGCTAGGAGGAGGCATCTCAAACCCCTCACTGAACAGCTGAGGGCACATAATATTATCTATCAATGGGGATTCCCGGCATGTCTGGTTGCTAAGAAAGATGGGATCTCAGCTAAGTTAATCTTTCCAGAAGACCTTCCTAATTTTTGTAGTAAACTGGCTCTGCCAAGAATAGAAATTCCCGAATGGATAGAGTGAAGGAGGAGAGGGAGAGGGGGAGCGCGGTAGGGAATTGGGGAGAGGGGTGGGATGTGGCGATCCCTTAGGCCAAGGGTGGCACCCCCGCCTAGTATAGATCAGGCCCAAGGAGAGAGGGGAGGGGCCTAGGTGGGGGAAGCGTGGGCTAGCACCACCTCAACAGATCCTGTGGTATGGGGCACGTTGACCCCCATGGTTTAGAGGCCCTTGATGGGCAGAGGAGGGGGGGAGGGGGAGGATGGCAGGCTTTGGGGGAAGGGAGGGGGAGGGAACGGGGAGAGGGGGGGGAGAGGGGGGGAGGAAAGGGGAGGGGGGGGGAGAAAAGGGGAAGGGGACTCCTGGAAGGAAGCTTAAGAAGACTAATAAAATAGAAGGAAGATGGTAGGAATAAAATTTATATCATACAATGTTAAGGGCCTAAACAATAGGGCAAAAAGGTACAAGGCCATGGAAGAGATAAAGCACTATGGAGTGGACGTGATCTTTTTACAGGAGACACACCTAACAATTGACTCAAATATCAAACTACACTCACCTAGCTACCCAACATGGATCTATGGAGATTCCATATCAAAACGTGCTAGAGGAGTTGCAATAGGGTTTGCAAGGGAAATAGGATTTGTACTGGAGGATAGAAAACAGACCCTGAAGGGAGGTACATATTCATAAAAGGTAAAATCTGTAACACTACCTTTACACTGGCTAATATATATGCACCTAACAATGCCCCTATAAATGATGTTAATAAAATCATGACGAAATTAAAACCGTTTTCGGACGGATATACGATTGTGGCGGGAGATCTTAATTTCAGCATCAACCCAGGAGTAGATAGCACGTCCCGTGTGCGGGAGACATTCAGCGTGGGAGCCTAAAAATTTAAACGCCAAATGCACGACAGTCAGCTAGTGGACATATGGAGGATCCTACACCCTAAGGCACAGGACTATACGTTTTATTCTCCTGTACACGGGACTTACACCAGGATAGACTACATGTTGATAGATCATAGGCTGCTAGATAGAGTGGTAGAAGCAAAGATAGAAATCATGACACTCTCAGACCACGCCCCCATCACTATGAAAATAGTGAACCCCCTCTCAACAAAACTGCACTCCAACATGGCGTTTAAACGAAAACCTGATACGAGATGAGGAAGGAGTGGGAAAAGTAGAACAAGAACTCAAGCATTTCTTCCTAGAAAACGATAATGGAGAGTCTCAGGGGCCACTGTATGGGAAACTCATAAAGCTTTCATACGTGGAATTCTAATTGAAGAAGGATCTAGGAAAAAGAAAGAGAGAAATAGGAAGTACAACCTGGTAGTAAAAGAAATAGCAAGCTTAGAACAAACCCATAAAAAGGAGAGGTCAAAAGATACCCTACATAAGTTAATCTTGAAAAGAGCGGAACTTAAAGAGATCCTGACACAAGAAATTAAAAAAAAGTATAGTAGCATTGCAAAGGAGAGATATATATGGGAAACAACAAAGCCAGTAAACACCTAGCCGCAATGGTTAAAAAAAAGAAAACAAGGAACTATATTGAGAAAATCAAAAAAAAAAATGGAGAAATGGCACATGCAACAAAGGATATAGCGGAAACATTTAAGAATTATTATAAGGATCTGTACGCGATAGATCAGAGAGGATGGCAAACGGGGGAGAAAGAGGCAAAAACAACAGACTTCTTACTAAAAGCGGGGTTATCAAAGATAGAGGAGACAGCAAGATCCAAAATGGAAGAACCTATAACGGAAGCTGAAATTAAAAAAGCGCTAAACAACACGGCCGCGGGAAAGAGCCCAGGGCCAGATGGCTTCACGGCCCTATATTACAAAAAATTTAGTAATATTCTGATACCCAGACTGTGTAAATACTTTAACGGTCTGGGCTCAGAATTCAATGCAAGTAAGGAAGCATTGGCAGCTTCAATAACACTAATATTAAAAGAAGGGAAAGATAGTTCGTTATGCTCAGGTTACAGACCGATATCTCTGTTGAATGCGGATACTAAGATCTTTGCAAAAATCCTAGCTGAGCGTATGAAAGGCATCATGCCCTCTTTGTACACCCGACCAGACCAGACCGGGTTTATACCCGATAGAGAAAGTAAAGATAACGGAATAAGAGCTCTCCTGCTGCTTCAGAAACTGAAAACCGATGGGACCCGGCCTCTTCCTTTCGGTAGATGCCGAAAAGGCCTTCGACAGGGTGGATTGGGGATTAATGTTAAAAACTCTAGAAGTAATGGAATTGGAGATAGGATGTTAAGTTGGATCAGGACATTATACCACCAACCGACTGCAAGAGTCAAAATCAATGGGACCCTGTCAGCCCCATTCGATATGAAAAATGGGACTAGACAGGATGCCCTCTGTCCCCACTCCTATTCATCCTATCGCTAGAACCATTGTTAGCTACAATACGAAACCACCCTGAAATTAGTGGAGTGAAAGTTGGGAAAGAGGAACATAAACTATCAGCATTTGCTGACGATATCCTTTTTTATATCACCAACCCACTGACAACAATCCCAATTCTAAATAAGGTGCTCCAAGAATATGGTGCTATATCTAATTTTTAAATTAATGAAATAAAAACTGAAGTATTAAATATAAACATTAATAAAAACAAAGAGAAACTGGGTAAAAAGGATCTGTGTCTTTCCATGGATTAGGGAGCTAAAATACCTTGGCATAATATTAACCAATTCGATTAAAGAAATCTACAAAATAAACTTTGTACCGTTGCTAAATGAGATCAAAACAGATATTAAGAGAATTGTAAACAGACCCATATCTTGGATAGGCGCATAAATACTCTAAAGATGTTCCTAGTACCAAAGATTCTTTTTAAATTCCAAATGTTGCCAATCTCCCTCCCCCAACAATTCCTGAGAATTTTAAACGCGATTCTAACAAACTTCGTATGGAAAAATAAAAAACATAGGATATCCCTTTCAATCCTAAAAAAGAAAGAAGAGTGAGGGGGGACTAACTATGCCTGATATTAGAGAATATTATAAGGCGGCAGTGTGTTGTTATCTCGAGTAATTGAATGGGCCAGAGATGGACGAGAGAAAAGATGGGTCCAGATAGAAAGAGCACAATCTAGCACACAATTAAGCACCGTAATGTGGATACCCACACAACACAAGAGCACTAAATAAAATACTTTAGATCTAACATGAGATACACTGAGACTATGGGATAGAATACACAAAAAATTGGATAAGGAATATAACTCTCCACTTATAAATTGAAAGAAATGAGTACTTTGCACCAGGGGTGAAAAAAATGGAGGGAAGTGGAATTAAAACAGATAAAAAACTTTAGGGGATATTTTAGAAGGTGAGAATTAGGGATTTGGGGAGTTAAAACAACACAGTACGACAGATTGTAATTGGATGAATGGCGGTACTCCAGCTTTGCCATTTTGTGCAACATCTCCCACATCCGCTTCGAATGTGTGCGGATGGAAATGTGCAAAACAGAAGAGTTTCCAAATCTATAAGATTTTGTTGGAGATAGACGCCAGGAGAAGCTTCATACAAAAATGGGAAAGGAGTTGGCATCGAGGAGTAAACACGAGTGAAAAGATAATGTTACTGACCCATACCTCGGCCATTGACATGCGAACGCAGAATCAAATTACAAATGTGTCTCAGGATGGTATGCTACGCCTGTAGTAAGTAAGTATGGGAAGGGAAATCCGACCAGAGTTGCTAGAGAAGGAACCATGGCTCACTATGGTGGAGTGCCCAAAAATACAATTGGAACAGATCTTGGACCATATAAGAAATATTACGGGTAAAGAAATTAAAAAAGATCCCTGGGTAGTCCTCTTCCATGGTGGGCATGGGGAGTATCGAGGTACAAGAAGTCCCTTACGCACTACTTAATGCAGCAAAAAGTGATTCCAAAGAACTGGCAGAAAGAAAGGATGTGGAATGGATAGATGCGGTTGAGGAAACCTATAGAATGAGGAGTTGAAGGAGACGCTGGGGGAGACAAATCAGGAGTTTAAAGAGAAATGGAAAAGCTGAAAAGTATTAAAAAGACGTGGAGTTATGCGGAGAACCTGAGGATAGAAAGTTATTGGCCCTAAAATCTCTTGAGAAAACCGTTATTAATTAGAATAACACGGGGAGGAAGGGAAGGGAGGGGGGTATGTCCCTCAGGTTTCCCCTTTTTTTTTTGTCTATGCTAATTGTAAAAAATCTTTTACACCCCATCACTGAAAGGGGGGGAAGTCTTTAAAGCAGGAGTTTCCACAAATGATGCAAGTTAACTGGAGACAAAGGAAGTAATAAACCATGAGCTGATCTCCAGCAGATGGAAAGAGCTGATGTGGAAGGAAAAAAAAACAAAAAAAACAAAAGGCTGTGGGCGGTGCTGAGCAATTGCAGCAAGGGTAGGCAGGCTAATTACAAGTGACATATAGTTGGTTTTAAGGTGTAGCATAGGATCGATGGTCGCTTGCAGTGTCAGGACCCAGGGCACCCCCCTCCCGTATCACCCCTCCATGTAGCCTTGGAGTGTTTCCTCCATATCTGTATTTTATTTTTATGTATTTTATGTTATTTTAAGTTATTTCCCAATGCACATTTGTTTGCAGAGTACTTGCCATGCTCTTACCAACATTTTGCTGCCATTTGCAGCCCTCTAGTCCTTCCCATTACTTTTTTAGAGACATTTTTCGAACTCAAAAGTTCTGGTCCCCATTGACTTCAATGGGGTTCGAGGGTCAAGTTTGGGTCAAGTTCGGGTCCCGAACCCAGACTTTTTTTCGAAGTTCAGCCGAACCCGAACATCCAGGTGTCCGCTCAACTCTAGTTGTAATTTTGAAGTGCTTTGTGGACTCTGTTTTGACATTTTTTTTTTTTTAAGCCAATGCAGTGTGGTACCACAACTGGCCAGGTTGAACAAAGTTCAGGGTTTTTTTTTTCTGTAGGTTAATTTTCCTTAAGATTTTAGATCTGTTGTGTTAGTTCCATTGTTAATCCTATTGTTAAATTTGCTAGATAAAAAAAATCAGGTTAAATAATTACATAGTTAGCCTATTTGAAATAAGACACAAGTCCATCTTGTTCAACACAAAGAAATAAAACACACACACACACACACAAATAGAAAACCTCCATATACACAATCCTATACCCACAGTTAATCCAGAGGAAGGCGAAAACAAACAAACAATAAAGTACAAAGAGTGGGGGTAGGTTCTGAACTGGTAGGGGGATCTATACTGAGAGGTCTGTACTGTAGGGGTGGGCTCGGTACTAGGGGTTCTATACTGAGGGGTAAAAAATGTGAGGGGGATTCTATACTGAGGGGTCTGTACTGGTGGGAGGGATGAATGTAGGAAAGGGGTTTGTGCAGGGGGGTAGTCTCTACTTGAGGGATCTGTCCTGGGGGGTCTGTCTGTGCTGGGGCAGGGTCTGTACTGAAGCGTTTGTGCTGTAGTGTCCACATGTACTGAGGGGTCTGTGATGCTGGGATCGGTCTGTGCTGGGAGGGGTGGCTGTACTAATGGGTTTGTGCTGGGGGGGGGGATTCGGTTCATGCACAGCTGCTCAAGATTCTGTCTGCTCCAGTTTTGATAAATTGCCCTCACTGTGTTTTACATTTCATACTCCTGACCACTGCACTAAGTATATTACTGGGGTTGTATAAGGTAGGCTGTTTGTAGAAAAGCATGGTAAAAGCATGTGGGTAAAAGGACTGTGTCATACTGTATGTGTGCTGAGTATGGTAGTTTAATTCCTTTTAAGCCACTCTCGCTGTTAGTGCAATTTGACCACACCCACAATTATTTCTTCTTACTGTTTTTAGGGGGAGGGTTGAAAAAACATTAGCCCCAGGTGCCATTGACCTTTAATTATAATATATTTAGATTAGCTCTAATTTACTTTATTTCATTTGATATGACATTGATGTCACAGAGCACTATGGGTTTTATGAACAGACAGCATAACGAAAGCAGTTCATCTGACTCACTCTCTACTTGTAACTCTATAGAGGACAATTATCAACCAAATTAGCAACATGCATACATATATTTGTGACTCCTGAGCCGTTTTCACAAACAGATTTATCATTTTAAGATGAGACATGTTTTCACTCTTAACAGATGTACATACACGATGTGGTCAGGGTCAGGATTCATATAGTTGCAGTGCTACTTCAGAGCAGTTATGTGTAAATATGAGCTTTAGTTGATGAACCCTGTAAACATGCTTTTTTTTTTTAAAGACAGAAGCTGAGAATACAAAGGCAAACATGTGAAAAGGAAGATAGCATTCCACCTGTTGGTTGAAAATTTGTATGAAATATTCATATGCTTGTTTTTTTATTTCCCTGACTGAAATAAAAATTGTAGTCCTGAAACAAGTTCTACAAAGAAAAAAAATACATGTGACAGCCACCACACTGTCACAATAATTACAGTATGGCCCCATACACACGAGCGGACAGATTTGTTCAAATCTGTCCGTCCGACAGATTTGAACAAATCTGTCTGCTGGGATTTTGGTTTGCTCGCGTGTACACACGAGCAAACCAAAATCCCCGCCAGCAGAGAGCGCGCTGACGTGTCGGTGACGTGGCGGTGACGTTGACGCCGCCACGTCACCGCACCAGGAAGTAAAACACTTCCGCGCATGCGCCGAATCCATTCGGCGGCGGTGCGGCGGCGGAGCGGGACGACGTGTCTGCTGGTAAGTGTACTAACCAGCAGACATGTCGGGCGGACAGATTCCCACCGGATAGATTTCAAAGCATGCTTTGAAATCTGTCGGGTGGACAAATCTGTCCGCTAGCCCATACACACGATCGGAGATGTCTGCTGAAACGGTCCATCGGACCGTTTTCAGCGGACAAATTCGATCGTGTGTACGAGGCCTAAAAGTATCTGTATTAATGTCTTCTTTTTTTATGGTACAAAATTGTAAATCAAAGTGGATGTAAACCCAATTTATTTTTTGATGTCACAATGTACAGTATAAGATTTCCTATCATCTGTGCCCAGTCTTGCCACACAGAGTTAAAAAAGGGGGGATAAGGTTGGGACTTTACATGAGGCATATGATAAACTACAACCATAGGCCTCCATCCCTCTATGGTTGTAGTTTATCATATGCCTCATGTAAAGTCCCAACCTTATCCCCCCTTTTTCTACATTATCCAGGGATGGAGATGCGTTTCAGGAGTGGAATAAAGTGCCTCCACAGATTTACCACTGACAGTTAATTATGCATTGTCATTTTTTGACTGGCTGACCCAGGTTGATGTGGTCTGCTCTTGGTTTGGTGGTGTTTTGGTTTGGTAGGCATGATTAGTTCCACTCTTGTATTTCTTTTGTTTTTTCCAGTGCTCTTTTTTTGCTAGACCAGCTATAGGTAGGGGCATGGTCAGGTGATCACCTGCCCCCTATCTATTGATTAGCACTCCTGTGCTCCTACTGAGGAGACATTAAAATTCATAGTTAGGGACTGCAGTACCCAGAGAGCCTTGATGGGGCCTGCAGCTTACAGAGGTATTTGCAAATGCGTGCAACTAAACCTCTGTTTTTAATGCTTACTTTAATTTGGTGTGTTGCTTTTTGGTTGGTAACTCTGGATTTTGACTGGATGTTAGTGATCATAGCAGAATTTAGTGTATGGAATACACAGGAAAAAATGCATGTTGACAAAAGGAGTGTAGAGGAGGGCGGGGAGTCTACTGACATCACGACTCCACCCACAGAGCTCCAGACAACAGATCCACCCACAGAATCTGCAGTTTTTCAGTTCTTATAACTGACAGAGGGGAAACATTTGACAGGTAAGGATACAGGCAGGAGGCATATATATCCTTATAGATCAGCACTATGGCAGTAGTTTAGAAAGGATGAGAGTGGGTTTACATCCACTTTAATAATTGTCTCATTATAACAATTAAAAAAAATAAAACACTCCCTGAATGTTTCAATTATAAAACGTTCATGTTAATACTGCAAAACCTAAAATGCCCATTTGAGTTTCACAGTACATGAAATAAAAAACAAACCTCTATCAAAGTAGTTGAAATAAAGGATCAGCCTCAGCATCACACCTAATAAAATGCCCATCTCATTGTCAAAGTATTCCTCTTATTAGTGAATATGATACTTAATTCAATAAAATGCCTATTTTATTGCTGCTGTAGATATCCTTTCAAATTCAGAGTAATTAAATTACCAATTCAAAGTAGTTACTCAAATTACACAACTCAGTGTTGGTAAATAAAGTACCCATTTTAATGTTTCAATAAATAAAATCCAATATACAAATGACATGGTTAATTAACACAAAAACCCTTATCAGAATTGCACCTGGTAAAACATCCTATAAAATATATACAATGCTTATAACATCTTTATATAAGCTGAAGGATAGTATAAATCATTGTGCAGTAACGGGGGCCTACTTATACAGCAGTAAAAAAAATGTTTAAGTGTTTCTCCAAAATGTTGATTTTAATTGCAATGGTCCCTGGTAATTTTTTAGGACCTTTTGGATTTTTTAAACCAATCTGCAAGATGATTTCCACTGTTACTTTTTCCATTTTTTTTATTTCTATTGGTGTCATCTTTGGTTCAGGGTACAAATTGGGATTGGGACTGTGTGCAGGGTGGGTAAGATGTGATATTGTAACTTTTTTTGGACAGTTTTGTGCATTAATGGTTGGTTTTACTAGTTTCACTATTTGTTGCTTTTTTATATAATGTCCTTTTGTGGTACGGTGGGCCTCTTACTCTTGGAGCCCTGTTTAAATTGCAATTTGGCCTGATCTAATATCTTACATTGTAACTGGCACCATCTCCTAAACTGGTGTCTTGGAAGGTTTGCGGACTGAATTCCATATGTAGAAGATCTCTGATTTTTAAACAATACAAACCACATATTATTCTATTGCAGGAGACTCATGTACAGGGCTCCAGGGTTATGATCTTGAAAAATATTACTGGGGCGTAGCCAGGCCCGGACTGGGGCAAAGAATAGGCCCGGGCATTTTAGACTGAGCAGCCCGGGGGGGGGGGGGGGGTGCGACAGGGGTTAATGATGGGATGTGGGGTGTGATAAAGAAATAAAGATAGACACAGAGAGAAAGATAGATACAAAGAAAGATAAAGATAGAAAGATAAAGATAGAAAGAAAGGAAGATGGATAGATAAAGAAAAAATATAGATACAGATAGAAAGAAGGAAAGGAAGGAAGATAGATAAAAAAGAACAATAGATAAAGATAGGAAGAGAAGGAAGGAAGATAGATAAAGAAAGAAAGATAAATAAAGAAGGGAAGGAAGATAAAGAAATATAGGTAGATAAAGATATAGAACAAAAAAGACCGCGCTATAAAACCCCTCCCCCCAAGAACTACAGGCTGCAGCAAGCGTGTGATAAACAGAAAACAATGGAATATAAAAAGCCGCGCCACATAAAAAATCAGAATTAGTTACACCAATATCAATGATGGTAAAAAAAAAACTACTATAGTCCATAAAAGTCCATAGTGATGGTAAAAATAACGTCACCACGTTGAGGAGGAAGGGCTCCTGCATGCCGGCCGGCAATATTTGTTTTTATGCTCGTTTACCATGTGTGCTGTGTAAGTACATTTTTATTTATTCATTAAAAATTTCGCCAACGGAATTATGCTATATGCGCCTTTTTCTTTATCCGGAGTGTAAGAAGTGTTCCGTCCTGGTCCACTCTGGATGATCTCGGGAACCACAGGGATTCAAAGGCCGTGACTGGGTTATAGTCAGACGCTGGCTTATGTCTGACCTCTGGTAAGCTGCTCATTCACTTGGTGGCGGGTGCACCTTTTGGAGTTGTTCGTTTGGTGTCACTATACAGAGGATCTCTGCTTGGGAATTATTATTTTTACCATCACTATGGACTTTTATGGACTATAGTAGTTTTTTGTTTACCATCATTGATATTGGTGTAACTAATTCTGATTTTTTATGTGGCGCGGCTTTTTATATTCCACAGGTAGATAAAGATAGAAAGAAAGAAGGGAAGGAAGCAAGATAGATAAAGAAAGAAGATAGATAAAGAAAGAAAGAAATATAAAGACAGAAAGAAAGAAGGGAAGGAAGATAGATAGATGGATAGATATAGAAAGAAAGATATAAAGAAAGAAGGGAAGGAAGATAAAGAAAGATAGATGGATAAAGATAGAAAGAAGAGAAGGAAGGAAGATAGATAGATAGATAGATAGATAGATAGATAGATAGATAGATAGATAGATAGATAGATAGATAGGAAGGAAGGAAGGAAGATAGAAAGAAAGAAAGAAAGAAGATAGATAGATAAAGATTAGATTAGATAGATAGACAGTGGCGGTGCGTCTATAGAGGGCACCGGAGCGCCGCCCCCTCTGGCTCAGCCGCGACAATGGGCACAGTGGCGACAATGGGCACAGTTGCAACAATTAAAGGGCACAGTGGCATCAATTGGCACAGTGGCGACAATTAAAGGGCACAGTGGCAACAATTGATGGGCACAGTGGCTGCGTTTGATGGCATGGCACAGTGGCTGCGTTTGATGGCATGGTACAGTGGTGACAATTGATGGCACCGTGGCTGCGTTTGATGGCATGGCACAGTGGTGACACTTGATGGCACAGTGGCTGTGTTTGATGGCATGGCACAGTGGTGACAATTGATGGCACAGTGACTGCGTTTGATGGCATGGCACAATGGTGACAATTGATGGCATAGTGGCTGCGTTTGATGGCATGGCACAGTGGTGACAATTGATGGCACAGTGACTGCATTTGATAGCATGGCACGGTGGTGACTATTGATGGCACAGTGGCTGCGTTTGATGGCATGGCACAGTGACTGCATTTGATGGCATGGCACAGTGACTGCATGGCACAGTGGCTGCGTTTAATGGCATGGCACAGTGGCTGCGTTTGTTGGCATTGCACAGTGGTGACTGACAATTGATGGCACAGTGGCTGTGTTTGATGGCATGGCACAGTGGTGACAATTGATGGCACAGTGGCTGCGTTTGATGGCATGGCACAGTGACTGCATTTGATGGCATGGCAAAGTGACTGCATTTGATGGCATGGCACAGTGGTGACTGACAATTGATGGCACAGTGGCTGCGTTTGATGGCATGGCACAGTGGTGACAATTGATGGCACAGTGGCTGCATTTGATGGGCACAGTGAGGCTGCAGATGTTTTTTTTTTCCATTTGCACCCCTCCAAAAATTTGGAGCACCAGCCGCCACTGTAGATAGATTGTTATCTATCTATCTACAGTAAAGGCTGGTGGGGAGTATACAGTACTCACTCAGAGGCAGGAGGGACAGATATCAGACTCCATCTTTCTTTTCTGTTTGGCTTTAGCTTGAATATTCCCGCCCACATCCCTTAGGCAGCAGAACAGTGTCTGTTGGGATAGTGGGCGGGACAGACACAAGGAGAGGAAGAGAGGAGGGGGAGGTGTAGAAGCAGCTCCTCTCCTCTAACTGGTCGTGGGGGCAGCAAGGGGAGGGAAGAAGTGTCAGAGCTGACTTTGATACCCCAGCTGATCTCTCACTATCTGGCGCTGTGTTGGTGGTGTACACCCCTGGGGAGACGTGACATACGGCCCGCTGGCCGCCGATGGCCGTTCACGGGCCATGACCGGTATGCCCCATGGCCAGTCCGGGCCTGGGCGTGGCACACCACTTGTTCAAACTATTCAAGAGGGGTCTCTATTTTGGCGACTTGATCTGTATATGTTCAAACAGTAAACTGACCCTCACAGTAAATATATAATATTGGTCATTAGGGATTTTAATACTGTTTTGACTATTGTTAATGTCTATATACCTTCATCATTCTCTACTTCACAGCTGGATAATACATTTGACAGCTTTGTTGGTATCGGAAGGTATATTATTTTGGATTGGGAATTTTAATGCAGTCAGAGATCCTATAACAGGACAGGACACTAGATTATAATTATAATTTTATTAATGTCTGGAGACAACAGAATGCCAATGTTAAGGGGTGTTATATTGTCAATTACTTATAGAGCACTTTCCCATATTGATATGGTGCTTTCTACTAGGGATATGTCAGATATTGTCAGAAATTTTTTGGCCTACCCTAACTACTGGTGGTGTATGGATTAGTTTCAGTCTAGTTCTCTCGTTTTTTGTTTTCTCCTGTTTCCGTAATGGAACTTTTAATTGCGCCCGCGACGCCGGGCAGAATGTCATTCTGCCTAGGGCTCTTTACCATACTTAAGATGGCGCGTCTGGACTCAGCGTGCTGCTTCTCACAACGGGCGTCTGGTCCTTATTAAGTGGTGCATCACTGTGAAGCCCTACCCCCATTGAGAACGTCCTTCTAGTGACGAAACGCGTATGGGAGGCGACGCAGTGACGTCACCACGCTGAGGAGGAAGGGCTCCTGCATGCCGGCCGGCAATACTTGTATCTGTTTTATGCTCGTTTATCATATGTGCTTTGTAAGTACAATTTTACTTTTTACAATAAATTTTCGCCAACGGAATTATGCTATGTGCGCCTTTTTCTTTATCCTGAGTATAAGAAGTGTCCCGTCCTGGTCCACTCGGGCTGATCTTGGGAACCACAAGGATTTAAAGGCCGTTGACTGGGTTATAGTCAGACGCTGGCTTATGTCTGACCTCTGGTAAGCTGCTCATTCACTTGGTGGTGGGTGCACCTTTTGCAGTGTGTTCGTTTGGTGACACTTTACAGAGGATCGCTCCTGGGAATTATTATTTCGATCACTATGGACTTCAATGGACTTTAGTAGTATTTTTGTTTACCATCATTGATACTGGTGTAACTAATTTTTACCTACTTTGTGTGGCGCGGCTTTTTATATTCCATATGTCAGATATTTACCTTGTGCAATCTCTGAATACCTATAGATCTGGGTTTTAGGCTTGCTAAGCATTGGAAAATGGAAACTCAGTGGTTGCAGAAGAAATATATTTAATTTGGGTTTCAATCTGCAATTAATCATTATTTGTTAGGGAATAAAGAGATAGTGTCAGTACTCTTAAAATGTGAGGCTTTTAAAGCCATTCATATATGTGTTTATCTCAAAGAAGTTAAGAACTTTTCTTTTTTGTTTACAAACTTTTTTATTTCGTATAAATGATGGTACAATGACAAACAACATATTGAAAAAATACATCTTAAAAGTTTTTTTTTACAGGATATGATCAAGTTACAAAATGACCAAAAGAAAGACAGATGTTGATATGGCTATCACAAAATAAAGATCACAGATTGAGGAATCTATAAAGTGCAAGTATTAATTGGGGGTACATAAAGAACAGTTATACAGGCATGGAGCTAAACATTATATCAGAATGTTCAAATCAGGAGTTCCATTTTTTATTATATATGTGAATGGTACTATATATTGTATGGAATCATTGTTCCATAATATTTATATTATTTATTCTCGTTTTTAGTTGTACAAGTGGAACAGTTAGTGATTTCCAATGAAAGGCTATCAGCCAATGTGTAGAAACACAAATAGCGTTGATAAGTCTCATATGATACACAAAGATACCTAAAATAGGAGTAGGAGTAAATAGTAAACAGTTGGATAGTTTGAGGGAAATATGAGTGCCTGAGATGATGGAGGAGGTGACGTTTTCAAAATTTTTCCATATCTGTAATATTTTTTAACAGTCCCAAAAAATGTGTGAGAAAGAGCCAGGGGATGAACATCCTCTGAAGCAGGTCTGAGGAACTGTAGGAAAAATGGAGTGTAATTTCATAGGTATGTAGTTGCATCTTGTGAACAGTTTTGTGAATGTTTCTCTCAATGTGAGGGATCTAGTAAACATTTTTTAGGTTATTGATACAATGACTCCATTCCTCTGGAGAAAGAGAGATACCACATTCATATTCCCATTTGTAAGTTAGTTTTTCTTCCTTTTCATTAAGTTATTATTAGGGTTGTCCCGATACCAATACCGGTATCGGTATCGGTACCGATACCGAGTATTTGCGGGAGTACTTGTACTCCCGCAAATACCGCCGATACCAAAATAGAATACTTTTTTTTTTGTTAACGAGCGGCTGCTGAGCGGTACATAGAGCGAGCGGAGCAAGCGGAGAACGGGAGCTTAGAGGGGGGCGAGCTATCTTCCTAATTGTAATAACCTATTACAATGGCTATTACGCCCGCACCAGCCCGCTCGAGGGGAAGCACACAGTCAAATACATTTACATACCAGTCCAGTACCATGCAACCAATTAGGATGACGCTGCTGCTCGCTGCAAGACAGTTTTGTGGGACACGATTGCCCCACAATAATCCTGAGATTGAGAGAAGGAGGATGCAATCTCTTTCAAATTTGACCCATGGAACCTTTGAGTTATGTATATGCCATTGAGCCATTTGTGACCAGCGAGCGGCCAGATAGTATGTCCAAAAATCTGGTAGGCCCAATTCGCCTCTATTATGTGGTGTATATAAAAATATTTTAGAAAAGTGAGGGTGCACCTGACCAAAGAAATTTATTAATTACCGATTGAAACATAGTTATGTTAATTTTATTAATTCTAATGGGTGGGCTCTAAATAAATATAATAACTTTGGTAGTACTGACATTTTTATTGCCGTGATATGGCCTAGAAAGGTGATGTGGTATGATTTCCACAGTTTAAGCAGCCCTCTTAATTTTTGTAGCAATGGGAGATCATTTTGTGCAGGGACCTCCCTGTCAGATCTCCGCTCTTCTCTATGGGGGGGATCAGATGAATACAGACCGTCTGTCCATGTTCACTCGATCTGATCTTCAGACAGATAGAAAAATAGGATTTTCCTCCGTCTGCAGAAACAGACCATGGCGGGGACCGATGAGATCGGGTGTCAGCGAATGTTCATCTGCTGACACCCACTATCCCATATCCCACTATCCCATTTATGTCCGTATTTCATCCGAAAACGGATGGATGAAATACAGACATACAGTCTGCACATGTGAAAGGGCTCGAAGAGGCAGTGGAACCGAGGCCAGAGTGTCCATCAGGGTTGCCAACCATCAGTAAATTTACAGACTATTTGTAAAAATCTGTGATTTTTCACAACTGTTTGTAAACATTAGGAGCTGATCATTTTTAATGCTGTGTTGACTTTTTAAGTGTAAACCGTGCAAATTACTTGTTATGGGTATTGTCAATGTTTTCATATTGTGTTTATACTGTTTAAATATCGATTGTCTTTGTTTTTAATTGGAGTTCTGTCAATTTTCAGGTTGTCAGTAAAAAATGTGCTCTGTCAATAAATTTTCCGCAGGAGGTTGGCAACACTGGTGTCCATACCAGACCCTCTATCCTCAGAGCAGCTCAGCAACACTCAGCACTGAGCTCAGCATTAGTAACCTCACTTCCCAGCCACTGCACTCATCACACAGACAGGTGCATGGCCTATAAGTTTTGTAGTGGGGTGGGAAGAGCTTGATAAATAGGCAAATTCCATAGCTCAGGCTGCAGAATCTGACCACTTCCTTGTGCTGTCTATCACATGGCAAGCGGACCTGGTGGAGAATTAATCATTAATAGTCTTTCAGTTCCCCATCAGGCTCTACCCACTGTCAGTGTTCAGCCACTTCACTGGTTGCTAGAGTGCTGGTGGCCTGCAGCCTAGCAACCATTGAAGCAATTACACTGTTATTTACCTCCAGTGTCTTTATGTATGAACATTTGTAATTATTTTTAAATCTTTTACAGTCATAAGGACAGGTTCCTAAAGTGGCAGTATTAAGAACTACCTGAATCTGCGGCACACGTCGGAACTCTTTCTTAAAACGTCACATTATTTTCCTACGTTAGGTGCCAAACCAACAGAAAAGTGTCCTAAGTGCTTTGCTGAACCCTCCCCAGTGTGTACTACCAGCTGAAGTCATGGTAGACAGTAGTAATGTCTTATGCCTCGTACACACGACCGCTTTTCACGACGAGAAAACTGCCATTTTTTATATTGGTTGAGAAAACCAGTCCTGTGTAGGTGCCTAGCAGTTTTCTCGATGAAAAAACTGCCTGCAAAAAAAATTGAAACCAGCTCTCTTTTTTCTTGTCGTGTTTCACGTCAGCCTTTTCTTGTCGCGAAAAACGGTCGTGTGTATGCTTTTCCGAGGGGGAAAAAAACATGCATACTCAGAATCAAGTATGCAGCCCAAAAGCAGCCCAAAGGGTGGCGCCATTTGAAAGGAACTTCACCGTTATAGTCCCGTCGTACGCGTTGTACGTCACTGCGCTTTGGTCGGATGGGTTTTTGCATGAACGTGTGTATGCAAGTCAGGCTGGAGAGGAATCTGAGGATTCTGAGAAAACTACGTTTTTTTGAACATCGGGAAAAACGATGGTGTGTACGCGGTATTACTCTTTGTCAAAGCATGACATCTGTGGTATGCAACCCCTTACATGCAGACAAATGTGCTTCTCATATACTTTTGCATCTGTATGTTTTTGCCTGCATCCTATAATTGTTAGTGGGAAATTTGTGGTAATTAGATGATATATGCATTCATTATATTCCTCCAAGTTTAATTTCTTTGTACTTAAGGATCTTTGGGAACCAATTAATACAACACATGCAATGCAACAAAACATCAGTGAACATTGTCATGGAAACAGTAACCAAATGAATATTCTTTATCCTTAGCATATTATACTTTCCTGTCTGAAATATCTTGCTTCCATTTATCTCTTGCAAAGATTTAGGTTTTTGCCCTCTCTGATGTTTAGAGGTGAATGAACAAGAGAGGTCTAAAACAGTTCCCCCTGACTTATGCAAGAACTAATAAGGAGATGTATACATTCGTATATAAAAGTGGCAATTTAGCCATGCAGTTAATTTAGTTAGCACTTACTAGCTGAGAAAAGTGAGCATAATTATCCTGCGAATTTGCAGATACAAAACGACATAGTCTTAGTAGAACAAAGTTTTTTTTTTTTTCAAGCTCTAATGATATATTTTGGCCTTTTGAAAACACTTTAATACTTAAAGAGGAAGTAAACCCTGTCATCCCTATGGTGCTTTTCATCTATTTTGTTCTAATTACTTGTTAGCAAGCATCACATAAACTAATCCAGCCACAATCGCCTATTACTTACTTTTTTTAACTTTGAACATTTTTCTCTTCTTTGATAAGGCGGCGCCATCTTCGGTACTGTTATCTAAATCCGACTTCTGCCCTTTCATGTTTCCCTTCGCCGCAATCTCGCAAATGCGCGATCGTGTAATAGCCAAGCCTCGTTCTCAATTCGATGTTACTACGACAAGCGCCGCTCATTGCCGAGTTTGCTGAATTACTCACAATAGCTAAGCACAATTGCATGTGTGTGCCTGTCAGCCCTGCTGCAGCTGATCGCCGCTCTAGAATGCAACATAATTCACAAGGTTTATCCCCCTCATGTGACATCACACGGTCACATGGAGAGTACCAGGAAGCTAGAAAACACTGCAGTCTCGCAAGCTTAAATGGCTATGCCGCTGGGAGAGGAAATCACATTCACGGCACAGTGTCAACAGATGGACTGTACACAGAGTGTGCCGTGAATCAAGGACAGGGAAGCGCATGCGCTGGTGACGTCATTAATCAAAACGGAATGGATTACAGCAAAACAAGTAAAGGAGACACTTATTGGCAGCAATCATGTGTGTTTTTTTTATGAGAATTACAATGCAATAAAGTTGTGAGGGAGAGTTTACAACCACTTTAAATAGCTCTGAAAGTTCAAATTATATGTATAACATTGAAATCAGACTTATCGTCCTGTGTTTAAACACCTATGTTCAGTTTTTCCACATCAGTGGGGAGTGCCGTAATCAAATACATTATATAAAGTCAGAAAATGTTACTTACTAAAATGAAATGTTCACAGAACTGTGTTGGAGTATCTTCAAAAAAAAAACTGCACCTGACTTTCTTCCAATTCCATGTGTGTTCAAGGAATGATAAGATCTAAGTGTAGTTGGTAGGTGAATCAATGGCAGGTGATTCAAGTTCTTGATACAATTATAATTTCACTAATATTACCATTCCCATAATGTTGGAATTACCACCCTGTTGCCATGTTGCCTACCAGTAAATTAGTTAAGTAACAGATGCTCCCTTCGCAACTGTCATCTTGCCTATTGACCCATGCTTTGCCTCTTATCCCTGGATACCCCTCACAGGAAATTACATATAAGTAGGATAAGAGGGTGGGCTAGCAAGCTGTCACTTTGTCATAAATGGGCAAATGCAGGTAATGTGTCTCAGAACCAGTGGTGGCTGGTGTTTTTTTTTTGGGGGGGGGGCGCAGTCCCCCCATGACCAACGGCACCCCCACCCCCTGCTGTCGGTCAGGTCACCGCACCCTCCCTGGGGGGTCTCGTGGTTGGTCAGCCAGTCATCCAGCCCTGCACTTACCCCATCTAGGTTGCGAGTGGGCCACGCTTTTATGGGCGTCGGCTTCTATTGCATTTCCTCCTCCTCTGTATCACAGTGGTTTCTGTCCTTTTAGACAAACAATTGACAGGTCCCATGACCCACATCTTGAGGAGGATCAGTGTGACAATAGCGAATATTCATACGCTATTGTCACACAACTTGGTGAATGTGTAGCGCAGTGCTCTGCACCCCAAGCCCAGAGCCCGCAACAAAAACACCCCCCCATCAGAATAAGTATGCAGATTAGGGGGGCCAGACACATGGATGGGGGGGGGCAGCGCCCATGCGCTCCTAATTGGCAGGCTGCCACTGTTCAGAACAGAATCAATAAAATGTGTAAAATAGGATCTATAGCTGGAAAATGTAAAGCTACAGAGAACATTTCATGTTAATAGACATTAACAATTAAATGTGGAACTGTTTTTCTAAATTTACCCACTTTTGATGTTTAAATCTATTGACCAGTCTGTCTATTAAAACACAATTTTAAGTAAAAACATTTGCATAGCAATCTTAATAGACACCATCTGAGTAAAATTATTTAGGTTATGTGTAATATTTTTTACATACTAAACCACAGCACAATACAGTGTGTATTGAAATGCATATAGATTAAATTGAAATAAAACTTAAATTCATATGAGTGAAATATATTGTTTCTGAAATATATTCTTATAATGTCCCAAAAATGTACATTCCACTATGAACCTTCTTCTTATAAAGTGCTCCGTGCTCAAATATTACTGGTGAGAGGATGCTTGATTGGTCTTCTCTATCCTCCTAGGTAGCCCATCATGGACCGGTAACCTGGGAATGCGCAATTACCAATGCTGGCGTCGCTTGTAACCCAGCAGGATCAATAGAGGGAGAAAACGCTCATAGTTTAGTAATTCTGTTTATTTACTTAAAAGTATAAGATCACACTTACTTGGATTTTTTCATCAGATATCTGATGAAGCTGACTTTCATCAGTCTTGCCTAGACACCATTGGTTAAAAATACGTTCGTTTTACTCCAACACCCCAAAGACATGCTGGTAGTCCAAATTGGTCCTAGTATGCGTATGAATGGGAATTAGGGACCTTAGATTGTAATCTCTTCGAGGGCAGGGACTGATGTGAATGTGCAATATATTTGTAAATCGCTGTCGCTATATAGATACCTGAAGTAAATGTGCGTTGACAGCAATCTTCACACCAATAAAACCAATGAGGTACAAGCAGAACAGCAACAGAGCGAACACCCAATAGTATTAATTCTTCCTATACTTAAAGGAGTTCTATAATGCATTTCTTTTTTACAATATAATGTTCCCTTAGGCTTTATCTTTCAGTCAATGTCTTTCTTTTCTAAATCTGCCCAGCCATTCCTCTCCTACCTGGTCCTGAATTTCTGCCACTTCCTGGTTATGGAGCCCTGGAGGATGAGGTAAAAATCGTCATCCCCCAGGCTCCTTTGCTTTTACTTCCTGTCTATCAGTGCCTCTCTCATCATTCCCCCCTCCTCTACCCAAGTCTCTCCCCTCCCCTATCCGAGTATCTCCCCTCCCCATTCATTTCAATAAACACACCCCTCCCTGCCTCCCCTGCCATGCCAACCGCCCCTAAAATTATAATATCCCGCCCCTCCAAACCCTGCACCAATCATGGTGTCCTTTGGCTGCACGGAGCTCTTGCTATGTGAGTACACATGCAGCTCACATAGCTAAATATACCGTGCAGCAGGAGGAAGCAGCCTTCCAGACACACACACACAGACTGCCCCCCCACACTGACCCCCGTGACATACAGATTCCCCCCCCCCCCACACTGACCCCCGTGACATACAGACTGCCCCCCCCACACTGACCCCCGTGACATACAGACTGCCCCCCTCCCACACTGACCCCCGTGACATACAGACTGCCCCCCCCCCACACTGACCCCCGTGACATACAGACTGCTCCCCCCCCCCACACTGACCCCCGTGACATACAGATTTCCCCCCCCCCACACTGACCCCCGTGACATACAGATCCCCCCCCCCCACACTGACCCCCGTGACATACAGATTTCCCCCCCCCCCCACACTGACCCCCGTGACATACAGATTCCCCCCCCCCCACACTGACCCCCGTGACATACAGATTCCCCCCCCCCACACTGACCCCCGTGACATACAGATTCCCCCCCCACACTGACCCCCCGTGACATACAGATTGCCCCCCCCCCCCACTGACCCCCGTGACATACAGATTCCCCCCCCCCCCCCCACACTGACCCCCGTGACATACAGATTCCCCCCCCCCACACTGACCCCCGTGACATACAGATTTCCCCCCCCCCACACTGACCCCCGTGACATACAGATCCCCCCCCCCCCCACGCTGACCCCCGTGACATACAGATTTCCCCCCCCCCCCCCACACTGACCCCCGTGACATACAGATTCCCCCCCCCCCCCACTGACCCCCCGTGACATACAGATTCCCCCCCCCCACACTGACCCCCGTGACATACAGATTTCCCCCCCCCCCACACTGACCCCCGTGACATACAGACCCCCCCCCCCACACTGACCCCCCCCCGTGACATACAGATTCCCCCCCCCCCACACTGACCCCCGTGACATACAGATTCCCCCCCCCCCACACTGACCCCCGTGACATACAGATTCCCCCCCCCACACTGACCCCCGTGACATACAGATTCCCCCCCCACACTGACCCCCGTGACATACAGATTGCCCCCCCCCCCCCACTGACCCCCGTGACATACAGATTTCCCCCCCCCCACACTGACCCCCGTGACATACAGATTTCCCCCCCCCCCACTGACCCCCGTGACATACAGATTTCCCCCCCCCCACACTGACCCCCGTGACATACAGATTCCCCCCCCCCCCCCACTGACCCCCGTGACATACAGATTTCCCCCCCCACACTGACCCCCGTGACATACAGACTGCCCCCCCACACTGACCCCCGTGACATACAGACTGCCCCCCCCCCCACACTGACCCCCGTGACATACAGACTGCCCCCCCCCACACTGACCCCCGTGACATACAGACTGCCCCCCCCCCCCACACTGACCCCCGTGACATACAGACTGCCCCCCCTCCCATACTGACCCCCGTGACATACAGACTGCTCCCCCCCCCCACACTGACCCCCGTGACATACAGACTGCTCCCCCCCCCACACTGACCCCCGTGACATACAGATTTCCCCCCCCCCCCACACTGACCCCCGTGACATACAGATTTCCCCCCCCCACACTAACCCCCGTGACATACAGATTTCCCCCCCCCACTGACCCCCATGACATACAGATTTCCCCCCCCCCACACTGACCCCCGTGACATACAGATTCCCCCCCCCACACTGACCCCCGTGACATACAGATTCCCCCCCCCCCCCCCACACTGACCCCCGTGACATACAGATTTCCCCCCCCCCCACTGACCCCCGTGACATACAGATTCCCCCCCCCCCCCACTGACCCCCGTGACATACAGATTCCCCCCCCCCCACACTGACCCCCGTGACATACAGATTTCCCCCCCCCCCCCCCCACACTGACCCCCGTGACATACAGATTCCCCCCCCCCCCACACTGACCCCCGTGACATACAGATTTCCCCCCCACACTGACCCCCGTGACATACAGATTACCCCCCCCCCCACTGACCCCCGTGACATACAGATTTCCCCCCCCCCCACACTGACCCCCGTGACATACAGACTGCCCCCCTCCCACACTGACCCCCATGACATACAGACTGCCCCCCCACACTGACCCCCGTGACATACAGACTGCTCCCCCCACACTGACCCCCGTGACATACAGACTGCCCCCCTCCGTGACATACAGGCTGATCCCCCCCTTAGGTAGTTATACAGCTTCTTACCTGTACCTCGTAGCCGCTGTCATCCAGATGCACTGTAACTCTCGGTGCGTGCAGAGTTAATCTGACTCCGCGTTGTTGTGCAGCAGCTCTGCGCTCGATTTCAATGGACTGAAATCGGGACATGCGCAGTTGATGGGATGGAGGGAATACCGATCTTCATGGGATACAGATGAGATCAGTGCGCAGGCGCGGACGGACGCCTATGATAGGCTGGGGGGATTAAGAGTTGTTTGCACAGCCCAGCGAATCACGGCTGTGCGAACGAAGAATAAATGAATATTAATAATGTGGGAGTGAACCACAGGAGCCAGGTGCGGACACAGGAGGCCGGAGCAGACGGAGGGGAAGGCAGAAGACGAGTGACGTTTCGTTACCAAGATGGCGCCGGCTGCAAGCAGTTTGGGGTACGAAATTCATAGCCAAGAATGACTGGCTTAACTTCCGGTTTCTGAAAAGTCGTGGATTGGGGCAAATATGATGATTAAGGTAAATTACATTGTTATATACTTTTAAAAGATGTATCTAATTTAAAAAAAAAATTGCTCTGGAGTACTCCTTTAATTATTGCTAATTGGTTCAATAATGGTTTCTTCGACATGTACAGATTAGTACATTTCTTTTCAGCTCTGTCAGCAGCTCAATTTCTTTGAAAGTATAAATTTTTTGCTAAGGGAGCAATATAGTTGGTTACAATTTAGCAAAGTGTAATATCCTGTAAAATAGGATTGTGTGTGCAACTGGGACATACCCTTAAGGCAACTAAAATTCAATATCCTGCAGATTTTGGAAATGTACAGGACTTGTCACAGTAAACTATTTAAATGTAAAAGTATATACAGTTCTCATGCATTTCATAGACCTCATGTTCTCTTCAGGGATAAGTCTTCAAATACTGTAAAAGGTGCTATAGTTAAAGAAGTACTTTAGTGATTTATAGATGGATTTATAGATGGTTGTGGATTTAAATTGTGTTCAAACAGATTTTTTTTAAAATATATACATATATAAAGCCCTGTACACACAATAGGATATCTGATGGAATCTAATTCGATGGATTTTTTCATTGGATATCCGATGAAGCCGACTTTCATCAGTCTTGCCTACACAATCGGTTAAAAATGTCCAACGCGGTGACGTAAAACACTAGGACACGCTGAGAAAAAATAAGTTCAATGCTTCCGAGCATGCGTCGACTTGATTCTGAGCATGCGTGGATTTTTGACCGATGGATTTCCCCACAGACGATAATTTTTTTCTATCGTTTTTTTAACCAAAATAAAAATTTAAAACAGGTTCTATTTTTTTTTCAGTGATGGATAAAAAAACGATGGGGTCCACACACGATCGGTTCGTCCGATGAAAAGGGTCCATCGGTCCGTTTTCATCAGACGAACCGATCGTGTGTACAGGGCTTAACAGAAAAGCAAGGTAAAACCAAGGGGCTAGAGGGCATCTAGTGGAGCACTGGACAGAAATAGACAGAAAATTATGTATATATTATCCCGTTATTGGGGTTCTCTTTCTCATTATATGTTTGATGTACCCATCACTCTGTTGCACTGATCTGCTATGATTGTTTCTTTTTCTATCAATAAACTTTTGTAAAAGAGTATAAAAGAGAATAAAACTATGTGGAAGTAAATTTAAAATCCATATTTTTCAGTGAGGAAGTGAGCCTTTCCATTAACTTAACGTCTTCTGCTTGTCTAATCCACTGCTGTTCCATGTTGGAATACATAAGAGTGCATCTTATCATATGTCTGAGCACTGAATTTCCATACTATCTTGCCAGAAATTAATTGTGATGTAGTATACAAAATGCAGGGGATTTGAGCACTGGCCTATCAATAAATGTTTGGATTTTTTTATGTACTTGGGACCAAAAAGTCTCTAGGGCAGAGCAGCTCCAGAAGATGTGCATTAGGTTCCTCAGTCCTTGTCTGCGATGTCAGCAAGTAGCAGGGGCCCAGGGTTGAGTGATACATGGGATGAAGTACCATTGGAGCACGCTAGCCAAAGGGTGAAAATTTTGTACCCAGATTCCTGGTATGGATTGAAGAGAAAATTATATGGACAGCCGTACTCCAGTGGATCTTTAAAAAAATCGGTAGCCTTTTAATGTAGAAAAAAGGAAGGCACTACAAGATAAAAACAGCGGGGTATATACAGCTGACGCGTTTCACATTGAATTACAATGCTTAGTCATAGCTAAAAACGATTATATATATATATATATATATATATATATATATATATATATATATATATATATATATACAATTTATATAGAACATTCTAAATACATCATGTGGTCCGCCCCGCCTGTGATTGGCCATCGCTAATTATGAAGATAGCAACCACCTGCGGGTGGATACAGAAGGTGAACTACACCCATCAGACAATGCATAACACAAAATAAAGTAAAAGAAAGTGAAAGAACCATAAATCAAGACATGGTGACATTCTCATGTGACATTGAAGTTTAAAATAAACATAAAAACTAGAATGAAAGTGTAGATGACCAGGAAAATCCAGTAAACCTAAAGGATCACTAAAGGAATTTTTTTTTTTTAGCTAAATAGTTTTCTTTACCTTAATGCAGTGCTGTTTTTATGTTCTCATTGTTCGTTTTTGCTTTGAAGTAGCTGTAATACTTCTCTGATCTCCACACTTCCTGGTTGTCTGGCTCCTTATGAAAAAACTCATGGCAGATTTTCACTGTGGTCTAAGCTGTGTGTCTAAAACTCCTCAGAACTAATCAGCAGGGGCGGACTGACAACTCATGGGGCCCCCGGGCAATAGAAGATTATGGGGCCCCCAGGCTTACAGATGGCCACCAAGCCAGGTGGCAGTGCAGAGGCGGGGTAGCTAAAATCTCGGGATTTTCACATCAAAAGCATGTAGGTTTTGGACATATCAGGGACAGATGTAAAAAAACACAGATTTTTACATACTTTCTCTGATTTTACTGAGCCTGGCAACCGTGATGTGGGCCCCCTAGTGGCATGGGGCCCTTGGGCAGTGCCCGAGTTCCTCAATGGTCAGTCCGCCCCTGCCAATCAGATTCATTTTAAAAACAAAACACTGCCCTGGATTTGTTTGTTTTTGTTCTGTGTGTCTTCTCTACTTCACAGAAACATGAAATCATTTTAAAAATGAAAGTGAAACTAGAGGCACATTATATGATTGATTTGTATCTATTTTTAATCAGTTAACTTTTATGTCTCTACACCCTGTAAACAGTAATTTCAACTAATTTCTTTTTCCTTTAGTGACCCTTTAATAATTGTACATGTAGGTATGCATAAACACTTCAACAGCATGATGTAAATATGGGGTGAAAAAGTAGTAATATTAAAACGCTGTTTATAGTGGATTGCAATTATGTATATAATAAACTGTAAAACCCGTTAACAAAAATTAATGAATGAATAAATGAATATCTGCTGTGTGCCAATGACCGAGACAAGATGAGCTGGAAAATACACCTATTGGTCACCATGAGGACACATGGGATATAGTAATACAAGTAAGAGATAACAGGTGTTTACAAAAATTATAAAAAACTATTAAAATGTTATGATGGGAAATGAAAACTAATAATAATGATTGGTATGTCGGTGTGATGGTCATAAACAAGGTCACCAAAAATGGATGATGAGGTGCTAAGATGAGCATATGTCACATACATACATACATATATTTGCCATCTCATAATTACCCATCCCTTTTTTGACATATGCTCATCTTTGCACCTCATCATCCATTTTTGGTGACCTTGTTTATGACCATCATTTCTTCTCCAGTACACCGACATACCAATCATTATTATTATTTTTCATTTCCCATCAGAACATTTTAATAATTTTTGTAAACACCTCTTATCTCTTACTTGTATTACTATATCCCATGTGTCCTCATGGTGACCAATAGGTGTATTTTCCAGCTCATATCTTGGTCATTGGCACACAGCAGATAACAAAAATGAATGAATGAATAAATGAATAACAAGTTTTACAGTTTATTATATACATAATTGCAATCCACTATAAACAGCGTTTTAATATTACTTCTCTTTTTTTTCACCCCATATTTACATCATGCTGTTGAAGTGTTTATGCATACCTACATGTACAATTATTAAGTTTACTGGATTTTCCTGGTCATCTACACTTTCATTCTAGTTTTTATGTTTATTTTAAACTTCAATGTCACATGAGAATGTCACCATGTCTTAATTTATGGTTCTTTCACTTTCTTTTACTTTATTTTGTTTTATGCATTGTCTGATGGGTGTAGTTCACCTGCTGTATCCACCCGCAGGTGGTTGCTATCTTCATAATTAGCGATGGCCAATCACAGGCGGGGCGGACTGCATGATGTATTTAGAATGTTCTATATAAATTGGACTGTTTTTCTTTTCATTTTTAGCTATGACTAAGCATTGTAATTCAATGTGAAACGCGTCAGCTGTATATACCCCGCTGTTTGCTGTTTTTATCCTGTAGTGCCTTCCTTTTTTCTACATTAAAAGGCTACCGATTTTTTAAAAGATCCACTGGAGTGTGGCTGTCCATATCATTTTCTCTTCAATCCATGCCTTGTGCATTGCCAGCACCCAATTGGTCCTGAGAGGACACTGATCGCCGAAGTGCGCTCACCTGGAGCGGCAGTTTCTCTTTTCCAGATTCCTGGTACTTGTTGCTTTTAGAGGATTTATATGACATGAAAAGTATTTTGGATCATTCATCAGGGAAAAGTGCAGCCCTCAGGTCTGACAACATTAAATTACGTCTAAATTCTATATGCAACAATAAACAAGAACAGACAAAAAAAAAAAAAAGGGACAAATATGTAGGGATAAGTGTTGTGGGTAAAGGAGCAAGCCTCCAATAAGAAAGTAAAATAATATTGGTTGTTTATGGGTAGAATTAGAAAAGACAAAGGTTCTGGTATTCGTGATTCATGGTTAAGCACAATCCAGGGTTGCAATGCAGGGAATAGAAATTACCAATAGAGGTAAGTGATAGCCCATTATAAAAATGTGAATACCTCTATAAGAGTGGGATTTTCAGGGCAACAATAATAAGGGGTGACAACTAGGTCATAGAAAAATACAAATTTATTACAAAGATAATTACATAAACTAAATAATGTACTTTAAACAATATCAAAAAATTATATTTAAAACCATGCTTGTAGAGAAATGCTGTACATCATCCCAAGCCCCAGGACAAAGCTAAGGGCAGGGACGGTTATTCCAACGCGTTTCAAAATTATCTTCATCAGGGAAAGTTGTACAGTTATTTCTATAACAACAAAACACACAATTAAGTATAGAAACAAGTAAGCTAAACGAGAGCAAATTACATAAGCTAAACGAAAGCAAAAATAAGAATCAAAAAAGTAACATAATTGTACATATGGATACAGATCGGTACACTGTGGATGCATGCATGAGAAACAAGAGGCCAAAAAATGAGCAGGGGGTCTGGGGAGAAAGGAGAAAAATTATCTTAAAAGAAAAGAAAAGGACTCACCCTTTCTACACAACACTCCTGCATTTATCCCAGTGCAGATATGAATATCCAAAAAAACACCATAGCGGCAGAGTCGGATGGTGCCCTATGCGTCCAAGAAAAAGCTGTCTCCCATCTCCAGGGACCCCCACACCATGGGGGGTGGAAAAATAATATGAATAATTTCAACTTCCTGATCAGCATTAGAACCAAGATATTCCCAGCTATAATGGTCAAACAAAAACATATGAGCGATTGTTGTTTAGGAGACGCAAAGTGAATTAAAGTATATATATATAAAGACAAAAAAGTCTATATAGAAACCACCCCGTGTATGAAGACAAGAGGGGGGCTATAAAAAACAGGAGAAGAGACTCACCAATTATAGGGAGAAAAAGATACTCCAATCACTCCGGGTTTGGCCAGAAAGCAATTTCAGCAGGAAAAATCCAGAGAGAAAGCTAATGAAAGCTGGATGGGAAAGACTCTATGTGTCCTTCCAGTTCCTTCAAATGATAGGAAATGGTGTGCTGAATCAAAACCCCCCTGACGTCCTTAAATACTTACCTGGGCACAGGTGATAGGCTCCCAAGCTCCACCCCTACCTCATTATCCACAAAGAAAGACGTCAAATTCCTATGTGTAAGTGGAATTACTTAATAGTAATTGGTGCAGAGAACGCCTTTCCGTCCCTGCACCAATCAAGTACCACGTTAAAAAAACAGGCATCATCGCGTCCAGCTGACATCATGTCAGCGTGACGCTGCCCATGTATGTCTCATTCCAAACGGACATTTCCGGAATTCCACAAGACCGGAAGACCCTATCTGTCAGTGCGTCATCCTCGGTGTATCCGGCAGGCATTGGTGTCTGCACAGAAGGTCAAACTACACCAGACGTTTATTTATCTTGCAACTTAAAGCAAAACAAAAAACAAAAGACAGAAAACAGGAAAAAAAAGGAGAAAAACAAAAACAAGGAAGAAAAAAAGCAAAAAGAGGAGATCAACTTAGACACTTGTATGGATCATATGTATAGTGCCATATTTTTAATGAGGGAAAGATCTCAATATCATACAACGTTTAAATGGGGAGAGTTTGAGAACCAACGATGGTATATGTATCCCTGTGTATCCAGGACATGGGAACGATGATAGGTTCACCTGAAAAAAAGGGGGAAAGATGGGAGATTGGGGTCCCCATCATTCGCAAAAAAAGGAGAATAAACGTCACCACTGCCGGGGAGAAAGCCCCCGGGACAAAAATCGCCCGGAGGACTGATAAAGCACAAAAGGTGCTATTCTCCCCGGCAGTGGATGGAGAGAGGTCCCCTAAGAGGGAGACATATCCAAGACACAAAGGGGAACCCGCCAATACTCAGCCACGAACGGAAAGGGGCATAACATATCCAAAGATATTAAAAAATGGGGAAAGCCTCAGTATCAAATGGGATGCATCCACATAGCACCATGTATAACCAAATTTTTAATCTACATTGCACCAAGAGAACTCGGAGTGTAGATTGAAAAATATATTTAAATTAGCAACATTGCAAGAAAAAATACACATTTGTAAATAGCAAATCCCAGTTTTCTCAAGTCCCGGAAGTGATATAACCAATTAGAGTCCGGGTATCAAAGGGGCACCCCACAGACGTACAGATCCATCCGGGGAAGGATAGGGACAACATCCCCAGGGGAAAGGGGGTGGGGAAAAGAAGGGAGGAGGAGAGGGAGATGAGGAGGAGGAATAGTTACCTCGTTGTCCAAAAGAGATATGGATAACAATAGAAAAGATATGATATATATAGGGGCCTCAAACACCACACTAATGCTAGTCAGTTTTGCCAGAACTAAAGCCCTCAAGAAAGGGCCTAAAACTCTCCATTTCGTTAAGTCCCGGTGGAGTTGTAGCTTTAAGGCGTCGAATCCAGCGCATTTCGCGCTGGAGGAGAACCTTATTCCAATCCCCCCCGCGGAGAGGGATATGTAGTCTATCCAGGACTGTAAAGTTAACTTTGGGCATATGATACCCATGTTCCTTGGCCACATGTCTCCCAAGGGGCAAATATAAATTGCCTATCCCCATTGAATGCATGTGTTTTTCAACTCTCTTCTGAAGGGGCTGTTTGGTCTTTCCCACATAGAATGCGTTGCATTGACACTGCATCAGATATACCACCCCCCGTGTTTTACAGTTGGCATAGTGTTTAAGAGCAAAGGTCTCTCCATTGGGCAATGCCAATGTAGTTCTTCTTCCTATGACCTTGCACTGAGAACATTGCCCACATGGGAATGTTCCAAAGGTCTTACATGGATCCTTCTTGGTATTTCCCTTATATTCACTTTGAACCAACATGGTCCCGAGTGAATTAGCTCTTTTAAAGGTAAGTTGTGGTTTATCTGAGATGAGATTCCCAAGAATGGGATCTTCTGTGAGTATGGGCCAAAATTTGGAGATAACTTTTCTTATCCGTGTGTGTTCGTTTGAGAAACACAGAATAATTCTCGAATTCTGCTCTTCGGAATTAATAGGGCGGGGCTTGGTTTTAAAAATCAAGCTCCTCCTATTTATATCTTTAACTCTATTGAACGCTTTCTTAAGGCAAGTTTTTGTATAGCCTCTAGCGAACAAACGAAGAGCCAAGGCATCACATTGATCGTGAAAGTCATTGTCCAAAGAACAGTTTCTCCTAATCCTAAGGAATTGACTATAGGGGATTGATTTTTTTAGAGGTTCCGGATGAAAACTGGTAGCGTGTAGTATTGTGTTGCCTGCTGTCTCTTTTCGAAAAAGAGTGGAATTGATTATACCTTCTAAATCTTTTTTGATGGTAATGTCCAAGAAGCTGATTTCTGACTGACTATGGGACATTGTAAAGAAGAGATTGAAATCATTGTGGTTCATGAGTTTCAATAACTCAGCTAGACCATCTTCTGGTCCGTCCCAAATAATAAAAATATCATCAATGTAGCGCTGCCACATAAGAATGTTGGCAGCGCACATGGATGCATTCTCTCCCAGGAGGAAATCCCGCTCCCACTCCCCCAGGTACAGGTTGGCATAGGAAGGTGCGCAGCACGTTCCCATTGCCACACCCTGTACCTGGAGGTAGTGGGAGCCCTGGAAGAGAAAGGTATTATGATGCAAAATAAATTCCAACATAGTTAGAATAAATGTATTAAACTTCCAGTCAGTAGTTGGCCGTTGTTTCAAAACCTGCCCAACAGCCTTCAATCCCAAATCGTGGGGAATGCTGTTGTATAGGGTTTCAACATCTATAGTAACCAACCAAGCATCTCCGGGAATGGTCAGATCCTCAAGCATCTGTAACAGATGTATTGTATCTTTTGTATATGAGGGTAGATCAAGAACGTGTGGTCTTAAATATTGATCTATGACTTGACTCACCCCTTCTGAGATAGAGCCATTGCCGGAGATAATTGGTCTCCCTGGAGGGTCTGAAAGGCTCTTGTGAACTTTAGGCAGGGCATACATAGTGGGTTGCCTAGGGTGTTGGATACGAATGAATTCCCAGAGGTCTTTAATGATCACTCCTCTATAGAAGAAATCATCCACAAGGCAGTAAAAGTCTTTATTAAAGCCATCGGCCTGAGCCGGGGAAATCTTACGATAACATTGTTTGTTATTTAAGATTTTTAGGCACATCCTCTCATAGTTGGTGTTGTCCATAAGGACAACATTACCCCCTTTGTCGGAGGCCTTTATTGTCACCCCTGGGAGATTCCTCAAAGTTTTGAGTGCATGTTGTTGTGCTGGGCTTAGATTAGAGTGAACATTTTCCTTTTTCATTACTTCTAGCTCTTTAAAAGTCTGCCTGACGAAGAGGGAGATGGCTGGATTTTGATTCAATAATGGGAACTTATTTGATTTCCGTTTGAATTTTACTTTATGATCTTTCTGTTCCTGGTACTCTTCTTCTACCTCCTCCCAAATCTCGTTGTCTCAAGCTCCATCAAGGGTGGAGTTTTCCTGCAGCAGGAGATTGAGATCCCTGAGAGCTCTAAAATCTGCTGCTTTAAGATTGGGTGCTAAATCTTTGGTAAAGTCTACATGTTTGGCGTATAGGCTCTTATAAAAAAGCCTACGAGCAAAGAGGTAGACATCTTTGACTGCATCGAAGGTGTCCATGCCACTACTCGGACAAAAGGAGAGCCCGAAAGACAATACTTCATGTTCAATGGAGGTCAAATTGTGTGACGAAAGATTTATAATATTGAGGCCCCCTCCTGTCCCTTCAGGGAAATTGGGGGAATTTCCATCAGAATTGGGGGTGCCAGCGGGTTCCCCCTCTTGTCCAAAAAATTATCGAGTATTGTCCGTGGGACTTTGGGAATAGTCCCAGTATCCTTTTTTGGGAATAGCCTATTCCTACTGGGTAGGGTATCCCCAGAATCCCCAATAGTACCTTCACCAAGGGGTATGTTATTTCTATTTTGTGGCAGGGTCATCTGTGAAGCAGTCAAAGCCTTTTTCTTAACTTGTTTTACCTCCCCTTCGACGTTTTGTATGGCAGACGTCCCTTTTCTCTTTGATGGAGCACGCCCTGTATTGGAGGACATAGAGGAGGAAGAGTTAGAAGGTGTATCGGAAGAGTAATCCCTATTTTTAACATCTCTGTCGGCCTTCGGATTTTTCTTAAAGTTATTTTTAAAATTTTTATTATTGTTCCACTTATATGCCCTCCCTTCACGAAAAGCATTCTTATCCCTCCAGTACTTTTTTTCTTTTTTGATTAGGATTGACTTACTGAAACCTTCCAAATGGTTTTTTAACTTTTGCTCTAACGGTGTATATTCTTCCTGAGTTTTTAATGGAGTGAGTTTGGTATACAGGGTTTCAATTTCCTCATCAAGAACTGTGAGTTGTTGTCTGTATCCGTTTTGCAACAGCTGCATCAGACTCTTGGAACATTCATCTAGCCTGGCTTCCCAATTGATTTTAATCTTTCGTCACACAATTTGACCTCCATTGAACATGAAGTATTGTCTTTCGGGCTCTCCTTTTGTCCGAGTAGTGGCATGGACACCTTCGATGCAGTCAAAGATGTCTACCTCTTTGCTCGTAGGCTTTTTTATAAGAGCCTATACGCCAAACATGTAGACCTTACCAAAGATTTAGCACCCAATCTTAAAGCAGCAGATTTTAGAGCTCTCAGGGATCTCAATCTCCTGCTGCAGGAAAACTCCACCCTTGATGGAGCTTGAGACAACGAGATTTGGGAGGAGGTAGAAGAAGAGTACCAGGAACAGAAAGATCATAAAGTAAAATTCAAACGGAAATCAAATAAGTTCCCATTATTGAATCAAAATCCAGCCATCTCCCTCTTCATCAGGCAGACTTCTAAAGAGCTAGAAGTAATGAAAAAGGAAAATGTTCACTCTAATCTAAGCCCAGCACAACAACATGCACTCAAAACTTTGAGGAATCTCCCAGGGGTGACAATAAAGGCCTCCGACAAAGGGGGTAATGTTGTCCTTATGGACAACACCAACTATGAGAGGATGTGCCTAAAAATCTTAAATAACAAACAATGTTATCGGAAGATTTCCCCGGCTCAGGCCGATGGCTTTAATAAAGACTTTTACTGCCTTGTGGATGATTTCTTCTATAGAGGAGTGATCATTAAAGACCTCTGGGAATTCATTCGTATCCAACACCCTAGGCAACCCACTATGTATGCCCTGCCTAAAGTTCACAAGAGCCTTTCAGACCCTCCAGGGAGACCAATTATCTCCGGCAATGGCTCTATCTCAGAAGGGGTGAGTCAAGTCATAGATCAATATTTAAGACCACACGTTCTTGATCTACCCTCATATACAAAAGATACAATACATCTGTTACAGATGCTTGAGGATCTGACCATTCCCGGAGATGCTTGGTTGGTTACTATAGATGTTGAAACCCTATACAACAGCATTCCCCACGATTTGGGATTGAAGGCTGTTGGGCAGGTTTTGAAACAACGGCCAACTACTGACTGGAAGTTTAATACATTTATTCTAACTATGTTGGAATTTATTTTGCATCATAATACCTTTCTCTTCCAGGGCTCCCACTACCTCCAGGTACAGGGTGTGGCAATGGGAACGTGCTGCGCACCTTCCTATGCCAACCTGTACCTGGGGGAGTGGGAGCGGGATTTCCTCCTGGGAGAGAATGCATCCATGTGCGCTGCCAACATTCTTATGTGGCAGCGCTACATTGATGATATTTTTATTATTTGGGACGGACCAGAAGATGGTCTAGCTGAGTTATTGAAACTCATGAACCACAATGATTTCAATCTCTTCTTTACAATGTCCCATAGTCAGTCAGAAATCAGCTTCTTGGACATTACCATCAAAAAAGATTTAGAAGGTATAATCAATTCCACTCTTTTTCGAAAAGAGACAGCAGGCAACACAATACTACACGCTACCAGTTTTCATCCGGAACCTCTAAAAAAATCAATCCCCTATAGTCAATTCCTTAGGATTAGGAGAAACTGTTCTTTGGACAATGACTTTCACGATCAATGTGATGCCTTGGCTCTTCGTTTGTTCGCTAGAGGCTATACAAAAACTTGCCTTAAGAAAGCGTTCAATAGAGTTAAAGATATAAATAGGAGGAGCTTGATTTTTAAAACCAAGCCCCGCCCTATTAATTCCGAAAGAGCAGAATTCGAGAATTATTCTGTGTTTCTCAAACGAACACACACGGATAAGAAAAGTTATCTCCAAATTTTGGCCCATACTCACAGAAGATCCCATTCTTGGGAATCTCATCTCAGATAAACCACAACTTACCTTTAAAAGAGCTAATTCACTCGGGACCATGTTGGTTCAAAGTGAATATAAGGGAAATACCAAGAAGGATCCATGTAAGACCTTTGGAACATTCCCATGTGGGCAATGTTCTCAGTGCAAGGTCATAGGAAGAAGAACTACATTGGCATTGCCCAATGGAGAGACCTTTGCTCTTAAACACTATGCCAACTGTAAAACACGGGGGGTGGTATATCTGATGCAGTGTCAATGCAACGCATTCTATGTGGGAAAGACCAAACAGCCCCTTCAGAAGAGAGTTGAAAAACACATGCATTCAATGGGGATAGGCAATTTATATTTGCCCCTTGGGAGACATGTGGCCAAGGAACATGGGTATCATATGCCCAAAGTTAACTTTACAGTCCTGGATAGACTACATATCCCTCTCCGCGGGGGGGATTGGAATAAGGTTCTCCTCCAGCGCGAAATGCGCTGGATTCGACGCCTTAAAGCTACAACTCCACCGGGACTTAACGAAATGGAGAGTTTTAGGCCCTTTCTTGAGGGCTTTAGTTCTGGCAAAACTGACTAGCATTAGTGTGGTGTTTGAGGCCCCTATATATATCATATCTTTTCTATTGTTATCCATATCTCTTTTGGACAACGAGGTAACTATTCCTCCTCCTCATCTCCCTCTCCTCCTCCCTTCTTTTCCCCACCCCCTTTCCCCTGGGGATGTTGTCCCTATCCTTCCCCGGATGGATCTGTACGTCTGTGGGGTGCCCCCTTGATACCCGGACTCTAATTGGTTATATCACTTCCGGGACTTGAGAAAACTGGGATTTGCTATTTACAAATGTGTATTTTTTCTTGCAATGTTGCTAATTTAAATATATTTTTCAATCTACACTCCGAGTTCTCTTGGTGCAATGTAGATTAAAAATTTGGTTATACATGGTGCTATGTGGATGCATCCCATTTGATACTGAGGCTTTCCCCATTTTTTAATATCTTTGGATATGTTATGCCCCTTTCCGTTCGTGGCTGAGTATTGGCGGGTTCCCCTTTGTGTCTTGGATATGTCTCCCTCTTAGGGGACCTCTCTCCATCCACTGCCGGGGGAGAATAGCACCTTTTGTGCTTTATCAGTCCTCCGGGCGATTTTTGTCCCGGGGGCTTTCTCCCCGGCAGTGGTGACGTTTATTCTCCTTTTTTTGCGAATGATGGGGACCCCAATCTCCCATCTTTCCCCCCTTTTTTTCAGGTGAACCTATCATCGTTCCCATGTCCTGGATACACAGGGATACATATACCATCGTTGGTTCTCAAACTCTCCCCATTTAAACGTTGTATGATATTGAGATCTTTCCCTCATTAAAAATATGGCACTATACATATGATCCATACAAGTGTCTAAGTTGATCTCCTCTTTTTGCTTTTTTCTTCCTTGTTTTTGTTTTTCTCCTTTTTTTTCCTGTTTTCTGTCTTTTGTTTTTTGTTTTGCTTTAAGTTGCAAGATAAATAAACGTCTGGTGTAGTTTGACCTTCTGTGCAGACACCAATGCCTGCCGGATACACCGAGGATGACGCACTGACAGATAGGGTCTTCCGGTCTTGTGGAATTCCGGAAATGTCCGTTTGGAATGAGACATACATGGGCAGCGTCACGCTGACATGATGTCAGCTGGACGCGATGATGCCTGTTTTTTTAACGTGGTACTTGATTGGTGCAGGGACGGAAAGGCGTTCTCTGCACCAATTACTATTAAGTAATTCCACTTACACATAGGAATTTGACGTCTTTCTTTGTGGATAATGAGGTAGGGGTGGAGCTTGGGAGCCTATCACCTGTGCCCAGGTAAGTATTTAAGGACGTCAGGGGGGTTTTGATTCAGCACACCATTTCCTATCATTTGAAGGAACTGGAAGGACACATAGAGTCTTTCCCATCCAGCTTTCAATAGCTTTCTCTCTGGATTTTTCCTGCTGAAATTGCTTTCTGGCCAAACCCGGAGTGATTGGAGTATCTTTTTCTCCCTATAATTGGTGAGTCTCTTCTCCTGTTTTTTATAGCCCCCCTCTTGTCTTCATACACGGGGTGGTTTCTATATAGACTTTTTTGTCTTTATATATATATACTTTAATTCACTTAGCGTCTCCTAAACAACAATCGCTCATATGTTTTTGTTTGACCATTATAGCTGGGAATATCTTGGTTCTAATGCTGATCAGGAAGTTGAAATTATTCATATTATTTTTCCACCCCCCATGGTGTGGGGGTCCCTGGAGATGGGAGACAGCTTTTTCTTGGACGCATAGGGCACCATCCGACTCTGCCGCTATGGTGTTTTTTTGGGATATTCATATCTGCACTGGGATAAATGCAGGAGTGTTGTGTAGAAAGGGTGAGTCCTTTTCTTTTCTTTTAAGATAATTTTTCTCCTTTCTCCCCCAGACCCCCTGCTCATTTTTTGGCCTCTTGTTTCTCATGCATGCATCCACAGTGTACCGATCTGTATCCATATGTACAATTATGTTACTTTTTTGATTCTTATTTTTGCTTTCGTTTAGCTTATGTAATTTGCTCTCGTTTAGCTTACTTGTTTCTATACTTAATTGTGTGTTTTGTTGTTATAGAAATAACTGTACAACTTTCCCTGATGAAGATAATTTTGAAACGCGTTGGAATAACCGTCCCTGCCCTTAGCTTTGTCCTGGGGCTTGGGATGATGTACAGCATTTCTCTACAAGCATGGTTTTAAATATAATTTTTTGATATTGTTTAAAGTACATTATTTAGTTTATGTAATTATCTTTGTAATAAATTTGTATTTTTCTATGACCTAGTTGTCACCCCTTATTATTGTTGCCCTGAAAATCCCACTCTTATAGAGGTATTCACATTTTTATGAATCAAGGGATGATGGCAACATCATACCGCCACACATGAGCCAACTGTTTTCAGTGATAGCCCATTATGAGATAGGAATGCAGGGCTTCCCAGGATTTCCTGTAGTGTTTTGCACCTTTGCCGACTGCACTAGATAAGGTACACATTCTCATAAGGTCATAACCCCCAGCCTAAATTATAGCACAAAGTATAACCCAAAGTGTTTTCCTGTGTCAGTCACTACTGTAGATATCTGGGGGGGGGGGGGGGTTACATATTAGTAGGGGGTCTTCAAGACAGTGAAAAAGAACCAGCAGGTTCATTATAAAGCCGCAATGGCCATCATAACCAAGATCTAGTACCTATGGTGGGAGGAGCTATGTGCCTATTATGATATGTGGGGAGCCATGGCCTTAATGCCTGTAGTAATGAAAATACATAGCACATGTGCAGCAAAGTGATTGTAAAGGCATAATTATTTTATTTTTAAAATAATAACATGCTATACTTACCTGCTCTGTGCAATGCTACTGCACAAAGCAGCCTCATACCTCTTCTTTTGAGGTCCCTGTTTGCAAGCTGCTTGCTATGGGGGCACTCATGCAAGTGCATTTTTGAGCCATAGACACACACAGTAACACAGTAGCCTTGGCCCCAACCCCACTCACAAGATTTTAATGACAGCAACAGAAGCCAATGTCTCCTGCTGCTCTCTGTGCCTGTGAGAGAGAGGGAGAAAAGATGAGTGCGTCTGCTGATAGGCACAATGCTGGATCAAAAGAGGACCCAGTTGAGTATTTAAGAGGGGGCTGGGGAGATTATCATGGATTTTATCAGGGAATGCATTAAAATAAAAAACACATGCCTTTAGCACATCTTTAACAACTCTAACATGAATACTGAACACATTGGGATGGCCTGGCAATTTCCCAGAAGAGGATGTTCCAATCATTGTTTCACAGATGTGGATGGGTCCTGAGCAGTGAGTTCAGCAAGCAAGCATCTGACAAGAGCAAGGTATGGGCTTAGCATTAAGATGCTATTAAGCTCTGATGACCTGTGAAGTTAAATCATGAAACAGAGACCATCTATTTGAAGTAAGTATCAGAAGAGCAAATTATTCTGAAGCCTCGTACACACAATCTGATATTCCGACAACAATTGTTTGATGGAAGGGTTTTGACGGATAATCCGACCATCTGTATGCTCCATCTGACACTTGCTGTCGGAATTTCCAACAACAAATGTTGGCTGTGCAGGCTCTCAAATTGTCCGACAACAAATGTGTTCGATCCGATCGTGTGTACACAAGTCTGTCAGACTAAAATCCAAAGTACAAACACGCATGCTCCGAACCAATGCTAACCATCAGACAACATTAGCAGAAGTTGCCCAAAGGGTGCCGCTAAAGAGCTGAAAAATCATGTAGTTTCATGTATGTTGGCTGAAAAAGTTCTGCGTCTGTATGCAGAAAAAGTTAACGGCTAACGCCTTTTGGACAAAAATCCAAGGATTTGTCCGATGGAAATCCGATCGTGTGTACAAGGCTTTTTACTTACTTACTTCAAATAGATGTTACTGAGTAGTCAGGCAAGTTTGGACAAGCAACATAACTGAAACAAACATTTATCTGTATGATTGTAGCGGTTGGCATTATTGTGGCCACAGCTGCTGAGTCTGGAGTGGGATGCTCTCGGGTAGCGTGTTCAGTCTCTCCAGGGTTGTGGTTGTGTTGCATCTAGGAGAGCCCCCAATCAATCGCCAAAGTGAAAAGGCTAAATGCTCAGGTTGTATAAGAGCAATGGGATGTCTGCTCGGAAAGAGAGATGAGTGCTTCATCTTTCCAGATCACTAGGTGCAGCAGATAGCCTTACCTGTATGAGGCGATAGCCTGTCAGAGCTTCTCAAGGAGGGGTTTTTAGGATGACTTCTCTGAGCAGAACATTAATGGAGAAATCTGATATGACCCAAATTGTTGACTGTTCCTTTTTGCCAGTTAGCATGGATGATGTTCTCCTTCATAGAATAATATTGTAGACAGCATAGTACTTTCTTCAGGTAGTCAAAATCAGCCAATTGGGACCCCAGGACTGATGTACCCTGTAAATGATGGCAGTATCTGGGCTGACAACTGCAAGAAACTGCCAAGAAACTGCCAGAAGATTTCAAGAACTGTGTCCTTCAGGTTGGCTGGAGTCGTCGCTTCTGGTAGCCCCCTTATTCAGACATTTTTGCAATGGCTCCTGTCTTCTAGATCTTCTATCAGTAACTGAGAGGTGCGATAATGGAGGGAGTATAGTTGTGTTTCTAGAGCCTAGAGTGGTGGTTTTCTCTATAGTATCCAGTCTCATGGATAGTGCAGCAGTGGCGTGTTGTAAGGAGGTTATGTGTCAAAATCTGCTTTGGTGGGTTTGAAGCAGAGGAGTTCCCATAGTTTTGCGGGGAGAGTGTCCATACTGTCTCCTAACTGTAGGGCAGAGATTTGAGAGCCAGCTGGGGCCATTAGAGGGTCCACTAGTTCTGATGTTAAAGTGGTTGTAAAGTCGGAAAGTTTTTTTATCTTAATGCATTCTATGCATTAGGATAAAAAAAAACTTCAGTGTTAAGCAGCCCCCCTCAGCCCCCCTAATACTTACCTGAGCCCCATCTCTCCCCAGCGATTTCCACGGGTTCCTCGCCCTTCCGGGACAGCTGAGACAGTCTGAGCTGTCACAATGATGGTCCTAATTTGGTCTGTGTCTAGGCATAGCTGGCAATACGTGAATAAGTGAATACCGCTCCATGGTTCGGACACCCCCCCCCCCAAAAAAATATATATTTAATATCAAAGTTTTGTACAAAATGTAATACAAAAATAAATAATTCATCTAATGCTGGAGAACAAATTTAAATTGCATTCACTTTTAAAGCACACCTCAAGCTAAAACCTTTTATTTTGTTTAAGATGAAGTGGAGAAAGGTTACTGAGTCTGTCAGATGTTTTTGCTGCTGTTTGTCCTTTCTTTTAAATCTGTGCAATTGTTCTTTTTGCCAGACATGAATAAAGTAGGATCTTGCAAAGACTTGTGACCTGTAGGGGGAATATGCCTTGAAGAAAAATGAAACTCAACAGAGAGACCTTTTGCTCCTCCAACCAGCCGGTCCTTGCTGAATCTAATTTTAGACTTGTAATAATGCAAAAGTGAGGAGAAAAACTGCTTGCTGTTCAATCAAGTTTGCTGGGAGCCTCATTAACAGCTTCTAAAAGTTCATTACAAACAGCCACTTCCCATTAATGCTGTTCTGTGCAAAAAGACTGCTGAATAAATAGACCAAAGAAGATTACTAAGATTCAGAACTCTCTAGAGAGGATATCTTATTCTGAGAAAAACATGTCCATAGCAGCACTGTGATTGAAAGTATTATATTTTATTAAATATAGCATTAAATGCCAAATGATCAGTATTTTTTCTGCTGACCCTACAGATGTACATTATATGTTTTGCTAACAGATACTGCTAGATCTTCAAAAGTTGAGCTTTTATCAAAAGCACGGGCATAGAAGTAGTTCTAACTATAAGGGTGCAATAATACAAATGACCTGGAGGCAATAGTACCAATCAGAGGCTAGCATATAAAGGAAGGCAGAGGACAGATGATGAACACTCATTTCTGATGATGCCAAGCAGATGAAACGTGTTGGATAGGGCTATTCATCGTAACCTCACATTCGCCTGCATCACTTCTGGTGTGTAGAACAGGAAGTTGAATCTTGGATTACCGTGGTAAAATAACCATTTTAAAGCGGAGTTCCACCCTTAAAATCACTTTTTTCATTACATCCAGCATACTGGCGTCAGCGCCAGTATTCTGTTTTTTTTTTTTAATGCACGTACTTACTTTATATAAAATCATTGAATTCCGTGCGCACCGCGGAATGTCGCCGCTATAAGGCGTCACGCCTTCCGGAAACAGCCGATTAGCATTCGGATTTTCTCGGCACCTGCGCACAGACCCAGGAGCTGACTGCGCAGGCGCCGTATATAGCCGCGTCACGCCCTCCGAAAAAACCCGAACTAGGACCGGCTATTTTCGGCGCCTGCGCAGTCAGCTCCTGGGTCTATGCTAATCGGCTGTTTCCGGAAGGCGTGACGCCTTATAGCGGCGACATTCCGCGGTGCGCACGGAATTCAATGATTTTATATAAAGTAAGTACGTGCATTAAAAAAATAAAAAAAACAGCATACTGGCGCTGATGCCAGTATGCTGGATGTAATGAAACAAAGTGATTTTAAGGGTGGAACTCCGCTTTAAATGCTGGCATATGTTTTTAAAATGTGAATGCACACTTTTGGAATGTTGTTTTTAACCACATATCACCTTTTTAAGAAGAAACTGTGATTTAGAGGAATAAGCATTGGACAGATATCTTTGTTCACAATCATTTTCAGTATAAGGATTTGTTTGAAGGACTTTTTCCACAATGGTCACAGCCTGTTTAAATAAGGATATATATATGTTTTAACACTGAATGGACATTTGCTTAAAGGGAGGTTTTATATATTTGTCTTTATAGTACAGCCTTGTCTTTACAGCCACACATCTTTTATACCTATATATAAGCACAGCACTGTTGGTTTATGTGTAGCACAGAACCAAAACAAAAGATGAACTTACTACCTCCGCAAGCATGCATGCATCTATCCCAAACGCTCTGTAACCTGTCACTCCCCTAATTTAGGGGTCAACTGCCGTAGCCACAACAATGCATATGAGAAAAAAGGAGATGTTGTATTATGGGGAAACTGAGACAGAGTGTCCCCAATAGACAACCAAGGGGCTACCAAGGCAGAGATGGACAGTGATATAGATAAAATTATTTATTTATTTTGATCATATAAAGATACAAAATCTACAAAGAATTCGGGATAAGAAATTTTTTCAAAAAATTGAAGATACAAGATGTATATAGTAGGGGCTAACACGTATGCCTACTTACAGCAGCCGGCCGGTGCTGCACGCATGAACCTGGTTCATGTAACATGCAACAGAATAACACGCATAGGACACTAGCATGTGACAAACATAAAAACACATATAGCTAGGGCGATCCGGACGCCAAATGGATCACTAATGCTGGAAATTCCTTACGGTAATTACCGTGAAGAAGGCTTTCAAAATTAAATGTATATAGTGTGTGGGATGTCCAGCAGTAGTACCCCTGCGGGAGAAGAGTGTGGTTGCAACCAAAGATATTAAATAATATGAGTGTGTCTATATCCAGTTGGGTGAACGTAATAAATCATTAATATATTCATAAGTTGATGCTGGTCAAATAGAAACACTATATAAGCAATTCTATGTGAGTTGCAAACGCATGAGAGGGAACTGCACGTCTTTGAGTATTTTTCTGTGGTTCCAGGGTGAATGTCACTGGCTGTAACATTGATGTAGTTCACCAACAGCCGTATTGGTGCACAGTCTGATCGACACTATCATGTAGGTAAGATGATTAATTTAGGGTGTCCCACAAACGTTTGGGTATCAACAGCCCTCAGCAGCTATCAGCGCAATAAAAAGAACAGTCTTACCAGACTCCAGAGAGGGAGATCAAATAGTGGACGGCAATGGTTAGTTCCGAGCTTATTAGTAATGAGAGTGCTGCTGGTCGCTGCTGTTGTCAACAGATCTGTCAGGAACAGTCAGCGTGTGCGGCGAGTAGTCTAACCGGATGCACGTTCGTGGAGCTCAATTTTGTTTGAAAGTCTCCAATGAGATACTAAGTCCTGATAAGTGACAATCCCTGTCCAAGTTTGCAGTGAAGCTGTGCAGCCGCTCTGGCGTTTTTTCAGCATGGAAGTCCCTTCCGAGACGTTCCGATCCCGCTGGGGATTGTGGGGGTGGCGTGGCATCCGGCGCCGTATTACGTCAACGCGTTTCGCAACGTTAATGCGTAAGCTTCGTCCAGATCGCCCCAGCTATATGTGTTTTTATGTTTGTCACATGTTAGTGTCCTATGCGTGTTATTCTGTTGCATGTTACATGAACCAGGTTCATGCGTGCAGCACCGGCCGGCTGCTGTAAGTAGGCATACGTGTTAGCCCCTACTATATACATCTTGTATCTTCAATTTTTTGAAAACATTTCTTATCTCGAATTCTTTGTAGATTTTGTATCTTTATATGATCAAAATAAATAAATAATTTTATCTATATCACTGTCCATCTCTGCCTTGGTAGCCCCTTGGTTGTCTATTGGGGACACTCTGTCTCAGTTTCCCCATAATACAACATCTCCTTTTTTCTCATATGTGTAGCACAGCACTTTATTTTAGTTTTGTCTTGGTTAATAACTATTAACCCTAAAGTGAGAAGGAATACACGATTATGGTGCAAGCAGCTTCTAAGAGTTGTAAAATCAAGCTATTTGATCAAACACAGGATCTCTATAGTTTAATCTTGCTCAGCCTTTAGTTTTATGTACCATTCTGTTTTTACATATCAGTTTACATTTGTACCAAAGTGGTTGCAAATCCATACATATACCCAGTGAATGGACTACCCTCAGGTGATCAATATAGATGAAACAAATCCTCCTACGTAAGTTCTACCTGTCTTCTCTTCTCTACATCCATTCGAGTACAAACGATCGGTTTTCCCCGTCTGAAAAAGTCAGATGTGAGCTTTCCGACCGTGTGTATGCTCCATTGGACTTTTTCTGTTGGAATTTCCGCCAGCAACAGTTTGAGAGCAGGTTCTCTATTTTCCCGACGGAAAAAATCCTAGCGGAAAAACATTTCGTCTGTATGGAATTCCGACACGCAAAAAAAACAAGCATGCTCAAAATAAAGCAGAAGAATCAAACTGCCTATTGAACTTCATTTATCTCGGCTCATCGTACGTGTTATACGTCACCAGGTTCTTGACGGGTGGAATTTGGTGTGACCGTGTGTATGCAAGACAAGCTTGAGCGGAATTCTGTCGGAAAAAACATCCAATGTTTTTCCAATGGGAAAACCGATTGTGTGTACGCGGCAAACGAGTTCAGAAGAAAGGGGGCAGAGAGCTGAAGTTACACTCTGCAGAGCTCAGTGAGGAGAGGTCTGAGAGCTGATTGGAGGGGAGAGATATGCCCCCCTTCACACAACACACAGGAACAGAGCTGAGGCTGTGAATCTGTTGGAGATCCCTCCCCATCTGCATTTTTCTCTTGGTGTCAGGAAAAATTGTCAGCGGGGATTCATGCTGTTAGCAGAGGCACAAAGCAGCAGACAGAAATGACACTTAATGATTTCAATTGAGACTAGTACACACTAGAGAGGGATATGCTTTTTCCATATTTCGTGTCTGAGATTTACAACCACTTTAACCACTTCAATACTGGGCACTTGTAATCCTTTTCTGCCTAGGCTAATTTTCAGCTTTCAGTGCTGTCACAATTGTCATTGTTTCTGTTATAACATTTTGCAAATAAATAATTGTTATGACAAGTCAAAATCAATGGTTCCCTATGAGAGCTGTCTTAAAGGAGAAGTCCAGCCAAAGCTTGTTTGGCTGTACTTCTCCTATGGATCACAAAAAAACTCATTCACACAGGGGGAGGGGGGGCGGGATCCAGGGGTCCCCTTTCTTAAAGTGGCTTCCAGTTTCCGATAAGCCCCCTGCCAGCAGACCCCCACAACCACCATCCATAGTTGTCCAGAAGAGTCCCCTGTCCTCATCAACAGAGCACCCCAAAGCACCCAACCCCCATGTTAAGGGCATGTGGCCTGGTGTGGTTCAGATTTTCCTGACCTACTGAGCTGCATGCTCGGATAAGCGGCGGTATGGATTTGGGGGGGGGGGGGCCCGAACCGTTTTTTTTTTTACATTTTGTCATGGGGTTTCCCCTCAAGATCTATACCAGACCTGAAAGGTCTTTTTTTTAGAGGAGAAGTTGCAATCAAGTCACATCAAAAGCAGATCCTATTCATTGAAGTCGCATGGAAGTCAGACCTGAAGTCACAGGGGCAAAGTTGGATCGGAAGTCATGCAACTTCCGTGTCAGATCAGTGTGAACATCACAGAGCCTTATTTTCAAAGCTTACTTAAACCAGCTGAAGTTAGAAGCTGATTGGTTACTGTGCACAGCTGCATTCTCTGTGCTCCAGATTTAGTAAATCTCCCCCATAGAGACATGGCACTTAAGGCCAGTTTTGCAGAAACACACTACAGGCCATTTAACATGGTTTCCTATGGATGTAGTTCACATCTATGCATTTTATTGAAAGGGCCAGGGATTTTTTTCTGGTTTTTGTTCCATAGACTTCAATTTATCAAAAACATGTATTGAAAAACTCAAAATGCACCTACAATATGCAAACTGCAACCTGCATAGGTGTGGATCAGGCCCAAGGGCTATAAATGAAAAGCCTGTAAAGTTTTCAGAAAACTGAATCAGTGGCTCAGTAACCCCACATGACAAAAATCATATGTCAACAGTGGAATTTATGGCAGGACTGATATTTGCAAACTCTATCAAATGACAACACGGAAAGATCCATAAATATAAAAAATTATACTATCTGACATTTTTCTTTACTCCTACATTTACACAGGCTTGCTTTGGAATCCAAAATATGTATTCCATCCACAAAATCAATTGGCAACTGTTATTGTGGAAGTAATTATGTCTCATGATTGCTCTGCATGACCATAATATGTCCAGGGACTATCAGACCATTTAATAAGGCGTTCCCATATTCCAGAATAACAACCCTTAATTCAAAAATGTAAACCACATTTAATACTGGTATCATGAACACCAGTAAAATGCCTTCCATTCCCAATCACAAGATCTAATCATCAGTGGATGTTGTGGATCACAGAGCACAAAACTGACTACTACATTCATCTTTTATAGAATTTAAGGCCTTTTCCCTAAACAATATACACACAAATAAAGGGTTATACAGCATTATTTCAATTCAAAAAGCACTGATGCTGCATTGAATAAAAATCCTTATCCCTTGTTAGGTTTTTGATATTTACATTTGGTCATTTTCTTGTACTTGGCCAATAAAAAAACACTTCAAGTGTAAGAGACACTTTAGGAAAAGTAAAAATAAAAATAAATGTAAGGTTCAGTTTCAAGAAACAGTTCTGGGCACCTAGAATGTGTTCATATTGCAGGCATGTAACCATATGTGACATTATTCTAATCAAATTCAGCTTACAAAGTGGTTGTTAATCGAAAATGAGGCATTATCAACATCAGCTGCATATGACATGTATCCAACAGCAATGGTCCAACACAAATCTATTATTAAGAAGCATAACATTTCACAGAAATGAATATTATCATATTATGTCTATTCATTAGAACATGTTGATAATATGCGTGGAATGGGAAGGGAAAGGAAACAGCCATTTAGGCTCTCCTTTCCTTATGGGACCACAGCAGGGGCAGCTAGCAGAAAGCTTAAGGGAAGGGGTCATAGTAAGGTCAGGGAGGTTTTTAGAAGTTTGTGTGAGTTAATTATTTAAGTCAGAACAGCTGGGCTAGAAGGTCTGGGAGACAGGGAGGTTGTGGGCATTGATTGGCCAGGCAGAGATCAGGTGACCCTCAGAAGGTTCTGGTAGCTGGCCCAGAGCTGATATAAGTCACCGCGCCAGGAAGGCCTGGGCCGTCTCTTTGAAAATCTGCAGCCGGAGGAGTTCCCCAGGTCACGTGTCTCGGGATGGAAGCCTTATTACATCAGCTAATAGCTAGAGCGGAGAGTGCGGGTGGAGAGGAGTGGATTCGCCACTGCCTTTCGGTACCTTTGGAGCCTCGGTCGGTCCCGGTGGCGGAGCTGTCAGCAGGCACCAACGCGGACGCATCGCAGCAGCAGCCATGCCGGTCGGTGAATGGAGGAAGTCCCTCGCTGTTCGTGGACGAGACTGCGCAGCCCGATGACGTCGCAAGGGTGGATGACATGACGCCGGGAGGAAGCAAACCAAGGCGTTCCACGAGGAGTGCCAGCCCCGCTCTGTCAGAAGGAACAATGGGCGGATCGTATGTTTCTCTTTTTTCTTGCAGGAACCAGCAGCCTAGTCAAGCGGCGCCCCCTGCAGGCAGTGGACGGAGAGGCAGAAGCGCTTCAACCTCGGCGAGGCAGCCGTCACCACAGCCCACCTCTGCCAGAGTCAGCCAGCCAGCTCGCAAAGGCAGTAAAAGCGGCAAGTGCAGCCGCAAAACCAAGAATGTGGAGAAACAGCAACAAGCCCCACAGACTGGTAGGATCCCGGTACGGTGTGAAGTCCCAGCAACAGCCCCTGGAGTTGGTCCTGCTCAGGCGGCCGATGGTGAGTGCAGCAATACAGCTCAAATGTATGTGTTATCTACTGCGATTGAACAATTAGTGTCGGTAATGAGGGCACAGGTGGCTCCGCCAGTGGTTGCCAAGGAGGCGAGGGTCTGGGCAGTGGACTCGCTTCCTGGGCAGATCCCAGGAGGTGATTCATCCAAAGAAAGGACTGATGGTGCTAAGAGTATACCTGAAACAAGTGTTAGAGAATGTATGCCATGTCTGATGTCACTGTTAGGGTTCCATTTGCCTTTCAGTGTTAAAGAGAGGATATGGAGGGGTGAGTATATTGATTTTGCGACAATCCTTCCTCCTGTCAGGGATAATTTAAAATATGATAGAAAAGATGAGAAATCAGGTGAGCGGAAGCCAGTGATCAAATCTTTTTATGGTTGGTTGCAGGCTTTTCTCATTTATTCTAGTGTGCTGTGTGAAAAATACCCTGAAAAGAGTTCTTTGCTGTTCCAGCACATTGACATTATTTTGGAGGCCTACAGGGGTTTCAGCGGCGCAGCATGGTTGGTCTATGACGAGGCTTTCAGGCAGAAATTGGCGGTACAGCCATCTTTGCAGTGGGGTTCGAAGGACGTCGGCCTCTGGCTGAACTTATTTTTGCCCCAAAGGCAACCGTTTGCTCGTCAGAACGCGGTGCCGGCTCCACAAGCCCCACCTCCTGGGAGTTATAAGAAAGGATTGTGTTTTGCTTTTAATGACTCCCAGTGTAGGTGGTTAAATACATGCAAGTTTAAACACGAGTGCGCATTTTGTGCAGGGAGCCATCCTGTGTCAAAATGTTTTCGTAAATTGCAGGCATCCGCCAGGGAGGGTTTTCCCAAAAGCATTTACCCCGGTGATGCTCCCAAGAATGCTACCATGATTGCAGGGCTACCCAAACCGGCGGATGGCTTCCCTGCTAATTAAAGGTTTTTCTGAAGGTTTCGTTATACCAAGTTTCAATGGAAATGATTGTGTCATAATGAACAATTTAAAATCAGTTAGCGAGGCCCCGTGGGTGGTAAGAGAGAAGTTATTGAAGGAAGTTGGAGCAGGTAGGATGGAGGGTCCGTTTCCTCACCCCCTTTTGAGGACTTCAGGATCTCCCCGTTGGGCCTGGTCCCCAAAAAAGAAACAGCCGAATTTAGGTTGATACACCATTTGTCATTTCCTTTTGGGAGTTCTCTAAATGACCAGTTGGACTCGGAGGTCATATCCGTGTCTTATTCATCCTTTGATTTGGCTGTTGATAAGCTTCGCATTCTGGGTAAGAATGCGTTATTATCAAAGGCCGACGTGAAATCGGCTTTTCGGTTGCTTCCAATAAATCCAGCAGGTTTCAACTCATTGGGCATTTATTTTGAGAATCAGTTTTATTTTGACAAGGCATTACCAATGGGTTGTTCAATTTCTTGTTTTTATTTTGAAGCATTCTCAACTTTTTTGGAATGGGTAGTTAGCAGGATAGCGGGTTCGAGTTCTTTAATTCACTACCTGGACGATTTTTTATTTTTAGGCCCGGGCGATTTGACTGAATGCGCTTTCCTGTTAGCAGTATTTCAGAAGGTTTGCGGTCATTTCGGGGTACCCTTGGCGCAGGAAAAAACGGTGTTTCCCACGACATGCATTGAATTCCTGGGCATAACTTTGGATTCTGTCAGTATGGAGTTTAGACTGCCAGAGGACAAGATCTACAAGTTGTCCCAGGCTTTGCATTCATTCATGAGGAAGAGTAAAGTCACCCTGAGGGAGCTGCAATCCCTTCTAGGCTTACTGGCTTTTGCGACAAGGGTCCTACCTATGGGAAGGGTTTTCTCCAGGAGGCTATATGCAGCCATGTCAGGTTTAAAGAACCCGACAGCGCATATTAGGCTGACCTCGGATATCAAGCAGGACATGTTGGTTTGGCTGAAATTTCTGGAGCATTTCAATGGTAGAGCTATGTGGCAGCAAGAATTTGTTTTAGACAGTGATCTTCTGTTAGAAACGGATTCTGCGGGCTCAGTTGGCTTTGGGGCCATATTTGGTTGCCGCTGGTGCTCAGGAACCTGGCCGGACAGGTGGGTCACCAGTGGTTTCACAAAAAACATAGTTTTGCTTGAATTGTTCCCAGTAATTGTAGCATTAGAAATATGGGGGGTCACGCTTGCAAACAGAAGGATCTGGGTTAGCACAGATAACAGGGGCGTTCTGTTTGCAGTAAATACGCTGTCATCTAAGTCCCCGATGGTAGTATCCTATCTTCGGCATCTGGTTTTCCTCTGCCTGAAATGGAACATCTGGCTAAAAGCAAAGTACATCCCGGGTAGAATGAATAATGTTGCCGATGCTCTCTCCCGTCTGCAGATGGACCGTTTTTTCGGGCTACTTCCCGGGGCAGATCCAGTGGGGGCAGTTTGCCCCTCCCATTTGTGGGCTCTGATATAATGCTTCGCTATTTCAAGAATTCTGTGGCTGTTTCCACGTGGAAAAGCTATTCAGCATCCTGGTTTCAATGGTCAGCTTTTTTGGGGTCCTTGCAGTTGTCTGTATCTGAGTTTTCGGAAGAACTGATTTTATTATTTCTGGGTTCCCTAATTCAGAAGCAGCCTTCCTGGTCCCACATTAATAAAACGCTCTCGGGCATTTCTTTCTTTTTACGCCTTCGTGGGCTGCCATCATGCCACAGTTTCTTTTCGGTTAAACAGATCCTAAAAGGGTATAAAAGGGCTTCCTTCAAGAAAGATTCGAGGTCACCAGTTACCCCGGCCATGCTGGAAAAAATTTGCAAGGCAGCTTCAGCAGTCTGTTTTTCAGAATATGAGGCTGTATTATTTACGGTTTTATTTGTAATTACATTCTTTGGTGCTTTCAGAGTGTCCGAATTGCTTCCGGCCTCTAGGAATGATGCCTCGGGAATTTTATTATCAGAGGTATCCTTTCTGGAGGAGAATTTGAGGTTATTCATTAAGTTCAGTAAGACGGATACGCTGGGATTAGGAGTATGGATCTCATTAAAGAGGTATGTGATTCCTGATATCTGCCCATTAACCAATTTTCAGGAGTATTTACGTGTCCGGCCACCGGCCGCTGGGTTGTTGTTCATTCATGAGGATGGCTCTCCGGTATCAATTTATCAATTCTCAGCAGTTTTGAGAAGATGTGTGTTACACAGTCGCCTTGGTCATTTTAGGATATCATCCCATTCGTTTCGTATAGGTGCGGCCACAGAGGCCGCCAGGATTGGGTTGGAGGAGAGTACCATCAAGAGAATCGGCAGATGGAAGTCTAATGCATTTAAATTATATATTCGTCCCTACTAATGATTTAAATTTAATTTCAGGTTTGCAACGGTCAGTGTGGATTGTAGGCCATTCCTTTATTTTTTGGGCACAGAAGAGAGCAGCACTTAGGACGTATACCGAAAATTTGGGTTTGGATCCTTCAGCTTTCAGCATTTCTTGGTACGGTCGTAGAGGGATGTTATGGGAGGATCTAGTTTTTGAATTGGGTAGGTTGTATGCTATTCTTCCCCCTCCGGACATACTAATTGTACATATTGGGGGAAATTATATAGGTAAGTTGAAAACTTTTGATTTGATTAGCAACATGAAGGATACTTTTAAGTTCCCCAGGGTGGCCTCGCCAAATTCTTTTCTAATTTTTCAGAGATAATTCCGCGATTACGTTGGTTGGTTTCGCCAACCTTCAGGCCATTGGAGAAAGTTCGGAAGCGGATAAACAGGGCTATGGAGAAATTTTTGTCTCCTGATTTTGGTTTTTCATTTAGGCATCGGGAGTTGGAGGGTGGTTTTCAGGGTCTTTATGGGGCAGATGGGGTCCATCTGTCTGATATAGGTCTCGATATTCTAAACATGAACTTTCAAACATGCATAGAGGCGGCCGCGGTCTGGGGGTGTGAGGGACAGAGGGGGGGCCAGGGTTCCCCCCCTCTGTCGCTTGGGGAGAGTTAAGAAGGCTTGAAACATGTTGGTGTATCAGCTCGAGTCTCAGTGGCTGGGTTGAGGTTGGTGTCGGAAAAGTTAAGTGTTGGAATTTTTTACGGTGAATGTTCTAAAAGTTTGATATCGTAATATCAAGTTACTATACGTTTTGTTTTTTATTAAACCAGTGAATCAGGCCGTGACCAATACTAGTCCAAAGAAATTATATATGTTTATGTTGTAAATGTTTGTATTTACCATTAAAATGTTTGGAAAAGAGTTAATGGTCTGTTGTGCCTTTCCTCTATTGCATGTTTTTTGAAAGGGGGGGGATGTTGGTTTTATTGCATCATGCTTGTGGTCCCATAACCAATTCCTCATTCACCAGGAAGATACTAATGAACTAAGTTTTGTAAGAAAAAAAGATCTATACTGGAACACTTTGTAGAAAAAAATCAAGTCGAGCAAAGATTCTAGCACCTGTAAAGTGTCAGAAGAATCTTTCCAGGTCAGAAATAAAGATGAGATTTAGAGATGAAAAAATTTGTCTTATCAAGTGTTCATTAGCAAACTGTCAAAACACAGAATCACCAGGAGCTGTGACCTTACTCGCTGCTGCCTAACAAAGAGATGTATTATTAGCACTTGAAGACTGGAGAATGAAAGTTGACAAATGTAAAAGTACCCACATTCATTTTCTATTTCTCTATAAAAGGAGAACAGGTATGAAAACGTAAAGGTCTGCAGGCCAACCTTGCTATGAAATGAATATCTATTTTAGTTTTCTTTGCAGTGGGCAAAAAAGTTAAAATCTGTGAGACAAGAAACATAAAATATGAACATTTGAGTCAGATCGCTGCAACTTTTGCCTGCTCTAGCTCCTGGCTGAATATATAATAAAGGGGATACAAAGGCCACAAGTGATATACTGTTAAAAACAATGATTTACATATGAAGTTAATAGAGCAAGACACATGCAAGGTTTTCAACCTAGACGTTCCACTTTCCGGGTGAAAGAATAAGGGTGATTGGGTGTTTGAACACAGGGCCATAGTTGAAATTCAGATAAAGTTTATTGCTTGGCCTCTGTGCATTTCAAGAAATGTGTACCTGAAAACTAAGACAAATGGAATATTGTTGCTGTCTTTGCTGAAAAACTGTTTTACTTTTCACACTCTAATGCCGTGTACACACAATTACTTTATGTGATGAAACAAAACGACGTTTTTCAAACTTCATTTTCCAAAACGACGTTGCATACACACCATCGTTTTTCCAAAATGCTCTAGCAAAGCGTGGTGACGTACACCACGTTCGACGGCACTCTGTTCCATTGAAGCTCCGTCTCATAACTTGCCTCTGAGCATGCGCGGGTTTAAAAACTTAGTTTTCAACATTTTTTGCCCACACACCATCACTTTTTATGACAAAAAAAACAATGTTTTGAAAAACGACACAAAAAATTCAAGCATGTGGAATTTTTTTTTGTAGTTTTTTTGAAGACATAAAACGACGTTTTGCCCACACACGGTGATTTTAAATGACGTTTTTGAAAACGTCATTTTTTTTCATCACAAGGAGTGATCGTGTGTACGCGGCATTACACCATTAAATAAATCCAATCAAATCGGTCTGACAGACCCTTTTGAACGGATTTGTCTGCTGGGATAGATTGGTTTGATCGTGAACACACGATCAAACCAAAATCCCCGCCGGCAGATATCGCATCGTCACCAGTAAGTAAAACACTGTGTACTAACCAGCAGACATGTCGGACGGACGGGTTCCTAGCAGACAGATTTTAAAGCATGCTTTAAAATTTGTCTGCAGGAAAAACCCGTCTGTCCGCCCGTACACACGATCAAATTTGTCTGCTGAAACGGTCCGTCGAACCGGTTCCAGCAGATGAATTTGATCGTGTGTACGCGGCCTTAGTCAGAAAATGAAGTCCTGCTATATCACTTCAGGTTGCCCCTTTTTGCAGTTATAACTATGTAAACCAAGTGTCTATACTGTTAAAAAAAATGTAATACCCTGTCACTCCTACTCTGCACATACTCAAGGAATGTTGGTGGCCTTGTGTGGGCATTTTCAGTCTCATCTATCATATGTTATGATAATATAATAGTCAATATACAAAAAATGATAACCAGCATTTCAAAAGCTCCCCTTACATCAATAACTTGCTTCCCACACCCAGTCTACATTATCATCTGCTGTAGTAATGATGAAGATGGAAGCCTAAACACACTGGGGGTTAGTTTCTAAAACTGAAGTGTGCAACATCTTATGCAGCTCTCCATAGAAGCCAATCAGCTTCCAGGTTTTATTCCCGAAGCTTAAGACTCCTTTCACACGGGCGGACCGTTCGGGTCTGTCTGTCAGTTTTTTAGGCGAACATGAACGGACGCTCCGTACAGGTCGGATGTCAGCGGTGACATGTCCGCTGACGACCGACCTGCTCCGATCCTCTAAAATCAGATCAGTGTGCTGTAATATTGGGGGTTGTTAGCTCAAGTGGGATATGCGTTTTAAGCGATTCACGCCAGTCAGGAACTGTCTTTAAGGGCTTGTTGGCCCACTTTTATTGAAAAGGCAAAAATAAACAAAAGTCCAAACATAGGTTTCCCACGCAGGGGTTTTCACTGTCCACACAAAACTATACCTTCAGCCTCCTGGCTTACACGTGTAAAGAAAATACAGAGCCACCTGGCTCTCCTCAGCAGTAGCCCAACTGCTTAGACTCCAGCATGGAACCTTCCTGACTCCTGTCAGCAACCTCACTCAGGTCTCTGGGGTTTCTCACAGTGCAGCCTGCACTCCAGGTTGTTCAGTGCACACCTGCACTCTCTAGGTTCTCCCTTACAAGCCTGGACTCCTCGGGAGGGTGGAGCCCAGAATGCTGGTCCTGAGTTTCCTATCAGGCCCACACACACCTGCATAATCAGTGTGCTGACCCATCTGAAAATATGGACCCAAGACTGGGGATTTCATCCCACCCGGATCTCTACAAAATCCCCAGGCTCCAGGTCCCAAAGCGTACTTCATTACAAATTGAGGGAACTGAAATGCCAGTTTCCTCTGAAACCAGTAAATACGCTGGAGCCCCTCAACCCGACCGGTTGAGAACCCTGGGTCACCACACTCCTGGGGTACCACACTACTACAGTGCAAAGACAGACCTTTCATCTGCCTGCTCAGCGGGGATCGACAGAGCGATCCTTGCTGAGCAAAGTGGAGCCCGTACACGGACATGTCCGTGTGAAAGGGGCCTAACTGAACAAGCTGAAGTTAGAAGCTGATTGGCTATCATGCACAGCTGCACCCGATTCTGAGTGCAACAATTTTGGTAAATTTCCCCCACTGTCTTGTCTGTTGAGCACAGTTATGCCACGTACACACGATCGGTTCGTCTGATGAAAACGGTCTGATGGACTGTTTTCATCAGACGAAACCGATCGTGTGTGGGCCCCATCAGTTTTTTATCCATCGGTAAAAAAACTAGGAACTTGTTTTAAAATGAACTGATGGTTAAAAAACTGATAGAAAAAAAACGATCGTCTGGGGGCACGTCCGTCGGTTAAAAATCCACGCATGCTCAGAATCAAGTTGACGCATCCTCGGAAGCATTGAACTTCATTTTTCTCAGCACGCCATTGTGTTTTATGTCACCGCGTTCTGACACAATCGTTTTTTTAACTGATGGTGTGCAGGCAAGACTGATGAAAGTAGATAGGAACAGCATCCATTTAACCAGTAGTATGAAGACATGATGATGATAATGATGAAAGGCATGGGGCACACATCTCACAAAGCACATGGCAAATAATAGAGAAAAAGTTTGAAGTTCTCATCTATACATACACACACCGGGCCAGATTCTCATACAAATTAGCCGGCGTAGCGTAACACATTACACTACGCTGCCGCATCGTACTAGAGCAAGTGCCGTATTCTCTAAGCATTTGCTCCGTAGTTTGCGTTGGCGTAGCGAAAATGGCCCAGCGTAAGCCTGCGTAATTCAAAGGGGGCGGCTTCTATTTAAATGAAGCGCGCCCCCGCGTCGAGCGAACTGCGCATGCGCCGGCCGGGGAAAAAGCCCAGTGCGCATGCTCCAGCTCACGTCGGAAAGCGTCGTTGAAACCGATGTCAAAACGACGTGATCGTCACTACGCAATGCCCTATTCGCGAACGAGTTAGTAAAACGACGTAAGCGACGGAAAAACCCGACGCTGACCCGACGCCATACTTAACATGGCATCCGACGGTACTTCGTAAGGTTACTCCTCATAGAAGCAGGGGTAACCTTACGCGAACGAAAACGACGTACGCGACGATGGTGCAGCGTAAAAGCGATCGGGAATCGGCGTAGTAGCCTCATTTGCATAGGCAAATGAGAAAACAACGTAAAGGCCACCTAGTGGCTGGAGTTGTCATTACAACTACAATCCGCAAGTGTAATGGTATTACACTTGTCGGATGTTCAAGCGTATCTATGCCAAAGTGATGCTAAGAATCACTCGCATAGATACGAGCCAAAAAAAACGGCGATACGACGGGGTATCTGAGATACTCCGTCGTAGCGCCTCTGAGAATCTGGCCCACCATGTCTACAAACAGATACTTGTAAAATGCTAATTGATCAAACTATATGAAACCCTATTAAAACTCTCAGAAAAGCTTACACCTAATACAATATCAAAATGAAATAACATTTACGTAAAAAAAAAATATTTAATTCAACATTTTTGTTTTTGTCTTGATCTTGCACACCGTAGTTCAGAGAATGTGTATTATACATTGAAACAATTCTTTAAAAAAAAGCCATAAAAGGTCAAAGCTGTCAGAACCTGTAGGAGGAATGACATATTTTTTTCATGTCATATACCTCTTTCTCCATGACTGCACCCATATTATTTATGAAGAGTGTTTTAAAATGCCACCAGCTGTCATTATATATGTTTTGTGGCTTCTAATTTGAATAGTCAGGTAGGATTTTGGGTTGTCTTTGCATGTATCAGATATTTCAATAAAATACAAGTCAAATATATTCACTGGGGAAAATTAGATGACCCCATTTGGCTATAGTAATGGAGAGAGCCTTGTGTTGGAAGCCCTGTCTGTGAAATCCTATGTTTCACTATTAAAGTATCCAGATGACCTTTATTAAATATTTCCAGCAACAATTACCCATCTCATTTTATAATTATGTTTTAACTGCTGCTCTCACTATTTCAGTCTCCCTTAGGCATTGTCCTCTGCTGTGTAAATTAAAATGAAAGACACCTTAATTGATTTTATCTTTATGACCGTCAGACCCAACTTGTGTCACTTTAGGAGGGGACCTGGCATGTGTCAGCTGTCACTGTTAAGACAAATTTATCAGATCAGGAAGCTAAAGGTCACCTTCATTCACATTTGTGTTATGTCCAATAAATTAAGTGCATGCGTAACATGCATGTGTTATGTGTATCATAAAATAACTATCGCCATATATGATGGGGATGGTATCAAAAAGATTGATTTACCTGTTTTACAAGATTCAGTTCTGTTTGGGTCAAACAGTTAAAGTGGTTGTAAACCCTATTTTTAAACGTTATGCTACAGGTAAGCCTATATTAAGGCTTACCTGTAGGTTTAGGAGATATCCCCTGTCCCCTGCATGTGCAGATGACATCAGCACATGCGCACTAGAGCAAACTGATGCAATGGCACCTATGTGGAAGCAACGTCAAACTTCACTTCCGCCCAATGGTTTTAAAGGGGGATTTTTTTTTATTGTATTTAAGTTTAAATGTGAGATCTGAGGTCTTTTTGACCCCATATCTCACATTAAAAAGGTCCTGTCATGCTTTTTTTCTTTTACGAGGGATGTTTACATTCCTTGTAATATGAATAAAAGTGATCCAAATTTTTCTTTTAAAGGGACAGTGTAACAATTTAAATAAATAATATATATTTTTTTTAAATTTAAAAGGGCCCCCGTCCAGCCATGTTCGTGTGGAAAAGTGAACACATTCGTAAGTCGCGCCTGCATATATAAACGGTGTTCAAACCACACATGTGAGGTATCGCTGCGATCGCTAGAGCGAGAGCAATAATTCTAGCATTAGACCTCCTCTGTAACTCAAACTGGTAACCTGTAGACATTTTTAAACTTCGCCTATGGAGATTTTTAGGTGTCAACGTTTGTTGCCATTCCACCAGTGGGGGCAATTATGAAGCATGACATGTTGGGTATCAATTTACTCGGCATAACATTATCTTTCACAATATTAAAATAAATCAGGCTAACTTTACTGTATTCTTATTTCTGAATTCAAAAAATTGTATTTCCCCCCAAAAAATCAAGGTTGTAAGACCGCTGCCCAAATACGGTGTGACATAAAGTATTGAAACGACCGCCATTTTGTTCTCTATGGTGTCTGAAAATATATATATAATGCTTGGGGGTTCTAAGTAATTTTCTAGCAAATAAAAATATTTTCGTGTAAAAATTAGGGCAGGTCCTTAAGTGGTTAAAGCAGATAGTGCCTTGCTGGCTCTGCAGTTTACAGATTCAGAATGATAATGGTGACACAGATCCCTGGTCCAGCAGGCACATGCATGATTTCATGATTTCTTATTAGTAAACTTTTGCACTTGTCAGTTCCAATTCCCAGTGGACATTCTGAGTAGTTTACAGCACATAATTCTGCTGACAGGGAATGGGGATTTAGACTGGCTATGACATTTCTAAATCTCTAGATTCAGTAGGAAGGACAGCTTAATACAGCCAATTACAGCTGCTGAGTTGACATATAAAAGCCAATTGGCATGGGTCAATGTTACTCTCTGGCAGCAAAGATTAACTAGTCCCAGTCTGTGGGAAAGAATAATAAAAACTGGCCACAGTTACAGTATTTGTTCTGCAGTGTGAGTTGTCCTCTGCTCAGCCATTACCAGGAAACTCACAAAAATATTGCTTAGATCAGACCTACAGAATTTGAGAGTAAAAGGTCACAACGTAATCTCATTATTATTTTTTTTTGTAGTGTATTAAGCATAAAGACATGGGAGAACATACTGTTCAGTAAGCAACTTTTTACTGTCTACACACAAGCACTTCTGTATGCTTCTTGATCTAGCTGTATATCAAAGTTGGTAGCACAGTTTCATACTGTCAAGAAACAGCGTAATGGCGCTTTTCTGGCGAAAGTTCCCCTAAAGCGGATGGCCCATTAAAACAAAATATTAAAAGCCAGCAGCTACAAATACTGCAGATGCTGACTTTAAATATTAGGACACTTACCTGTCCTGGAGTCCAGCGCCGTCTGCAGCAGAGAGACGAGCGTTCGCTCGTCTCTGCTGCTCCCTCCTCTATCCACGGTGAGGGAACCAGGAAGTGAAGTGCTCCGGCTTCACGGCCCGGTTCCCTACGGCGCATGCGCGAGTCGCGCTGCGCCCTCTGATTGGCTCCCGCTGTGTTCTGGGATCCGAGAGTTCCCAGCACACAATGGAGGGGGTAACAGGAAGCTAGGAAAACCTGTCTTTTGCCCGACACTGCTGTGGCTGGAAGTGGTTGCAAATACCTGTCTTTAGAAAGGTATCTGCACCCCCCTCCCCCCTGAAAGGTGTCAAATGTGACACTGGAGGGGGGAGGGTTTCGATCAGCGTGACTCCACTTTAGGGTGGAGATCCGCTTTAAGAACTACTTGGGGCTAATTCAAGCAAGCATTCAACACTTTCAACCACCTTTTACTATGGCCACTTTAAGGATCTGTCACTATGACAGTGCCAAATTCTTATAGAATTACCACCAGTTGTCAAATTAGGAAACTGGCAGTAATTAAGACATACTCTGAGCTAATGTACAGGGACTCTTCTTATGCTGGAAAGCTGTCAAGTATGTGACACCCCCCTCCTAAACACTGTAAGGCCCCTTTTACACGGGCAGACTGTCCAGGTCGGCCTGTCAGTTTTTTTGGCGGACCTGAACAGACGCTCCATGCAGGTCTATGGAGCGACAGATGTCAGCAATGACCATGTCAGCTGACATCCGATCCGCTCCAATCCACTAAAATCAGATTCGATCGCCATCCATCTTGGCAGATTGGATAAGATCTGAAGAAAACGGACACCTCTGCCTCCAGTGCCTTCCAGGATACCGCTTTACCCCCTAGTACACCTCTGCCTCCCATCGCAGTCTGCCCCCAATGTCTCCCAGCATACCTCTGTACCCCCTAGCACACCTCTGCCTCCAATGCCTCCCAGGATACCTCTTTACCCCTAGCACACCTATGCCTCCCAGTACACTCTGCCTCCAATGTTTCCCTGCATACCTCTGTACCCCATAGCACACCTCTGCCTCCAAAGGCTCCCTGCATTAAATTATCTTTTATTAATCTGTAGAGGTTGTTAGTACCAAACAAACACATATACAATTCAGAAGCTGAAATATCATGGAGTTATCTGTCTTTTAGTTTGTATGACCTGAGGGTGACTTCTATAGAAGAGGTGGCAGTATATGATGTGTTGGAGTAACACTATTTTCACTGTATGAGGAGACCATGTACTCCTATTTTGGATACTGGACGGTACCCCACACTGAATGAGTTTTCCCTAGGCTCTCCCAGTCTCCCTACTACTAGGAACCTCTACCTGTGCTATTCTACACAGGACATTCTATTTATAATTCCCCTTGTTAAAAAGGCTGCCTGGATTTCAGTGTCCAATAAGACAACTGTCTTCCCTGAGAAGACCAATGGAGTCCATAAGGGGACATTTCCCTTAACAAACTCGTATCCACTTGTAACAATGGCGCAATGACACCTACAGGTTGGGGGAATGCCTACACCTGTCTATATATCACAGAGTGGTACATGAATCTGTTGTTTGTTAGAATGGAAAGAACTGCGCTAACAATTACTATATATACTATATATACATAATATGATTACTAATATTGGTATCCAAAATTAGCTTTATATAATAATCAACTTAGTAGACATTCCATCAATGTGATGGCATGCAGGATACTGCGAAACACACACAGACATTACAGGACAGATTCTCAGACAAAGTTCTTCATTAGCAGTCTTAAGTATTGATGAAGGTAAAGGGGGCAACCAGCTAGTCTAATGCCACTTACACACGATCAGAATTTCCGACAACAAAACCGTGGATTTTTTCCCAACTGAATCTTGACTCAAACTTATGTTGCATACACACGGTCACACAAATGTTGTCGGAAATTCTGAACGTCAAGAACGCAGTGACGTAAAACACAATGACGAACCGAGAAAATTTAAGTTCAATGATTCCGAGCATGCGTAGGATATTTGTGTGTCGGAATTGCATACAGACGATCGGAATTTCCAACAAGAACTTTTCCCGTCTGAAAATTTGAGAACCAGCTCTCAAATGTTTGCTGTCGGAAATTCCGACAGAAAATGTCCGATGGAGCCTACACACAGTAGGAATTTCCGACCAAAAGCTCAGATTGAATATTTCTTGTTGGAAATTCTGATTGTGTGTACGCGGCATAAGACTCTGTAAGAGCAGTCACAATCCTTGTAGCAACCTCTGACATCTAACCAACAAAGCACAGGCATATTTGGAGTTCTACGTATAAGTTCATTCCCTGTAAAGCCGCGTATACACGGTCAGACCGTTCTTATCGGTTAACCGATGAAGCTGACTGATGGTCCGTTGCACCCACACACCATCGGTTAAATAACCGATCGTGTCAGAACCTCGGTGTCGTAAAAAACAACGACATGCTGAAAAAAATGAAGTTCAATGCTTCCAAGCATGCGTCAACTTATCTGTTAGGAATCCATCGGTTAAATTTAAAGCAAGTTGGCTTTTTTTTAACCGATGGTTAAATAACCTATGGGGCCCACACACGATCGGTTTTGACCGATGAAAACGGTCCATCAGACCGTGGTCCTCTGTTTAATCTATTGTGTGTACGAGGCCTAACACAGTGAAAGGGATCCTTCTCCAACCTAGCTTCCTAAAAAGTGTCCTCTAGCAAATTTCTTTAAACCTAGGTTCTTCCAGGCCCTCAGCAAAGCACATGCTATTGTCTAACAACACAAAAAAACTCCCACTAGAAACAACAAAGGGGCCAGGCGCATATATGTGATCAAAGATACCTATAATTAGAAGATATTAGACTCCGGCTGCTGCTTCCAGACTCAAGAGACCAAATGAGATAAAGAGATTTACTACAAAGAGTGCTGTTCCGGTGGGTTAGTTAATTAAGTGATACAATTTAAAAGTTTCAATCTTTATTGCAGATCAATTCATGTATCAAGACAAATTATCAGGTGTTATGCAGTGAAAAAGGAAAGTGCCCTGTGAGCACAGTGACTCGTGGCTTCCGTGGTGTCCTCTGCAGAGCCGGAAGGGATGGATGGCTGTCACAAACCTTAGTGCTGTGTAGGAGGCCTAAGGCCTAACGGCAGCAGCTCTTCAATACATTTGGCAAATGTTTATATTTATATTTTTCTTTATGCTATCTACTTATGTTTTTTGTACTTGTTTTATTGTAGAACCTGATACTGTAAAATTTACCCTGAGGAATAAATGTATTTCGAAATGCGTCGGAAAAATCTGTCCTGCACGCCTACAGCTTGCTGATCCCTGGCATGCGGTGATGGACAGTATCTTTTTTGTACTATCTTTGTATTATTGTTAATTTTGTTTGTATATTATACTTATGTATTGTAATAAATTTATAATTTTGTATACATTGGTTACCTATATTTTGTTGCCCAAAAAATCCCATTCCCATGTTTTTTTTTTCAGTTTTTAACTTACACAGGCATTCCCTGAAATCACGGCAAAATCGAGGCAAAATGGTGGCCCGCGAAATCGTTCAGTAAGAAGCTTGGTGTGTTTGGGACACAGCTCAAGAAGAGTTTTAATTTATTTTGCCTCAGACAAAGTCAGCGCTATAGGAAAGCTGCACTTTACCCCACATTCTCATAAGCCCCGTACACACAGCCGAGGTTCTCGGCAGAAACCAGCGAGACCTCGCTGGGATCCTCATTCTGCCGAGAACCTCGGCCGTGTGTACGGATTCGGCAAGCCCAGGCCGTCGGGAAACCCGTCGAGCAAATAGAGAGCAGGTTCTCTATTTGCTCGACGGCCCGTCGGGATGAATGGCTGGTCGCCTTTCCCGACGGGCTTGTCGCCGATTCTGACTGCTGGCCGAGAACCTCGACGGGCGGAACGATGTGTTCCGCCCGTCGAGGTTCTCGGCCGTGTGTACGGGGCCTTACACAGTTTGTCTAATTGCAGTGTCAGCAGCTCATATAGTCTATTAGGTGGCCCAGTAATAATAAAAAAAAAATGATATGTATTATAGCAGAAAGTAAAAATAAATGTTTTATTTATTTTTTCAAAATTGTTTTTTTTTTGTTCATAGCGCAAAAAATGTAAACCGCAGAGGTGATCAAATACCACCAAAAGAAAGCTCTATTTGTGAGAAAATGTTTTGTTTAGGTATAGTATCACACGACCACGCAATCATCAGTTAAAGTGACGCAGTGCCATATTGCAAAAAAAGGCCTGGTCATTAAATAAAATACGGCAAACTGAATTAAAGTGATCAAAAATTACATTCAGGTAATCTTTTCACGTATAATTGAAAACAAGCATTTACCAAGCACATGACCATTTGTCTTTAGAGTTTTCTTCAATGCAGACACCTCAACTTTGTAGAAATTCATTACCACTGACAATGATGTCCATGCCAGCAGGGTAGGAGTTAACAACATGCTGTATACACAGACTTGACATTCTTACAAAGCTGTCTTTTCTATGTCCCCTTCATTCTCTCCCTTGATTGCTGGAGAATAATTGGCTATAGGGGGAATGAGATACAGGCAGCTCTTACAAAGAGCAGGTCTTACGTCTTGTGTCCTGTCAGCCACAGTAAGGTGTTGATCAAAGCAGTATTACATGAGTCTCGAGATGGAGGAACAGCATCATCCCTGCTGCCTCCAGCTTCCTAACAGGCCAGACTGCTAGGCAGAGAGAGAATATTGGTACTGCTTCAAGAGAAACAACCTGTTACACTTTAATTGGATACATACTGTATCTCAATTCATACCATCTACTTAATTAATATTTAATATTTGTAGTTCAGCCAGACATCACATTTCTAGTTTTCAAATGGGGACTATTTAAGGGTTCTTAATAACTAATAATAAATGCCTGATAATGGAAACACTTCATAAGGCTTAAAGGGGTTGTAATTAAGGTGAAAAAACATCTGACAATTACCCCCCCCCCCCCCCGTTTTACTTACCTGAGCCCTGGAAAGTCCTGTGTCCAGAACGCACTGGATCTTTGCCCGGGGTTCTTTATTGGATAGATTGATAGCAGCGCAGCCATTGCCTCCCGCTGCTGTAAATAAAATCCAATGACGCGGGCGCTGGGGCCGAATGCTGGACTCGGGAGCGCACCTGCAAGGTAACCCCCTTGGGAGGCCGCTTCTCCTAGGGCAGTGGTTCTCAACCCTCTAGTGTCATGACCCCTTGATAAAATTTCCCAAGTCGTGGGGACCCCTAACAGTAAAATTATTTTTGTAGCGTGGGTTGTCCACTGCCAAGGCAAGACAAGTAATTTGCGCCCCCCAAACCCATGGACTTTTAGTAAACCCGGAGTTCTCTCCACTTGTACAATATTAAAACTCCTTATGATACATTTTAGGATGTACCACTCTTTCGCTTTGATCTTCTTTCTTTCCCCTTTATCTCTCTCTATCCTGATTTCTTGCCCCCCCCCCCCCCATCCCTCTAGCGGTCTTTCTTGTTCTTTCTCTCCCTTTTTCTTTGTTCCTCCCCCTCTTTTCCTTTCCCTTCCATGTATTCTCAATTTTTATTCCTTCTCTTTCTCCTTGGTGGGGGGTGGGATGAGTGGCAGTGCTGGTGGGGAGTTGGAATGAGTGGCAATGCTGGGGAAGTTCTGATCAGCCAACTATGTGCTCTTGATCAAGGTCATCTGCTGATCTGAGAACTGTAGTGGGGAATTTTAATGGCAACTCTAATCACAGGTAGTGTTACTCACTGTGTCTCCGACTTTGTGGTGTCTCGTAGCAGTGACACCTATGCCAAAATCAGGAGACTGGGTCTCCTCTAGCCCCTTCCACTTCACATTCCTCACCAGCAAGCAGACCTCTAGTCTCTGCCCCCCCCCCCCAGCCATGCAGTGAACTGAATGGGCAGCTGCCAAGAGGCTGAGTTGGCGGTCGTAGGCTCCAGGGACAGTCCTGCTGGGCAGCCACAGGCAACAGGGACAGCCCTGCTGGGCAGCCGCAGAAAAAGACTGGGAGAGCAGTGCAGGCTTCAGGTACAACCCAGGATACGGTGACCCCTGTCAAATCATCAATTGACCCCCGTGGGGGTCCCGACCCCCAGGTTTAGAACCACTGTCCTAGGGGGTTATCTGATGCGGGGGAGGACCCGAGAGAGCCGCCGAGGACCCCAGAAAACAGCGTTCGGGGCCACTCAGTGCATAACGTGCTGCACAGTGGAGGTAAATACGACATGTTTGTTATTTAAAAAAACAAACCTATAGTGTCACTTTAAAGTGGATGTTAACCCGAATTCTTTTTCTTTTTTTTTTGCTGTCACAATGTACAGTATAAGATTTCCTATTCTCTGTGCCCAGTCTTGTCACACAGAGTTAATCCAGCTCTGAGCAATCCTCTTTTATTGTTCAGTGAAATAAAACGGACTTACAGAGAAAAAACGTAGTCCGTTCTGCCCCCTTGCTGTGAGTGACAGGTTATTTACATATCTCATGCACTAGCTTCAGACAGGCATTCTTTTTTAATTCCCACCACCACTCCTTTTCTAAAGTCATGTGGTTACTTTTCTGGATTTTGACTGGATGTTAGTGATCATAGCAGAATTCAGTGTAAGGGGAGTGTAGAGGAGGGCGGGGAGTCTACTGACATCACAACTCCACCCACCGAGCTCCAGACAATAGACCCACCCACAGAATCTGCAGTTTTTTCGTGTCTCATTACAGACAGAAGGGAGACATTTGATTGGTAAGGATTCATGCAGGAGGCATCTATATCCTTATAGATCAGCACAATGGCAGTAGTTTAGAAAAGATGAGAGTGGGTTTACATCCACTTTAACTTTAACATGACCATTCAAGACACTGATGCACAGATCAAATTTAGCAGACAGTTATGCCGCGTACACACGATCACTTTTTGTGATAAAAAAAACGACTTTTTATGTGACGAAACAAAACAAAGTTTTTCAAACGTCATTTTCCAAAACGACGTTGCATACACACCATCGTTTTTCCAAAATGCTCTAGCAAAGCGTGGTGACGTCGTTTTGCCCACACACCATCACTTTTTATGACACAAAAAATGACATTTTGAAAAACTAGACAAAAAAATTCAAGCATGTTCGAATTTTTTTTTGGTCGTTTTTTTAAGACATAAAACAACGTTTTGCCCACACACGATCATTTTAACCAGTTGCCGACTGCCCGCCGTCATATTACTGCGGGATGGTGGCACTGCTGGGCGAGAGCACATAGCTCTATGTCCTCCCTTTAGCGGCCGCAAGGGGCGCACGCGCGTCCCTGCTCGCCCCTGAGTCTGGAGACATGCAGCCTGTGTCTGGAGACTGGTGTCCCGAGTGTGATGTCATTCACTTGGAGTCACGCAAGTCAAAGTGAGGTTGGGCTGGAGCGCAAGCATGGCTAGTGTGGAAAGGTCGAAGCTGTCGTAATGACAAAGCATTTGGGCATGACCCTTTGTCAAATCATGTGACTGGGACAGCGAAGAGAACTAATGCACAGTGATACTATTACATCTTACAAGTGTTCATTTTGTTTGGGATTTTTGTGTATGACTTTCCTGGCACCACTCCTGGTGCTTGTTTCCTATGGAGCTGCTGGGTGGATTCAAGCATATAATGACCATTTTCTACAAGAAAATACTGTTTTGGTTTTAGCGCTGAAACAGTTTTTTGTGAGCCGCCAGGCACACGCGCTCGCTCGTTACAGAGCGGGGACTGGGAGCTTTGTGTGTAAACACAAAGTTCCCGTTCCTGTCAACGGGGAAACGCTGATCTCCTGTTCATACAATGTATGAACAGAAGATCAGTGATTTCCCCTAGTGAGTCCACCCCCCCATATAGTTAGAACACACCCAGAAACACACTTAACCCCTTCCCTACCCCCTAGTGTTAACCCCTTCACTGCCAATGGCATTTTTATAGTAATACAATGCATTTTTATAGCATTGATCGCTATAAAAATGCCAATGGCCCCAAAAATGTGTCAGAAGTGTCCGAAGTGCCCGCCATAATGTCGCAGTACTGAAAAAAAATGCTGATCGCCGCCATTACTAGTAAAAAAAAAAATATTAATAAAAATGCCATAAAACGACCCCCTATTTTGTAAACGCTATAACTTTTGCGCAAACCAATCAATAAATGCTTATTGCGATTTTTTTTACGAAAAATATGTAGAAGAATACGTATCGGCCTAAACTGAGGAAAAAAAAAAGTTTTTTTATATATTTTTGGGGGATATTTATTATAGCAAAAAGTAAAAAATATTGCATTTTTTTCAAAATTGTCACTATATTTTTGTTTATAGCGCAAAAAATAAAAACCGTAGAGATGATCAAATACCACCAAAAGAAAGCTTTATTTGTGGGAAAAAAAGGACGGCAATTTTGTTTGGGAGCCACCTCGCACGACCGCGCAATTGTCAGTTAAAGCGACGCAGTGCCGAATCACAAAAAGTGCTCTGGTCATTGGACAGCAATATGGTCCGGGGCTAAAGTGGTTAAATGACGTTTTTGAAAACACAAAAAGTGATCGTGTGTACGCGGCATTAGAGCGGTATTAAACCCAAAAGCAAACATTTATTATATTGTAGCATAACAATTCTTAGATTTGATGGCTGCATTCATTTTTTTTTGGGCTTCTTCTATTTTCATCTGGTGATTCATTTAAAACCTTTTTTGAAAAAAAAAATTGTGTATTTAAATCTGCTAGTATATCTAACAATCATCTCCCCCCAGACTGACAATGTTGCTATCCAAAAGTGCCTTATTTGCTCCTTCATCCAGAATGGGGGCACTCTAATACAGGATGTGTGTTACTTGCCAGATCACCAGGTGAAAATAGCCAAAAAAAAAAAAAACAACAAACACAGCCACCACATCTATTGATTGGCAAGCTGCAATTTATCAAATTTTTGATTTTAGGTTTAATGACGCTTTAATTTGACAATAGCTTGGTGCCTAATTTGCCTACCCAAATAATTTCTGCATTATCTTTAAAGGCATTTGATGGATTAATAAATACTGTTCTCTGTATTTTCTTTTTTTAATATAGGCTGACATATATAAATGTGAAAAAGAAAAACCCTGCTTGGAAATTTCAAATCACAGAATGTGAAAGTCTAGTGTTTATCAAATCCTGCCTGGCCAAATTATTTACTATTTCAGAACTGCAAGGCAATAGGCAGCAGATGTTTGCAGATTTCCTAATTGCTCTGTACTTTGTCTTACCAAATATGTTTGTATGTGTCTGTTCGAGAGCAATGAAATGTCTGCTGTTCATGAGAAAATGCTCCAGCGCGACAAACATTTCTTAAGCATACGTTCACTTTGGGACAATTTGACATGCAAGTTGATATGACTAACCACATGCCAAATTGGAGCCTATTGCTGGCAACGGCACTCTCCAAATCGGTGAGGAACCCATACAGAGGTCTTTCAAATTGCCCCGAACTCCCTCTGAAATGTGGCTTTGAAATCGTGAGTTCAGCTCCTGCCTGTACTGCCCAAGAAGAAGACATCGCCCTGGTTCAGTGAGCTCTAACCACCTCAGGAGGGTCCTTCCCGGCCACTCTATATGCCCGGTGAATAGTCTTTACATGAACATATGGTTCTGGCCGAGGCCTCTCTCCCTTGAAATTTTCCTGGAAGGAAAATAAAAAATCGGTCCAAACGTCTGACTGAAGAAGTAGTGTGGAGATAGGGTTTGAGGACTTGTACAACTCGTGCAGGCCAGCATCTGCTTCTGCTGGGAAGGCTGGAAGCACCCATTCACTGGAAAGGTGAAATATTGATGCCACTTTTGGGACAAAGTGATCCAGTGGTCTCAGCACAACCCTGTCTGGGAAGATCATGATATAAGGTTCGGCTGCCCCCAATTCTTGAAGTTTCGAAACCCTTCCCCCTGAAGGTAAGGATATTAGGAAAGCTGTTGTTAAGGTGATATCCCATAATGAACAGTCTTCCGTCAGAGCACAAGAAAGGACTACTGCCAGGTCCCATTGAGGGAACCTATGTCTCTTAATAGGCGTAGTCTAAGTACCGCTCTCATGAAGAGGAAGGGTCGAACTGACGTCTGGCTGCAAAGCTTGTGATTCTAGCCACTGCCCCTCTACCCACAAAGTAGTCCATGTATTGTTCCCGGATATCTCAGGTATTTTGGGAGGGCAACCCAGCACCTCCACTTTCTAGAGCTGTCATCACAGCCTCTTTAGCTGGGCCTGACACTACAGGGTCAACATGAGTTGGCCCTGAGGTTCTGGGCTGCGGTGGGAGAGACTATCAATTTCCGCCTCCAACTGGAATTACCCTTGTCGGCGGAATTGGCCCTGCTGGGTGTACAGGATGACAAGCTGAGGCCTAGATATACCAAGACGCTGATTTCTTTGTTGTTCTTTTATGCTAAAAAGGAGATTCTGCTGAAATGGATCTCCCCCTTACCCCCCACTGTGGGCTCCTGGGAAAGGGCGGTAAACGCAGTGCTTCCATTGAATAAGTTGACGTACATAAGTAGAGGGTGTCCTATGAAGTATGAGAGGGTTTGGCGGCCCTGGACCGATCCCTCATATGTTGCTAACCCCTGAGATGTACATGGGAGAATTGCCCTTGGCGTCGTGGGTGGGCTTCCCCCTCCCTCCCTTCCCCTCCCCCTGCCCCCCCCTTCCCCTCCCCCCTTCCCCCTCCTCCTCCCCTTCTCCGGGGCGTTCGCTCTGATGCCTGCGGTGTTGGTTGTTGAGAAGTTATGTGATATCCTACTTGTTTATTTTTTTCCCCTCTGTATGTAATCTATGTATTGTTCTGCTCTTACCCAGACTAAATTGTCATGTACCATTCCTATGTTTTTTTTCCCAATAAAGACCAACCTTGTTGTTAAAAAAAAATAAAAATAAAATCATGAGTTGGCCCTGAGGCAAGGTAGCTGCTAGCATTTCTCCATAAAAAAGTTTGGAGGATGCAGCAGCACAACACAACATGGTTCATTTTATATTCAGCCAGGTTAATGGAGGTTAAAAACAGCCTAAAGCGACTGGATAGTACGCCAAAGGCATTTTCAACCACCCTTCTGGCATGAAAGAGCCAGTAATTTAAAATTCTCTGCTCTGGGGTGAGGTTCCTCATAGGAAATGGCTTTAGAATATGTTCCCCCAGAGCAAAGGCCTCATCTGCTAGAAAAACAAAATTGAGGCCCTCCACATTGTCCTCAGCAGGTGGCAAATTTAAGGTGCCATTCTGGAGCCAGCGGTAGAACTCAGTCTGCATTATGACACCTCCATCTGAGTGGCGGCCATTCTTCCCAACATCCAGGTACAGGAACTTGTATGTTGCAGACACTACAGCAAGCATAACTATGCTGCAAAAGCCTTTATAATTGAAATAATAAGATCCCGATTTTGGTGGTGGGACAATCCTCACATGCTTCCCCTCAATAGCACTACCACAATTGGGAAGATCCCACTGATGTATAAACTGGGCCGCAACATCCTGCCATTGCTGTTGGTTTGAAGGAAACTGTGGAGTCAAACAAGGAAAAAAAAGATACTACTTCTGAACATAACATTGCAAGCAGATTTGACAAATGAGTTTGTGCACCAACAAAAATGGACTCTTGCACTCTGCATGAATTTGAGGACAACAATAAGATTGGGAAACATTTTAGGGGTCATTTAGGGTAAACAGAAAAAAGTAGCAGACAAAAAAGGCTAGGTATGTATGGGCCCAGGGTAGTATGCTGGGGAGAATAGTGAAGCAAAATATGCATGTAGGCCAAAAAAGGAGCAAAAAAAACTTACAGCATGCATTAGGACATTCACAGCATATTACAATAATAGGAATGATGGATTTAAGAAATGATTACAATACATTATAAAACATTAAATACATAGAATGTGATGTTAAAGGAGAAAATTTACTAAAATATAGTCCTTCTGCAGGACTTGAACGATGGCAGAACAGGTCTCTGGAATAATGAGTCCCAGAGCCTGGGGGGGAGATCCCAGTGGTAAACTTGAGGTCCTGGAGACTTCTCCCCATCCCCAAGTACCGCAAGGTGGCTATAAGCCTTTGCTTTAGAGTAATGGCAAGCCTCATGCATGTGTCCTGCTTCCTAATATAGGGGGACAACAATTCCAAGAGTTGTTGAAAGCAGGAGTCCGTCATCCGGAGATAATTCCTAAAATCATCAGGATCAGGAAGGCATATAATAAAATTGGTCACGATTAGGCAACCGATTATTGGCCCAAGAACTCCTCCTCCTATTCCTGGATCGGGCTTGGGACAAAGCAATAACTCCAAGCCCAATAATAGCAATTCTCTCGCCGGAATGTGCAACATGGCTGGTTGACGAACGACCATTCAGAAACGAACTGCAAAGCACGAACTGAAAAGCGTGAATCAACACTGACCAAACTTCTACTAACTCGAGATTAGTAGAAGGAGCCCAAAGGGTGATGCCTGACAATTGAATGTCCTCTTTTGTAGTCTTGTAAGTACATCTAAACGTCACTATGTTTGTGTTTGTTGGCCGAAAATTCTTTGCCGTTTGTATGCAATACAAGTTCATGGCCAACGCCCTTAGAAAAAAAGTGCTACGATTTGTCCGATGGAAATCTGATCGTGTGAATGAGGCTTTAGAGAAATTCCCAAAACATGGCCTGTTGAGGGTACTTGAGGATTGAGATTGTGAACCACTGACCTAGTGCACTCGAAAAGATCAATCTGCTGCTATCCGACAGGCACTAAGGTTTACCAAACTGGTTAGACACTTAAACATTTTAAGCTACCGTATTTTCCGGCGTATAAGACGACCTTTTACACCGGAATTACAAATTACAAAACCGGGGGTCATCTTATACGCCGGGTTAAGCAGCTGCTCGCTCAATATCAGCCCGCGGGGCGCTCTCTAACGCTGTATGTGATCTGTATTCTGTATTCTGCGCCGCTCAGCCAATCCGGATGCACTCTGTTGATGACAGAGCATGCTAAGCCTGCTCGGATTGGAGTAATAATCTCTGCCAATTCGAGCACGCTTACCATGCTCTGTCATCAACACAGTGCATCAGGATTGGCTGATCGGCGCAAATACAGACTACATACAGCCTTACATAGCACCTGCCGGCGGCAGCATTTTCGTTTTTAAAGGGCATTACATACAGCCTTACAAAGCACCCGGCGGCGGTGGCGGCCTCCTCCTCTTCGTTTTAAAAGGCATTACTACCGCAGAAGGGGGTCGCCTAATATGGTGAGTAGACCAGAAAACCACCATTTTCAGTGGTAAATTAGGGGGTTGTCTCATATGCTGAGTCGTCTTATAGACCGGCAAATACAGTACTTAAAAATAAACATGGCTTTTAAACTGGTATTCTGATCCCCAAAGAAGTAGTACAACAGTATTTCAGTTATGATAGTATGGCCCTAATGTGGCTCTTTTTTATCTTTTTCCTTGGCTTTGACATGCCTGGTGTATAGCAACAAACTGTTTTTTTTTTTTCTGACCAGAGTAAACTTTAAACCTTGACATTTCTGGCCACGGTAAGCAATAAACCTTCATGTGAAACCTTTCTTTGAATTGAAAATATCAGTTCCTGTTTTTCTTTTTATTTCCTGGTTCCAGAAAGATGACCCTTCTGACACTTCTTTTTAGGGTATCTAATCAGACCTGTTTCGCTTTTTACATTTGTAAAGTTCCTTGATTCTGTTTGTTCATACATTTAGTGTTTCATTGTAGAACTGCAGTTGCACTAATATATTACTTGCATGCCATTTAGCAATTGTTTAATTTATATTCATCTTATGTATCATTGACGTCTATTAGGAATTGACAAGGGAGCTCTTAATGTAAAAGAGGGATTCAATCAGGCAAAGTACGATAATGAAGCAGGGATGAATAGTGCTGTGTATATGGAAATGGCACCATGTACACATAATAACAATTAAAAATGACTAACAAGAAGATAAACAAAGTGCAGCAATTACTGGAAAGAAATTATATCTGTTAAACCAGATTTTTGCTCACAAAAAACTGTTTCAGCGCTAAAACCAAAACAGGATTTTCTTGTAGAAAATGGTCATTATATGCTTGAATCCACCCAGCAGCTCCATAGGAAACAAGCACCAGGAGTGGTGCCAGGAAAGTCATACACAAAAATCCCAAACAAAATGAACACTTGTAAGATGTAATAGTATCACTGTGCATTAGTCCTCTTCGCTGTCCCAGTCACATGATTTGACAAAGGGTCATGCCCAAATGCTTTGTCATTACGACAGCTTCGACCTTTCCACACTAGCCATGCTTGCGCTCCAGCCCGACCTCACTTTGACTTGCGTGACTCCGAGTGGATGACATCACACTCGGGACACCAGTCTCCAGACACAGGTTCGCACCCAGTGGGTCATTGACTCCCCCGACCCAGCTCCCCACACAATGGGATATCCCCACCACCTGCACCTGGCATCGCTGTCTTTGGTCACCACAACACCAGCAGAAATACAGTGTTACTATTACATTTGACAAGGGGTCCTCCAAGCAGTCATTTTGTTTGGAATTTTTGTTTACACCAGATTTATTTTGATTTTATTTTGATTTAAAAAAAAATCTACTTGGGAAATATGCAAATATGTAAATTCAGAATACTGTAAATTTAACAGTTCTTGGGTTTGCTAATCAGGATAACTTTATTTGCCATGTAATAATATTTTTATCTCACCTCTCTGAAGAGTTCATTGTTAAAAAGGAATTGCAACGTAACAATAACTACTCTTAAAACTGCTCCTTCCCTTCCTCCTAACACCTATGCTAAGTAACTTTTGCAGGAAAGTGTATATACTGTTCTTACCTATGTAGCACTACCCCTGAAGGAGCTGCTGGTTTAGATTTTGGGTTTGCACATTACCTCTCTGTTCGTTGTCTAGGGAGAGATGTCTGTAGTAATTGGAATGTCCACACAAGATGTATAGAGAGAGTGGGGAGGGAAGGTTCAGGTACGCAGTACAGAATGCACAATAGTTCTCAGAATTCCAATTTTCGCCACTCAGTCCTGAATGGGTATTGCTCACTCGGATAAACCCCTCTCACATGGCCTAGCAGCCGGGATGACACATGGATAGCACAGAAACAGTCTCTGCCACTGACCGTTTAAGTGCACAAAATGAATATTCAGGAATCCTCTGCCACAAGAATTTCCTGAATTTCTTGCCTTACAACCAAAGGACCTTTAAACCATACCAACGGGCTGTAAGGTATTGTAGGTTAGCAGTGCATCCTTCAAGAAGTTACAGGTCGTCCCCTGGCTTCCTTCATTGAGTGGCTTCCTCCTGCAAGACATACAGCACAGGATCACCTCCAATGCATAGGCTCCAGCCAGGATAACTGGGTCTACTTTACAAGAACACAGTTTCGGACCAGCATGGTCTCGAGACCGAAATCACACACACCCACCTCGCGCCAGGAGGGCCACGAGGCGAAGGACCCCGAGAAACTGCGCCTGCCCCTTAAGTATCCCCTTCCCAGCATGCACAGCGGGGCCACCACTCCCACTGTACTGCTGCCGAGGAGGGACACTCAATACACCATGGTACACCTGAGTTTCAACATGGGCCTGAAAGTGGCAACGCCACCCACAGGCAACAAAGGAAAAATACTACCAGGCAGTACCACAGTCAGAACAGAGGCAAATGTATACACAATTTAACAGGTCTGGGTCCAACTATTGGCCCAGACATCCCCTAAATTTGAAATAGCGCCCCCATCTTTGGGAGCAGGGCACTACACCTATTTTAGGCCGCTCTGGTATGGTCATAGTTGTATCAGCCAGCATGGCTTCAGGGAGAGGGTGTTAAGAGACTTTTTTAGAAGCATTGTCATGCGTTAACAGTGACAGGCACTATTTTTATTATTGTGAATTTAAACATGTGCATTTTGGCACACTTGCGTAAAAATAAATGTCTGACACTAATAGCAACCTAACATAAACCCTAAACTAACCCCTATCACTAAAGATGAGTAAACATTCTACAGTTTTTTTTCGTGCAACCCGCTGGATTGCACGAAAAAAACCTGTTGAAATAACTGACATTCATAACACTTTTTTCTCCCGATAACTAGGGATGGCAGCTGACCAGAAATAGAACCTGAGTGTTGTACAGAGTTGACAGGCAATATTAGAAACAGGGATAAATGTAGGCATTGACAATTTTAAGTTGTCAACCTCAGAAATAGGTATGCAAGAGCTAACATGGACTGGAGCTTGTGGCTAGGTGAGTGGAGTTGGCCTGATCACAGCTAAATAGTGAGCTTTAAGGATGGCATGGTGGGCATCATGTCCTTCATGTTGTCCCATTAAGTCATTGGGCGCCATGTGCCGAGTCACATGAGAGGCCTACCTTGCACTGGTTCTTCTGGCCTTCATTAGGCACTTTGTACAGGGTCACTTTATACACACACTTGGGGTACCGTTCCTTTGCTCTGTCTTCATCAATGCCTTGGGACCAGGCTTAGGCTCCCACGGGGGAATACTGGACCTTAAAGTAGTTCTAAATGCAGAACGTTTTTGATCTTTTTTTATGCAATAAGATAAAAAAATATATTCCGTGTGCAGCAGTCACGCTCAGCCCACCTAATAGCCAAATCTTGATCCAGCAATGTTGCATGAGAGACTCGGCTGCCTAGGACTCTTCCTGCTGATTGGCTGAGACACACAGTGGGTATGTAAACAATAAAAGAGGGTGCCAAATCAGTATATGTAAAATTTCAAATGCAATTTATTCAGTATCACTTACATGTACTCACTGCTGTGAGCTGTATACAGGGCTAGTATGGTATGCTCAGCTGGAAGGCAGCGATCTTGATGGACTGAAAACAATTGCAGACACAAGCCAGGACCCGCCGAGGAGAAAGCAAGTGGTGTCCTGGGCTTTCACACATGCCACTGGAGGTGAGTCTACAGGCAGGCAGAATGAAAAATGGGTTGGGCCGCAATGCGTTTCTGAGACCCCGCCATTGACTCTCACTGCTGTCAATCAAAGCCAGTGAGCCAATGAGGAGAGAGAGGGGGCAGGGCTGAGCTGAGGCTCTGTGTCTGAATACAAAATACAAAAACATATTTTGGAGGCACACCCTAAAATGCGTTTAGATTCAAGATGGTGCAGCTACAAGACCAACAAACAGTACAAAACAGATTGTAGAGCACACATTCAAAAATTACATTTATCCTGCAAGGATAGTTAAAAACACCTGAACATATTTTCAAAAAATACGGGGGTTTGGTCACACTATATGGTCATATAGTGCTAAGCCCACTTACTGTGACAAAGTTTACTGCGTTCTTAAATCTAAACGCATTTTAGGGTGTGCCCCCCAAATATGTTTTTGAAAATTGTATTGACCCTGACCATTTTTTTTTTTGGGCTGGAGCACCCCTCCCCCTCCTCATTACCTTATTATTAGAGGCCACCAGTGCATAGAAGGAATCCCTTCAGTTCTCCTACACGAGTTTGGCTCCCATGGTTGAGACGCAAGGATCTTTCATTCTATAACTAGGGTGGGACCCACTAATTTGGGGTACTTTGTCACAGTAAGTGGGCTTAGCACTATGACCATATAGTGTGACCAAACCCCATATTTTTTTTTAATATGTTAAGGTGTTTTTAACTAGCCTTGCAGGATAAAAGTCATTCTTGAATGTGTGCGCTATAATCTGTTTTGTATTGTGTCCGTGTCTGAATGGACACACATAGCATTGGCTCAGGTGCCCCCATAACAAGCTGCTTGCTGTGGGGGCTTTTAGCAGAAGGAGGATCTGGGCTGCTCTGTGCAAAACCACTGCACAGAGCAGGTAAGTATTACATGTTTGCTATTTTTAAATAAATAATAAAAAACAAGACTTTTTATCACTTTAAGGTGAGCCTCTAGTCTTAGAGATGACTGTACACCATGTACACTGACACTGTAAATGTTCTCCAGTTAACTATCGATTCCCTGTGCCAATGTACACCTTCTCAATAATGTGCATTTAGGAAGGACACGCTGAGCCAATGTCTACATAGACCTGTCCAGTGTTTTCCACTACTTATCCCAAGTAGCAGGCCCCACCATGCACTCTTCAAAGGGCTCCACACGTGCACTCAACTTAACTCTAGAACCTGCGTACCCACGTATGGGAGATAGACCATTGGTAGAAAGAGTGCGGACATCTCCCTTGCTGCTAGAGACCATGGGGCTGATTTACTAATGAATCTGCGCTGCGCCGGTACATGCCTTAATTAGTGCGCTGGATGAATCCCTAATTAGGCGCATGAACCGGCGGCAGCAGCAGCGCGATGTGATTGATAAGTAAAGCCGCCGCCGAACTCCCTGTATAAGTCTATGGGGGGAAATCTTAATAGTGAATTTTAAAGGCTAATCTGCAAGTTTTGTCCTAAAAAGTGTTTGGGGACCTCAGTCCTGCCCCAGGGGACATGTACCAATGCTTTTTTTATTTTTTAAAACGGCCGTTTTTTCGGGAGCAGTGATTTTAATAATGCTAAAAGTGCAATAATAAAAGTGTAATTTTTCTTTTAAATTTCGTACCATGGGGGGCTCTAATGTCAGCATGTGAAAAAGCGCATGTTTCCCGTGGTTAGAACTGTCTCTGCACAAAATGTCATTTTTCAAAGGAAAAAAGCCATTTAAAACTGACTCGCGGCTATAATGAATTGTCGGCTCCCGGCAATTGCAGGAGAATTTATTCATTAAAAAAAGGAAAAAAAAAGCGTGGGGGTCCCCCCAAATTCAATAACCAGACCCTTTAGGTCTGGTATGGATATTAAGGGGAACCCCGCCGTCAATTTTAAAAAAAAAATGACGTGGGGTTCCCCCAAATATCCATAACCAGACCCTTCGGGTCTGGTGTGGAATTTAAGGGGGAACTCCACTCCAAATTAAAAAAAAAATGGCGTGGAGTCCCCCTAAAATCCACACCAGACCCCTTATCCGAGCACGTTGACCTGGCCGGCCGCAGAAAAGAGGGGGGGACAGAGCGCGGCCCCCCCCTCTCCTGAACCGCACCAGGCCACATGCCCTCAACATTGGGAGGGTTGTTTTGGGGTGCCCCCCAAAACAACCTTGTCCCCATGTTGATGAGGACAAGGGTCTCTTCCCCACAACCCTTGCCCGGTGGTTGTGGGGGTCTGCGGGCAGGAGGCTTATCGAAATCTGGAAGACCCCTTTTAACAAAGGGGCCCCCCAGATCCCGGCCCCCCCCCTGTGTGAAATGGTAATGGGGTACCTTGTACCTCTACCATTTCACGAGTAAAAAAAATGTAAAGGGTTAAAAAAGACAAGAGCCGGTTTTGGACAAGTCCTTTATTATCTTCTTTCTTCTTTCCTTCGGGTTTCTTCTTCCTCCTCCTTCTTCTTCCTCTGCTTCTGTCTTGGGTCTTCTATTCCCGCATCTTGCCCGGCGTGTTCTTCCATCTTCTGTTCCTCCCGCTGTCCTTCTCGTCCGCATCTTCTTCTCCTTCTTGTTCTTCTTCGCCGGAGCGGCCGCTTCCAATTGAAATCCCCGCTGTCTGCCGGACCACGCCCCCCCTCTGACGCCACGGGCAAGCTCTTAGGAGTGTGCTGCAAGTGCGTCCGAGGGGGGCGTGGTCACAAGTGAGAGGGCGGGCAATTCAATTTGAAGCTCGTGCGCGGCTTTTTCTTTGCCAGAGTCGCCGCTTCCAATTGAATTGCCCGCTTTCTGGAACATGTGACCACGCCCCCCTCTGACGCACTGGCACCACACGGGGACTTTCCTAAGAGCTCGCCCGTGGCGTCAGAGGGGGGGGCGTGGTCCGGCAGACAGCGGGGATTTCAATTGGAAGCGGCCGCTCCGGCGAAGAAGAAGAAGGAGAAGATGCGGACGAGAAGGACAGCGGAAGAAGATGGAAGAACACGCCGGGCAAGATGCGGGAATAGAAGACCCAAGACAGAAGCAGAGGAAGAAGAAGGAGGAGGAAGAAGAAACCCGAAGGAAAGAAGAAAGAAGATAATAAAGGACTTGTCAAAAACCGGCTCTTGTCTTTTTTTACACTGACACTTTTTTTTTACTCGTGAAATGGTAGAGGTACAAGGTACCCCATTACCATTTCACACAGGGGGGGGGTCGGGATCTGGGGGGCCCCTTTGTTAAAGGGGTCTTCCAGATTTCGATAAGCCTCCTGCCCGCAGACCCCCACAACCACCGGGCAAGGGTTGTGGGGAAGAGACCCTTGTCCTCATCAACATGGGGACAAGGTGTTTTGGGGGGCACCCCAAAACACCCTCCCAATGTTGAGGGCATGTGGCCTGGTGCGGTTCAGGAGAGGGGGGGGGGCCGCGCTCTGTCCCCCCCTCTTTTCTGCGGCCGGCCAGGTCAACGTGCTCGGATAAGGGGTCTGGTGTGGATTTTAGGGGGGACTCCACGCCATTTTTTTTTTTAATTTGGAGTGGAGTTCCCCTTAAATTCCACACCAGACCCGAAGGGTCTGGTTATGGATATTTGGGGGACCCCCACGTCATTTTTTTTTAAAAATTGATGGCGGGGTTCCCCTTAATATCCATATCAGACCTGAAGGGCCTGTAATGGAATTTGGGGGGACCCCCACGTCATTTGAATAATTTTTTTTAAATTCGTACCATGGGGGGGGGGGGGATGTCAGCAGGTGAATAAAGTGCACTTTTCTGCGGTTAGAAATATGTCTTTGCACAAAATGACATTCTGAAAAAAAAAAAAAAAAAAAAAAAAAAGCCATTTAAAACTGACTCGCGGCAATAATGAATTGTCGGCTCCGGCAATTGCAGGAGAATTCATTCATTAAAAAAACGAAAAAATAAAGCGTGGGGGTCCCCCCAAATTCAATAACCAGACCCTTTAGGTCTGGTATGGATATTAAGGGGAACCCCGCCGTCAATTTTAAAAAAAAAATGACGTGGGGTTCCCCCCAAATATCCATAACCAGACCCTTCAGGTCTGGTGTGGAATTTAAGGGGAACTCCACCCCAAATAAAAAAAAATGGCGTGGAGTCCCCCTAAAATCCACACCAGACCCCTTATCCGAGCACGTTGACCTGGCCGGCCGCAGAAAAGAGGGGGGGACAGAGCGCGCCCCCCCCCCTCTCCTGAACCGCACCAGGCCACATGCCCTCAACATTGGGAGGGTGTTTTGGGGTGCCCCCCAAAACACCTTGTCCCCATGTTGATGAGGACAAGGGTCTCTTCCCCACAACCCTTGCCCGGTGGTTGTGGGGGTCTGCGGGCAGGAGGCTTATCGAAATCTGGAAGACCCCTTTAACAAAGGGGCCCCCCAGATCCCAACCCCCCCCCTGTGTGAAATGGTAATGGGGTACCTTGTACCTCTACCATTTCACGAGAAAAAAAAAGTGTCAGTGTAAAAAAAGACAAGAGCCGGTTTTTGACAAGTCCTTTATTATCTTCTTTCTTCTTTCCTTCGGGTTTCTTCTTCCTCCTCCTTCTTCTTCCTCTGCTTCTGTCTTGGGTCTTCTATTCCCGCATCTTGCCCGGCGTGTTCTTCCATCTTCTTCCGCTGTCCTTCTCGTCCGCATCTTCTCCTTCTTCTTCTTCGCCGGAGCGGCCGCTTCCAATTGAAATCCCCGCTGTCTGCCGGACCACGCCCCCCCTCTGACGCCACGGGCAAGCTCTTAGGAAAGTCCCCGTGTGGTGCCAGTGCGTCAGAGGGGGGCGTGGTCACATGTTCCAGAAAGCGGGCAATTCAATTGGAAGCGGCGACTCCTGGCAAAGAAAAAGCCGCGCACGAGCTTCAAATTGAATTGCCCGCCCTCTGACATGTGACCACGCCCCCCTCTGACGCACTTGCAGCACACTCCTAAGAGCTTGCCCGTGGCGTCAGAGGGGGGGCGTGGTCCGGCAGACAGCGGGGATTTCAATTGGAAGCGGCCGCCTCCGGCGAAGAAGAACAAGAAGGAGAAGAAGATGCGGACGAGAAGGACAGCGGGAGGAACAGAAGATGGAAGAACACGCCGGGCAAGATGCGGGAATAGAAGACCCAAGACAGAAGCAGAGGAAGAAGAAGGAGGAGGAAGAAGAAACCCGAAGAAAAGAAGAAAGAAGATAATAAAGGACTTGTCAAAAACGGCTCTTGTCTTTTTTAACCCTTTACATTTTTTTTTACTCGTGAAATGGTAGAGGTACAAGGTACCCCATTACCATTTCACACAGGGGGGGGGCCGGGATCTGGGGGGCCCTTTGTTAAAGGGGTCTTCCAGATTTCGATAAGCCTCCTGCCCGCAGACCCCCACAACCACCGGGCAAGGGTTGTGGGGAAGAGACCCTTGTCCTCATCAACATGGGGACAAGGTGTTTTGGGGGGCACCCCAAAACACCCTCCCAATGTTGAGGGCATGTGGCCTGGTGCGGTTCAGGAGAGGGGGGGGGCCGCGCTCTGTCCCCCCTCTTTTCTGCGGCCGGCCAGGTCAACGTGCTCGGATAAGGGGTCTGGTGTGGATTTTAGGGGGGACTCCACGCCATTTTTTTTTTAATTTGGAGTGGAGTTCCCCTTAAATTCCACACCAGACCTGAAGGGTCTGGTTATGGATATTTGGGGGAACCCCACGTCATTTTTTTTTAAAATTGATGGCGGGGTTCCCCTTAATATCCATACCAGACCTAAAGGGTCTGGTTATTGAATTTGGGGGGACCCCCACGCTTTTTTTTGGTGTTTTTAATGAATGAATTCTCCTGCAATTTCCAAGGAGCTGACAATTCATTATTGCCGCGAGTCAGTTTTAAATGGCTTTTTTCCTTCAGAATGTCATTTTTTCACATGCTGACATTACACCCAGGGCCGCCATCAGGGGGGTACAGGCAGTACACCTGCAGGGCCGCCATTAGGGGGGTACAGGCATTACACCGCCCGGGGGTCCCCAGGGGCCCGGATGGGAACCACCCTAAAACAAAAAAAAATTTTTTTTTATTTTTTTATTTTTTTTAAGGGCTCCGAAGGTCCCCAGGGGCCCGGAGGCCACTAAGGGCCCCAGATGGCAAGCCCTTTTTTTAAATAAAATATATATATTTAAAAAAATATATATATTTTTTTAATATATTTTTTTTTTTTTTTTTTAAGGAAAGGGCCCAGAGGTCCCCAGGGCCCTGGAAGGCTACCCCCTTGTTTTTTTTTACTTTTTTCGATAAATGTTATATTTAAAAAATATATATATATGTATTTTCTCTCTTTTTATTTTTATTTTATAAAGAGCACAGAGGTCCCCAGGGCCCCGGATGGCTACCCCCCTTTTTTATATATATTTTTCTTTATTTCTTATTTCTGTCAAAATTTTTGTAAAGGGCCCCCCCGCTCCTCAATTTGTGGCACCACCCCCCCCCCCCGCTTCTCAATTTCATGCGGCAGCACCCCCCCCCCCCCGGTTCTTCTGCTCCAGGGGGCCCATGCCTGAAGCTGTGTAAGGGGCCCCAAAATTCATGATGGCGGCCCTGTACACCTGTAAGGGGCCCGGGGGTCCGGAGGTGCCCAGATGCCTGGAGGCCCCCCAGCGCCCCAGATGGTAACCCCCCTCTTTTTTTTTTTGTATATATATTTGTTAGTTGGTTTTTGTAGGATTTTTTATTAAAGGGCCAATTTTTGGAATTTAATATTTTTTTAGCAGTCTGGAGGTCCCCAGGGCCCCGGGTGGCAACCCCCCAAATTTGTTGTTATTAAAGGGCCAATGTTTTGTTTTAGGGGTCTGGAGGTCCCCAGTGGCCCGGAGATCCCCAGGGCTCCAGATGACAACCCCCCACCTTTACAAAAAAAAACAAAAAAAAAAAAATTATATATTTTTTGGTTATTTTTTTAAACATATATATATATAATATAATTTTGAAAGCTCCCAGAGGGCCCCAGATGACAACCTTTTTGCTTCTAAAAATGTTATAAACATTTTCCCCAGGTTTGTTACTTTTTACTTTAATTTCTTTTTTAAAGTGTATTTTGTGCGTGAAGTCGAGAGAGAGGAGCTGGACTTGCAATCGCCATCCTTCTCCATGCCCCCGGGTGGCAATGGTGGGTGTGAGGGGGGCCTGTCCCCGATGGGACAGAGGGACTCCCCCTATGAAGGAGTGTAGCCCACCCAGCCAGCCCTGTAGGTCCTTCGCCTCCCTTTATTTTAGGAGACCTCATGGCCAAAGTGTGTGCAAGTGTGGTGTTTTTTTTTTGGGGGGGGGGGTGGGCATACTAAGCACAGGCGTACCTTGCATAGCACACCCCACCGGGACACCCAAACTCAATTCACATGTAGCCGAGACCGGGATCCGAACCCTTGGCTGCAGAGGTGAACGGCTTGTCAGCGCAGTGCCATTCACGTTGAGCCACCACAGCTCCCACCCAATGTTATTTTTTTTTTTGATTTTTGGTAGTTATTTTTTATTAAAGGGCCCAGAGCTCCCAAGGCAACCCCCTTTTTTATTATTTTATATATGTAGATATTGTAATTTATTTTTCATTAAAGAGCCCAGAAGTTTCTTTTTATTAAAGGGCCCAGTGGTCCCCAGGGCCCCCGGATGGCTACCACCCTTTTTAATATATATTTTTCTATATGTATTTTTTGGTAAAGGAACCCCCCGCTTATCAAATTGCGGCAGCCCCCCCCCCTTCTTAATATCAGGCGGCACCCCCCCCCCCCTATTCTCTGCTCCAGGGGGCCCATGCCTGAAGCTGTGTAAGGGGCCCCATAATTCCTGATGGCGGCCCTAATTGCCTCCCCCCCCCCATGGTACGAAATTTCAAGGAATTTTTCACTTTTATTGTTGCACTTTAACCACTTCCATACCGCGCCTATTCTGGCACTTCTCTCCTTCATGTAACAATTATATTTTCTTCCTTGAAACTTACTCAGGACCCCCAAACATTATATATATTTTATTAACAAACACCCTAGGGAATAAAGTGGCGGCCATTTTTTCGGACACATTTCCAACAGTATTTGTGCCAAAAATTTTAAAACGTTTTTTTTTTTTTTTTGGCTTTCAAAAAAAATACCTGTTTCATGAATGACAAAATAAGAAAGCAGTAAAGCTAGCCCAATTTTTAGGGATAAGGTAAAAGATGATGTTCCCCGAGTAAATAGATACCTAACTTGTCACGCTTTCATATTGCGCACACTCATGGAATGGCGCTAAACTTCGTTATTAAAAATCTCCATAGGCAACGCTTGACTTTTTTTCTCAGGTTACCACTTTTGAGTTACAGAGGAGGTCTAGTGCTAAAATTATTGCTCTCGCTCTAACGCACGCTATGATACCTCACATGTGGGGTTTGAAGGATGTTTACATATGTGGGTGGGACTTGCATGCGTGTTCGCTTCTGAGTGCGAGCTACTAGGGACAGGAGCATTTAAATTCCTTTGTTATTTTATTTTTTTACTTAATATTTTAATTTTTGCACTTGTTTGTCCCTTTGTTTGTATTATTTTTCACTTTTCTTCCTATTACAAGGAATGTAAACATCCCTTGTAATAGGACTAGTGTGTGACAGGTCCTCTTTATAGAGAAAGGCGGGGTCAATTAGACCCCACATCTGTCCTCCAGGCTGGAAAGCATGTAATTGGTTTAAAAAAAAACATCTCATGCTTTCAGCTGCAATCATGTTCGTTCAGCACAGTAGCGTAGTGTGTAGCATGTTCACCTAGCAGCAAAAGGGTTGCTGGTTCGAATCCCGCCCGTGACACTATCTGCCTGGAGTTTGCATGTTCTCCCTGTGCGGGTTTCCTCCCACAATCTAAAAACATGCTGTAAATTGGATCCTGTCTAAATAAGCCCTAATATGCAGTAGGATATTTAGGTTTTGTGCTTCCTAGGCCTGACCAAATTTTGGCACCCCCCTAATAGAAAAATGACCCACCCTTCCTGTCAAGGCCACACCCTGTTTTTTTATGACCCACCCAGGAATTTTCAGGGGACACACACAAGTTCTGTGGGGGGGGGGGGGGGGGGAGACCCTTAATTTGCCTAGTTTTTCGATCACTTCCTGTTTGGCTATGGGGCAGGAAGTGAAGGCCAATCTCCCCAAACGGACAGGGATAATACAAAATAAACTGACAGAGCTTCTAACCCCCCCCCCCAACTCTATCCAAAATGAAAGAAATCCAAAAAATAAAAGTGATGATTATTGTTCCAGTTTAACCCCAAATTTCAGATCATTTTATTGAGAGGCTTAAGAAAATATAACCATGCCAATAGGCCACGATCCAGCGTTGCTAATATGTATGAATGTGTGTTAGGGACCCCCACAAACACCACCCAATGTTAAATCAACTATTTTCTTGTTTGTTTTGGGGATGCCTGCACCCCTGATAGGGTAAAGACACCTCACAAATGTTGTCACTTTCTACTTAATTCATTCACTTCCTGCCACACAGCCAAACAGGAAGTGAGGGAAACACCTGAGTAATGTTTTGTTGGGGACACACAGATCAATATAAATAGTTTCCCATTTTGGAAATGGCATTTTGCTGTGTACACCCCAAATTAGTAGGAATCTTGGACTTTAAGGCAAATCCACTTTGCACTACAAGTGGACAAGCAAGGAAGAAAACTCAAAACTTGGCGGGATTGGAAGTAAAAACCATCAGTGCTTCCCTTCTGATTTTCATTGCCTACGCTTCTACTGCAGAGCGGCTTTGCCTTTACTAAACCCCAAAATAACTAATCATTTGGGGTGTACACTGCAGTGCAATTTGCTTAATGGTGACACTAGTTAGATTGACCTGTGTCCCAAAGAAAAGACCATTGGTAGGGTTTTAACCTCACTTCCTGTTCAGCTGTGTGACAGGAAGTGAAGCCAATTTTAGGAAAAGGGACACAAAGCCCAACCTAAAAACACTAGCAGGGGTTCTAACACTCAATTGGCTTCCCTCAAACAACCCACAATTAGAATAGGATTGTCTTGTGCTAGTTTCAAGCACAGCGCTGTAAATCAGCACTTCAAGCCTGTCCACCAATACACCACCCCCCCCCAACAGTCCTTGTTTGCAGGTTTTCCTTCATCTTGCACATGTGCTTTAAAAAGTCAGTCTGGACATCAGTTCTAGGAAACAATACTTACCGCTTTGTCCTTCCTTTTCTGGTGACTAAACATTTCATGCATACACACCAGGAAAGAGCTTAGAGACAAATCACACTTGATGGTTTAGGCCCAAACTAGTTCAGCTGCAGCGGGAAATGAATAGCAGAAAAAAAAAAAACAAACTTCAAAACTTCAAATTTGAAAGTAATTTTATTGGTCCACAAAACAAGGAAAGCAAAAAAACAAAAAATTACAAATAAAACACACCAAAAATATATAAAAACACCTAAAAACAAAAAAGACCAACGTTTTATTTCACAGTCATTGGAAAATAAATCATGCTTTTGAAATAACAGGATAGACCCACAGGATTAAAACATTAGTCATTAACATCTTGAGAAACATTTAGCAAAATTATGTAGCAGAGAAAACATCAAAAAATACAAAACTTGCTCCAAAACATCTCTGTTTCACTCCGCCATTCCTTCCAGCCAGCAAATCTGCCCCCTCTGAGGGGCAGCTGACCACGTGCGTATCCACGCTTTTTATAACATGTGTGCTAATGAACCAATTGGAAACACATGAAGAAATGAGAAGTCTAGTTTGTGTGTGCACTTGGAACTGCTTACACCTGTTAAGGATGTCCTTAAATTACTAAGCCAAAAAAGAGCTTTCTGAGCATGCTCAGAAAGATGCAAGTCATTTTCAGGATGAAACTTCCAACTTCTTTTTCTAACTGTTCGAGCATGCCCAGTTCACTCGAAATGCAGTACCAGAATCAAATCTGCAATGGCGGATGAAAGCATTAGAGGTGTTTAATTTTTTGGGGTCCCAAGAAGTGATGCTTTACAAGCTGAACGGGAGGTCTTATAGAATTTTTACGTAACAAACCTAAATAGTAATAATTTAAAAGCCCCTGTCCCTAGTAGCTCGCAGTCAGAAGCGAACAAGCAGCATTTTTATTGTTTCCGGTTACCAGTTTAGATTTACAGATGAGGTCTAGTGCTATAAATATTCCTCTTGCTGTTACGCACGCTATGATACCTCACATGTGTGGTTTGAAGAATGTTTCCATATATGGGGGCGGGCCTTAAATGTGTAAGCCCCGCCCACATATTGAACCCCCGTTCAAACCCCACATGTGAGGTATCATAGCGTACGTTAGAGCGAGAGCAATACTTTTAGCACTAGACCTCCTCTGTAAATCTAAACTGGTAACCTGAAACACATAAAAAAGCGTTGCCTATGGGTATTTTCAAGTACTGAAGTTTGGCGCCATTCCATGAGTGTGTGCAATATTAAAGTGTAACATGTTGGGTATCTATTTACTCGGTGTAACATCATCTTTCACATTATGGCCATAAATTGGGCTAACTTTAGTGTATTCTTAATTTGTAACCACTTGAGCCCCAGAGCATATTACTGGTCACTGACGGGGCCATTTTTTGCATTTCAACACTGCGTCATTTTGACTGACAATTGCGTGGTTGTTCGACGTGGCCCCAAAAAAATTGGGCGTCCTCATCCTCCCCCCCCCCCCCCTAAAAATTTTTTTTTTTTTTTTTTGTTGGTGGTATTTGATCACCTCTGCGTTTTTTCTTATTTTTGCTTGACCCAAAAATATAGCGACAATTTGGTAACTAAAAAAACATCTTTTTTACGGTTTGCTATAATAAATCTCCCCAAAATATATTCAAAAAATGTTTGCCCTCAGTTTAGGCCGATAAGTATTCTTGGACATCTTTTTGGTTGCAAAAAATCACAATAAGCGTTTGATTGGTTTGGGCAAAAGTTCTAAGTAGGGGTTGGTCTTATGGGTTTTTTTTTTGGAATAATTTTTTGTTTTACTAGTAATGGTGGCTATCATTGTTTTTTCTGTCTAATGCGACATTGTGGCGGACACATTTTTGTGAGATTTGGCATTTTTGTAGCGAGCAATGGTATATAAATGCATTGCTTACTATAAAAATGACACTGGCAGGGAAGGGGTTAACACTAGGGGCGCGGAAGGGGTTGAATATGTTACCTGGGTGTGTTCTAACTGTAAAGGGGGTGGGACTGTGTAGGGGAAATGACAGATCGCTGTTCATACATTGTAGGGACAGACGAGCAGGCATTCCCCCCCCCCCTGACAGGACCGGGATAAAGGGGAACTCCACCCCAAATTACAAAAAAAAACGGCGTGGGGGTCCCCCTTCAGGTGCACAACAGGCTCTTAGATTTGATCTGGAACATAAGGGGTTAAACCCACGCCAAAAAACGGCGTGGGGTTCCCCCTCAGATCCAGACCAAACCCTTCTCCCAGGCACGCAGTCTGGCCGGACAGGAATGGGGGTGGGGACGACGCGAGCGCCCCCCCCCCCTCCTGAGCCGTACCAGACCACATGCCCTCGACATGGGGGAGTGTGTGCTGTGGGGGAGGGGGGCACTGCCCCCCCACCCCAAAGCACTCTTGTCCCCATGTCGAAAGGGACAAGAGCCTCTTCCCGACAACCCTGGCCGTTGGTTGTCGGGGTATGCGGGCGGGGGGCTTATCAGAATCTGAGAGCCCCCTATATTAAGGGGGCCCCCAGATTCTGGCCACCCCACCCTATGTGAATGAGTATGGGGTACATCGTACCCCTACCCATTCACCGGGTGGAAAAGTGTAAACACCAAAAAAAACACACAGAAAAAAATAATTTATTAGTCAGCTCCGGGGGTCTTCTGCCGGGACCCCCCACCACCAGCCCATTGGGCCCCGGGCTTCGCCGTCTTCTGCCGGGGGGGGGACACCCACCGATGATCTCCGCCATGTCCAGCCAGGCCCCCACCCCAAAATAAGCTCTTTCACATTCCGGGGGGGCCGGCCGAAAAAAAGCAGAGAACAACGGGGGCGGAGCCCCTCGGTCTTCCAGACGTTTTCTGCCGGGGGGGCTCCAGCCCCGCACCGGTCTTCGCCGCCGCCTTCCGCCGGGGGGGGACACCCACCGATGCTCTCGGCCATGTTCGGCCAGGCCCCCTACCCCAAATCAAGCTCTTTTACATCCGGGGGGGGCCGGCGGAAATGGCGGAGAACAACGGGGACGAAACCCCTCCTCGGTCTTTCGCCTTCCGCCGGGGGGGTACACCTACCCCCCCCCCCGGTCTTCGCCGCCGCCTTCCGCCGGGGAGAGAGACACCCACCGATGCTCTCCGCCATGTTCGGCCAGGCCCCCTACCCCAAATCAAGCTCTTTTACATCCGGGGGGGGCCGGCGGAAATGGCGGAGAACAACGGGGGCGTCGCCACTCCTCGGTCTTCTAGCCGTCTTCTGCCGGGGGGGGGAAACACCCACCCATGCTCTCCGCCATGCTCGACTGTGCCCCCACCCCAAAATGAAGCTCTTTTACATCCGGGGGGGGGGCCGGCCGAAAACAGCGGAGAACAACGGGGGTGTCGCCCCACCTCGGGCTCCTCCGCTTCTGCCTGGCTCCTCCCAGGGCTTCTTTCGCCGTCTTCCGCCGGAGGGCGCCACTCTCCGGGCTTCTCGACGTTGTCTTCCGCCGCGGGGGCCAGGCCTTCTTCTTTGCCGCCCCCTTCGATTTTTTCGGCCTGGACGGGGGTCGCACATCCCATCCAGGACTTGGACGTGGCGGGCTTCTCGTCGCCGTCTTCTGCCGCTGCCCCCTTCACCACGAAGCTCCGTGCTTGTTTGATGAGGGCAGCGGGCTTCCGTCGTCTTCTCCGGGGCGAGGGTCGTACATCCCACCCCGGATTTCGTCGCCGTCTTCTGCCGCTGCCCCCTTCACCACGAAGCTCCGTGCTTGTTTGATGAGGGCAGCGGGCTTCCGTCGCAGTCTTCCGCCGCGGGGTGACACTCGCGGGCTTCTTCTTCCATTCGATGTTGACACGGCGAGGTCCGGCGCTGAAATGCCTTCTGAGCGGCGGGCAAGGACTTATATTGGCATTGGGCGTGGGCGTGGTTATGCCAACATGTGACCTTAACCCATGTGACAGTGATGTCACGTCACATCACTGTCACATGGGTTAAGGTCACATGTTGGCATAACCACGCCCACGCCCAATGCCAATATAAGTCCTTGCCCGCCGCTCAGAAGGCATTTCAGCGCCGGACCTCGCCGTGTCAACATCGAATGGAAGAAGAAGCCCGCGAGTGTCACCCCGCGGCGGAAGACTGCGACGGAAGCCCGCTGCCCTCATCAAACAAGCACGGAGCTTCGTGGTGAAGGGGGCAGCGGCAGAAGACGGCGACGAAATCCGGGGTGGGATGTACGACCCTCGCCCCGGAGAAGACGACGGAAGCCCGCTGCCCTCATCAAACAAGCACGGAGCTTCGTGGTGAAGGGGGCAGCGGCAGAAGACGGCGACGAGAAGCCCGCCACGTCCAAGTCCTGGATGGGATGTGCGACCCCCGTCCAGGCCGAAAAAATCGAGGGGGGCGGCAAAGAAGAAGGCCTGGCCCCCGCGGCGGAAGACAACGTCGAGAAGCCCGGAGAGTGGCGCCCTCCGGCGGAAGACGGCAAAAGAAGCCCTGGCCCCTAGTAGGAGCCAGGCAGAACCCGGCGACGAAATCCGGGGTGGGATGTACGACCCTCGCCCCGGAGAAGACGACGGAAGCCCGCTGCCCTCATCAAACAAGCACGGAGCTTCTTTGTGGTGAAGGGGGCAGCGGCAGAAGACAGCGACGAGAAGCCCGCCACGTCCAAGTCCTGGATGGGATGTACGACCCCCGTCCAGGCAGAAGAATTTGAAGGGGGCGGCGGAAGACCCTCAAAAGTGAAAACGTTCACCAGGTGAATGGGTAGGGGTACGATGTACCCCATACTCATTCACATAGGGTGGGGGCCCGAAATCTGGGGGCCACCTTATTAAACGGGGCTCCCAGATTCTGATTGGCTCCCGCCCGCATACCCCGACAACCAATGGCTAGGGTTGTCGGGAAGAGGCTCTTGTCCCGATCGACATGGGGACAAGAGTGCTTTGGGGTGGGGGGGCAGCGCCCCCCTCCCCCAAAGCACACACTCCCCCATGTCGAGGGCATGTGGTCTGGTACGGCTCAGGAGGGGGGGGGCCGCTCGCTCGTCCCCACCCCCCATCCTGTCCGGCCAGACTGCATGCCTGGGATGAGGGCTTGGTACGGATCTGGGGGGGAACCCCACGCCGATTTTGGCGTGGGTTAACCCCTCACGTTCCGGACCAAGCCGGAGAGCCTATTGTACCCCTGGGGGGGAAGCCGCGCCGGTTTCACATTTGAAATTTGGCGCGGAGTTCCCCTTCAGTGTCAGCGCAGCCCGAGAACAGCTCGGAGCTTGCCGTGCGCCGCTCCAGGCAGTGCAAACACTGCTACGCCGCCTGGTATTTACCAAGGATTTCCCGGCGTACTGAAGAGGCGCGCGGTGAGCTCCGATTTTTCCCTCTGCGCATGCCCAGTATGCAAGTGAACCTTCCGAGGTTCTAGCGTACTTTGCAAGGGCACGGGGATCGGGTCCCAAAAGTCACTTTCCCTTTCAAATCGGCCCGCCACACAAGTTTAAACACATGTCACTACACTTCCCCTGCATCACCCCCCTCCCTCCCCTCATAAACTCCCGCCCGAATCCCCGATGTTTACATTACTAAATGCCGCACGCCAGCTCTGTACTGGCGTGCTGTGCGCCCTCTTCTGGGCGCATTAGGCACTTTAGTAAATGAGGAAACACGCTGCACTGGCAGCGTGTTTCTTTGGTAAATGTCAAAAACAGGTTTACTCCTGCTTGTGCACCATGAGTCTTGGCGCACAGGCTTGGTAAATCAGCCCAACTGCCATCTAAAACAGGTTTACACTATCGACAGGCTAATTGTTACACTTCCGTTATTCTAGGTCTGTGTTTATTCAACTCCAGTCCTCAAGGCGCTCCAACAGGTCATGTTTTCAGGATTTCCCCCAGATGAAACAGCTGTGGTAATTACTAAGGCAGTAAAACTGATCAAATCACCTGTGCAAAATAATGGAAAGCCTGAAAACATGACCTGTTGGGGCGCCTTGAGGACTGGAGTTGAGAAACACTGTTCTAGGTGACCACAAGTGTCTCCACATTACTCTACTTCACACTGACGTCTTCATACCTCAATGTGTTAAGACCCGCAGTGTAGAATTGGCCATTGCGTTTTAATAGTCCCAACAAATGGAGCATGCCTAACTCATTTAATCTAAAGGGATAAGTTTGTGCAGTAAATGTGAGTGATATAATGTGACATTGATTTGGTGCACAGTGTTCTTGCACTTTTCTTTTATTTATTTTTTTATTTTTTTTAAAGTGTATTTTGTGCGTGAGAGAGGAGCCGGACTGCAGGAGTTTGGGAGCAGGCAGACCTCCCCCAGAGGCAATCTGCCATCTTTCTCCATGCCCCGGGTGGCAATGGCGGGTGTGTGGGGTCCTCCCACACAGCCCGCCCTACCTGCTCCGCTTTGAAGCCCAACGGGGCAGAGGGACTCCCCTATGAGGGAGTGAGAGGATCTAGCCGTTCAGCCAGCCCTGTTAGTCCTTCGCCTCTCTTTTTTTTTAGAGACCGCGTGGCCAAAGTGCGTGCATGTTAACCCAATTTCAAGTGCGTGTAAGTGTGGTGGTTTTGTGGGAGGGGGGTGGGCGTACTAAGCGCAGGCTTACCTTGCATAGCACACCCACCGGGAGCTGGGCCGAGACCACCAAACTCAATTCACATGCAGCCCAGCCCGGGATCCGAACCCTTGGCTGCAGAGGTGAACGGCTTGTCAGCACAGTGCCAATCGCGTTGAGCCACCGCAGCTCCTCTTCTTTTTCTTTTAGACAGTGGAAATAAAATCTCTAAAACAGATTGTCAGCATCAACCCCCTAATGCGCTTCAATCACCCTATGGTGTAAATTAATTAGCCACCGCAAGTTTGTTTACATTTGTTCAGCCGATTGTTGGCCTTCTTGTAGAAGATATTTGGGCAGCTATAAAGCCACCCAATTACTTTTACAGGCTCTGTAGGTGCCAGTCCCCCATCTCCACAGTGAGCTATAAAAGCTTTTAAAGTGCTGCTTAAAAACACATTTTAGGTTGGATTTTCACAATTTTGTGCATGTGCACAGTTGTGAGGATGCCCATTTTGGTAGCTACAGTATTTGCTTGGCACAATCTCATCTGTTATATTTTCCAAAAAACAAGTATTTTATTATGTTTGTGTATAAACAATATTAATTTGATTGCAACCTGTGTGAACATATTTTGACATAAATATTGCATTATGTTCTAGTATGCATTGCAAAATTACCCTAGAACAAAACCCTCCAGCAATGCACTGTCACCGATAAAGGCGCTTCCATCTTCACCAGATTTTACCTTCGGGTTTGTGAGTGGCCAGAGCCACGATGATGTCAGGCGCGGGAGCCGCACAGGACTCTCAAGGAACTGCATGGGTATGCCGTACCTTCAGACCACATGCTCCGGTGACATCACCAGCTGCATCTACAGTAAATATCTCATAAACGGTGCACATTTAGGAAATATTTACAGTACCTATAGGTAAGCCTTATAATAAACTTACCTATAGGTAAGATTCATGCATGGGAGTTTACTCCCACTTTAATTTTGGAAGTTTTTCTTGTTCAAGACTTTATTGTTTTTTAAAGAAATAAAAGCACTTGAAACCAATGCAAATTGAAGATTAACAGTATAAAACAGTATATAAATAAGAATATACAATAAAAATAAAAAAAAACAAGCTTTGGCCAATGAGGATGAGGGGCAACCAGTCAAACAGAAGAGAACATCACAATGGATCATTGGAGCTGTATGTGCGCTTGAACTAAAAGAGAACCATGTTATGGGTGTGCAGGTAGATCTAGCAGATATGTAGGGCAGATGGGGGCTACATGTAACCCCAGGGCCATCTTTAATGTTGAATGGACCCTGGGCAACAATTTTTTTGGCCCCCCCTCCCATGCAATTTTGCGCTGCTTTCAATCTATCCGCTCTAGCCAATCAACGGCCAGGCTGAGCGGCGAAGAGGATGTCAGGGCCAAGCACGGGACTTCCGAGGGGTCAGGTAAGTATAACGGTTGGCCGGGGGGGGGGGGGGCGATATAGTCGGAAGCTTTTTCACCTTAATGCATGGAATGCGTTAAGGTGAAAAAACTTTTACCTTTACAACCCCTTAAGTTATACAAATCAGAATGAACTTCACTCTAACTTTCAAACACCCCAGTGACATTCATCCTCTGCCAGAAAAGGTTTACTTATGTATCAATCTATCTTCTTGAGGGTTAACATGACTATTGACCTAGAATATCCTAAATGTGGTTGTGTTCTACAACAGCACACCAAAGAAGATGAACTGGTAACACAATATCTCTCATGTCTTCACACAGATATGCAAGCAGTCCTAAGCTTCATTTCTGTGCATGCCTCACTAACTATTTAATTAAGATGAAGTTATGGCTGACAGTCTAATTAGTTTGAAATGTAAGTTCTAGCTGGATACGTCTTACCCCCTGTGAGTATTGTGTCATGTGTGGAAAAAGAGATTGAACTCATTACTGTTATTAAAAATGCTAATTACCAAGATATGACAATGGTTTTCCGGGACCACTGCTGAGCTACCTGATGTTACAATACAAATTACTTTTATGAGGAATTCTCTTTGCATTTTGAATTTTGGAAATAAGTAAAAATACTGTCATTAGGTTATGTGTGTCTGTGTATGTATTAAAAATGATATATATATATATATATATATATATATATAAATACAGTGTATATCAGGGGTATTAAATTACAATTTGCCGAGATCCGGTCAGTAAAATTTTCTTCTAGCTGAGGTCCGAATATCATGTCGGTTCCCTGTCACGTATGTGCCAAACAACATGTTGCAACAGCACAATACGGCTTGGTGTGGCGCAATTAAAAAAAAAAAAAAAAAGGGTCAAGGACTACTTTCTCTCGGTTTCTTCTGGGTAGTGCAGCTCATTAAAATAGGCTGATCCACCCACGACAAAGTCTGATCACAGAAGGTTGGCTGGGTGAGTATCCATACTGTGCCTACAACACCACCAGGTAAGCAGGGGTATAGGAAAAAAAGGAAGGGGGTAAGCTGAAGTTTCTCTTTAAGGCATGTTGAAATGTCCTCTGAGTCAATGTCCTTTTAGCATGCCGTAAGCACTGTTACTGTTAACACTTATAGGGTATGTACTATGTAGTGACCCTTTAGTGAGAAAGAAAACATCCGGAGCTAGAGGGGGCTTACATTACCACAAGGTGAATCCATGGCTGTAGTGGAGGACTGAAATAACCTTGGGTGCCAGTCCCTTTTTGTATTTTCTAGATGTTTTATTTGATCCTGGCTCACAGGGAGAGATGGTTAGGGCTTCAGATACCTCCAGCACATGTCCATATTTCAATTACACTCCTGCTGTCACAATGCATAAAGAGAACATAGACCACAGTGTATTGCAAAAATAAGGACCACCAGGCAAACACCGGCAGCACTGTCTTTAGAGCTCTGCAGTCAGACAGTGAGTACCTCCATGCATCCCCTCCAAGGGAGTACCAGAATATTCTGAGAGTCAGACTTCATGCCCATTCAGCAGAACATCTTCCCCTGGCTCTCCACCTTGATTGCTGTACCCTCTTCGACCAGACAGGGCAGCATGAGGATTCTGTGCTAGAACTTCTACACACACCTCCCCAGGTCTCAGCCCTGGGAGAAGAAATAACTCACCAGGCTACTCTCCAAATATTTATATCCTCCCCAGCATGCACCATTGGCAATAACCCTCCTAGCGCTAGACCAAGGGGGACATAAATATTCAACGACACCTGCTGGCTACAGCCAGGGACAGCAGCAACACTGAGTTTCGGGAAAGCCAGATGAGATACTACAAATTAGCCAGGGCAGAATACCATCCAGCAGAACTTAATTTATTATTCACCTCTTTCAGGTATCGTAAGAGCTCTCTCTTGAACAGTTGTGAACAATAACTAAATGCGTTAAACTCAGGTTGACTTTAGCCACAGTCTCAGTCTTTTATAGGATTACCAACAGAACATTAGATCTGCAAGGGTAATACGTCTCCCCTCACGATCTCAAGAGTTCACCCGGTACTCAATTCTTCTGCTCCAAGGTATTTTAAAAATGTGGATGTGCCGTTCCTAGCTCCAGGTGACAATGCATCCCTTGAACTTGACATCAATACATTGAGACGGCCACTCTTTCCTATGGGGTTTAGGTACCCCCAAAAACTCCCATTTGGCATTAGCATACCACTCCTCTTTCTTCATATTTGTCTCCCAAGTTAGGGTTTCTGGGGCATACGGGTACTGCCACCAATACTTGACAGCCACCTTGTGGTTCAGAAAATGCAGCAACTGAGAAAACTTGATTTGACTTCTTGGAAACAGTCATTTACCCCCTTGTACCTGTTGTTCAGTTTTAACTAAGCCATCATCAAATTCTGTTTCAGATCAGTTGGCTTGGAATGCATTCTACCTACTTCTTGTTCACTTTAGCACTAACGCTTACAGTACTTGGGTACTATTAGCATGCCCATAGCTGGATTGAATCTTGGCTGGTCCCTGCTGAACCGGCTGAGATTCAGTCCATCTAAGGCCGGTCCAATTGCTACTCAGTTCAGTTTTTCTGACTTGTTGCTCTAAAAAAAAGCACACTCCAATGTATATTTTAGGGGGATCAAACCTGCCTAGCCTCTCTTCTTGCATTGTGGATTAGTATAAACACGGACATTGCATGCTGCATATGCTTACAATATTTCTGGCTCTTGACTGTGAAATAATAAACTGAAACATTCTACAATATTTACGGCTGCTGTGGTTATAATATCTTAGGCCGCGTACACACGATCGGTCAAACCGATGAGAATGGTCTGATGGACCGTTTTCATCGGTCAAAACCGATCGTGTGTGGACGCCATTGGTTATTTAACCATCGGGACCCGCTGATTGGCTCCCACTATGTCCAATCACAGTGGGAGCATGGTTTCGGCGACGCGTGTGACCCAGAATCACGTACAGGTACATGATTTTGTGCTTATTGGCTGCCCTGCCACAGTAAATGTAGGTGGGCAGTCCTTAAGTGGTTAAGCTTCCCCAAGCATGTTATTTAAATTTATGTTGCTCCTTGAGCCACTAAAAATGGACTGTTCTCCTTTATTTGGGGGTTTCAATTTTGGATTCAAACTTCAATAATGTTCATCGAACCAAACTATAATATGTTCGGGGTCATCACTACCCTGGCTTTCTTCTCCCATTAAAATATTAGGGGGCAAAGTGGAGGTAGATTAATTCACCAACATATCTTTTGTCCAGTTCCCTCGATAGGCCCATGGAGACTCAGCCGGGTCCAAGAAATATTTTCCATGTTGCAGGCAATGACCCTGATTTCTAGGAGTAATTGCCAATCCCTTACATCTGTAATACAGCATTCCTAAGGACTTGTAACCCCCAGTTGTGTAAAGCACCAATTGGTCACATCTCTGTCATCAAGTTGTGGATGGTCTGGGAGCCTGTAACAGAGTCCAGAAGGCATATTTTCCATCCCATGGCCCATATACTATCTATAGCTGAATGTGTGCCAGCCATCTCTAAACAAGCATGCACTATCTTCCTCCATACCAAACAGTGTGACTCACATGGACAGCATCTACTGGGAAGCCCCTCCCACTTCTGCACATTAGCTCCTAGTCTGGACCTCCTCCTGATTGACCTTATCGTTAACCCCTTTTACCAGGAAAAGTGATGAAGCTTTGGAATTATCATCTTTTGTCCCAGCATTCTCTAAGTTCTTCCCCACAGATGTCTCTGCATACCGATACAGTCCCTAGGGCCTGTGATTTTTTTTTATCTCCCCAGTGTTATTACAAGCTCTTGCAGCCATAGTCAGTTGTCAAAGGTGACAATGGCGCTGACTACACCAGGCCCCACGTTAGATGCCAGATGTAGTGGAAGTGTGAAATAACATTGAGCACCACTATTTTATGCCAGCAGACTTCTAGTTTACTTCAATACATGCTTATAGATTTCTCTTATTATTTTTCCCTCACTATATGTTCATTTCAGCATTGACTATTGAGGTTCTATTGTCGACACCCACAGTGTTACAATCACTTTATTTTATTTTTTATATATTTTCTGGTTTAAGGTTTACCCACTGCATGGACTGTTAACAGATGGTATCTGTAACCTATTGCAATACTATTTTTATGGATTGATGTTAGTGCACATTTATAATTTATTATATTTATGTTTATCATGCACATGTGTTTATTTTCACTCTAATTGGTTACACACTGCTAGCCTTTGTTAGCACCATTACCCCCGCCTCACCTGTGTACCACACACCATAGGGAATGTTGTCCCATTAACCCCACCCATACCACTGTGGGCTAGTCCAAACAACATATCAAGTGACAGCGCCATCACCCCCAAAACACCCACAACATTGAGCACCAGTGATCTGTATTTTACAGATGTTTTTTTTTTTTTTATCTTGGGTCAAGGCTTCAGATAGCTCAAGCACATGTTTTCCAGCTTCCAACCACCATACCTCCCAACTTCCTGAGATGGGAATGAGGGACACCTATTAGCAAAAATATGTAGGCATAGGACATGTCCCCTACCACTTCCCCTTTAAAAGAGACATATACAAAAAAAGATTGGTCAAACCCACAGGTGCTTTTTTCCGGTGCCCGGAGAAGAGCATGAGGACCGGAGAAGAGCACAGGGGCGACCGAAGAAGAACATGAGGATCGGAGAAGAGCACAGGTGGGGACTGGAGAAGAGCATGAGGACTGAAAAAGAGCATGGGGGGGACTGGAGAACAGCATGGGGGGGACCGGAGAGCAGCACAGGCGGGGACCGGAGAACAGAACAGGAGGGGACTGGAGAACAGCACAGGAGGGGAACGGAGAACAGCACAGGAGGGGACCGGAGAACAAGGGGACCGGAGAACAGCACAGGGTTGCAGAAGGAGGGTGGGGTGGGAGAGAGCAGAGAAGTTGCTGGAGACAATCCAAAATGTGGTATTTTATTTCATTTTCACTCTTGCTGATAACAGTCAACATGACAAATTCAAGGGGTGACTCTCCAAGGCCACTGACAGCAGTAAAATTCCAACATATGTTCTAATCCCTGTCCACTTTATTCAGATTTTTAAAATGTTGCCTTTAGTTATACTATAAGTAATATTGCAGATTGACAAATCAGGGCAGCAGAGGTATATTAATCTTTTTTATTCCAATACTACAGAAAACCTAAAAACTGTGGCTGTTTTAAGTAAGAAAAACTCTGAAAAGAATTATGAGTGAAACAGGCAATTCGTTTATGAAAATATAAAAAAAAAAAAACTTTTGCTGAATTATCTACAGTTGCTGACAGGCGGGTTTTAGATTTAAGCCGAGAATAAGTATTTGCATCCAGCTGGTACCAGCAACTGCTAGACGGATAATCTAATCATTCTAATGAGGCAACATTTGAACTTTTGAAACATGTGACATTGTCATATTCCCTGCTTCTGCCGACCTTCCAGAAATGCCACTTTTAGTTTTCAATCTGTGGGCTGGCTGTGTGGGAAGTAGAATATATCTGATATTCTCTACTATTAATGTGGGCGTTTGCAAATCACACCACCATGAGGACTGTAGCCAGACTGTACATTAACTCCCTCCTTGCTAAGCCAACCTACAACAATTGTAACCATAAAGATATTCTATATGTGTGTATGTTTTAATAAAATCACAATTGTATTCAGTGTCAATTATACACGTGACTTGCCACACTTGGATACACCATGGAGTTTGTTCCCGTGACCATACTATGGCTATTTGTCAAAATGTTCATTACCTGTATATTTTGGTGAAAAAATCCATTACAATTTACTGGAAAAACAGGACCTACTGAGAAAATAGCTTATCCAGAAGACCCAGCTACTGTGGAAAGCCTTTCTCAGATTGTTAACAGAGTACAGCAGCTCAAGTATCGTGGTCTTCGGGCCTTGGACCCCTCTAGCTGTTAACCTGTGTTATCATGTGTTATTCACTGTGAGAGAAGCAGTTTACTAGGATGAATGCATGTAGCTGTGTTCTGAAACATTTTACTGAACTAGTGATTCTCACTGGGGAACATATACCAGTGCAATTTTTTTTTTTTTCATTTGACAGGGAGCAGTTTGTTTTTAAAGCACTGACAATTACAAATGAAAAATGGTTTCAACTTGCTAGCAAATTAAATTTTCCTTTGGTTTCTATTGAAAAAAAAACCCACACAGAACAGACCCTCCAAAGGTATAGGCAAATATTTGGGGAACCTTTAAAGTGGTCTTTTTTTTTTTTTTACGATGCCAGCAATACATTTTCATTTGTAAATATCACTTTTGCTGTAGCGCATTCTACAACAAAGGTTGAAAAAATAAATTGCGTAGATACTCCCCAAAATGCAGACCCCTGGAGTCTGGTATGGATTTTAAGGGAGTTCCCCATTAACCAGAAAGCTTATTGAAATTAGAAGCCCCCTTTAAAATGGAGGAGACAGATCCCCCCCACATGAATGAGTCAGGTTACAAAAAACTGTAACCTAGAAAAGTCCACTATTAATCACAATGCCTGCTGATGAGCCAAAATTTTAAACCCAATGTACCGATGCATACAACAGCTTGATTAATAACAGTTACCTGAGCCATCACCAGATATATAAGGGAAGGGTTAATAGTAATATAATTGATCAAATGTCAATGCATCACCCAAATATGGTCATTGACTAATTTGCTTACATGGCTTACATGAGTCAATATGCCATTGACAGCAGCAGTTGCTAGGGATGCAGTAGGTGCCAGCATTCACAGCTTCCTTAGGAACAATTGACAGCAGAAACCAGTCATATATAGAAGCTGTAGAAATACTAAATGATGCTTGGATCCCGCTGAACAGAGGGCAAAACAGGCAAGAGATTTGTCCAAGCAGCCAAAATTGGGTCCAAACCTAGGTGTGGACCAAAACATTTGCTCATGCCTTGCTTTTTATGCCAGCTTCAAACCAAAATAATTAATATTTGATGACTGCCTTAGACAAACTTCAGGAACAAAATGTGGCACATAATTGTGAAGTGGAAGGAAAATGATAAATGTTTTTTTAACATTTTTTACAAAATAAATATCTGAAAAGTGTGGTGTGCATTTGTATTCAGCCCCCCTGAGTCAATACTTTGTGGAACCACTTTTTCACTGCAATTAACAATGAAAATCTTTTTGGGTATGTCTCTACCACCTTTGCACATCTAGAGAATTACATTTTTGCCCATTCTTTGCAAAATAGCCAAAGCTCTGTCAGATTGGATAGAGAGCGTCTGTGAACAGCAATTTTCAAGTCTTGCCACAGATTCTCAATTGGATTTAGGTCTGGACTTTGACTGGGCCATTCTAAAACATGAATATGCTTTGGTCTAAATCGTTCCATTGTAGCTGTTGCTATATGTTTAGGGTCATTGTCCTCCTAGAAGGTGGACCTCTGCCCCAGTCTCAAGTTTTTTCTTCTAAGATTGCCCTGTATTTGGCTCCACCCATAAACTCATGCAACCTTCCCTGTCCCTGGTGAAGATAAGCATCCCCACAACATGATGCTGCCACCACCATGTTTGTGACGTGTAGTGTTAGTTTTCCACAAAAAGGGCCAGATTCACAGAGCACTTAAGCTGACGTTATAGGAGATGTGCGGCGTAATTGTAAATATGCGCCTGCGTATCTATGCGCCGTATCCCCAAAACGATATACGCATGAAATCTAGATTTTTACGAACGGCGTAATTTCGATAGACCGGCGCATCGTGCGCGCAAAAAATGCGCTAGACACACCATTGATTTGCTAGGCAAATATGCAAATGAAGGAGTTACGGCGATCCACAAAAGTAGGTTTGTGCGGCGCAGGCTACGCGCTGTGCGCATCAGCTGCACGTCCTGTCTAAAATTAGTCCATATAAAAGCAGGTTTAAAATTAGACAATCTGTCTACATGTCAGCTAAAGCAACACTGTTAGGGACGAGCTGAGCAGCCACACTTGCAGGACAACAATCTGTATGCCAACATGCCAGGGGCATCCTTGCTCATAGCTATGCTACTGACTTTAGATGAGCGCAGAAGGAGGAGGGCACGGAGGAGGGCACAGGAGAGGATATACCGCACACGCATAGACCTCTTTGGCATGAGTGATTCTGAGGTGTATCGCATCTTCAGATTCACCCCTGCTGCCATCATGGAATTAACCACAACCCTGCAGGAGGACATCACCAGCCCAACACACCGCTCACATGCAGTGCAGCCACTGGTCAAGGTCCTGGCAACACTCTATTTCATTGCCAGTGGCTCTTTTCAAAGAACAAGTGGAGTGGTGGCTGGGATGTCACAATCCTCCATGAGCAGATGTGTGCACCAGGTTATCCCTGCAATTCTCAGACGCATGGCTATCCAAATCATCAAACCCACCCAGGAGGACCTGCAGCTGAAGGCAATGACAGATTTCTACAGAATTGCCAGATTCCCACGCACCGTGGGGGCCATTGATTGCACACATGTGGCACTCCAGCCCACCCGTGAGACAGAGCACATATACCGCAATCGGAAGCACTGGCATTCCATCAACGTACAGGTGATAGTCGTTGCCAAATGCCTCATATGGCACGTCCGTGCCAAACACCCCGGATCCAGCCATGACAGCTACATATACAATCAGAGCCCCATCCCAATGGAATTCGATCAGAACATGTATGGGGACAGCTGGCTGGTTGGTGAGTGACATGGGTGGCAGGCATGACTGCCCCCCCCATGATGCAGAAATCACAAGGGGCACATGCACTACTAACATCCTCCTGTCTTTTCCCTTCCAGGTGACTCTGCTTATGCACTGGGACCCCATCTTATGACTCCTTTCCGGAACCCTCAAACCCCAGAAGAGGAAAGATACAATGAAGCACACGCCAAAACCCGTGCAGTGGTGGAGCGCACCTTTGGCCTCCTGAAGTCACGTTTCCGCTGCCTGGATAAGTCTGGGGGTACCCTGTTGTATTCCCCAAACTTTGTATGTCAGATCATCGGTGCATGTTGCATGCTGCACAACTTCGCAGTGAGAAAGGGCCTGGAGATTGACATATGTGATGACCTGACCCCCGAACCAGACAATCCCCCCTAACCGAGGCTACCCCGTCTTCTGAGGGAAGTGCAGCCCGGAGACAGCTCACATTAGGCATCTTTGCACGTTAAACACACACATTAATCATGGCACAATGAGAATGCATGCATGCACACCACTGTGGTCCCTAGAACACACACCCCACATCCTCATCAAATTGGATTGGCACCAGTCCACCATGCAGGACTAGCCACGGCTCCTCAGGGTAGACTCATGGGGGGGGGGGTAATCCGGGGAAGGAGGAGCAGCCCCTGGTCTCTGCCCACCTGGCGGCCCTCCAAGGCCATGGCTATTCTGATCAGACCAGCATTTATGCTTGCCGTATTGGCCTGGATAGCCTGGGTGAGGGCCCTCACATCCTGCCCAACGCCTGCTGTAGTAGTCTGCAGTTCGTTTAGGCAATTTATAAGAGCCCAGGAGTGGCAGTCCATGTCCCCAAGTGTATCCTTTATGGAGGACAGGCTCTCCTCCATCCGCCCCAAAGTCTGGCTGACCTGTCCCAGATGGCGGGTCTGAAGGGCCTGGTCCCTTCTGAGATTGGCAGGCAGAACCTCGGCCACCCCCCTGGTTTTCTGGGTCGCCTTCCTGCCCCGAGATGAGGCTTGTGGCTAGGGAGAAGGGGAGCCCCTTGGGAGGGGAGCCCTGTTGGGGGAGGAGTGGGAGGGGCTACCCCTGATGGAGGCCCGGCTGCTGCCAGCCATAGGGGAGACTCCTCCAAAAAATAAGTCATTTCCTGACATGACCTCCTCCTCCAACTCAAACTCCCCCTCCTCAACCTCCTCAGAGGACTCCGGCCTTGTCTGGGGGGTCTTCATCAGGCTGTTGTCACGGGGATGGTGCGGTCAGGCCAGATGGCCAGATGGCCCAGCACCCTCCTGCACATCTGTGGATGACACAAAACATTCACAGGTTGGAGGATCCACACACTTGCCACACTTGCCGGAGATCATTGATCTTCTTGGCGATCCCCTGACGTGTCCGGGTCTCCCCCCAAACGAATTTACTTCATCTGCGATGGCCTGAAATATGTCAGCCTTCCTGGCCGGGGTGGTGTTGGCACTCTCCGGGCCGTGCAGGAATCGCCCATATAGGATAATGGCCCGGGCAATCATTTCTTTCTCCCGCAAAGAAAAATTTAACTTTCGCTTCCTTTCACTCATATTCATACAACAACTCTCTCCCAAACAATAAACAAAAATCTATCAAGAAAACAATCAACAAAAATCTAGCAACAAAACAATCACCAAAAATCTAGCAACAAAACAATCACCAAAAATCTAGCAACAAAACAGTCTCAAAAACAGTCACCAAACAACAATGTCAACAATAATATACAAAACAGTCAACAAAGATTTCAAACACAAGTCACAAACCGACAAACACGAACATACAACAGAACAAAAGCACCTTGCTGTATAGGAAGGGATAAAAATGGATGTACTTTTGCAAAGGAAGGGCGTTTGTCTCTGTCTATTTAAGCTCTCTGCGTAGCTCACTAAGTTGACCGGGCCTAGTTCCAATGAGACTGATTGCGCCGTGCCGAGTTGTGAGCATGCGCAGAGAGGTGCTGACCATGGTCTGCTTCATGTGCGCATGCGCAATCCGGCCGGCCCTTCATTTGCATGGGGTCACGGCTCATTTAAATGGAACACGCCCACGTCCTTCCTAATTTGAATTACACCACCTTACGCCTCGGAAATTACGTTGCACCGGCGCAAATTTGTGCGCAAATACTACGAGGATACGGTGCTTGTGCCTCCAAATTGAGATGGTGTAACGTAAAGGAGATGCGCTACGGTCATTATATGCGCCAATGTACGTGAATCTGGCCCATAGAGTTTTGCTTTTAGGCCAAAAAGTTAAATTTTGGTCTCATCTGACCAGTGCACCTTCTTCCACATGTTTGCTGTGTCCCTCACATGTCTTCTCGCAATCTGCAAACGGGACTCCTTATGACTTTCTTTCAATAAGGACTTTCTTCTTGCCACTCTTCCACAAAGGCCAGATTTGTGGAATGCACAACTAAAACTTGACCTGTGGACAGATTCGCCCACCTGAGCTGTGGATCTCTGCAGCTCCTCCAGAGTTACCATGGGCCTCTTGGCTGCTCCTCTGATTAATGCTCTCCTTGCCTGGCCTGTTAGTTTAGGTGGACGGACATGTCTTGGTAGGTTTGCAGTTGTGTCCTACACTTTCCATTTTCGGATGAGGGATTGAATAATGATCTGAGATGTTCAAAGCTTGGGATATTCTTTTTATAACCTAACCCTTCTTTAAACTTCTCCACAACTTTATCCTTGACCTGTCTGGTGTATTCCTTAGCCTTCATAATGCTGTTTGTTCACTAACAAACCTCTGAGGGCTTCACAAAACAGCTGTTTTTATACTGAAAATAAGACCACTTTCACACTGAGACGCTTTTCAGGCACTTTCACGCTAAAAACAGCGCTTAAAAAGCTCACAAAAACTTATTTCCATTAAAATCAATGAATGCTTTCCCACTGGGGCAGTGTGCTGGCAGGGCTGTGAAAAACTCCCTTCTCCATTGAAATTAATGGAAAGATCTTCAAAAGCGCCTGAAAAGTGCTTCAAAAGCGGTCAGTGTTTTTACTGGCAGTTTAGAAGCGCCTCAGTGTAAAGAGTGGCCTAAATTACACACAGATGGACTCTATATACTAATTAGGTGACTTCTGAATGCATTTGTTTCCACTAAATTTTAGGTAGGGGTATCAGAGTAAAGAGGGCTGAATACAAATGCATGGCACACTTTTCAGATATTTGTAAAAAATGTTGAAAATCGTTCATAATTTTCCTTTCACTTCACAATTATGTGCCACTTTGTGTTGGTCTATCACATAAAATCCTAATAAAATACAATTATGTTTTTGGTTGTAACATGACAAAATGTGTGTGGAAAATGTCAAGGGTATGAATACATTTTTAAGGCACTGTACAAGCTGCCTATCTACAAATCCTTAATTTTCCCCAACATCATTGCTTTATGTGTTTTGCTGTGGGAGAATAACAACTCCATTTCGTCGCACGACCATTAGGGCTCTATCACACGTCCGTTCCGTTCGTCCGTTTTTTGGACGTCCGTTAACGGACCTCAATGCTTCCCTATGGGAGCGGATCCGTTAGCGGATGATGCATCCGCTAACGTCCGCTAGATCTGCATCTGTTTTTGCGGACGGAAGAATGTCCTATTTTTCTTCCGTCCGGCCGAACAGATCGGATGCAAACGGACAGACGGTCCGTTTCCATCCGATTCCCCAATGGGTATAGCGGAGGAGAGACAGGGCGGTCCCTGCACAGTGTGCGGAGACCCCCCTGTCCGCCCGACAGCTCAGCGGAGACCCCCCCGCTGAGCCGACGGACACACGGAGCGGACCGCAAAACGGACCGCATGTGTGAAAGAGCCCTTAAAGTGGTTGTAAAGGTTTGTTTTTATTTTCTAAACAGGTTCCTTTAACCACTTGCCTACTGTGCACCTGCCCAGATTTTGCGCTATAAACAAAAAAAGAGCGACAATTTTGAAAAAAGACACAATATTTTTTGCTTTTTGCTATAATAAATATCCCATTTAAAAAAAAAAAAAAATGTATCTCAGTTTAGGCTGATACGTATTCTACTACATATTTTTGGTAAAAAAAAATCGCAATAACCGTATAGTGACTGGTTTGCGCAAAAGTTATATTGCCTACAAAATAGGGGACATAATTATGATTTATTTTTTATTTATTTTTTACTAGGAATGGCGGCGATCTGCGTTTTTTTTTCAGGACTGGGACATTATAGAGGACACATCGGACACTTTTGACACATTTTTGGGACCATTTACATTTATACAGTGAACAATGCTATAAATATGCATTGATAACTGTATAAATGTAACTGGCAGGGAAGGGGTTAACCACTAGGGGGGGGGGGGTTTAAATGTATATCCTAGGTGTGTTCTAGGGGGAGGGGGGGGGGTGACTGGGGGAGGTGACCAATTGTGTCCCTATGTACAAGGGACACAATCGGTCTCCTCTCTCCCTGACAGGGACGTGCAGCTCTGTGTTTACACACAGAGCTCCACGTCCCAGCTCAGATACTCGGCAATCGCGGGTGTCGGGCACGGGCTTCTCAGTGAAGCGATGGGTGCGCGCGCGCGCGCCCCTAGCCGATTTAAATGACTTGACGTCATATGACGTGCAGTCAGGAACAGAGAGTTACCCGCCCGCCGTCATTTGACGGCGGGCGGGTAGCAAGTGGTTAAGCTAGTGCATTGTTGGTTTACTTACCTTTTCCTTCTTTTCCCCTTCCAAATGTTTTTTTGCTTTGTCTGAATTTCTCACTTCCTGTTCCTCCTCAGTAAGCTTGCGCCCATTTATGTTGATCATAAACCTTATCTCAATCATAAATTGAGAAGTTGCCAGAGTGTCTGGGTTTGTTGTAATTTCTTGTTTAACAAGTAATGGTGTTCCACCAAGCTAGGGGCAAAGGTCACGTCAGTCAACATTAGAATCATTATTCCTTATACACCACCACCCCTACAGGTTAAAAGTGGCATTACTCAAAATGGCCACATAGTTGGTTGCTATGACAGCCTACCTAAAATAGCATCATTTGACATCGTCAATGACGTAGTAGTGTGAGATACACACCCACTTCTAGGGGGTGTTAAAAAGTAGTTGTAGAGAGCACGAGGGAGGTCTCATAGATCTTGGAGGAATCTTGGAGGGTTTCTGATGGGAGAGCTCTCACTCCATCTCTGAAGGCTATGGCCCGGATTCACATACATCGGCGCATATTTATGCCGCCGTAGCGTATCTAATATACACTATGCCGACGCAGCGCAGAGAGGCAAGCACAGTGTTCACAAAGCCTCAGCTCCCAAATCTGTGCTGGGTTTCGTCGTAAGTGAAAGTGGACGTGAGCCATGCAAATGAGCCGTGACCCCATGCAAATGATGGGCCGAGTGCCAGACAAGTACTTAAAACGAGCGGCGCATGCGCCATCCCGTGGACGCAGCCCAGTGCGCATGCTCAGAATCACGTCGGAACTACTCCCTAAGATACGTTGAATCACTGCCTACGGCGTGAACGTAACATACGCCTAGTCATATTCATGTCCTACGTCCAGCGTAAATATGCGCCCACTCTACGGCGGCGTAGGCAAGTTACGTCGGTCGGATAAAGCCTATTTTCAGGCGTATCTCAGTTTCAGAGTCCGGAGATACGTCGGCGTAAGTGCTTTGTGAATTCGGGCCTATCTCTCTATCTCTGGAAGGAAGCTGGAAGGGAGAGATTGAACGCAAAGATGTAGCAATGTTGAAAGAAATCCTTTATAGGACTTCACTTCTCAAACAGAAAATCTCTTAAATACTGGTAATGTATAATTTTGTTTATCTACTTTTTGGTAGTGAATGTTTTTACATACACATAACTAAAACCATTTAAATATACTTGGCAAAGATAATTTGGGAGTTGGTTATTTTTAACTGCAGTATGAAATAATTGTATTCCAAATATTAGGAGACATACACAAATTATGTTTCTCTTTAAAAAGCTAAATGCCAACAGTTGTACAATGGTTTTAGGGTGATATCTGTGAAAATAAATTCTCTCTAAATTTAAAATAAGCTTGTCTGTTTTGCCAAGCTGGTGTACAAAATGTTCTTTGATCTGTACACATATAAGAAGTAAAAAAGGAGATCTATTTGTGTTGAGAAGAGATAACACAGTGTCAATGTAAACACAAGCTAATTACTAACCCGGATAGACACGGAAGGTTATTTTACAAGTTACCAGGAATATACCTTCTCATATATGAATGTAAATATTATCTGAACATTTAACCATCATGTATCTCTGATTGTAGAAGTATATCAATTATTTGTTTTATCACGAATTGTACCCGATTTCAATTTTGCACTATATCTTTAGTTAATAAATATATATATATATATTTTAAATATTCATTTGTGTTACTTGTCTTCAAAATAGCACGGATAAAAGAACTTTGGATTTCTTGTTTTGATATTGTAGGAAAATTGTATCTCTCCCAAAGCACAGATTTACATATTTCCATGAATACAATAATATTTTATATTTCAGTATAAACATTCTGACGGTATATGTAGGTACTATGCCAAGGTACGTCAATGGTTCTGACACTACTGCTACCATAATTACTGGTGTTTTCTCCACCCGGATATTGTGTAACAGATGCAGAAGCAGCTAAACTAGCAAGAGGGCATAAATTAGGTAGAAATGGTCCTACGGCGTCACTAGGGCATCCACACCTATCACCAGTGGATGCCTGGTCTTGGAGACAAACCTGTCCAGCTTTGTATTGCATCTGGGCGCTAGAAGATCCACAGCCAGAGTGCGCCAGTGCTAACAAATTGCACTGAAGAGACTCCTACCCTGGAACAAATCACTGCCAACTGAGAAAGTATGCCTGCCAATTTTCTACACCAAGGATAACAGGGCCAGAACATGGTGCTTTGCACAGAGAATACAATCCACTTCCATCTGGGCAGACTGACTCTTGGAGCCACCCTGATGGTTGATAAATGCCACGTGGCATTGTCCAATTGAACTCTTAAGCCGTGTACACACCATGAAATAAATCCGATCAAGACCGTTTTGATCGGATTTGTCTGCTGGGATAGATTGGTTTGATCGTGTACACACGATCAAACCTAAATGCCGGCCGGCAGACGGCGCAGTGACGTTGACGCCGCCACGCCACCGTCACCAGGAAGTAAAACACTTCCGCGCATGCGTCGAATCTCTTCGATGCATGTGCGGACAGATATGTCTGCTGGTTAGTGTACTAACCAGCAGACAAGTCGGATGGACGGGTTCCCAGCAGACAGATTTTAAAGCATGCTTTAAAATCTGTCTGCTGGAAAAACCTGTCTGTCCGCCCGTACACACGATCGAATTTGTCTGCTGAAACGGTCCGTCTTGCAGCTGACTTGACAATTTTTTTGTTTATATCACACAAAAAATAAAATAAAAATGGAGTCATGAATAAATACCACCAAAAATAAGCTCTATTTGTGCAAACAAAATGATAATGTAATTTGGGTACAGCGTAGCACGACCGTGCATTGTCATTGAAAGTGCGAGAGCGTTGAAAGCTGAAAATTGGTCTAGGAAGGAAAGCGGTAAGAGTGCCCAGTATTGTGGTAAATAAATATATTTTTTCCTTATAAAAGATCAACTTTATACCCTTTTGGCTTAATGGAAAATAAGAGGTCCATTATCATCTGATGTTTGCCTGTCATTTTAGCTGCCTGTAGCTCTGATAATTTGGACATGCAGTTTTCACTAAAGGTATCTTCTGTGAAGGCATAGGAAAAAAAAAATACTTCTGTTTAAATTTACAATTAAGTTAAATTGTCAAATCTGTAATATTATTATTTATTTATAGATTTATGATAATGAACTGGTGGGATCCTAGCCACATATCATCGATGTTAAATACAGCATGTACCTCCTGTTCCGCTCTGTTTTTTGACTGACAAGCATGGATTAGCCTGGCTTCACCTCTCCAGCCTGAGACATATCCCTTTGGAACAACGTCTATGTAGAATGAAATTGGATTTCACTCAGCCAGCTGCCTGCAGCCAGTCACTGACCTAGCACATGCAGTTAATGGACTAGGGCTTCAATACAAAAACCTCTCAAACAAATATTATAACTCTAAAAGGTGTATTGTTTTATTTTACATCATTGAAGTTACATTTCTTTATTGGCTCCTAGTCAAATGTGAAGTCGGGAGATAAATGATAGAGGGGTAAAGAAATATCATAAAGTCATAGACACAAAAATAACGTTAAATGGTGAATTGATATACTGTCCATTGAATTAATGCTTATACTTGTTGCTATATGTATAGTACAAAAAGACACTCTCTATCCAGAAAAGCCCTATTCTTCTAATATTATTGGGCTTATGCTGGGTACACACCATATGTTTTTTTTCTGTTTAACCAGCAGGCTGAACCAACACAAGTGAGGTGGATGCCAGAATCTTTTCCACAGTACTATTGTGTCCTGACTGCAGTGACTCCTCCGCTGTCAGAATAAACTGATCAGCACTGCGCCAATTGGCTGCAGCTGCTGATTAAAGAAGGTTTCTCCAGCAGGGCCCCTCAACAGAAGCCAATCTAATGGTTGAATTCCATTGAACAGGGAGGGCAACACACAGATTGAAATTCATCTGGTCCCTGCTGCTCTGGCCGAATTTCAATTTGAGTTTACTCAGCTTTACATTCACAATTTGCATAAAAAAAAAAAATCTATGTTGAATGATAACTATCTCCTATTTTGTTTACACAGTTTCCCAGCACACTAAGGCCTCGTACACACGACCGAGGAACTCGTCGGGTGAAACACATCGTTTTCCTAGTCGAGTTCCTTGTTAGGCTTGTTGAGGAACTCGACAAGCTTGCTTTGCGTGCACACGTTAAAGACCAAATCTCCTCGTTCTCAAACGCGGTGACTTCAACACATACAACAGCAGGGGCTGCTTTTGCTAATCTCATGTTACTGCATGTTAGGAAAAAGTTTGGTAAGAGACATTTGCACTTTTCAGTCTGTTACAGCGTGACAAATGTGCTATTTCCATTACAAACGCTACTTTTTCGAAGGTGCACGGGTTTCTTAGCATACACACGCTCGAGTTTCTCGTCGAAAAGCAGCCCGACGAGGAACACAACGAGCCAATTTGGACTCCCGTCGGGGAAAAAGAGAACTTGCTCTCCTTATTGCTCGTCGAGTTCCTCAACGATTTCCTCGATGAAAAACGTACACAGGACCGGTTTCCTCGGCAAAAAAGCTCTCTCACCGAGTTTCTTGATGGATTCTGCCGAGGAAACCGGTCGTGTGTACGAGGCCTAACCATCTAGCCTACAAAAACCCCAACATGATAATGTCTATCAATTTGCAATATAAACAGAGGTTTTAGCTACACAACATTTGAAAATATATGTGGAAGCTGTACTACCAGAAGGCAGGCCATTCCCCTTAAAGGCTCAGGGACACACTGAAAGCCCAGAAAAGCACAAAGGCAGAAAGTGTCCATTGTGTCTCCATGCCAATTTCATTAAGCTATATAAAATTGGCAACTGCCTATGATAGCAATGCTGCAGCGGCCATGCAGAAGAGGGCCATCAACAAGTACTTGTGTGAGTAAGGCACACGGACAATGGCTGCTGATAAAGGATGTATGCACTGTACTGTCACCATTTGAGGAGGCAACAAGGATAGTGAGCAGTGTGCAGAAATTCCATCCAGAATTTATAGTGTTAAAATGTGGTCACACCCCTTTAGAACCTGATAGTTCAAATACATGTACAAGCTCAGGGGCGTTGCTAGGTCCCAAAAAGACCAGGGGCTTCAGCCCGCAAGCCAAGCTGGCACCGGGGGGGGGGGGTTGCTGCGGTAGGCAGAGTGGTGCTGGGTGACCTACCTGACACACACACACAGACCTACGTGTGTGTGTGTGTCAGTGTACACACACACACACACACTGACATAACCTGCATACACCAACACTGACCACTACACTACACTGACCACTACACTACACTGTCCACTACACTACACTGACCACTACACTACACTGACCACTACACTAACCAAACCACACTACACTGACCACTACACTACACTGACCACTACACTACACTAACCAAACCACACTACACTACACTGACCACACTACACTACACTACACTGACCACACTACACTGACCCCACCACACTACACTGACCACACTACACTAACCAAACCACACTACACTAACCAAACCACACTACACTACACTCACCAAACCACACTACACTGACCACACTAACCACACTACACTAACCACACTACACTAACCAAACCACACTACACTGACCACACTACACTGACCACACTACACTAACCAAACCACACTACACTACCCAAACCACACTACACTACACTGACCACACTACACTACCCAAACCACATTACACTAACCAAACCACACTTAACTGACCACACTACACTAACCAAACCACACTACACTAACCACACTACACTAACCAAACTACGCTACACTACACTGACCACACTACACTACACTGACCACACTACACTAACCTAACCAAACCACACTACACTGACCACACTACACTGACCAAACCACACTACACTGACCACACTATACTGACCACACTACACTGACCAAACCACACTACACTGACCACACTACACTGACCACACTATACTGACCACACTACACTAACCAAACCACACTACACTGACCACACTACACTGACCACACTACACTACACTAACCACTAACAGACTACACTACACTGAGCAGACATACACTATCACTGACGTCACCTACCTCAGCTGTGGTGTGCGGCGCCGGCACGCCCAATGTGCCCATCATAGCCATGCAGCCATGAAAAGAAGGGAGACTCAGGGGAGGAGAGCCGACGAGCAGGGATGTGGCGTGGAGTCCCCGGCCGTCACACATATTCAGCCAGAGGAGGAGACTCAGCAGCAGAGCCATAGAGAGCCGCCGAGCGGCATTGTACTTCCCGCCTCCTGAGCTTGCGGCGCCTGATGATGGACGTCACACGTCCCCCGCAGGCCCGGATTGGACCAGAGGGACGTCTATCATAGGCGCTGCTGCACGTTCCAGAAGGCGGGACCTGCTGTGTCTTCTGGACCGGCACGCTCAGAAATAGAATGGTCCCTGCTTGGCAACGATCGGTGGCGGCGGCGCTCGGGGCTAACAACGCACTTCTTCATGCCCGAGACTCGGGGCTTTTCGGACACCCATTCGGGGCTCCAGCCCCCCTAGCCAGGGCCTAACGACGCCTCTGTACAAGCTATTGGGATTTGAGCACAGTAACCGTCATTACTAAATAATGCCTCTCTCTCTCTCTTCACCTTTAAACTTTACTTGACAATGTAGGATGTTTTTAATAAAAACACCTTTAACCCCCCTGCCAGTATCCCCGAGCGTGACTCGGGGTGGATTTTTTTATGTAAAAATCGATATCCCCGAGTCGCGCTCGGGGTGAATATGCAGAGCCTGCAGCGCGCTGGATTACCTTGTATCCAGGCAGGGTATACTGTATTTACCTTGTCCCTGGATCCAGCGATGCATCCACGCTGTGTGAGCGAGTGGCGTCCTCCATTCGACTCACACAGTGCCCGCGCGCCGCCGATCTCCGTTCCCTGCGACGTAACGGAGCACGGGGGCGGAGACCGGCGGCAAATTCAAAAAAGTAAACAAACACATTACATACAGAATACTGTAATCTTATAGATTACAGTACTGTATGTAAAAAGTACACACCCCCCCTGTCCCTAGTGGTCTGCCCAGTGCCCTGCATGTTATTTTACATAATAAACACATTTTTTTTGTGCCTGCAAACTGTAGATTGTCTATAGCAACCAAAAGTGTCCCTTTATGTCAAAAGTGATTTTAGAGCAGCTAGAAAACAGCGATAATAAATGATAATCACTTGCAGAATTGAGCGATAGCGATTTGTGGGGAAATTCGTCATAAAAAAATAAAAGTAATGACAGCGACAATTCTGCAACTGAGCAAATTTCAGTGATTTTGATTGATTACATTAGTGAATAATTTTTATTATAATTACATTATTATTTGTTATAATTATTTATAATATTATAGTTTTATGATTTTGTGTGTCAAACTTTATCATACCCGGGATGTCTACTAGACTCTGGTTTGGACAAATTTAAGTGAGTTATTCCTAAAAATTGCAGGCCTACAGTATAAAACGCAGAATTTCCATGCAAAATAATTGTACCGCATTTGGTACGTAATTCCAGACAGAATCATACCGCCAGGGAGGTTAAACTACTCACTTACTTTATTCTCATCACAACATAGGGCGTTCCCCGAACATTCCCTTCCTTACACAAACCCCCAGCCCGTCTACTACATTTCTTTGCAAACTTCAAAATACCACTCTTTTTACCTCCATAGAGTTACCAAAACATGTTCAAACATGTATTTCAAACAAATTACAGAATCAAGCACTTATAATTACAACTCTATAAACAAATATTAGCAAAGAGGCGACATCTTATTATTCATATACTATACCATTGTCTCTTCAAAGAAAAACTTTGCAAAATTATATGAACATACATATAACAGTACTTACCACCAGGGATGTATTTTGGCCTAGGCCAACAAGGCCCAGGCCTAGGGCGGCATTTTGCGGGGGGGGCGGCCGGCCGGCCCTCTTCCCATGGCGTCCCTCTGTCCTCTTCCCACGGCGTCCCTCTGTCCGTCACTCATGGCAACCCTCTGTCCTTCTCCCAGGGCATCCCTCTGTCCTCTTCCCATGAATATGACAGGGGTGTGGCTTTGACAGGAAGGGGTGGGTCATATTTAAATTAGGGGGTGCGCAAGTTAGTCAGGCCTAGGGCAGCACAAAACCTAAATACACCTCTGCTCACCACTTCTCACAATACCTGAATATGAGCAAGGGAAATTTACTTCACTCTAATTTAATTTGTCCCTATTTCTGTCCTATTAACACAGTGAAAATAGGACTGCCTTACCCTACAGCCGTATTCCACACAACAAATTATCCTATACTCTACGCCAGGGGTCTCCAAACTGCGGCCCGAGGGCCAGATATGGCCCTTTGTTAACCTTTATCCGGCCCTTGGGCACTATTCCTCCCACTAATATGAGGCACTATTCCTCCCACTGACACCAACAATGCGGCACTATATCTTCTACCGATACCAATGATGGGATACTATTCCTTGTACTAATAGGGGCACTACTTCTCCTTCTATTGACCACCAACCCTGAGGCCATATTTATTTTCACTGATGCTAAGCCCGTGACATTTTCTGCCCCTGCTGGCCCTTTGTTTGAAAAGTTTGGAGACCCCTGCTCTATGCGAATGCGACAGTCAAGAAAAGCAAGGTAAAGCAAAAGTCCCGGTAGTAATTTCTTTATTAACCCTCTGTGTCATTATGCCACCACTTTCCTCCCTCCTTTTCCATAAGGAGGGGTAGTATACCACTTATTAAACTTCTTAACAGGCTTACCAAAAGCCACTTCTTACAGACTTACCAAAAGCCACAGGCCTGGTCTGTCTCCCTTCTGGGGCAAGAAAACAATTTGTCAAAATTAGATATAAGCAGTCTCGTACAGGCGGCCGTGTTTCCCAATGGGAAAACTGCGAGAAGAGCTTTTGGCCAGGAATCCCTTGCAGTTTTTCCAAAGGGAAAACTGCCCAAAAACTGCCGAACAAAAAAAAAGATCCTGCTCTCTTTTTTCCCGCCGGGATTCCCAGGCGGACTTTTTCCCAGCAGTTTTTGGCAACTTTCCTATGGGAAAAACTGCAATGAAGCACACACATGGTCGTGATTGCCCACCAAAGCTCTCATCTGAGTTTTCCTGATGGGAAAACCTCTGGTGTGTACGGGGGAAAAGTTACCGAGCCGGTTCTCAGTTTTCCTCCCAGGATTTCCAATGGATCTTTTCCCGTCGGGAATCCCGGTCGTGTGTACAAAGCAAAACAGGTATCCTACCTCAGCAAGTCCTCAATTCAGATCTCAAGCGGTGCCTCCATTTGAGGAGAATTCCAAACGGTACTTCAAGTACCCGACGAACCACCGTATATTAATAGTGCTATTTACCAGAAGACCTTCGGTCGTGAGGCACTTCAAATGAACAGAAGATACACGGAATAAGTTCAAAGAGAAATGCCTACTTTATTGGGTGTGCATACAGATTATATTTGGTTCACCACAACCAATCATAATCAATCAAAATATGGAAGGGGGGAGTGGTTAGTAAAGGAACATATTGCGTATCATTAGTAATTAATTTAAATTACCTTAAAGAGGTTGTAAAGGTACAATTTTTTTCCGTAAATGGCTTCCTTTACCTTAGTGCAGTACTCCTTCACTTACCTCAGCCTTCGATTTTGCTTTTAAATGTCCTTATTTCTTCTGAGAAATCCTCACTTTCTGTTCTTCTGTCTGTAACTACACCCAGTAATGGGAGGCTTTCTCCCTGGTGTGGAGTGTCGTGCTCGCCCCCTCCCTTGGACTACAGGAGAGTCAGGACGCCCACTAACACACAGCTCCTTTCTCTATCTGCAACATAGAGAGCGTCCTGACTCTGCTGTAGTCCAAGGGAGGAGGCGAGCACGACACTCCACACCAGAGAGAAAGCCTTGCATTACTGTGTGGAGTTATAGACAGAAGAACAAGAAATGAGAATTTCTCAGAAGTAATAAGGACATTTAAAAGCAAAATGGAAGGATGAGGTAAGTGAAGGAGGACTGCACTAAGGTAAATGAAGCTATTTAGGAAAACAAATTGTACCTTTACAACCCCTTTAGGGAACAATGGCTGAAATGAGGGTACTGAAGTGAATACACCATCTGGACATGACTAATAAGTCATGTTGTCCAGCTTCCTGTTTTAGGTCTCATTACACAGGAAAATGGCCCAGACATCCTGAGCCACAATTCTTTATTTAGAAGGCACAGAGTAAAACTGCTTAAGCTATCTTTCTTATATGTATGCCCTGCAAAAAACTGTTACAAGCTGGAAGCGCAGACATGAGTTAACTAACGAGTCTGAATCTACACGTTAAGATATATGAATTTATGGCCCCCAAGATGGAGTCACCATTGTTCAGTCATATTACTACAGTACATTTCTCTGTTGTAACGCAGGTCAGTGACCAGATATGAACCTAGTAGCTCTTCCCCACATTGGGTTTTTATGCCACATGTTGGCATGGTGTCCACCTTAGCATTTGCAGCGGCAAGGCAATGTAGGACTGGCCAGAAGAGGGATTACTTTGACTCAGTTGGTCATCTTAAACACATATTGCAATATATGTGAACTAAATATCCATGTTTTTTCATTGCATAGTTTGCATGGATGGGTGTAGCAGTGTACAGAGGGTCCATCCAGAATTTGTAGTATTAAAATGTGGTCAGACCCCTTTAGCACCTGATAGTTCAAATACATGTACAAGCTATTGGGATTTGAGCACAGTAACCGTCATTACTAAATAATGCCTCTCTCTCTCTCTCTTTACCTTTAAATTTGAACACAGGTATATCTTTTATCTTTTCTAAAAGGCCTCTTTCACACTGAGGCGCTTGAAAAACTGCCAGTAAAACACTGAGTGCTTTTGAAGAGCTTTTCAGGTGCTTTTGAAGAGCTTTCAATTAATTTCAATGGAGAGGGGTGTTTTTCACCGCTCTGTCAGAGCACTGCCCCAGTGTGAAAGCATTCATTTATTTTAATTGAAATACATTTTCTTAAGCTTTTCAGATGCTTTTTTTAGCGTGAAAGCGCCTGAAAAGCTCTTCAGTGTGAAAGTGGTCTAAGGATGGTGAGCCGTGACAATGCATGCATCAGTGACACTATACCTTTTGTGTTCCTGCAGGAGCATACTCTGCATGGCATTATGGACAGGGCACTTGAGGCAAAGCAGCGGGAGGAAGAGGAGATTTTCCCTTCCTCTCAAGGCCTGCATTATTTAGACACCATTCTTGTGATGCCACAGAACACATAAGAAGAAAGGGAGGTGGAGGTTTCTGGCAGTTTTGGAGGCATTGAAGCAGAGGAAGGCATGCGTCAAACCTTAAATAAGCAATATTGCTTAAGTGCACATGGAGTAAATTAAATTAAGTAAGTGACACGGATGATCCGTGACCGACAGCAGCTCTCACAACAATATACACTTCATAACAAAAATGTAAATCAAAAACGTGTAGTGCTATCAAACCATGACCTTAATGATCAAAGTGCCAAAAAAAATCTAATATAATGCAATAAAGATGAAAATGTGAAAAAATGAAAAAGCGAAAAATAAAAATTATTATTAATAGTCCCAATTCCACATCCATAAAGTGAATTCAAAATGTGTGCTGATCCAATGTTCAATTTGTAAAGACACCCAGTGCTCCCCACAGGATAGACAGGATGGGCCAGATTCACAGAGCGATTACGCCTGTCTAACTGGTGTTAGACAGGAGTACATTGAGATTTTCCTAGCTTGTGATGGAAAATATTAGTTATATGAAGACAGGAGGCTCATATCTTATGCATTATTCTTTCTTTAATAATGCTCATAGCAGAAAAATACAGTAACCATTTAGTGAAACTAGAAAAAACTTTTAGAACTACAACTCCTAGCAGTCCTTGGGATACAGTAGCCCCTCCCAGACCCTAGTCTGTATATAAGGGACTGACTCAGGTGTAGGTGTCCTCTTTCTTTACGCGGAATGGCCTCACTCTGGACCACGAACTCCATCCAGATCTCGCCTCTGTTGCCCGAAACCCACCGGCCGGTCTGAAATTCCAATACTGGAGGGAACAACCAGGAACATGGCCAACATGGCTAACTTCGTCCCAACGGGGACTGCAGATAATCCAAACATCGCAACCGATCGGTCAGCCGCCTACAAGGGCGCACACGGAATGTTCAATAGCCTGAAATAGACAAAAAACGTAACAGGGAGGGAAAGGGAGGGAAGATACTCGCCTCCTGTCTTCATATAACTAATATTTTCCGTCACAAGCTAGGAAAATCTCAATTTATATATCAGAAAGGAGGCTCATATCTTATGCAAGTTCAAAGCTAGCAACAGTATGTTAATAATATACAATAATGCAGAGGAAAACATCATAAAACTGACATGGACACATGTTCCTCAGGTCTGAAGTAGAAGTGACGAAAGGTGGTCTCGGAAGACCAATCAGCCGCCAGGAGTAGGTCAGACAGGGAGCCTCCTGAAGAGACTATTTTAGTAGCCATAGCGCCCCTGGAAGAGTGGGCACCAAACAGGGAAATGTCTATGCCCGCCATTTCCATGGTTGAGCGCACCCATCGCGCCATTGTGGCGGAAGAGACTGGGAGATGAGGTCTAACATAGGAGACGAGAAGTTGTGAAAGGTCTGTAGAGCGGAGATCGACCGTCCGTGATTCGTATGCTTGTAGGCAACGTACCACGCAAAGTCGAGGATGTGCGGGAAAGAACGGGTAAAAGACCGTGTGAATGCCCGTCTTGGTCCTACGGACCACCGACCCCCTGAGGTGAGAATTGTCGTCGAAAGATGTCCGACGCTCTCACGTCCGAGACGCGTTTCACTGAGACTAAACATAGTAAAACGGTCAACTTATAAGACAACAGTTTCAAGGACAGGTCGTCGTTGTCCTGCCATGAAGAAAACATGTCGAGCAATCTGGAGACATCCCAGGTTGTCTGGTATCTAGGTCTAGGGGGGCGCATGAATCTGATGCCTCGTAAAAGTCTACATACCAGTGGGTGTTGTCCCACTGGCAGAGAGTCTACAGGGTGATGGTGTGCTGAGATAGCTGATCGGTACACATTGATGGAACTATATGCTTTACCAGAGTCAAAAGAATCTGCCAAATAGTTTACCACTAATGCTACAGGTGCGTGTATGGGATCAACCTGCCGTTAATCACACCAACAAACCCAGAGCTGCCAGGCAGATCGATAGGCCGATCTAGTCCCGGGGGCCCAGGCCAGGGCAAGGAGGTCCTTAGCTGATCTTGAAAGGCCGCTATCCGCGTCCGGGACCCCGAAATCAACCATGCTAGGAGGCGGAGGTTGCCCTCCATGACCAGAGGGTGAAGATCTCCGGTCGGGTTGGTCAGTAGGTGTGGGAATTGGGGGATCAGCCTGGGGTAATCCACGGCCATCCCCAGCAGGAGAGGGAACCACGGTTGCGTCGGCCACCAGGGTGTGATCAACACAACTGTCGCTCGCTGGTTCGCTGTATGGAGGAGAAATCTGGAAATCATCTGGAAGGGGGGAAATGCATAGTGCGTTCCCCCCGGCCAGATGTGGCGGAAGCCTACTGCGGATGCCTCCGGATCTGGTCTCCAGCTGAAGAAGCGAGGCAACTGGTGATTGAGACGAGAAGCGAAGAGGTCCGTATCTAACGGGCCCCAAAGCTGTCTCAGTCGAAGGAAGACTGAACGCTCCAGATGCCAGTCGCTGGAGTCGGTGAGGTGGCGTGAATACCAGTCGGCCACCGTGTTGGAGACCCCCGGAATGTATTCCGCAATGGGAATGATGTTGTGTGACAGGCAGAAGTGCCAGAACTCCCTCGCCAGGATTGCTAGGGTCCTGGATCTGGTGCCTCCCAAACGGTTGACATACTGAACCACTGCTACGTTGTCCATGCGGAATAATACGCAACAGTTGGAGGCTTGTGGTACGAAGCTCTTGATGGCAAAGAATGCTGCTAGAAGTTCCAATGCATTGATATGCAAACCCGCTTCGGAAACGGACCACGTCCCCCCTGTGGAAGTATCCCCGCAACGGGCGCCCCAGCCGAGGCGGCTCGCGTCCGACTCTATGACGACGTCCGGCCTGGAGTTGAAGATGGCCCTGCCATTCCAATCAACGGCGTGACAAAGCCACCAATGCAGCTCCTCTGCCGCCTCCGGACAGAGTGGGACCTCGTCCGCGTATCTGAGGCCCTGGAGTAGGTGCATGATTTTGAGCCTCTGAAGGGCCCTGTAGTGAAGAGGGGCCGGGAAGATAGCTTGGATGGAGGCCGCTAGAAGCCCCACCAGACGGGCCAGAACCCTTAAGGATAAGGAACCCTTGCGTAGGACCGCCCTGATTTCTTTGCGTATCAGGGATAACTTTGTTTTTGGGAGGCGGAGAACGGCTTGGTTGGTGTCTATCAAGAAGCCCAAGAACTCCATCTCTTGGGCTGGGGCTAAGACTGACTTTTCTAAGTTGACTAAGAACCCTAGGGAATGTAATAGCGAGACCGTCCATGACATGTGAAGGAAAGCTAGGTTCTTGGAGCGGGTCATGATGAGGAGGTCGTCCAGATAAATGATCAGACGCACCCCTCTGCTCCTTAGGGATGCCACCACGGGTTTCATTAGTTTGGTGAAACACCATGGGGCGGACGACAGGCCGAATGGGAGGCAAGTAAATTGCCACATCCGACCCTTCCAAAGGAAACGGAGCAGATGTTGTGATTCTGGGTGGATCGGGACGGTGAGTTAGGCGTCCTTCAGGTCCACTTTCACCAACCAGTCTCCTGGTAGCAAGAGATCTCGGAGGAAATGAATGCCCTCCATTTTGAAATGTCTGTAGTTGACATGTTGGTTTAGATCCCGAAGGTTTATCACGGGACGGTATCCGCCCCCTTTCTTCTTTACTAGAAATAGGTTGCTTATGAACCCTGGGGAGGGACTTCCGGTTTCTATAATCGCATGCTTGGACCTGAGTTCCGTTATCTCGTGGTCTATGAGTGTAACGTTGTGTTCCGCAAACCTGATAGGGGGAGGAAGTATGCCTAACACTGGTGGTGAGAGAAGTTCTATATGAAACCCCGAGACCGTCTGTAAAATCCAGGCGTCTGCCGTAATCGCAGACCAGGCGTGGATAAAATACATCAGGCGTCCCCCCACTGGTATGTGTGATTGTGGTATGTTGTGGTATTGTTGTGGTATTGAGTGTACACTCACCTGTAGGGGGTCGAGAGCGGGGAAAACCACGTCCGCCGCGTCCGCGCCAGGGTCTTCCTCTGGGTGGGAAGAAGGGTGCTGGTTGCGCCATTCGGACGGTGTATGAAGAAGGAGCCTGTTGATATTGGTATTGGGCGGTAGACCTGCCCTGTGGCCTATAGGAAGAGCTGCGGCCGGCAGATCGGCCTCTACCTCTGCCGGCCCTGGAAAAAACTCTATTGGCGCTCGTTCTCTTCAGTGAAGTTTGGGCCTTGTCAAGGCCTGTAAACAGGCCAACAAACCTGTTGATGTCCTTCATGAGGTTGTCCCCAAACAACATGCCCAGTGCCGCCGGACCGGGTTCGGTTTTGGCTAGGTGGGAGAGTTGGGGATCTAACCGCATTTGAATGGAGCGGCGTCTCTCCACCGAGCAGGTGGTGTTGGCGGTGCCTGCTAGGCATATAGCCCTCTGGGCCCACCCGCGAAGTTGAACCAGGTCAACTGGTTGGTCCGATGCGGCCGCCTGTTCGGACAGATTAAGAATTTTAGTGAGAGGGCCCATTAAATCTAAAATCCATTCTTGGATAGATCTAAAAGATCGTTCTATCCCTTTCTTGGGGAGTTTACCCGATTTTGCCAAGTATTTGGCCAGGATAGGGTCTATTTCTGGTGTGGCCATCACCCTATTGGGGATAAAGGGCCTAGGGCACTCAGCCCGTAGCTTGTTGCGGGCAGATCTGTCTAGGGATTTCCTGGCCCACAGTTCCATGTATTGGGATACCTGAGGGAGCGGGGACCAATCGCCTGATCTCGGATGGGAGATGGCGTCCGGGTGAAAGAATGGTTCTCCCAGTGCGTCCAGGATCACTTCACCCTGCGTAGCAGGGGTGGCGTTGGGGTCGAACGCTGTATCCCCAGCATCCCTTTTACTAGTATCAGACTCATAGTCGTCAGACTCATTGTCCACAGAAATATCTAGGGAGTCCTCATCAGAGGAGTCTATGAACGAGTCTGGCTTGGTCCTTCTTAGGGACTTTTGCCTCTTTCCTCCTAACTCCCTGAGGCCCAGGGGTCGATTGGAGTCTGATGGATGCTGGGGTTGGCAGACTGGGGGAGGGACTGCCTGAGACATATTGTTGACTTCCCCTGTCGGGGAGTCGGTTGCCGCCAAGTGTTTTTGTTTGTGGGAAACTTTACCCTTTTTGTTTGGCGGTTCACCACTCTGAAGTGGTGGGGCTGATAAACTGGGTATTGTAAACTTAGACCCTGAAGGCTGGATGGCCGAGGCCAGAGCCGCCTGGACCGATTTGTTAATCAGGTCCTGAATCTGATCTGCCGTCATAAACTGGGCAGATTCAATAGAAAAGGCATCTCCCCTGGGAGAAGTGGGTGTGAGTTCTTCAGCCATGCTAGTGGTTAACAGGGGACAATAAACAGAAAATCCTCCAGTCGGAATAAATTCCGTTTCCAAGAGGGAGTAACTAAGTTGTGAGGAATAAGGTTTGCAGTTTTTTTAAAACTAGTACTTATCAGGCTGTGGGAGAGCGCGCTGGGGAACAGGCTCCTCTCCTCTCCACCGTCGATGCTGCACTGGCAGCGGTGGAGGAAAAAACCCTGAGATTCTGTGCGCTCAGGGGGGGCGAAGTCTCGCGAGACTACGCCCTCCCAATCTCTATTGGAGGATGTGAGAGCTGACGTGCGTCAGAGGCGCCGCCCCCTAGTCTGCGCGCGAAGAGGAGCTCAGGGAAGAAGAAGAAGAGAAGATGGCGGCGCGTGTAAGCGCCGTCTGACTAGGAAGCAGGCAGGGGGAGTGAGGGTCACAGGAGCCAGGCGGATCGCGGGAGACCGCCCTTCGCTTAGGAGACGGATTCTTGTTTAGAATCCACCGCAAGTACCCCACACGCATGGTTTAAATAAACATACAACATAAATAATTTTTTAAATAGAGGAAAAAACGATATGGGGGAGGGAAAGAGGAGGAGGTATCACCTCTGCTCCCACTGATAGCGTACAGAAAACAAATAGAAATTTTAAAGTTACTTATCTGAAGTGTGTAGTGTCTGCCATGAGCAGAAAGAAAGAGGACACCTACACCTGAGTCAGTCCCTTATATACAGACTAGGGTCTGGGAGGGGCTACTGTAGCCCAAGGACTGCTGGGAGTTGTAGTTCTAAAAGTTTTTTCTAGTTTCACTAAATGGTTACTGTATTTTTCTGCTATGAGCATTATTAAAGAAAGAATAATGCATAAGATATGAGCCTCCTGTCTGATATATAATTCGAGATTTTCCTAGCTTGTGACGGAAAATATTGATTATATGAAGACAGGAGGCGAGTATCTTATGCATTAATCTTTCTTTATTAATGCTCACAGCAGAAACAAAACTGATCAGTATTCAAGCTTTTCTAAAAATAACATGAAACAGAAAAGCTGAAACTTGAAAACTAGAAAGAAACTACGTTTCCCAGCAGTCCTTGGGTCTGTGACCCCTCCCTCTGGCCTCTGCATATAAGGACTGCTCCTCCCCTTCCTATTCCTCTTTCTTCATGCGAACTTCCAAACGAATTGAAAATGATTCACCAGTCTCTGGGACCCCCAACTCCGGGGACTTCGGCCGGCCGGCCTTTTCTGAATCCCAGACGTTCCGTTGTACGCGGGGTAACATTCGTCCCAACGGGGACCAACCGACAGCTTCTACGGCCAACCGGGCCTTTGGAAACGAAACCATGTTAGAAGGAACGTGTCTTCGACCTTCCTGAACGCAGTCGAACGTGTTCAGTATCCTGTAAGAGAGTAGAAGGAACCATAATAGGGTAGGGTAGGGAGGGAAGATACTCGCCTCCTGTCTTCATATAATCAATATTTTCCGTCACAAGCTAGGAAAATCTCGAATTATACCTCAGACAGGAGGCTCATATCTTATGCAAGTTCAAAGCTAGCATTTCTTACAGAAAATGAAGACAATATACATCAGATTACCCCAAAGCGGCCATAGACACATGTGTTTCCGGTCTGAAGTAAAAGGAGCGAAAAACGGTCTCCGAAGACCAGTCCGCCGCCAGTAGAAGATCTGACAGAGATCCCCGGCCGAGACCACCTTAGTAGCCATTGCACTTCTAGTGGAGTGTGCGCCGAATTTAGTGGTATCTATACCCGCCATGTCCATAGTCGACCTGACCCAGCGCGCTAGAGTGGCAGAAAGTCACCGGGCGATGAGGTTGGACGTAGGAAACCAATAATTGGGGCGAAGATGGAGAACGAAGTTCGGCGGTACGCGTTTCATAGGCCTGCAGGCACTTGGCGACACATAAGCGCGGACGATCCGAAAAGAAAGGATAGAATACCGACTGAATGCCGGTCTTGGTCCTACGCACGACCGAGAACCTAACTCCTAGGGGCGAAAATTGTCGCCTGGAAATATCCAGTGCTCTAACATCTGAAACCCTTTTGACCGAGATAAGACAGAAGAGGATCGTAATTTTGTACGTGAGATGTTTGAGAGACAAGTCCTCATTGTCATCCCACGTGGATAGCATGTCTAGGACCCTGGATACGTCCCAGGTTGATAGGTATTTGGGACGAGGAGGTCGTTTAAACTTGATACCTCTCATTAGTTTGCAAATGAGAGGGTGTCTACCCACCGGCAAGGCATCCACAGGGTGATGGTAAGCCGAAATAGCTGATCGATACACGTTAATGGAGCTGTACGCTCTACCGGTATCGAAAGCCTCCGCCAGGAAGTTCACTATAAGTGCTACAGGGGTATGTATCGGGATCAGCCTGTCGTTGACTACACCAACGCACCCAGATTCCCCAGGCTGACCTATACGCCGATCGAGTCCCGGGGGCCCAGGCCAGGGCGAGAAGCTCTCTAGCTGACTGTGAAAGGCCTCCATCAGCGTCTGGCATCCTGAGACCAGGCAGGCTAGGAGGGTCAGAGAGCCGTCTGAAATTAGCGGTTGTATGTCTTTGGACGGGTGTGAAAGGAGGACTGGAAATGAGGGCAAGACCCTGGGAAGGTCGATGACCATTTCCAACAGAAGAAGAAACCACGGTTGTGTTGGCCACCAGGGCACAATCAACACCACCTTGGCTCCCTGGGTAGCGATCTGCAATAAGGTCCGGCATATCAGCTGGAATGGTGGAAACGCGTAATGCGTCCCCCCCCGTCCAGGATTGGCGGAAAGCATCCACCGCTGTTGCTGTTGGGTCCGGCCTCCAACTGAAGAATTGGGGCAACTGATGGTTGAGTCTGGAGGCGAACAAGTCTATGGACAGTGGTCCCCAGAGATGGATGATACTGATGAAGGTCGAGCGGTCTAGCCGCCACTCGCTGGAATCGGTAATGTATCTGGAGTTCCAGTCCGCCACGATATTGGAGGATCCCGGAATGTACTCCGCCATGGGGATGATATTCCTGGCCAGGCAGAAGTGCCATAAAGCCTTGGCGATATCCGCCAAGATTTTGGACCTGGTGCCCCCCAAACGGTTGACGTATTGTACCGCTGAAATGTTGTCCATGCGTAGCAATACGCAACAGTTTGATCTCTTTGAGAGAAAACTCTGAGCCGCGAAGAGGGCAGCTAGTAGCTCTAGGGCATTGATGTGTAGGAAGGATTCCCTGACTGACCAGATCCCTCCTGTTGAAATCTCTCCGAATCGAGCGCCCCAGCCCCTCCGACTTGCGTCGGATTCTAAGACGACGTCCGGATAGGAATTGAAGATTGTCTTGCCGTTCCAATCGACGGCATGACCGAGCCACCACTTCAGTTCCGTCCTGGCCTCTGCGGAGAGTGGAATCTTGTCTGCATAACGGAGACCTTGTCTCAGGTGAAGGATTTTGAGGCATTGAAGGGCTCTGTAATGGAGAGGGGCCGGGAAGACGGCCTGTATGGATGCGGCCAGGAGGCCCAATATTCTGGCTAATACCCGTAAAGATAGGGATTGCTTGCGCAGTACTGCTCTGATCTCTTTGCGGATCAGAGCAAGTTTTGCCTTGGGTAAACGCAAGACCGCCTGGTTGGTATCTACCAGGAAACCGAGAAACTCCATGCTCTGGGATGGTGCTAGAATAGACTTCTCCATGTTGATGAGGAAGCCTAGGTCCTGCAGGAGACGTACGGTCCAGCCTACGTGGGTCTGAGCCTGAGATTTTGAGTTCGCAATGATAAGGATATCGTCTAGGTAAATAATCAGACGAACGCCCCTGCTCCGCAACGCGGCTACCACAGGCTTGAGTAATTTGGTGAAGCACCATGGGGCCGATGACAGCCCGAACGGTAGACATGTAAACTGCCACGTGCGATCCCACCATTTGAATCGGAGTAGGTGTTGTGACTCCGGATGTACGGGGACTGTGAGATATGCATCTTTTAAGTCCACCTTTGCCAGCCAATCCCCCGGGTGGAGGAGGTCTCGGAGGCAATGGATACCCTCCATCTTGAAGTGACGGTATGTGACGTTTTGATTCAGGGCCCGGAGATTTATCACGGGGCGGTAACCTCCCCCCTTCTTTTTGACTATAAAAAGACTGCTTATGAACCCCAGGGAGAGAGGGTCTACCTCGAGCACTGCTTGTTTGGAAATCAGTTCTCCCAACTCGTTGTCTATGAGTGCAATGTTCTGAGCAGTGAAACGAATGGGGGGAGGAATAATGCCCAGTTGAGGGCAGGACAACAGTTCTATCTGGAACCTTGTGACTGTGTTTATCACCCATGCGTCTGCCGTAATCGCAGACCAGGCGTGGATAAAAAACCGTAGTCTTCCCCCTACAGGGGTGGAAAAACTTGGAGTCAGAAGAGGACTTACCGGAGTATGGACGGGATCTGGGGTCACCTCTGCTCCCACGTCCTCTCCATGGTCTGCCACGTGGTGGAAAGAACGGTGCGGGTTGTGCCACCGTGGTATAGGAGGCAGGAGTCTGAGCGTAATGTTGCTGGGCGGGAGTCCTATTAAATGGTCTGGAGTAACCAGCTCGGCCGGCAGAGCGGCCCCTACCTCTGCCGGCCCTAGCAAAAACCTTTTGGTTGCCTGCCCTTTTGAGGGACGATTGAGCTTTGTCGAGACTATTGAATAGTCCCACGAATTTGTTAATGTCCCTAACAAGGGAGTCCCCAAATAGTAGGCCTTCAGCAGAAGGTCCCGGTTCGGTCTCCGCCAGGTGGGCCAGTTGTGGATTCAGGCGCATGAGGATGGAGCGTCTGCACTCCGTGGAGCATGCCGTGTTGGCGTTACCTAAAAGGCATATGGCCCTCTGGGCCCACCCCCGAAGTTGTTGCACATCAACCTCTTGTGCTGAGGCAGCTGTTTGCTCAGACAAGTTAAGGATTTTTGTCAGTGGGCCCAACATGTCGAGGACCCGGTCCTGGATGCTCCTGAATGAGCGATCTATCCCCTTCTTGGGGAATTTCCCTGATTTGGCCAGGTACTTAGATAAGACGGGATCAATGTCTGGTGTACATGCCACCTTACTGGGTAGGCAAGGGCGTGGGCATTCCGCCCGCCATTTATTTCGGTTAGCTCTATCCAGCGATCTGCGGGTCCAGAGTTCCACGTATTGGGACACGTGGAGCAGGGGAGCCCAATCTCCCGACCGCGGGTGAGATATGGCATCTGGATGGAAGAGAGGTTCTCCCAGAGCGTCTGTGATTGTATTGCCCTGAATATCAGGTTTGGCGTCGTGTGGGATCGCCATTGACCCAGCACCCATATCATCATTATCATCGTACTCGGACCCCGAGAATCCGGCTTCTGAGGGACTCGTCAGACGAAATATCGTCTGAGTCGAGTACGTAGGAGTCCGGTTTGTTCCGCCTGGCGGATGTACGCCTCATGCATGACTCCCTGAGGCTCAGGGGTTGAAAGGGGTCCGGTGGGTGCGTGGGGTGGCAATCCGGGTGAGGGAGAGCCTTGTGCACATTGTTTGCTTCCCCTGCCGGGGAGTCCTCGATATGAGCCAAATGCTTCCTCTTTTGGGAGGATTTCCCTCTTTTTACTAGAGGTTCTTCAATTACGGTGGGGGCAACCCTGGGGTTTGTTGTGAACCCGAGGGTAACGCCACGGCTGCCATGGCAGCTTGCACAGACCTGGCTACCAGGTCCTGAATCTGTGCAGCGTTAAGCATGCATGATGGCTCCAGAGGCACTTCAGGTCCCTTCAAGGGGACAGAGCGGTCCTCAGACATTGTCTTCTGGCAGTGCAGTTATAGAATGCTAAGTAACTGGGGGATGATAAATCATCACCTCAGATCCTGACCTATGGGAAGGAGGGGGCCTGCCAGAGAGAGGTGTACTACACCTGTTAGATGTTAAGTATTATTAGTAGCCCAGCAACCGCTCCTATAAACGAACAATGTTCAGTAATAAGCACTAGGTTATAATAATAAGTTATAATAAGGTTACACAGGTTTTGTACAAGTAAAAGTAAAAGTAAAAGTAAAACACCTCACAGATAACTAGCAGCAGTGCAATACTTATCTCTCCTGTGAGCAGAAAGAAAGGGGAATAGGAAGGGGAGGAGCAGTCCTTATATGCAGAGGCCAGAGGGAGGGGTCACAGACCCAAGGACTGCTGGGAAACATAGTTTCTTTCTAGTTTTCAAGTTTCAGCTTTTCTGTTTCATGTTATTTTTAGAAAAGCTTGAATACTGATCAGTTTTGTTTCTGCTGTGAGCATTAATAAAGAAAGATTAATGCATAAGATATGAGCCTCCTGTCTGAGGTATAATTTCAAATTACGCGCGCCGTATCACTAGTTTGAATCCTCAAACCATGATACGGCGGTGTTGGGCTTCGATCTGACAGGCTTACGTCTTCGTACGCCATCGGATCTACGCTGCAATCTTTTTGCGGCCGCTGGGTGGAGTTTGCGTCGTTTTCAGCGTCGGGGTATGCAAATGAGCTTTTTCCGGCGATCCACGAAGTTACGAGCGTCGTTCGCAATCGCGTACGTCATTTTTTCGCTACGTAAAGTTAAACCAGCTATTAGCTGGTCTAACGTTACGCGGCCCATGTTAAGTATGGCCGTCGTTCCCGCGTCAACTTTCAATTTATTTTTTATTTTTTGCATAAGTCGTCCGGGAATAGGAATGTCCGTAAACGACGCTACTCAAAAAAAAAAATTACGTAACGACGTGATTTCGCGCAATGCACGGCGGGAAATTTCTGAACGGAGCATGCGCAGTTCGATCGCCGCGGGAACGCGCCTAATTTAAATGCCTCACGCCCCCTATTCGCGTAGTTTGATTCCGCCGGGAGAAATACACTACGCCGCCGTACCTTACGGGCCAAAATCTCTCTGAATTCCTCGTAGAGCCAGGTAAAGTACGGCGGCGTAGAGTATCTCTGATACTCTGCGGGAATCTAATTCTACCTGAATCTGGCCCGATATGTATATCTGCTTACCAGATTTTTAGACCCTCCAGGGTCTATCTGCGCATTAGTGAGCTTTCACCTCTCACTATGGGCTCAACCACATGCACTTCTCAGCCTGCTTAATTGGATTCCACAGGTATATATTCCACAGTTATCATCAGTTAAGCACTTAACCCCCGGACCATATTGCTGCCCAATGACCAGAGCACTTTTTGCGATTCGGCACTGCGTCGCTTTAACTGACAATTGCGCGGTCGTGTGTGGCATCCAAACAAAATTGGCATCCTTTTTTTCCCACAAATAGAGCTTTCTTTTGGTGGTATTTGATCATCTCTGCGTTTTTTTTTTTTTGCGCTATAAACAAAAATAGAGCGACTATTTTGAAAAAAATGCAATATTTTTTACTGTTTCTGTAATAAATATCCCCCAAAAATATATAAAAAAACGTTTTTTTTCCTCAGTTTAGGGCGATATGTATTCTTCTACATATTTTTCGTAAAAAAAATCGCAATTAGCGGTTATTGATTGGTTTACGCAAAAGTTATAGCGTTTACAAAATAGGGGGTAGTTTTATGGCATTTTTATTTAATTTTTTTTTTTACTAGTAATGGCGGCGATCAGCGTTTTTTTTCAGTACTGCGACCTTATGGCGGACACTTCGGACACTTTTGACACATTTTTGGGACCATTGGCATTTTTTTAGCGATCAATGCTATACAAAATGCATTGGATTACTATAAAAATGCCATTGGCAGTGAAGGGGTTAACACTAGGGGGCGGGGAAGGGGTTAAGTGTGTTCCTGGGTGTGTTCTAACTGTATGGGGGGGTGGCCTCACTAGGGGAAATCACTGATCTTCTGTTCATACATTGTATGAACAGAAGATCAGCATTTCCCCCGCTGACAGGACCGGGAGCTATGTGTTTACACACATAGCTCCCGGTCCCCGCTCTGTAATGAGCGATCGCGTGTGCCACTGGGCACGCGCACAGGACTTGGGGGCGAGCGGGGAGCGCTCGCCGGCCGCCGGCGGCATGCACGCACCCCCTAGTGGCCGCAGAAGTGCCGACATAGAGCTACAGCCTCTCGCCTAGGAGAGCCGACCTGCCACTGTATAACTGCGGCGGCTGGTCGGCAAGCAGTTAAGGAAACTCATCACCAGGAGGTTTAGAATCTTGTCAGTTTTTTTGTTGTATTTTTTAATGGATTTGAATGGAAGCTGGTCACAGTTGATGGGAAGATGGTTGAAGTCAAATACACGGCAATTTTGTCTGCAAAAGACTTGAGACTGGGAGACTGGGGCAGAGGTTCCCTTCCAGCAAGACGACGACCCCAAACATACAGCCAGAGCTACAATGGAATGTTTTAGAATCTAGATCAACGCATATTCATGTGTTAGAATGGCCCAGTAAAAGTCCAGACCTAAATCAAATTGAGAGTCTGTGGCAAGACTTGAAAATTGCTGTTCACAGATGCTCTCCATCAAATCATACCAAGCTTGAGCTATTTTGCAAAGAAGAATGGGCAAAAATGTCACTCTCTAGATGTGCAAAGCTGGTAGAGACATCCCCAAAAGACTTGCAGCTGTAATTGCAGGGAGAGGTGGTTCTAAAAAGTATTAACTCAAGGGGGCTGAATACAAATGCACACCACACTTTTTAGATATTTATTTGAAAACCATTTATCATTTTCCTTCCACTTCATAACTATTGTGTTGGACTATCACTTAAAATCCCAGTAAAATACATTTCTGTTTCAAGTTGTAACATGACAAAATGTGGAAATGGGGTATAAATACTTTTCAAAGGCACTGTATATGCCCTCACAAGATGGATTAGATATTAAAGGCATGTAGGTATCTAATCCTGTATCACCAAGAAATCCTCAGCAGTCCAAATCCCAGGTTACAATATTGATCTTCTTAAGTGGAAAAGCTCACGCCATGGAACCAACAAAAAGAGTATATAGTGTAGTAATTTATTGTTAAAATTGGCCAATACAAATTAATAAAAAAAACTATGTGTAGTATATTAAAATAAACGATCCAAACTCACTCCACTGGCCGCCAATCCAGCATAGGATTCTGTGATTTTGTTAAATTTTCCTGGACAGTCCCGCTAAATCCGGGACTGTTGGCAGGAATTTCACGCTCCCCTACTGCACATACTTCCTACAGTCATACCCTACTAATCATACTGCCCATTGTCATATGCTTTGCACACCTTTAGTGCACATACTGCCCACTGTAATATCCTCCACACTTCTTTCCTAAATATATTGCATGTCATACCCTGCACAGTTCTCTACTGCACATCTTACGCACTGAAAGATTTTTAAACATTGAACTTTCCCCAACCTTGCCTGTTCTGGAAGTGGCACACTTTTGGTAGTCAAATAGGAATCTGTCTATTATATGCAGCAGGATCTCTTAATTTAAAACCACTGCTAAAAAAAATCAAATTCTCTAGTGTTTCTTTTTATAAGTGAAACGAATCTTATTCTGTTTATAGTTACACATTTTATTTTGTATGTTCTCATTGCTTATTCTAAAAATATTTTTGATTGTGGAAACACATGGCTAGAGAAGTTGAGCTCAGTATAATATTTTTCTTTGCAATTGTATTTGCTGATGCTTGTCACTTTACACAACTTCTATATATATAGTCAGGTTATTTCCCCGGTTGCTGGAGTGCATGTGAAACAGCTTAGGTTTGAAGGTTATTCTTGCTAGATGAACATTCAGCACTGCTAACTCTCATTAAAAGGTTCCCCTGTGAAGATCTGCTAGAAAGAAGCGTATTGGACAGGTAAATGGCAATTACCATGTTGAGTCATCACTTGCCCCTGCTGCTGATTCAGTGTTTTGACTCTCTTAATGAAATGTCTGTACAAGCTAGTGAGTGAACCATAATAATTTTACACTCAGGTAGGTAACATATCTTTAAAATACTGCAAAGTTCCCCAAATTCTTGGAAATATAGTACTAAAGAAAAATATGTAAAATTGTACAGTAAATGAGGATTATATCATCTAGAATATACTGTAAAGACATCTAGCCATTACAGTAAAGGTGACGGCAGTGCTTAATTGTCCTGAGTAAATGTTCAATTCAAACTGCAACCCTCATAAGCCCCTTGGACTGTAGGTCCAAGCAGGGCTGGACTGGGACAACAATTTGGCCCTGGACTTTATCCAGACTGGCTCACTTTGACAGGTCTCTCCCATGGCGTCCGGACAACTCCCGCACCCCCCCGGCCACCCAAGCCCCCTCTCCCCCTTCACTAGCTGTAGAATGGCTGGTACTGGTACTCTCTAGGCAGTACCAGTGGGGAAGCTAGACATTATTTCACCCAGGGCAAAGAATCAGTTTGGTGCCCCCACCTTATGGGACAAGATTAGGCAGAAGTGAGAAACTCCCAGGCCATAGCTGTTGAGTCAGCTGTCTGTCCCTTCCCCCATGCTCCTCTGTCGTCGTCCCTGCTCCTCTGGTCCCCCCGTACTTCTTTGTTCCCCCCAGGTGAGTACTGTGGGCAGAGAGAGGAGGTGAGCGCTGCGGGAAGGGAGAGACAGAGGAGCAGAGGGGGGCGGTGGTCCGTTGTGACTGAAGCCGGCCCACTGAGCCATCGGCCCACCGGGAAACTCCCTGTAGTCCCAATGGCTAGTCCATCCCTGGGTCCAAGCTCCTAACTGAGCCTAGATTTTCCCCAAAAACACAATTAAAGGAAATTTGTGCTTTACCCAGGAAGGGCAAAATAACAGGCTCACCTACAGTAACTGCTACCCTGCTGCACATATTCATGTTACCTTTGCTCCCCAACTGCTCCATTTAACTGCAAGTGAACAGAAAATACTAGGTACTTTTGGGAATGGCAAACATATTACTTATGTCCCATTCTTACCAGGGGAGAAGAACCCAGTCCTAAACTAAATCCTGTGCATGTACCTTTTACCTTGTGGTCACAGAGGTCCGTGGCACGCAGTAGTGATGCTCAATATGCCACATGGGGAAAGCCCAGCACTGCATGTAAAATATAGCTTTTCTAACGTATGTCATGTGTAGGTCATGCAGGTCCTCTTGCCTTGCCAAAAATGTACTTGAAAACACTCTTAGGAGCATTTTACTGGGACAGATGAGTTACTTCAAAGTGATTGTAAAGTTAAGTTATCATTTTTTTAAATAATAAACATGTCATAATTACATGCTCTGTGCAATGGTTTTGCATCCTACTCCTCTGGGGCCCCCCACTGGCATCCTGGGCTCCTCTTCTCCATGTGCCATAATATAAAGCTGCTTCCTATGGGACGTTTGTGGGAAATTTGAGTGCCGCGGAACGCCCCATAATGCACTGTGAGATCGCAGTGCATTAGCATCTGATGATTGACCTGTAAGCATTGGCCAATCACAGTGCGCTCTGCTGACAGTGCCACAATTGGCCAAAGGCCAATAATTTGCTATGGGGTACTAAGAGAGATAGCTTGAGCTAGATTGGGCAGGTAGGCAGGTTATTTAGTTAGTTGCAGTGTATTTGATATATATATATATATATATATATATATATATATATATATACAGTGCAGAAAATAAGTATTTGAACACCCTGCTATTTTGCATGGAGGGGTCTGAAATTGTCATCGTAGGTGCATGTCCACTGTGAGAGACATAATCAAAAAAAAAAAAATTCCAGAAATCACAATGTATGATTTTTTTAAACTATTTATTTGTATGATACAGCTGCAAATAAGTATTTGAACACCTGAGAAAATCAATGTTAATATTTGGTACAGTAGCCTTTGTTTGCAATTACAGAGGTCAAACGTTTCTTGTAGTTTTTCACCAGGTTTGCACACACTGGAGGAGGGATTTTGGCCCACTCCTCCACACAGATCTTCTCTAGATCAGTCAGGTTTCTGGGCTGTCGCTGAGAAACACGGAGTTTGAGCTCCCTCCAAAGATTCTCTATTGGGTTTAGGTCTGGAGACTGGCTAGGCCACGCCAGAACCTTGATATGCTTCTTACAGAGCCACTCCTTGGTTATCCTGGCTGTGTGCTTCGGGTCATTGTCATGTTGGAAGACCCAGCCTCGACCCATCTTCAAAGCTCTAACTGAGGGAAGGAGGTTGTTGCCCAAAATCTCGCAATACATGGCCCCGGTCATCCTCTCCTTAATACAGTGCAGTTGCCCTGTCCCCTGTGCAGAAAAACACCCCCAAAGCATGATGCTACCACCCCCATGCTTCACAGTAGGGATGGTGTTCTTGGGATGGTACTCATCATTCTTCTTCCTCCAAACACAGTTAGTGGAATTATGACCAAAAAGTTCTATTTTGGTCTCATCTGACCACATGACTTTCTCCCATGACTCCTCTGGATCATCCAAATGGTCATTGGCAAACTTAAGACGGGCCTTGACATGTGCTGGTTTAAGCAGGGGAACCTTCCGTGCCATGCATGATTTCAAACCATGACGTCTTAGTGTATTACCAACAGTAACCTTGGAAACGGTGGTCCCAGCTCTTTTCAGGTCATTGACCAGCTCCTCCCGTGTAGTCCTGGGCTGATTTCTCACCTTTCTTAGGATCATTGAGACCCCACGAGGTGAGATTTTGCATGGAGCCCCAGTCCGAGGGAGATTGACAGTCATGTTTAGCTTCTTCCATTTTCTAATGATTGCTCCAACAGTGGACCTTTTTTCACCAAGCTGCTTGGAAATTTCCCCGTAGCCCTTTCCAGCCTTGTGGAGATGTACAATTTTGTCTCTAGTGTCTTTAGACAGCTCTTTGGTCTTGGCCATGTTAGTAGTTGGATTCTTACTGATTGTATGGGGTGGACAGGTGTCTTTATGCAGCTAATGACCTCAAACAGGTGCATCTAATTTAGGATAATAAATGGAGTGGAGGTGGACATTTTAAAGGCAGACTAACAGGTCTTTGAGGGTCAGAATTCTAGCTGATAGACAGGTGTTCAAATACTTCTTTGCAGCTGTATCATACAAATAAATAGTTAAAAATTCATAAATTGTGATTTCTGGATTTTTTTTTTTGATTATGTCTCTCACAGTGGACATGCACCTACGATGACAATTTCAGACCCCTCCATGATTTCCAAGTGGGAGAACTTGCAAAATAGCAGGGTGTTCAAATACCTATTTTCCGCACTGTATTAACTGTATATTATTTATATATATACTCTGCATTTAGTGTAGACTATATATTCAGTGTAACTCTATATTTAGTCAGTGCAGGCAGTGTATTTGATATTTCCTGGCCCAGCTCACGTAAGCACATAATGTGTTAACACCTCCCTTGGAGCCCCACATAACCACATGTTACAAGCTGAATAAAAAATCTGTCCCCCAACTAAGATGTTCTTTTTTTTGGTCATGCTCCAGGCCACATGTTGATTGCAGTTAGTAAGTCATTTGTTTGCTGAATCTAGCCTTCCGTGTTCAGCCTCTCATGGAGTTGGAAGACCCTGAGTGCTGGAGGTAATTCCTTCTAAAAACTATCATTTTATCCTGATGATAACATCTAACAGGTTGTCACATTCATTAAGCATGTGGTCAATACACTCTAAGACCGGGTTCACACTGCTGCGATCTCAGAGATCGCATGTGATTTGCAATCGCACTGCAGGTGCTGATCACATGCGATGTCTGTAAGATGCGAGTTCAGCCATACAGTTGTATGGCTGAACTCACATTGGATTCTCACAGAAAATAGTGCAGGGACTTGTTTTTCCCTGTACTTGAATCGGATTGCATGGGTGATCTCATGGGAACTGCCTGCAGGAGGGGAGCGATACTGGAATCAAGTGGGTTCATGCATCGCACTAGTGTGAACCCAGCCGGGGGAAAGGAGTCGTTTCCACTTACTCTGTGAAGGGACAGGCAATTGGCACATGCGTTTATGCCAGCATTAAGAAAAATGCCTAACCAATCTCAGGGTGCATTTTGGGCATGCATGCAGTCTGCAGTGACAGAGAAATTAAATTGCACAGTTTGCCTCACAAGAATGGGCCCTATTAAGGCGGCTATTGCAGAAAGTATGCTGCAAATATCCATGCCACAAGCAACACCCATAATTATAGAGCGTAAATCGCTTGTTGATGGAGGATGGTCTTTTCCCATAATGATAGAGCGTAAAGCGCTTTATCATTGAAGGATGGTCTTTTCCCATAATGATAGAATGTAAAGCGCTTATTGATGAAGGATGGTCTTTTCCCATAATGATAGAGCGTAAAGTGCTTATTGATGAAGGATGGTCTTTTCCCATAATGATAGAATGTAAAGCGCTTATTGATGAAGGATGGTCTTTTCCCATAATGATAGAGCGTAAAGTGCTTATTGATGAAGGATGGTCTTTTCCCATAATGATAGAGCATAAAGCGCTTATTGATGAAGGATGGTCTTTTCCCATAATGATAGAGCGTAAAGCGCTTATTGATGAAGGATGGTCTTTTCCCATAATGATAGAGCATAAAGCGCTCATTGATGAAGGATGATCTTTTCCCATAATGATAAGGCGTAAAGCACTTATTGATGAAGGGTGGTCTTTTTCCATAAGGAATTTATACTCCCACTGTTTAATTAATCTTGCATAAGTCTATATATATATATATATATATTATTGCTGTAATATGGAACACATCTGAAAAGTGGCAAAACGCATTGAGAATGCATCAATAACACTCATACAGAATCACATCTGAAACGCAGAAATTGTGGTGACCTGGCAATCAGGCTTGCACAGAATCTATACAGTGACAACCAGCCAACCAGCAATAGAGTTAACTTCAATATATATACTTTAGAAATGGCAATTCAACACTGGAAATTGCAAGATTTGGCACAGTTTCTGGAAAGATTGGAACCTGGCAATTCACTTTTGGTTGATGCTTTTGATAAACCTGGTACAAGCGCTGGCGCACACAGTCACTGCTATGAGAGCATTGCGGTTACACCACTTGAGGGCAGGCGGAACTTCTATACAAGCCTTCAACATTTACTATAAGGAGGTTATTGTTTGGACAAACGCTGAAAAATGCAATTAAGCGAATGACAGGTGGAAAAGTCTGGACTGTGGCTACAGACTAGTAAGAAGAAGCCACTAGACATGTGCACAACAAAATTTTTCGTTTATTTCTGTTTCGTTTCTGTTCGTTTATCGTGATTCGGAACGAGTCGTAATTTCGTAAGACGTTAGTTATCGTATTCGTGCTCTTTAGTATTTTCGTAAAACACTTTTTTTTTCCGTTTCCGTTTTTTTATGTTAGTTTATTTTTCGTTGATTCGAGATTAGTATTTTCGTTAAATGTTGTATTCTGCCTCGTTCGTATTTTTACAATGAATTTATTCGTTCATTCGTTTTTACGTTGGTTTATTTTTCGTTGTTTTGATATTCGTATTTACATTATATTTTCCATCATGCCGCGTTTGTATTTTCGTAAGAAATAAATCTTCGTTGCTTTATGATCATTCGTATTTTCCTGTCTAATTTCATTTGATTGTAACGTGAAACGTTCTTTTGTAGATTTTTTGCATTCGTAATTCTGTTAAAATACATTTTACATTTATTCGACACACTACTCGTCGTAATTTTGTAAAACATCGTAATTTACTGAGATTGACTTGACAGATCCACAAAACCGGTGCAACCTACCCAAACACACCCTGGACTCTGGATGGAATGCACTGCAGTCTAACACAGATAAAGACACAAGGTCAAGGAGCCACTAGGTAATAAGAAAGAAGCTCATTGGGGCAGTACTAATGAAAGTGAATTTACGTTATTTCATTTCCGTTTTCCGAAGATTCGTAATTTATTATTCGTTAGTTTTGCTTTTCGTTTATTATTCTTTGTTCGGCATTTCGGTTGTTTTCTTTTCGTTCTTCGAATATTAGTAAGTTTGCATTTTCGTTTATTTTTCGTAATTATGATTTTTTTTTGTGTTCGGTATTTTCGTTATTTCTATGTTTTCGTTTCTTTTTTCTTTCGTTGTGTTGTTCTTTTACATTTAGTAGTTTCGTATCTTCGTAGTTTTCCATATTAGTTATTTTTGGAAATATCGTTATTCGTTATTATTTGGGCTAAACCATTCGTTTATTCGTAGGTTAACGAATCAACGAAAATAACGAATAATGACGGAAAACATATTTCGTAACAAAAAAAATTGCACATGTCTAGAAGCCACCATCCTTTACTCAAACCCACTGAACTTCAGAGGACAGGCTGCAGATTTAATGGATCACAGTGGAGGCATCCAAACTGCTAGGATGACTGGAAAGTCTTTTTTGAAGGTGCGTCCAACCAGTCTCTTCCAGTTGGGGCCAGGGGGCCTGAGTGAAGTTGATGATTTTAGCCTCTTCTGGAGGGTTTCTATGACAATCATCAGAGACCAGTGGGTCCAGAAGATGGGTGGGATTACAATGGAGAATTCCAAAGCTGACCACTGAATCCATTTAATTTATGTCCAACAGATTTTAGAAGAGAAAATATTTGCAAGATTTTTATACTACTACAAGGCCATCATGCCAGTGATGTCAAAAACATAAAATCATCCTGGGGGGCCTTTCTCCCCAGTTTTTCTAGTACCTAAGGCAGGGGGGCCTTCTGTCCTGTTTCTGTTTGAAGGAATCGAATGTGCTCATATACACCAAGAGTTTCAAGATGGAGTCCATGCAGACAGTCACAGGGACAGTTGAGCAGGAGGACCAGTTGGTATCAATCAACCGGCTGAATCAGATGGTATCCATGTACCGATTAATGTCAAGCACCAGAGGCGTGTGACATTTGCGGTGGCCAGATGTCACTTCCAGTTCAGGTGTCTTTAACAGAATTAGCACAGCCTCAGGAATCTTTTTGAAGATCTTGTTGGCAGTGGTGGTACCTTGGGCCAGGTGGCACATGAGGGCGTTTTAATTTTCCTTCTTTAGCCTATGAGCTGGGCTGTCTAAAGATCAGAAAATCTTTGTGCCTATACAAATTCAACAAGAACTGGAATTTTGGACATTGCCACTGTGCTTCTTTCAGAGGCATGCCTCTCAGCCCAGGAGATAGGATGATTCTGAAGCCAGATGCCAGTCTCTGGGGCAGGGGGGTCCACAATCTAAAGAAACAAGTGCAAGGCCATTGGAGAGCAGTAAAGCGCATACTCCCCAAGTATCTTGAATGGAAGAAAAAAAATTCTAGTATTGCAAGCCTTTCAGGATCTTTAAGGGGGCCTGAGTAAGGTTGATAAAAAGAAGGTAGTAGCCCACATTGTCTGACAAGGGGACACCAAAAGTATTTTCTTGTTACATCTTGCAAAGAAACTTTTCATGGGGCAGAGAACAACTTACAGTCAGTTAAGGTTGGTCTTCTTGCCAGGGTAGCAAATTCAATTATTGGTTTGGTCAGGCAGAATATTTTTTCAACAAGTGCCCCATACCAATTTTGGCCCTATGGAGCGTTACCAGAGGTAATTCTTAGGGAGACTTCACTGAACATGCAGCTCTGATATTTTCAACAGGATACCAATGCAAAGCCTCTGTTATACAAGATAGGTTCACAGTGCCATGAAATCTTCGATCTTTGTCTCTGGTCATATAAAATCTTTTATGGCAAAGTCAGTAACAGCACCCCAATCCAATTAGACTACTTTTAATAGCCTGGCTATGGAATAGGCTACACTAGAGGTGCAGGGATTCTCATCTGAGGTTGTTCAGACCTTGGTGACCAGAAGATCATCCATGACGCTACATAGGAGAGGATATGAAAGAAGTCTGTTTTGTCTGCTCCGGTGTTCCCTGCTCTAGCTAATATCCTTGACATTTTACAGTCAACACTAAAGGTTGGTCTGGCATACAACTCCATTTAAGGTACAGATCTATACTTTATCTTTTCACAGGCTGCAGATGGGTACAAAAGCCGTTGACCAGATGCTTCCCTGGGCCAGTACCCGGGTCCCCAAACACTTTTTATGGCAATAACTTGCATACAAGCCTTTAAAATTAGCACTTTTGATTTTTCAAGTTTTTGTGTCCCAAAGACACGGCGTTCGTATGTTCGCAACAAATGTTTTTGTCTGTTCGCATGCTCTGGTGTGAACCGAACCGTGTGTGTGTTTGGCTCATCCCTATTACTGACGAGATGTCTCCCTAGCAAAGATATAGACAAAACACAAATTGGAACAAGAACCTGCAGAAATGTTTATCACTCTAATCTAAGCTAATAAAAAAAATGCCTGGATTTAGGCTTTTTATCAATAAGCATGCGGTAGTGAAAGACGTTAACTAAGAAAGCCCAGCATGGTTTGAAAACTGAGTGTCATGTATCAAATGTTCTGTTCACTGAACCTGCCCCGAACTGAACACAGGTATTCTTGACTCTATTCACTCAATAGCGGTTCACGGCAATATCTGTTGCTAAGCATTGCCAGGAACAGCTTCCAAGGTTATTTATATGCCTTTGCCTTTAATGAACTTCAATATTGTTGTTTTTTTTTTTTTGTTTCCAGTGTTAAAAGCATTACTGAAATAGAGTACATGTACAGTATTGCAGTATTGCAATATGTGTTATGAAACAGCCTGATTTAAATATCCATTTAAATATCCATTATGTGTAAGTAGCAACGTTTTGAAAAAGCAGTATTCTTTAAGGTTCCAGTTCTGTGCATATGTATTTAGAAATGTTGCTTCTTACATTAACATAAACAAAGGTTTGAATAACCACTTCAGCTCCAGAAGGTTTTACCCCCTCTATTTAGCACTTCGCTACTTACTGACTGGAAATTGCACGGTCATGCAGTGCTGTACCCAAATAATTTTATATACCTTATATATACCGTATATACGAGTATAAGCCGAGTCTTTCAGCACATTTTTTTTGTGCTGAAAATGCCCCCCTCGGCTTATACTCACCTTTTTGCTCCTGATCTCCCGGGCTTTGGGGACCCAGTACTGGCCGGCCCTAGGTCCTCTGAACCCCAAACTTGATGCACATGTAGAGACAACTCTTCCTCTACAAGTGTGCAAAGTTTGTTGTCCGGGGAACCTATGACTCCCATGTTAAACGGCAATTTCTGTGGTGATTTTGGGGACCCGGTACCGGCCGGTCGTATGTTCCCTGGAACTTGGCACACATGTAGCCCCATTTCTCCTCTACAAGTGTGCAAAGTTTGTTATCCAGGGGGCCCCACAGTTTTTCAAAGCGGGGCACCCCTTCCATAGACTCCCATGTTAAACAGCAGTCTAGTCATGGACACAGTGAGGCATGGACATAGTGAGGCATGGACACAGTGAGGCATGCACATGGGCAAAGTGAGGCACAGTGAGGCATGCAGATTGACACCCTGGGCTTATACTCAAGTCAATACGTTTTCCCAGTTTTTTGTGGTAAAATTAGGTGCCTCGGCTTATATTCGGGTTGGTCATATATACAGTAATTTTTTTCCACACAAATAGAGCTTTCTTTTGGTGGTATTTGATCACCACTGGGGTTTTTATTTTTTATTATATAGACAAAAAATTACTGAACATGTAGAAAAACGTATTGCTATAAAACACATCCAATAAAAAAAATAAAACAATCGAATTTCTTCATTCATCCACCCTTAACCAGGAAGAGGCCAGCAATGTACAGGTATGTTGCTGTACTTGTATGGGTCGCCCGTCCACAGTACATTGGGCAGTCCATAAGCGGATAATATTGGTGGCATTGCAGCTTCACTGCTGCTATAAATTAATGTTGATACACTCAATGTATTGTACAAAATGGGTATCTATATAAAAGGTAAAACTGTTCAGAGGCGGACATTGACCTTTTTATTTACAGGAATCGTACATATCTGGTGAGTAAGTATTTTTTTCCAACGCACTGGGTGGAGTGTGGAGAAGAGGAAGAACACAAAAATTAGCTAACAGTAAGAACAATGGACATTTGAATTAACTCGGAATAGTGTGTATGTACATGTGTGTTTATATACAGTGCCTTGAAAAAGGAAAAAGTATTCGTACTCCTTGAAATATTCCAAATTTTGTCATGTTACAACCAAAAACATAAATGTATTTTATTGGAATTTTATGTGATAGACAAACACAAAGTGGCACATAATTGTGAAGTGGAAGGAAAAAGATAAATAGTTTTTCAAAATTTGTTACAAATAAATAACTGAAAAGTGTGGCGTGCATTTGTATTCAGCCTCTCTAAAATAAAATACTTTGTAGATCCACCTTTTGCTGAAATTACAGCTGCAAGTCTTTTTGGGTATGTCTCTACCAGCTTTGCACATCTAGAGAGTGACATTTTTGCCCATTCTGTCAGATTGGATAGAGAGCGTCTGTTCAAGTCTTGTCACAGATTCTCAATTGGATTTTGGTCTGGAATTTGACTGGGCCATTCTTACACATGAATATGCTTGGATCTAAACCATTCCATTGTAGCTCTGGCTGTATGTTTAGGGTCGTTCTCCTGCTAGAAGGTGAACCTCTGAACCTCCTTCCCCGGTCTCAAATCTTTTGCAGACGCTAACAGGTCTTCTTCCAAGATTTCCCTGTATTTGTCTCCATCCATCTTCCCATCAACTCTGACCAGCTTCCCTGTCCCTGTGCAAGAAAAGCATCCCCACAACATGATGCTGCCACCACCATGTTTCACGGTGGGGATGGTGTTTGTGTTCAGGGTGATGTGCAGTGTTCGTTTTCTGCCACACATTGCATTTTGCTTTTAGGCCAAAAAGTTACATTTTGGTCTCATCTGACCTGAGCACCTTCTTCCATATGTTTGCTGTGTGCCCAACATGGCTTCTCACAAACTGCAAACAGGACTTCTTAGTGTTTTTTTTTTCCAACAATTGATTTCTTCTTGCCACTCTTACATAAAGGCCAGATTTGTGGAGTGCATGACTAATAGTTGTCTTGTGGAAAGATTCTCGCACCAGAGATGTGGATCTCTGCAGCTCTTTCAGAGTTACGATGCTTCTCCGATTAATGCTCTCATTGCCCAGGCTGTCAGTTTAGGTGGACGCCCAAGCTTTTGTTAGTTTGCAGTTGTGCCACACTCTTTCCATTTTCAGATGATGGTTTAAACAGTGCTCCATGAAATGTTCAAAGATTGGGATATGTTTTTATAACCTAACTCTGATTTAAACTTCTCCACAACTTTATCCCTGACCTGTCTGGTGTGTTCCTTGGCTTTTATGATGCTGTTTCTTCACTAAGGTACTCTAACAAACCTCTGAAAGCTTAAATTACACACAGGTGGACTCTATTTAATAATTAGATGACTTCTGAAGGTAATTGGTTCCACTAAATGTTAGTTAGGGATATCAGAGTAAAGGTGGCTGAATACAAATGCACACCACACTTTTCAGATACTTATTTGTAAAAGAAAATTTGAAAACCATTCCACTTCACAATTATGTGCCACTTTGTGTTGATCTATCACATAAAATCCCAATAAAATACATTTATGGGTTTGGACTCCTGACAGACCCTTGCATCTTGCATCCAGTGCTGCACTGACGTTTTTGGATTCTGAGTCATGGGGAAAGCAAAAGAATTGTCAATGGATCTGTGGGAAAATGTAGTTGAACTGTATAAAACAGGAAAAAGATATCCAAGAAATTGAGAATGCCGATTAGCAGTGTTTAAACTTTAATCAAGAAGTAGAAAATGAGGGGTTCTGTTGAAACCAAACCACGATCAGGTAGCCCAACTAAAATTTCAGCCATAACTGCCAGGAATTTTTTTCGGGATGCAAAGAAAAACCCACAAATACCTTCAGCCATTTCAAGATGCACAATAAGGAACCACTTGAAGAAAGATGGGCTGCATGGTCGAGATGCCAGAAGAAAGACATTATTACGCAAATGCCACAAAGTATCCCGCTTACACTACGCCAAACAGCGCCGAGACAATCCTAAAACCTCAAAGTCATTTGGAGTGAGGAGACCAAGATTTAGCTTTTTGGCAACAACCATAAACGCTACATTTGGAGAGGAGTCAACAAGGCCTATGATGAAAGGTTCCTACTTTGAAACACGGAGGTGGATCGCTGATGTTTTGGGGATGTGTGAGCTACAAAGGCACAGGAAATTTGGTCAAAATTGACGGCAAGATGAATGCAGTATGTTATCAAAAAATACTGGAGGAACATTTGCATTCATCAGCCAGGGAGCTGCGCATGTGACGTACGTGGACATTCCGACATGACAATGATCCAAAACACAAGGCCAAGTCAACCTGTCATTGGCTACAGCAGAATAAAGTGAAGGTTCTAAAGTGACCATCTCACTCTCTTGACCTCAATATCATTGAGCAACTCTGGAGAGATCTCAAACGTGCAGTTCATGCAAGAAAGCCCAAAAATGTACAGGAACTGGAGGCTTTTTGCCAAGAGGAATGGGCAACTTTACCATCTGAGAAGATAAAGAGCCTCATCAACAAATACCACAAAAGACTTTAAGTAAGGACTGAGCCTCTTTCTGAGATTTGGTGTTTACAAGTTAAAATCATTTTTTGTTGGTAGAAAATGATTTATATTCAATATATATTCAATATATATTCAATTATATTGCAATACTTTCTGTCACACCGTATTTGCGCAGCAGTTTTACAAGTGCATTAAGACAACGGTAAAGTTAGCATTTTTTTTTTATATTGTGAAAGATAATGTGACGCCAAGTAAATTGATACCCAACATGTTACGTTTCAAAATTGCGTCCGCTCGTGGAATAGCGACAAACTTTTACCCTTAAAAATCTAGGCAACGTTTAAAAAATTCTACAGGTTGCATGTTGTGAGTTACAGAGAAGGTCAGGGGCTATAATTATTGCTCTCGCTCTAACGATCGTGGTGATACCTCACATGTGTGAACACTGTTTTCATATGAGGGCCCTGCTCACGTATGCGATTGCTTCTGCGCGCAAGTTCGGCAGGAAAGGGAATGTTGAAATTTTTTTTTCTTATTTATTTAACTTTTTTTTTACACTGTTCTTTTAAAAAATAAATTGTGTCACTTTTATTCCTATTACAAGGAATGTAAACATCCCTTGTAATATAAAAAAAGCATGACAGGACCTTAAAAGTTCTAAAAGACCTCAGATCACTTAAGTCCCTTTAAGAGCTATGGGCAGAAGTGACGTTTTGACGTTGCTTCCGCCCTGCAATGATATGAAGACGGGTGGGGGCCATCTTTCCCTCACTCATCTCCATACCTAATAGGGAGAAGGATCTGATTGCCTCTGCCACTGCCGGCGGCTCTGGTAAGTGGCGGAGGGCAGCCTGGTATCTGTAGTTATGGAGCCAGAAATAGCAGCCACATACACACAGGTTATGTCATTCAACGCAGACTGATTGCAGCACAACAGAAAACAAAATTATGTGATGCGTGCGGGAATTTAAATTAAATATATAATATATATATATATGTAATAAATGGTAATAAGAAAATAAAATAAATAAAAAGAAAATAATTAAAAAATATATATATATTTTTAAAATTGAAAAATAAATAAAAAATATATATAATAAAAAAAATTATGTGGAAAATTTCAAGGGGTATGAATACTTTTTCAAGGCACTGTGTATGTATGTATGTATGTATGTGTATGTGTGTGTGTGTATATATATATATATATATATATATATATATATATATATATTGTGAGGAAGTAGCTCGGTAGCGAGTGTGTGTGACCCCCTGGATGGGTTCACTACACGCTGAACTGTACAAAAAGGCAGTTGAGGATGGTTGAAAACAAATGATATGGTTTATTTTTCCATATTGCTGGATACACGTGCAAGCATCAAAACAGCATAAACAAAACATAAAATAAACCCTTGCCACTTGGGGCGTCTACCTTCCCAACACAGGAACCTACCTATGGAGTCTGGCACAGCCTACTGCTGGGCAGACACTGCTGGTCATACAGCAGAAAACAAAAAGTCTCTTTGATATTTATCACACAGAAATATCAATCAGCACCTCACCTCTTCAGTAGTGTTTGTGACTGCTCCTTAACTCACAAAGCCTCAGGATGCAGCAATCAGTCGTCATCCTTAGGCTGTCTTTATAGAGGCTTTAATTGCTTCATTCTGAACAGCTGAAGCCTTCTAACGCCCCAAAACTCTCTGGCCATCTCTGCAGCCGACGCCTAATAGTAATTGGTGTATTGTCTAAACAAAGCAGAAATGTATCTCCCGTCTGTGACAACACACACAGATTTACCTGACTTCCTGTCACGCTGTCTTCTATAATCCCTGACCTCTGGCTTGGCTTGGACTTGTTGATCTCTCCAACCCCTGAACCTCGGCTTGCTCTCCGGACCTGTCCTCAGTCTGATCCGCTTGCACCTGCCCGGTACCCCTCCAGTTACCTGCTCCACAGTTCCTCAGTACAGCTTCTGTTACCTGCCCTGCACCTGTCTTGTGGCTCCTCAGCTGCCTGCTCTGCTCACCGCCACCAGGAGGAGCTTCAGTTCCAGTCTTCACCAGAATCCCGGCTACCAACCCGGACCTCACTGGCACCGGTGCCTCCCGGAGCTCGCCTCCCCTGTCTCAACTCCAGGGGACGGTCGGCGCCGGGTCGCAACGGTGGGCCACCCTCGGCATCTCGGCTTCGGTGAGTACACAGTCTGACAGATGGCCTCCATTTGCTGCTGGTGTCTCTGTTCCAAGCCTGCAATGCTCTCTCGTTGAGCTGCAAGGCTCTCTTGGTGAACTTGTTGTGGAGCTGCGTGAGCCTGTTGTTGAGCTGCAAGGCTCTGCTGCAAACTTGCATTGGTCTGCTGTTGATTTGCATTTGCTATAGCCAGCTGTTTCAGAATCTCATCCATTTTTGGGTTTACTTTAACTGCCCGCGGCACTCTACCATGTGTGAGGGATTAGCTCAGAAGCGGGTGTGTGTGACCCCCTGGATGTGTTAACTACATGCTGAACTGTAGAAAAAGGCAGTTGAGGATGGTTGAAAACAAATAATATGGTTTATTTTTTTATACTGCTGGATACACGTGCAAGCATCAAAACAGCATAAACAAAACAAAACATAAATTAAACCCTTGCCACTTGGGGCGTCTACCTTCCCAACACAGTGACCTACCTGTGGAGTCTGGCACAGCCTACTGCTGGGCAGACACTGCTGGTCATACAGCAGAAAACAAAAAGTCTCTTTGATATTTATCACACAGAAATATCAATCAGCACCTCACCTCTTCAGTAGTATTTGTGACTGCTGCTTAACTCACAAAGCCTCAGGATGCAGCAATCAGTCGTCATCCTTAGGCTGTCTTTATAGAGGCTTTAATTGCTTCATTCTGAACAGCTATTTATAATATTAAATCTCTTTCAGCCACAATCCTCTGAAGAAGACCGAATGGTTGAAACGCGTTAGAAATATACACCTGCCTGCCACTATTCAGGCTATGTATTTGATTACTTATCTGGAAATGTTATGGATATTTTAATCTTTGTTACTCTGCCGCAACTCATCCCTTGTATACACCTAATTTTTATGTCATTGAATCACTTTTGTAATAAAACGTTTTTACCATAGACGTTGCATTGCCACTTTACTTCACATCAGCTGTTTCAAAGCCCCATTGGGACCTTTTCTCTATTCATTCTGAACAGCTGAAGCCTTCCCACGCCCCAAACCTCTCTGGCCATCTCTGCAGCCGACGCCTAATAGTAATTGGTGTATTGTCTAAACAAAGCAGAAATGTATCTCCCGTCTGTGACAACACACACAGATTTACCCGACTTCCTGTCACATACCCCCCCTCTTGTTTCAACCCTAGGGTTGGGACACAGGTTGCCAGGCACTTTTAACACCGGGGCGATGCGTTACGACAAAACTAAATTCCTGAAGGGCCAGAAACCACCTATTTATTCTCCTATTGGTCTCCTTGTTCTGTGCCATCCACTTCAATGGGGCATGATCCGTCACCAGTTCAAACTGTCTACCCAGGAGGTAGTACCGGAGAGAATCCAAAGCCCATTTCACTGCCAAACATTCTCAATGGTGGCATAATTCTCTTCATGGGCCTTCAACTTTCGGCTAAGGTACATAACAGGGTGTTCCTCCCCGTTGATAACCTGGGACAGTACAGCTCCCAACCCCACATTTGACGCATCTGTCTGAACCACAATGTCCCGTGAAAAATCAGGCGATTTTAAAACTGGCTGACTACATAAGGCCTGTTTTAAAGCCTGAAAAGCTGCTTCTGCTTCAGGAGTCCATTTGGTCATGACAGACTCCTTCCCTTTGGTCAAATTGGTCAGTGGAGCAGCCTGTGAGGCAAAATGGGGGATAAAACGGCGATAATATCCCGCGATTCCCATAAATGCTCGAACCTGTTTCTTGTTGGTGGGACGTGGCCAATCCTGAATAGCCTCAACTTTGTTTGTTTGGGGCTTGATTAGACCTCTCCCAATGGTATACCCTAGATACTTTGCCTCTTCTAGCCCAAGGGTACATTTTTTTGGATTGGCTGTAAACCCGGCTTTCCAGATGGAAGTCAACACAGCCTGAACTTTTGGCAAGTGTGATTCCCAATCCTCACTGTGGATGACCACGTCATTGAGGTATGCAGCAGCATAGGCTCGATGAGGCCGAAGGGTCTTATCTATGGTGCGTTGAAATGTGACGGGAGCATTCTGTAACCCAAAAGGCATCCTCCGATATTGGAAAGAACCGTCTGGAGTTACAAAGGCTGTTTTTTCCCTGGCTGACTCCGAGAGAGGAATTTGCCAATAACCCTTGGTCAGGTCTAACGTCGTCATGTACCGGGCCGTGCCTAGGCAAACAATCAATTTATCTATGCGGGCATAGGATAGGTGTCAAACTTAGTGATTTTATTCAGGCAGCGAAAGTCATTACAAAACCGCCAACTTCCATCTGGTTTGGGCACTAAGACAATGGGACTGGACCAATCACTATTTGACTCTTCTATCACCCCCAGCTCAAGCATTTTTTTTACTTCCTGGCGAATTGCCTCTCGCCGGGCTTCTGGAATTCTATAAGGCTTCAACTTGACCTTCTCCCCTGGTGTGGTGATAATATCATGTTCAACCCCGGAGACCCAACCTGACAAATCTAAAAACTTCTCCCTATTACGGAGCACAAATTCTTTAGCCTCCTGTCGCTGAGTTTTGGACAGAGTCTCCGCTATCCCAACTTCAGGGACGGCCAGGTTAATCGGAGCAGAAAATCGGGTAGTCTCAGCGACCAAGGACTCTCTATCCTTTCATGGTTTCAACAAGTTCACGTGATATATCTGCTCAGGTTTTCGTCTTCCCGGTTGGCTAATTTTATAATTCACCACCCCCATTTTCTCCAACACTTCATAAGGACCCTGCCATTTGGCTAGGAATTTACTTTCGACCATGGGGACCAACACCAACACCCTATCACCAGGTGCAAAGGAACGGACCTGGCCCCCACGATTGTAAATCCTCTGTTGAGCCAACTGGGCTTGGGCTAAATGTGCCTTCACAATCGGCATAACTTGGGCAATTCTATCTTGCATTTGTGCCACATGTTCAATCACACTTTGATGAGGGGAACTCTCACTTTCCCACGTTTCCCTGGCCAATAAAACCTCTGGGTGATTCTCTCGCTTGGGTTTTTCTGCTCCCAAATGTCCCCCAAGATTGTGCCCATGGGCCAGTTCCAAAACCATCTTGTGGTACGGTTTAGGCACTACCAGTTGCTCAATGGTGTCCTCTATCCTCTGTGACACTCGATATAACAGGTCCCTTTCAATAATGAAGTAAGGGAGGGCAACCCTCTCATCAGGGTTAACTACCTCCCCATCTATCTTCACTACATTCTCCCGGGCTCATAGCATTGTGGGGTCCCTCAATTGCTCTGTGATGAAATTTTCTCTGTGCACCTAGAGTTCATCAAACCCTATCGGCCGCTGTTCCTCTTCTGAGGTAGCAGGCTCCTCCCTAGGGACTGGTGTTTCCCCTGCTAAGACTGAGAACGGAAACTCAGGAGAATCCTCACAGTTAGAGGTTTCTGGAGTGGCGGTTTCAGGCTCAGAAGAACCACTTACTGGGAAATCTGGGCAATCCCAGAGCTCCCAGAACTTTGGGAAATCCCTTCCCACAATGGCATCATGTGGCAGTTGGGGAACTAAACCCACTTGGTGACACAAGTTACCGAGGGACGTTTTAAAGGAAACGGTAGTCACCGGATATTCTCGAGTGTCCCTATGTACACAATCTACAGCCATTTTCCTAGGATGTAAGGTTTTTACCACCACTAGATCACTTTTCACTAAGGTGACCAGGCTACATGAATCCAACAATACCACAACATCTTTACCATCTAAGCACATTCTACATAAAGGTCTCTCATTCCCCATTACTGCAGTGCATGTGGTTGTAAAGAAGGACTGTCATTTCTCTGTCAGAAAGTCACACTGCATGGGTTCATCAACCGCTGGGCAAACCGCTGCTACATGTCCCTCTCCCTGGCAGCGGAAACAAATCAACCTTCTGGTCCTCTCCTGTGGGATGGGTCTTCTAGGCCGCTCTCGCCAATCATTAGCAGTAGTCCCGATAACACCTCTAGTTGCTCTTTGGTCCTTCTCTCCACCCCCATCCCTTGATGCTGTCTTACCTACAGGTGGGGATGGTCTGGTCTTGGGGTGAAAAGTCTGTGCGTCTCTGGGTGAATAGGACAAATTCTCAGTTGCTAGGTACCTTTCAACCAGGTCTACTAGTTTGTCTGCAGTTTCCGGACCACCATGGCTCACCCACTTCTGCAGGGTGTTAGGAAGAGACCTAAGAAATTTGTCCATGACTACTCGCTCCAAAATCTTTGGTCGAGACAGAGTTTCTGGCTGCAGCCATTTCCTAGCCAAATGGATGAGGTCATACATCTGCGACCGAGGTGGCTTCCTCAGCTGATAACTCCAATTGTGGACCCGCTGAGCACGGACATCCAGGGTTACACCAAAACGTGCCAATATTTCCTCTTTTTACCGATCATAGTTTTTTGCATCTGCAAACTCCAAATCAAAATATACCTTTTGGGCTTCTCCAGATAATAGGGGGGCCACTAATCCAGCCCACTGTTTTTTAGGCCAACTCTCTTTTTCCGCTGTTCTCTCAAACGTGGTCAGAAACATCTCAGGGTCATCATCTGCAGTCATCTTTGGCAATAAGTGGCTTACCCGAAATGTCGATATGTTACTGGCCTGACTCCCAGCCTCAGTTTGCTGTCTCTGAAGTTGTTTCACGATGGTGTCAGGGATCCAGGCCTGTCTTCCGATCCCCGCACATGCATAATAGAGCTGCGCTCCGACGTGTACCCGTGCGGGAAAGGCGCGCAACGTGCACACGGGCGCGCGCACGGGTGCGCACCTTCCGGGAACCAATCAGAGGCCTGACCAGGCTATTTAAACCAGCTGTCTTATGGCGGGTTGCTGGTTTGTCTTCAGCTTGTGCTTGGACTCTCTGCCGATTACCTGAACCTTTGACCCGGACTTCCGTAAGACTCTCCTCTCACCCTGAAGTTGACCTTGGCTCTTGTTCCTGGATACACTGTCTTCTATAATCCCTGACCTCTGGCTTGGCTTGGACTTGTTGATCTCTCCAACCCCTGAACCTCGGCTTGCTCTCCAGACCTGTCCTCAGTCTGATCCGCTTGCACCTGCCCGGTACCCCTCCAGTTACCTGCTCCACAGTTCCTCAGTACAGCTTCTGTTACCTGCCCTGCACCTGTCTTGTGGCTCCTCGGCTGCCTGCTCTGCTCACCGCCACCAGGAGGAGCTTCAGTTCCAGTCTTTACCAGAATCCCGGCTACCAACCCGGACCTCACTGGCACCGGTGCCTCCCGGGGCTCGCCTCCCCTGTCCCAACTCCAGGGGACGGTCGGCGCCGGGTCGCAACGGTGGGCCACCCTCGGCATCTCGGCTTCAGTGAGTACACAGTCTGACAGTACAAACCAGCCAGAGGTCAGGGATTATAGAAGACAGCGTATCCAGGAACAAGAGCCAAGGTCAACTTCAGGGTGAGAGGAGAGTCGTACGGAAGTCCGGGTCAAAGGTTCAGGTAATCGGCAGAGAGTCCAAGCACAAGCTGAATACAAACCAGCAACCCGCCATAAGACAGGGGCTGGTTTAAATAGCCTGGTCAGGCCTCTGATTGGTTCCCGGAAGGTGCGCCCGTGCGCGTGCCCGTGTGCACGTTGCGTCGCCAGACCGCGCATGCGCGCGTGTGCGCGCCTTTCCCGCACGGGTACACGTCAGAGCGCAGCTCTATTGCGCATGTGCGGGGATCGGAAAAAGGCCTGGATCCCTGACAGTTTGATGGAGCAAAGAAGCCCCATCCTGGACTCAATTGATTCCTTCTTTGAGCACATGGCTAAATTATACGACGATCCACAGCGCACAGCCACGGCTGAAGCCATCCTCCATAACCTGGCTCAAAGAAGAAGACCCGTGGAGGACTACACGGCTGAGTTCCGTAAATGGTCGGCCGACACGGGCTGGAATGAAGCCGCCCTGAAGTACCAGTTCCGCCTGGGGCTCGCTGAAGGCCTCAAGGATGAGCTGGCAAGGTCAGAAACCCCGGCCATGCTAGAAGATCTGATCCAAGCCGCTACTCAGTTAGACCGGCGCCTGCGAGAACGGCGCTCCGAGCGCTTTCAAAACGCACGTCCCACCTGGACACCTCCAAGGCCCTCTCCAGCTCTTCCGCCTCCAGCGGCTTCTCCAGTCTCCACGTTTCCTGACTCTGAGCCGATGCAGCTTGGACTAGTCCGGGCGCCTCTCACCTCCGAGGAAAGACAACGTAGGCGCCAAGCCAATCTATGCCTGTACTGCGGAGCGGCTGGCCACTTCCTCCGTGGTTGCCCCATAAGACCTAGTAAGTCGAAGCCGCCACCTGCTTACAATTTCCATGTTGCTAACTTCCCTCAGACTCATGTTGTGCTTTTTGTTTCTCTACAGCTACCAGCAGGGGCAACCAGGCTCCCAGGAATCTACATGCCCCACGCCTAATCCGTGCCTTTCACCAGGAACATCCGGAGCTGATGGCCAGTTTGGGCGTCCGGAGTCCGCCCCTTGGGGGGGGGGCACTGTCAGGGATCCAGGCCTGTCTTCCGATCCCCGCACATGCGCAATAGAGCTGCGCTCCGACGTGTACCCGTGCGGGAAAGGCGCGCACACGCGCGCATGCGCGGTCCGGCGACGCAACGTGCACACGGGCACGCGCACGGGCGCGCACCTTCCGGGAACCAATCAGAGGCCTGACCAGGCTATTTAAACCAGCCCCTGTCTTATGGCGGGTTGCTGGTTTGTCTTCAGCTTGTGCTTGGACTCTCTGCCGATTACCTGAACCTTTGACCCGGACTTCCGTACGACTCTCCTCTCACCTTGAAGTTGACCTTGGCTCTTGTTCCTGGATACGCTGTCTTCTATAATCCCTGACCTCTGGCTTGGCTTGGACTTGTTGATCTCTCCAACCCCTGAACCTCGGCTTGCTCTCCGGACCTGTCCTCAGTCTGATCCGCTTGCACCTGCCCGGTACCCCTCCAGTTACCTGCTCCACAGTTCCTCAGTACAGCTTCTGTTACCTGCCCTGCACCTGTCTTGTGGCTCCTCAGCTGCCTGCTCTGCTCACCGCCACCAGGAGGAGCTTCAGTTCCAGTCTTCACCAGAATCCCGGCTACCAACCCGGACCTCACTGGCACCGGTGCCTCCCGGGGCTCGCCTCCCCTGTCCCAACTCCAGGGGACGGTCGGCGCCGGGTCGCAACGGTGGGCCACCCTCTGCATCTCGGCTTCGGTGAGTACACAGTCTGACAGATGGCCTCCATTTGCTGCTGGTGTCTCTGTTCCAAGCCTGCAATGCTCTCTCGTTGAGCTGCAAGGCTCTCTTGGTGAACTTGTTGTGGAGCTGCGTGAGCCTGTTGTTGAGCTGCAAGGCTCTGCTGCAAACTTGCATTGGTCTGCTGTTGATTTGCATTTGCTATAGCCAGCTGTTTCAGAATCTCATCCATTTTTGGGTTTACTTTAACTGCCCGCGGCACTCTACCATGTGTGAGGGATTAGCTCAGAAGCGGGTGTGTGTGACCCCCTGGATGTGTTAACTACATGCTGAACTGTAGAAAAAGGCAGTTGAGGATGGTTGAAAACAAATAATATGGTTTATTTTTTATACTGCTGGATACACGTGCAAGCATCAAAACAGCATAAACAAAACAAAACATAAATTAAACCCTTGCCACTTGGGGCGTCTACCTTCCCAACACAGTGACCTACCTGTGGAGTCTGGCACAGCCTACTGCTGGGCAGACACTGCTGGTCATACAGCAGAAAACAAAAAGTCTCTTTGATATTATTTGTGACTGCTGCTTAACTCACAAAGCCTCAGATGCAGCAATCAGTCGTCATCCTTAGGCTGTCTTTATAGAGGCTTTAATTGCTTCATTCTGAACAGCTGAAGCCTTCCCACGCCCCAAACCTCTCTGGCCATCTCTGCAGCCGACGCCTAATAGTAATTGGTGTATTGTCTAAACAAGGCAGAAATGTATCTCCCGTCTGTGACAACACACACACACACAGATTTACCTGACTTCCTGTCACAATATATATATATATATATATATATATATATTGTGAGGGATTAGCTCGGTAGCGGGTGTGTGTGACCCCCTGGATGGGTTCACTACACGCTGAACTATACAGAAAGGCAGTTGAGGATGGTTGAAAACAAAGGATATGGTTTGTTATTCCATATTGCTGGATACAAGTGCAAGCATCAAAACAGCATAAACAAAACAAAACATAAAATAAACCCTTGCCACTTGGGGCATCTACCTTCAAAACACTGGAACCTATCTATGGAGTCTGGCACAGCCTACTGCTGGGCAGACACTGCTGGTCATACAGCAGAAAACAAAAAGTCTTTTTGATTTTTATCACACAGAAAAATCAACAACCACCTCACCTCTTCAGAAGTTTTTCTGACTGCTCCTTAACTCAAAAAGCCTCAGGATGCAGCAATCAGTAGTCATCCTTAGGATGTCTTTATAGAGGCCTTAATTGCCTCATTCTGAACAGCTGAAGTTTTCCAACGCCCTAAACCTTTCTGGCTATTTCTGCAGCCGACACCTAATAGTAATTGGTGAATTGTCTAAACAAGGCAGAAATGTATCTCCCGTCTGTGACAACACCCACAGATACCTGACTTCCTGTCACAATATATATATATATATATATATATATATATATATACAAAACAGTAAAATGTCCACAGGCTCTTCAATCGGTGGCCCTGAATGCTAAAGCAGAGCTTCTGTCATTACTTATTATGATTAGCTTTCATATGATGATAGCATATGAGAAAATATGAATGACAGATGGTGATAAAAAAAATCCAGAGAGACACAGGTGGTGATCATAACGTGGTATTGATGACTGTGCACCTCACACCAAAATCCTCCAAAACGTGCGTCACATTTAAGGACGTGACCTTATGGTGACCAGAAGTGATGTTGCATTCCACGGCCAGAAAGAGACAACCAGAAGTAAGCGGTGGACTCCCTATGTTTGTAAGTCTCATATTTATCCTGTGCTGTGGAAAACGCTGCGATCAGATGATGACATAAGAATCATTTTACTGTCAGATTTGATTGAGTTTTGTTATTGAGAATTAATAAAGGATAAAAACGGAATTGCGCCTTTTGGAGCTTCTTTCTTTATCCGAGTACCCATGGGACATCTGGTACAACTCTGACACCCTCCATGATGTGGATGATGACCATTTGAAACATATCATATGAAAGCTAGTCATAATAAGTAATGATAGTCAGGGCCGGATTTCTCACAAGGCCACCGAGGCCAGGCCTCGGGCGGCAGTGGGTGAAGGGCGGCGCCGCTCCTGCGGCAACTTCTTTGCATTTGCGGCCTCCCCGCACTGTAATGTACTATTTTTCCAGACCGGCCTGATGGCCACCATGTTTAATGTCCAGCGCTATGTGATTGGGCATATGGGGGTCATGTGAGGCGTGGGGCTGGAAGTCCCGCCTCCGCACATGACCGCCATACGCCCAATCACAGAGCGCCGGGAAACTCTGAACATGGCGGCAGGGAGACGTCAGGCACGGAAAGTGTGAGCCGCCGTGGCCGCTGTCTTCCCCTCCGCTCTGGCTCTCTGCTCTGTGGTACGATGCTGTGTGGAGGGAGTTGCAGCATGGAGCGGGCTGCGGGTGGATGGCGCTGGCGGGGAAGGGAGTCGGGACTCCGAAGCAGTTCTGCACATCCAGTGCTGGGGTCCTGTCCGTCCTGAGGAGAGTCCTGGAGTCTCTGGAGAAGAGCAGACAGAGGTAAGGAGGACTCAGAGGATGGATTTTCACCAAGCTGGGGGGAGGGGGGTGCGAGTATTGCTGGAAGTAGGACTCCTACTGTAGGGGTTAGGTGGGTCTGTGTAGTAGGTCAGTGTAGGTGTAAGGTCAGTGTCAGTGTATGTGTCAGTGTCAGTGTAAGTGTCAGTGTAGGGGTCAGGTCAGTGTAGGGGTCAGGTCAGTGTAGGGGTCAGGTCAGTGTAGGGGTCAGGTCAGTGTAGGGGTCGGGGGTCAGTGCCATTACCGGTTGAACTTTCACATATACACGATCGGCGGCTCTTTAGCCTGCCAATTGTGTATATGTGCTGGCTGCATGCCCCCCTACCCCCCTCCAGTACTGCCACCGCCCCCCCTCCTGACCCCTCACCTTCAATCCCAGGATCCGCTGCCCCATCTGCAGCCCGGGACCGGCTCGGGAGGGTGTCAGGAGGTAAGATGGGAGGGAGACCAGCATCTTCCTCCTTGCTGATCTCCCTCCAGGCTGTGAATGCAGAAGTGATGTGTATTACATCCGCATTCACCTGTCAGTCATCTGGCTGCTATAGCCAGAGAGAAGAAGCAGATCTGTGCTTCATCAGCTTCTTTTGGGGTCCCCAGGTGACATTAGGGGTCCTGGAGACCCCTAATGTCTCCATAAAGAGGACCTGTCAGTGTACCTGTGCTATTATATAGGGGGATTTGTATCCCCCTATGTAATAGCAATGACATAAAGTGTAAAAAAACATAAAATAAGTGGAAAAAAAGTAAGTAAATATAAAAAAAGCTCCAAAATGTTTAAGACCCCCACGTTTACACACATATAAACGTGGATGTTTATATAAGGGGGGGGGGGGCGAAAAAAATTCCACCCTGGGCGCCCATAACTCTGGTTACGCCACTGCTGCCGAGTGGCTACAATAGAAATTGAGCTGCGGAACCGGCCACCCCCGCCCCTGGTCTGTCTGTCTGTCTGTCATGTTGTGTAAAGGGGTGGTGGGTAGGCGGTACCGCCGCTCAATTTCTATTGTAGCCACTCGGCAGGCTTCCTTCTTGTTCATAACTTGTCTGTGGTCTTCTGGAAAATGGTTGCCTCTAATTTGTTCCCCCTCAGCCTTCAGTAATGGCGGAGGAGACACTGCTGCTGGGATATAGAAGGGCTCTAATGGGGGGGGCGACACCTGAGATGTAAGGAAGCACTCTGCTGGGGACACCTGAGATGTAAGGAGGCACTCCGCTGGGGACACCTGAGATGTAAGTAAGCACTCCGCTGGGGACAGTGATACCTGAGATGTAAGGAAGCACTCCGCTGGGGACATCTGAGATGTAAGGAGGCACTCCTCTGGGGACAGTGACACCTGAGATGTAAGGAAGCACTCTGCTGGCTGGGGACAGTGACACCTGGGATGTAAGGAAGCACTCCGCTGGGGACAGTGACACCTGAGATGTAAGGAAACACTCCGCTGGGGACAGTGACACCTGAGATGTAAGGAGGCACTCCTCTGGGGACAGTGACACCTGGGATGTAGGGAAGCACTCCGCTGGGGACAGTGACACCTGAGATGTAAGGAAACACTCCGCTGGGGACAGTGACACCTGAGATGTAAGGAGGCACTCCCCTGGGGACAGTGACACCTGAGATGTAAGGAAGCACTCCGCTGGCTGGTGACAGTGACACCTGAGATATAAGGAAGCACTCCGCTGGCTGGGGACAGTGACACCTGAGATGTAAGGAGGCACTCCGCTGGCTGGGAACAGTGACACCTGAGATGTAAGGAAGCACTCCGCTGGGGACAGTGACACCTGAGATGTAAGGAAGCACTCCGCTGGCTGGGGACAGTGACACCTGAGATGTACGGAAGCACTCCACTGCGGACAGTGACACCTGAGATGTAAGGAGGCACTCCGCTGGGGACAGTGACACCTGAGATGTAAGGAAGCACTCCGCTGGGGACACCTGAAATGTAAGGAGGCACTCCTCTGGCTGGGGACAGTGACATCAGGGCTCAACTCATTCTGCATTATGGTGAGTTGAACTATTTAACTTTATATTACCTTATAATAATAGATGAGTCTGTGATGAGTGACCTTTTATGGGGGGCTTTGTGATAGATGACCTTATATGGGGGCTTTTTGATGAGGGGAATCTGTGATGGGGGATCGGCGGCTGTCTCGGCTCCTCCTTGCAAAAACTAACCCGCTTCTTGCAAAATCTCTCACATATGGGTTATTTCTTGTGGGCACGCTCCCGTGATACAGTCGGCGGCTATAGCCGCCGACTGTATCACTTGGCCTCTGTGTGTGTGTGTGTGTGGGGGGGGGGGGGGGGGCAGCATTAAAGGACCCGGCCTTGGGGCGGCACAAGGAGTAAATCCGGGCCTGATGATAGTAGAGCTGTTTTAGTATTCAGGGGCACTGATTGAAGTGCCTGTGGACATTTTACTATTTTGTATGTACAGTGTACATGTTGTATATTTTTGTGTATTTATCAAATGGGTGATGCTGCTGTTCCCATCAGTAGTCCTTGAGAATGCACAAAGGGGCAATATGCACAAGGCAGGGGGGACACATGTAATGACATCACACTGGGAGAGGCAGGGTGCCATTTTGCTGATCTGACAGATCTACACTGTGTATATGCATGCTGTGAACAGACACTTGTATGTGTCTCTGCGCTTTGTGAGTGTTAGGCCTCATACACACGCACGGTTTTCTCGGCTGCTGGGAGAGCTTTTTGCAGAGAAAACCGTGCGTGTGTATGGTTTCTCGTCGGGAAAACTGCCGGGAACCTAGACGAAAAAAATTGAGAACCTGCTCTCTATTTTCTCATCGGGATTCTCAGCAGTGTTTTCCTGCTGAGAAAATCGTGTGTATATGCTTACCTGTCCCCTGTAAGCCTGTGCATGCTCGATGGGACTTCGACGCATGCGCAGTAGCTTATAAGAGCAGTGTAGGGTGAAGCAAGATGGCGGCGACAGCTCGTCATAGTCGATGACGTCATCGCGTTCTTGCCATTCAAAAGATAGGCGATTCTTTTGAATGGGCCATGTGTACACTCGGTGAGCAGGAAAGCTTGCAAGGAATCTCGTCAGGAAAAGCGATGTTTTTTCCTGACGAGATTCCTGGCCGTGTGTACAGGGCTTTACTCTGTTTTATTATTTTATTAAAAAGTCACAGCCAATATTACACTATTGGATCTTCTTTGTCCTTTGACCTGTATCTCTTTAAAGCCTTTTTATGCAAGAGCTGTGAAATATGGAAATGTGACCTCAGTGCTGCTGACCTGTTGTCTATGTGATTAAAGTGCTTTTGACCACCCTGATTATTTTAAGGGGTCCAACGCATAACATGAGGTGACACCCGAATGGGCACAAGGGTGACACTCTTTGGTGGCAGTCCATGGTAAAAAATGTCAGATACTGTGGAAGACTTACCTTTACGTCTTGCACATAAAATGTAGTGGTGTTTTTTCTGGGCACTTACAATTTGATTGGGTGATCTAACCTAATTAGGTGATATATGGGACTTTTCTCACGTTTTTTTACTTACAACCTAGCTAAATTATGTATGGGATTGTTTTCACAATTTTAACTTTTTTCTGCACATGATTTATGTAACTTGTGTAAATTTATGAGCTTTGTAGTTTATATGCACATTTGAGTCCATATTTGATAATTTTATAATGTTATTCAAGAGTGCTTCACGGTTAGTAGGAATACATTGCTGCAGTATAGTTAAAGGTGTTCAGTTGCCTGCTTTCTGGCTTATGCTTTGTGGTTGTCTTGCTTCATTACAATATACTTACTTCATCTAACCTCCAGCAGTCTGTGGTCTATTTCCTGAATACTGATAAGGTCTGGTAACATTTTAACGCTTAAAGTGATTGTAAACCCTTATGCCGCGTACACACGGTTGTTTTTTGCGATGAAAAAAAACAACGTTTTTTAAAACGTCATTTAAATTGATCGTGTGTGGGCAGAACATCGTTTTTTGTCTTAAAAAAAACGACCAAAAAAAAATTCAAACATGCTTGAATTTTTTGTGTCGTTTTTCAAAACGTCGTTTTTTGTGTCATAAAAAGTGACGGTGTGTGGGCAAAACGATGTTGAAAACGACGTTTTTAAACCCGCGCATGCTCAGAAGCAAGTTATGAGATGGAGCTTCAATGGAAAAGAGTGTGTAACGGCTACGCCGTCACCATGAATAGGAGATGAAATGGTAGTTATTTATTCTGGAGGATACTCAGATTAAACCACCTGGTTGCTCTATGATGTTAAACAGAGCTCATGGGTTATTTCATCACAACCTCCTGCAATATATCTCCTATTGATGGTGTGGTGCATCTACCATAGGTTATTTGAGAATCCTCGTAATACGTCTCAGTCTCTACAAATATATGGTATCGGCAATCAAGAATATATCATAGTATGCAATCCAGGATGAACAGTATTCTGAGTATACAGGCTTGATACAGTAAGCTGTGGGTACTTGCGGTTTAGATGTGACCAGGTGTGCAGTTCCTTCGTGGAAAGTGATTAGTAGCAGGTGCAGGATGCCTCTATGGTTCTGTAGATTGCCAGCTCTGTGGCCAAGCAGCAGGTCATAGATAGTAGCAGGATCCGTGGTGTAGAACTTGGTGCTGTGAGCCTGGTGATCTCCTTAACAAGGTGAGGAACTGTGGGACTCAGGAGGAGGTCTTGGGTCTCAGATGGCGGCGAGCGTCAACTTTAATAACCAGACACTGAGCCGCCATGAGAGGAGGTTTAAATAGCCGGCCTGTCGCGGGACACACGCTGGGCGCGCTTCCGCGTTCCAGCGTGGAGCGCAGGATTCGACGGCGCGTCGGAAATGACGGAATCAGGATGATGGACGGGGCGCAGGATTCGACGGCACGTCGAAAGTGTCGATGACAGGGTGTTGAATGGAGCGCAGCTGTCTACGGATGATACAGCTGCGCTCGTTCTGTACAAGGTAACGCCGATGGTGTTACAGAGTGCCGTCGAACGTGGTGTACGTCACCACGCTTTGCTAGAGCTTTGTAGAAAAACGATGGTGTGTACGCAACGTCGTTTTGGAAAATGAAGTTTGAAAAACGTTGTTTTTTTTCATGATTGAAAACGTCGTTTTTTTCATCGCAAAAAAACGACCGTGTGTACGCGGCATTATGCTTGATTCACATCTATGCATGTTGCTTTTGAGCGTTTGTGCAGTGTTTTTTACCGCTTGCCACGTTTTTGGATGTGCATTTTTACAGCGATTTTCATTTTGCATTTTTTACACTGTATATAGCTGGTTGCTAAGGAGGGGGCAGGAAGCCGGCTGTCGCGTCCTTAACAACTGATGAGTCATTAGTTGTCAGCGGGCTTCCCGCTGAATGTAAAAACAAAAGAATTACCTTCTAAAAAAATTGAGAGAAAAACCAGCATGCCCCCCCCCCCCCCCACCAGGTCCATACCAGGCCCTGGGGTCTAGTATGGATATGAAGGGGACCCCCATGTCAAAAAAAAATCCATACCAGGCCTTCATCTGAGCATGCAGCAGGTCAGGAAAGGAAGGGGACGAACAAGTGCACCCACTCCTAAATCATACCAGGAAGCATGCCCTCAACATGGGGGGAATGGATGCTTTGGCGCAGGGGGGCTCTACAGTGGGGATCAAAAGTTTGGGCACCTCAGGCAAAAATTTGTATTAATGTGCATAACGAAGCCAAGGAAAGATGGAAAAATCTCCAAAAGGCATCAAATTACAGATTAGACTCTCTTATAATACGTCAAAAAAGTTTGATTTTATTTTCATCATTTACACTTTCAAAAATACAGAAAACAAAAAAATGGCATCTGCAAAAGTTTGGGCACCCTGCAGAATTTATAGCATGCACTGCCCCCTTTGCAAAGCTGAGACCTGCCAGTGTCATGGATTGTTCTCAATCATCGTTTGGGAAGACCAGGTGATGTCAATCTCAAAGGTTTTAAATGCCCAGACTCATCTGACAATCAGCACGATGGGTTCTTCTAAGCAGTTGACTAGAAAACTGAAACTGAAAATAGTTGACGCTCACAAAGCTGGAGAAGGCTATAAGAAGATAGCAAAGCGTTTTCAGATGTCAATATCCTCTGTTTGGAATGTAATTAAGAAATGGCAGTCATCAGGAACAGTGGAAGTTAAAGCAAGACCTGGAAGACCAAGAAAAATATCAGACAGAACACCTCTCAGGATTGTGAGAAAAGCAATTCAAAACCCACGTTTAACTGCACGATCCCTCCAGAAAGATCTGGCAGACACTGGAGTTTTGGTACACTATTCCACTATAAAGAGATACTTGTACAAATATGGTCTTCATGGAAGAGTCATCAGAAGAAAACCTCTTCTACGTCCTCACCACAAAAATCAGCGTTTGAGCTTTGCAAATAAACATATAGACAAGCCTGATGCATTTTGGAAACAGGTTCTGTGGACCGATGAGATTAAAATATAACTTTTTGGCCGGAATGAGCAAAGGTTTGTTTGGAGAAGAAAGGGCACAGAATTTATTGAAAAGAACCTCTGTCCAACTGTGAAGCATGGGGGTGGATCAATCATGCTTTGGAGTTGTATTGCAGCCAGTGGCACAGGGAACATTTCACGAGTAGAAGGAAAAATGGATTCAATAAAATGTCAGCAAATTTTGGATGGTAACTTGATGCCATCTGTGAAAAAGCAGAATTTAAAGAGAGGGTGGCTTCTACAAATGGATAATGATTCTAAACACACCTCAAAATCCACGGGGGATTACATCAAGAGGCGTAAACTGAAGGTTTTGCCATGGCCTTCACAATCTCGTGACCTCAACATAATTGAAAATTTATGGCTAGACCTTAAAAGAGCAGTACGTGACAGACAGCCCAGAGATCTCAAAGAACGGGAAGACTTTTGTAAGGAAGAATGGGCAAAGATACCTCAAACAAGAATTGAAAGACTCTTGGCTGGCTACAAAAAACTTTACAAGCCGTGATACTTGCCAAAGGGGGCAGTACAAGATATTAACTCTGCAGGGTGCCCACACTTTTGCAGACATAATTTTTTTGTTTTCTGTAATTTTGAAAGTGTAAATGATGGAAATAAAATCTAACTTTTTTTGACATATTATAAGAATGTCTAATCTGTAATTTGATGCCTTTTGGAGATTTTTCCATCTTTCCTTGGCTTCGTTATGCACATTAATACAAATTTCTACCTGGGGTGCCCAAACTTTCGATCCCCACTGTATAGGAAGGCTAGTATGCTATACTTACTAGCTAATTATGCCTTTGTCTTGCAGGGTTTTCTTTTTATTCATTTACTTTAAAAGGGTTTACAACCACTTTAAGTTACACAGGTGTGTGAAGCCTTCAGTCTATAACCAGGTGTACCAGTGGGGACTGAGCAGTTTAAGGAGTTGTGCAAAACAGATGATCCATCAAAACAAGTGGCTCCTCTGAGGGTAGAGCTACAGCCAGGACCACTGATAGGGGGGGTACCACCAGTCCTCCTGTACGGGGCCCAAGCTCCATCAGTCCAGCAGGGAGCCCGGGCAGTATCGGGAATTGGATCATGGACGGGGAGGGGGGGGGGATTACAGGAACTGACCCCCTATATGGCTTTCTCTGCAACAGCTGAATTCCCGCTTGATCACCCCCCTTCCACCATCTTTAAACAGCTGCTGGGGGAAACTACAATGGATTTGTTTTAGTAAATGCCCCCCCCCCCCCCCCGCGCCAAGCCATGCATTTCTACTGTAAATCTTCTTCCTCCTGCTGCCCTGCATGCTCCCCGGAAGCGCTGACAGCTTCTTCTCCTCTCCCCCTCTTGCTGGCTGCAGCAGGGTACGGGGATCGCTTGAGGATGGGCAGGTAGGCTGCACAGGGCCCTGCGATTTCTATTAGCAGCCCTTTACTAAATGTGTCTTAGGCTGGCTGTGTTTTTGTCAAAGGTGTCAACATGACATTTAAATATGAGTTTTTTCTCACCGACGTGCGAATTTCCAAGAAATATAGGTGACGCTATGTCCAGTCTGATTTCTCCATTCCCTCCACACGGTTTGGGGCTCATTGGACATCACTATCATCAACCCTCACTTTTACTACTTGTGACATTGGTTATTACAATTGAATAGAATGATTCTCCCTAATGCCCTGTACACACGATCGGACCTTTGTCCGACCAAATTCACATCGGAATTCCGACGTAATTCCATCGGAGGAAAAGAGAACTTGTTCTCTATGCAAACTCTGATGGAATTTCCAATGGGGCATACACACAGTCTGAATTTCCGATGGAAAAAGTCAGACAGACTTTTTCCATCGGAAATTCCGATCGTGTGTACGGGGCATAACAGGGACACAGACAGCTTTAAAAAAACTGACAGTGATTGCATCTCCTTAAGAACTATATCTAAATCTAAAAAAAGTTTTGCTATTAGTTATATTTAAAAAAAAAAATCTTAAATTTTTCAAAGAAATCTACAACAGTAACCATCAAAAATGTATTTCCAGCGCCTCACAGTAGGAAAACAGACATTTTAATCCATTAGAAGAATTATCATAATTCTGTGAAACAGTTAGTTATACAATTTTTCTCTTGAACAATATATAAAACAGATCTATCTGGTAATTCACTGCATAGCATAGAGACAGCGGCAGCAGCAGGCATCTACAGCTTATGCAACATATTACAGCGTGTTAAGTTGCGCTGTATTAATGCAGCCCATATATTTTAAGTAGGTTAACATCACACAAGGGTGCATTAAAAATCAGACCTGGCCCTTTTTTCAATACAGCCCAATACAACACAAATCACACTTTGCAGTGTACAGCATAGTGGGTGCTTTGTTCACTAAGGTAACGGTACAATCGCATGGCATTAAAAATAGACCAAATGTTACATCTTTGATCTCAAATGTTGTGAAATTCATTACATAATAGATGCAACGATATTGCTAAACGTACGTTTGTTAATCTCTGACCTTGGGGAAACTTTGATGTATAGACAGGTGTTTTAATCCCCCCCCCCGCCCCGCCTCAAAAAAAGAAGCACACGTTTAAAAAAAAAAACCTACTTGTTTTAGTTTAGGAGGTTTGAATGAGTTGGCCAGGCATTTGATCCAGAAAATAAAACATAAGTATTTTTTTTACAGTAAATATACTGTGTATGTATGTGTGTTTATACATATACTGTGTGTGTGTAATATTTTATATATATATATATATATATATATATACTGTATATATATATAATATATGTATGTTCCTGTTACGCGTCAACCATTCCTATTTGCATTTGTCCACTGTGGCTTGTTAATAAACACTACTATTTTTTAAGAGCAACGACCGGACTGCGGATCATCTTTTCTTCATCACTCTACTCAGTTAGCGACTGTGGATTGAGCACCCGGGAACCTTGCTTTCCATGTGATGTACGGGTAGCAGCACTGACTTTTTTGTTTCTAGTTTGCATGTTTTTCCTATGCCTGCGTGGGTTTCCTCCGGGTACTCTGGTTTCCTTCCACACTCCAAAGACATGCTGGTGGGTTATTTGGCTTCTGTCTAAATTGGCCCTAGTATATGAATGTGAGTTAGGGACCTTAGATTGTAAGCTCCTTGAGGGTAGGGACCGATGTGAATATACTGCGTAAATTATAAGTACCTAAATAATAACAATAATCTACTTGTTTTAATTTTTTTTTCTTCTTTTGTTACATCTCAATGCTGTTGATCACCTCCATCCTCTTTTCAGCTAATCCCAGTCTACATTTACTCCAACAATAGCTGCATGACATTTCCGGGGGTTTCCTGATGGTGACAACAGTAGGGAATAATGTGCAACAATGCTGGAGAACAATTAAGAAACAGGGAAGTAACATTGTTACCCTATAGCAGGGGTCCTCAAACTTTTTAAACAGGGGGCCGGTTCACTGTCCCTCAGACCGTTAGAGGGCCGGACTATAAAAAAAAAAAACTATGAACAATTTCCTATGCACACTGCACATATTTTGAAGTGAAAAAAACTAAATGGGAAGCCCCCCCCCCCCCTCACCATTGCAAGCCCCTCTCGATCATTGCAACTCTCCCCTTCATCAATTTAAGCCCCCCCTCACAATCATTAATTGCAAACCGATCATGATCATTGCAAGCCCCCCCACCTCACTACCATCATCCCATCATTGCAAGCCCCCCCTCGCCATCATCATTGTAAGCCCCTCATTGCAAGCCCCCCCTCACAATCATTAATTGCAAGCCGATCAAGATCATTGCAAGCCCCCCCCCAATCATCATTACATGATCAGCCCCTCATTGCAACCCCCCTCACCTTTGCAAGCCCCCCTCACCATCATCAGCCCCTCATTGCAACCCCCCCTCACCATTGCAAGCCCCCCACCTTCATCATTACATCATCAGCCCCTCATTGCAAGCCCCCTACCATCATCATTGCATCATCATTTCATCATCATCAGCCCCCCCACCATCATCATCAGCCCCCCCCCACCATCATCATTACATCATCAGCCCCCCCCACCACCATCATCATCACCACTATTACATCACCATCAGCCCCCCTCACCGTCATAATCAGCCCCCCCCCACCATCATCATTACATCATCAGCCCCCCCACCATCATCATTACATTATCAGCCCCCCCACCATCATCATTACATCATCAGCCCCACCATCATTACATCACCATCAGCCCCCCTCACCATCATCATCAGCCCCCCCACCACCATCATCATCAGCCCCCCCTCCATCATCATCATATCATCAGCCCCCCCCCCACCACCATCATTTCATCATCATCAGCCCCCCTCACCATCGCAAGCCCCCCCCCCTCACTCACCAGTGTAAGCCCCTCACAGCCTTTCTCCTCACTGTGTCAGACTGCTGTCACGATCGCGCTGTGTCACGGCCCTGCTCTGTCACGATGCTCACAGTGTTATTAACAGTTATGGCGCGCTGTGATAAATGTCCCGCCCTCCTCCTCCTAGACCAGCTTGTGTGATAGACAGAACACTGGCTCTATCACACGAGCTAGTCTAGGAGGAGGATGAGGGCGGGACATTTATCACAGTGCGCCAGAACTGTTAACACTGTGATCTCCATGACACAGCGGGATCGCTGTGTTACAACCTGCCGTGTAACCGGCTTTGCCAGTCAGGGTCGGGTGGGCCGGTTAAAAGTCCTCTGCGGGCCGCATGTGGCCCGCGGGCCATAGTTTGAGGACCCCTGCCCTATAGCAAGAAGCATCTAAACAAAGACTTTTTTTTTAAAGCTATTAAGATGATTTTAGCAATTGTGGTAGCACACAGAAAGTTTATTTTACCTTCATGCATAGAATGCATGAGGGTAAAAAACCTTTAGCCTTTACAACCAATTTAAAACCTAATACCAGCTCAAATTTCTTTCATTTTGGATAGAAGGGGAAGGGTTACAATGTGTCAGGTTTAGAAGAAAATAGAAAAATAAAAACCTGTTAAAAATTGTAACTCTTTGTGCCATTTTGCATGGGCATTCCATGGCGTTTGTCTGGACCTAAACATGATAGATCAGAGGTAGCAGTGGCGACTGGTGCTCAAATTTTTTTTTTGGGGGGGGGGGGGCGCAAACAAACGAAAAAAAAAATCAATTGCAGCCTCACTGTGTCCATCAATTATTGCCACTGTGCCATCAAACGCAGCCACTGTGCCATCAAACGCAGCCACTGTGCCATCAAACGTTGCCACTGTGCCATCAAACGTCGCCACTGTGTCATCAAACGCAGCCACTGTGCCATTAATTGTCGCCACTGTGCTATCAAACCCATCACACGCAGCCACTGTGCCATCAATTGTCGCCACTGTGCCCATCAAATGCAGCCACTGTGCCATCAAAGGCAGCCACTGTGCCAACAATTGTCACCACTGTGCCATCAATTGTCGCCACTGTGCCATCAAACGCAGCCACTGTGCCATTAATTATTGCCACTTTTCCATTAAACATCGCCACTGTGTCATCAAACACAGCCACTGTGCCATTAATTGTCGCCACTGTGCCATCAAACCCATCACACGCAGCCACTGTGCCATCAATTGTTGCCACTGTGCCATCAAACGCAGCCACTGTGCCATTAAACGCAACCACTGTGCCAACAATTGTCGCCACTGTGCCATCAATTGTTGCCACTGTGCCATCAAACGCAGCCACTGTGCCATTAATTGTTGCCACTGTGGCATCAAACACAGCTAATGTGCCATCAAACGCCGCCACTATGCCATCAAACACAGCCACTGTGCCATCAATTGTCGCCACTGTGCCATCAAACGCAGCCACTGTGCCATTAATTGTCGCCACTGTGCCATCAATTGTCACCACTGTGCCATCAATTGTCACCACTGTGCCATCAATTGTCGCCACTGTGCCATCAAACACAGCCACTGTGCCATTAATTGTTGAGACTGTGCTATCAAACGCAGCTACTGTGCCATCAAACGTCACCACTATGCCATCAAACGCAGCCACTGTGCCATCAATTGTCGCCACTGTGCCATCAAACGTAGCCACTGTGCCATCAAACGTAGCCACTGTGCCATTAAACGCCCCTGCCCGGCACTTACCTTTCTCTGGTCAGCCATCCTCCTCCACAAAACCCTCAATGTCTTCTCCCACCCTCGATGTTGCTTCAGCCAATCAGGTGATTGACCCAGTGAACCTGATAGGCTGAGATGCGTGTCAGTGTTAACCAGGGAACGCACACCCTGCGCGCCCTTTGGTCAACCATTTGGAAGCCGATTAGAGCCCACAGCCGCTGGCTCTAATAGACACTTCCAAAACACACCCACCGCTGTCCGGTGCTCAACAGGGGGCCAGCCACCTGAATAGTGGGGGGCAGCGGTGACAATACATAGATTCCTGAAATGCAGGAATCTATGTATTGTTAAGTGACGGTGCAGGAGAGAGGGGGCGTTGCTCCTGCGATTACTATGGACACACCACCACTGGGAGGTAGCCTAATGTAAACGGACATAAGTCTGTTTACATCGGACTGGGCATAGAGCCATCATCGGTCCACCCATGTCTGCTGTGTAATCAAGCACGGATGACAAAACACTGACATCTGTCCTGTTCAGCTCAGATTCTGCATTGGATCTGCTCATGAATTCCCTGCTGAGCAGAGCTGCTCCATGTGAAAGGAGCCTCAAAACAAAAAACTGTGTAGCATTGAAGAACTAAACATATCATATTTGAGTTTTTACAACTTGAAACTCATATACAATGACAATTACCACACTAATTACAATTTTTTATGTCAGCTGCAAACTGAACAGGAAATGAGAACTCTCTGTAGGCTAATGAAATATACGCTGTCCTGGTACAGGATGCAAATCATTTGTGAATTTTCTCTTATCTGTCAAAAGGCTGCAAGAAACTGTAAGGACACAAGGGATGAAGGTGTAACATTATTATTACTGTTGTTTAAATATTGCAGGTTAACCACTTCAGCCCTGGAGCTGCCAAATGACCGGGCCACTTTTTGCGATTCGGCGCTGCGTCGCTTTAACTGACAATTGTGCAGCCATGCAATGTGGCTCCCAAACATAATTGACATTCTTTTTTCCCCCACAAATAGAGCCTTCTTTTGGTGGTATTTGATCACCTCTGCGGTTTTTATTTTTTTGCACTATAAACAAAAAAAGGGCAACAATTTACAAAAGAAAAGCAATATGCTTTACTTTTTTGCTATTATAAATATCCCCCTAAAAACATATAAACAGTTTTCCCTCAGTTTAGGCCGATACGTATTCTTCTACATATTTTTGTAAAAAAATTTGCAATAAGCGTATATTGATAGGTTTGCGCAAAAGTTATAGCATCTACAAAAAAGGGGATGCTTTTATGGCATTTTTATTATTATTATTTTTTTTTTACTAGTAATGGAGGCGATCTGCAATTTTTATCGTGACTGCGACATTATGGTGGACACATCAAACACTTTTGACGCTATTTTACGACAATTGTCATTTATACAGCGATCAGTGCTCTAAAAATGCATGATTACTGTGTAAATGACACTGCCAGGGAAGGGGTTAACCACTAGGGGGCAATGAAGGGGTTAAAGGTGTTGTAAAGGTAAATATTTTTTCACCTTAATGCATCCTATGCATTAAGGTGAAAAAACATCCAAAAATGCAGCCCCCCTGCCGAGCCCCCGTCATACTTACCTGACCCCTCGAAAGTCCCGCGCTCGCCCCCGACATCCTCTTCACCACTCAGCCTGACTGTTGATGGGGCCAAGTGATACAGTGAAATAGCCGCTGGCTGTATCACGGGAGCGCGCCCGCAGGAACTCAACACCATGCGAGCCCGCTCGCATTAAGGTGTTGAGTCCTTGTGGGGGGGAGCTGAGACAGATGCCGAGGGACCCCAGAAGACCAGGTTCGGGCCATTCTGTGCAAAAACGAACTGCACAGTGGAGGTAAGTATAACATGTTTGTTATTTAAAAAAAAAAAAAATAGTAACTTTACAACACCTTTAAGTGTGTCCTAGGGACTGATTATACCTGTAACTGTGGGGGGGGGGGTGGGCTACCTGCGACATGACACTGATCACTGCTCCCGATGACAGGGAGCAGATGATCAGTGTCCTTGCACTAGGCAGAACAGGGAGATGACTTGTTTACAACGGCATCCCCCCCCCCCCCGCTCTGCCGCTCCGACGCGATCGTGAGACACCGGCGGACATCGAGTTTGCGGGTCCCGTGGGCACAGTCACAGAGCTTGCGGCGGGCACGTTGCTTTGTCTGCCCGTTCCATCCTGCCAATGTATATCTACATTAGTCAGTCGGCAAGTGGTTAAACATAATTATACTATAGTTGACTATATACTGATTATATACAATTTGTTATCTATACAGTTTATTATTTACTTTTTTTATGAACCATTATTCTGCCACCTTCAAGGAAAACTGTATATCTAAACTAACAAAAAGTGTGTGATGAGCGCAACCTCTAAAAACACTCTCTGAATGAGATATAAGGGTCAATGCTATAATCCAAATAAATGTATGTGAGTACCTATAATGTGCAAAAGTGCAACCCGGGATCAGGATACCACTAAACCTCATAAAGGTATAACATCTGGGGGTGTCTAACGCAAAAACCCAGTGCTGACAATAGAAGAAAAATAATCATGAACAGACTAATATATAAATCAGTCCAAAGTGCTTTTGCTAATAAATAATCAAATGCTGGCTTTAAGTGCTTCAAATAATCAATGTGCTCCAAGTGATGGTCCTCTTTATATGTGGGCTCACAGAACGCTTACCTCCATACCAGAGATCATAAGCCTTGTATAACTCCAGGACGTCTAACTGCGAAGATTAAATTCTTAGGGCCAGATTCTTGTAGAGCGGCGCATATTTATGCAGGCGTAGCGCATATCAGATGCGCTACGCCGACATAACTTTGAGAGGCAAGCACCATATTCTCAGTGCAATTACGCCCCACGATGCACCGGCATAACATAAATTGCTTGGCGTAAGCCGGCGCAATTCAAACTAGGAGGGAGGTGGGCGTGATCCATTTAAATGAACCTTGACCCCAGTCAAATGAACGCCCGGACAGACGGAGCATGCGCCATGACGTGGACGTATGGCCCGCCCCTCTGCGCATGTGCACAACTATGCACAGTGTGACACCTAAGCAACGCCGGCCCACTCTGCCTACGCAATGTGTATAAATGCACCCGGACATGCGCCCGTCGAGCGCAAAAATACACCATTTGTGGTGTAGGTACTTTTGCGGCTTGCGTTGTGCCATGTCTGCTCCCAGGAGAGAAAGACGCAAGAAAAACTTCTCCCCAGAGGAGAGGGCCATTATTATCTCGGCCATGGAGAAGTACGATGCTCGCCTCCATGGGCCACAGAATGGCATAACCAGCAAGGCCAAAAAGGAGGAGATATTACAGCGGATAACCACACAGGTCAATTCCCTGGCACATGAGGTGAGGACACCCCATGATATCTCAAAGAAGATGAATGACCTGCGGCATCTGGTCAGAGGCAAGCTGGGTGAGATGAGCAGGGATTCCAGGGGCACTGGAGGGGGACCACCCTGCGTGATCCGCCTGACTGCAGAGGAGAGAGTGGTTGCCCGCTGTCTTCAGAGGGAGCAGGTGGAGGGAGTTCCAGGCTATGACTCCGTGGCTCTAGGTAAGTGTGTTTTATCTACTATCTGGGGCATGTGTGTGGGGGGGGGGGGGTGGAAGGGAACATGTGACAAGTGTGTGGGTCCACCAACATGTGAATCTTTTGTGTCATCCACAGATGTGCAGGAGGGAGCTGGGCCATACCCGGAACATCCTGTGCCTCATTCTGACCCCCTGGGAAGCCCGGTAGTATTGGTGGAGGGGAGTGCCCAGACCACAACTGAAGAGGTGGTTGAGGAGGAGGTGGTCTCTATGGACCAGGAGGTGTGCCTCTATTTGGAGGATCCAAGTGTGTTGGCAGGACCATCGCACACATCCACCCCCCTCATCTCCAGCCCCTTAGTGTCTGCCCCCGTCATGTCCAGTCCCCCCTGGTCCATCCCCGTCATATCCAGCCCCTCAAGATCCTCCCCCTATGGAAGGTCCCCAGCCACTCCTCGCCCCAAGAAGGCAACCAGGAAGACAAGGGGTGTCCCTGAGTTCCTTCCGGAACATCTGTCAAGGGAGCAGGACCGGCAGACCTGGCATATGTGTGAAGTAGTGGGTGAGGTGCGTGGCAGACAGCCTGGCCTCCTCGGGCTCTTTAACAGACACTCTCCAGGACGGCGGAACTTGTGGGCGAGGTGAAGGCCCTGAGAGTGGTCGTACAGGCCCAGACAGTTGCCATGGAGGCAGTCCTCACCCGCATAGCGGTGGCTTTGGAGGGCTGGCAGGCAGCCAGGGAGGGACCAGGGGATGCTCCTCCACCTGATGCACCACTGCCCCACCCGAGGCACCCCCCCCCGGCAACTGAGGGCCAGGAGCCTGGGCAAGTGATTGCCTTTTTTTTACTGCTCTGTTTTTTTTTTTAATGCTCTGGTGAAGAGTGATTTTTTTTTTTAATATATATTAATGCTCTGGTGAAGAGTGATTTTTTTTTATATATTAATGCTCTGGTGAAGAGTGATTTATTTTTTTATGCCTGCACACGGTGAGGAGTGCAGGCTACAGTGTGAATGGTGTGTGACTGGTGTGTGAATGTGGGGGGGTGGCACTCCTGCCAGTAGGGGTGTCACCCTCGGTCGTTGGGGAGAACTTATTCCCACGGCCGTGTGAATGTCGTATGAATGGACAGCAACACCATTGGGGCCTTGACGCGGCGTTGCTGCTCCCAAGTCCTGCATGTTGGACTTGGGCTAATCCAATGTGATGTGGATGTGGTGGGTGTGATCTAGGGACCACAGTGTGCATGCGTGCATGGTCTGTGTGCCATGATGCATGTGTGTGTTTAACGTTCAATGATATGTTCCACGAGGCACCTCCTGACTGCTGTTCCTTCAGCAGACCGGGTCTCCTCTGGCAGCGGGGGGGCAGTGTGGTTCAGGGGTCAAGTCATCACGTATGTCAATCTCCAGGCCCTTTCTCACGGCAAAGTTGTGCAGAATGCAACATGCAAAGTTTGGGGAATACAACAGGGTACCCCTAGACTTATCCAGGCATCGGAAACGGGACTTCAGGAGGCCAAATGTTTGTTCCACCACTGCACGGGTTTGTATGTGTGCTTCATTGTATCTTCTCTCTCCTCTGGTTTGGGGATTCCGGTATGGAGTCATGAGATGGGGCCCAAGTACATATGCCACGTCACCTCGAAGGGAAAAGACAGGAAGATGTTAGCCGTGCATGTGCCCCTCGTGATGTCTGCATCATGGGGTCGGACAGTCATGCCTGACTCCCATGTCACTTACCAACTAGCCAGCTGTCCCCATACACGTTCTGTTCAAATTCTGCTGGGATGTGGCTTTGACGGTATATGTAACTGTCGTGGCTGGACCCAGGGTGTTTGGCACGGAAGTGCCATATGAGGCGCTGGGCATCGACTATCACCTGTACGTTGAAGGAATGCCAGTGCTTCCGATTGCGGTACTGGAAACGAGCCACTGGCAAGGAAATGTAGTGTTGCCAGTACCTTGACCAGTGGCTGCACTGCATGTGAGCGGTGTGTCTTGCTGGTGATGTCATCTTTTAGGGCTGTGGTTATTTCCAGGATGGCAGCAGGGCTGAATCTGATTAACACAGGGTGGCAGGGCAGACAGACACACTCCTCCAGGCTCCAGCCTCTTCTTTTTACAAGTACAACACTACTACAAGTCCCAGGTGCATGCAATCCACACCCATCCACCTCAGAGCCTTATTGTATGTATAACCTGCTGGGACTTGTAGTTCTACAATCTCCATCTTCTCCATGAGCCCCAGGAGAAGATGGAGAACTACAAGTCCCAGCAGTCTAAATACAATAACAGGCTCCGAGGTGGATGGGTGGGGATCAGGCAGTGCACCGCTGATGACTTTGGGGGCGAATATAACAGCACATAAATACCTTTTTCCCTTCAGATTGATACTCCTTTGAGTGGGCGATCCACTGACCATGTGTGGTGTTATCTGATCCTGCCACCCCCCCCCCCCCCAGGGATTGATAGGTGCATGCAATCCACACCCATCCACCTCAGAGCCTTATTGTATGTATAACCTGCTGGGACTTGTACTTCTCCATCTTCACCTGGGGCTCATGGAGACTGGAGAACTACAAGTCCCAGCAGGTTATACATACAATAACAGGCTCTGAGGTGGATGGGTGTGGATTGCATGCACCTATCAATCCCGGGGGGGTCAGCTAACACTGTTATCTGATCCTGCCACTCCCCCCCCGGGGATTGATAAGTGCATGCAATCCACACCCATCCACCTCGGAGCCCGTTATTGTATTTAGACTGCTGGGACTTGTAGTTCTCCATCTTCTCCTGGGGCTCATGGAGAAAATGGAGATTGGAGAACTATAAGTCCCAGCAGTCTAACTACAATAACAGGCCCCGAGGTGGATGGGTATGGATTGCATGCACCTATCAATCCCGGGGGGGGGGGGGGGTTGTGGCAGGATCAGATAACACCACACATGGGCAGTGGATCGCCCCCACTCAAAGGAGTATCAATCTGAAGGGAAAAAGGTATTTATGTGGTGTTATATTCGCCCCCAAAGTCATCAGCGGGGCACTGCCTGATCCCCACCCATCCACCTCGGAGCCTGTTATTGTAGTTAGACTGCTGGGACTTGTAGTTCTCCATCTTCTCCTGGGGCTCATGGAGAAAATGGAGATTGGAGAACAACAAGTCCCAACAGTCTAACTACAATAACAGGCCCCGAGGTGGATGGGTGTGGATTGCATGCACCTATCAATCCCCAGGGGGGGCAGGATCAGATAACAGTGTTATCTGATCCTGCCCCCCCCCCCTCCAGATTGATAGGTGCATGCAATCCACACCCATCCACCTCAGAGCCTTATTGTATGTATAACCTGCTGGGACTTGTAGTTCTCCAATCTCCATCTTCTCTATGAGCCTCAGGAGAAGATGGAGAACTACAAGTCCCAGCAGTCTAAATACAATAACAGGCTCCAAGGTGGATGGGTGGGGATCAGGCAGTGCACCGCTGTCCGCTGGTGACCTAATGGGGCGATCAATCAAATCAAATCCATTCAATTCTGTGGCTTGGCTGGCTTACCTTAGCAGCGCCAGCTCCGCTCCTCTCGGGCAGTGTGAACTTCAGAGAACGTGCCGCGTGACGTCACTTCCGATTTTCGAATGGCCCGGAAGTCACAATAGTAATGCACCCGGAGCCCATAGAGAGGCACGGGAAGCATATCAGCGCTTTTCAATGCGCCCATAGGCAAGATAAAAGCCCGCAAATGAAGCGCCATGTCTAGAATGCAGTGACGCAGCGCTTCATAGGGCAATGGTGGCCGGCGCTAACAATCAATTAAAGAATTTTTTTTTTAGTTTCTTTCTTAAAGGGGCCACAAAAAATATATATATATTTTTTTTCCTACAGGAGGGGGGGGGGGCGGCGCACGGGCGCCCCTATGAGCGGGCCGCCACTGGTTCCAGTGTGGTTAATCTCACAGTGGGATATCCAAACTAGTCGGAACCAGAAGGTAAACCATACAAATAGAGAGCTCCAATAGTGTAATACTGTATGTCTAACGTTTATTGAATAAAGCCAAATGGCGACTTATAAATCGATAAAAAGCATTAAACCATGGATAAAAACATTTGCCAGCAAAAACAAAATCTTTCTTCAGCAATTCTGGAGTCACGTGGGGTGCAATGCCATCAGCAGGTAGCTCCACTCAACATGTTTCGTCACACGTGACATCTTCCTGGGGCACAAGATCATCAGCCAAGCATTGGTGAAAATAAAGCCTCCAAATAGAGCCTCCAAATTCTGGGTCCCAAATGAGGACTTAACAATCTAGATAGCATTGTAAATCAGGTGTCTCCTGTCCGAGAGAACTACTCCAGAACCCCTCACCCTGCATGGGTGAGAACCCCTGAATACTAAAAATGACTCCTATCATCCCCCTAAAGTGACCATAACCCTAATAAAGGGAAACACACCTGCTGTCCAGGACACACCACAGCATCCTGTATAGGTAACATTCACTTCAACTGTAATTTGGGCATAATTCTATATTCAAATTATGAGTACCCACCCAAAGAACAGCCTAATTCTCCTTCCTTTTTTCCATCATCCACACCTCAGGACAGTGGTGGGTTTTTTGAGCAGATGCGGCTTCTACAGCTGCAGAATTTACACATCAGATCCTGCCTGACATTTTGAGATCCTGGAATTGCTGGACGCCCACCAACACACAGCTCTATCTGCAACGTAGAGCGCGTCCTGACTCTCCTGTAGTTCAAGGGAGGGGGCGAGCACGACACTCCACACCAGGGAGAAAGCCTTGCATTACTGTGTGGAGTTACAGACAGAGGAACAGGAAGTGAGGATTTCTCAGAAGAAATAAGGACATTTAAAAGCAAAATGGAAGGATGAGGCATCAATCAACATTGATCACTTGTCTACTACGGGAGGAGTTGTTGACCATAGAACTTCGTGCCATCGAACCCCCTGGCTGGGGAGAAAGCCATCTGCGGTCAGAAGGTCTCTAGTTGGGATCTTCCCCTCCGGTAAGGGACAGTGTATTCCATTGGTGGAGGTGTCTTCCCTATCTGTTTGCACTTTTCTGAGGTTCCTGTTTGTGATGTCACCATCTGCTTGAACATAAGGAATTTCTCTGCCGATTTATACCATCAGATGCTCTTCCATTTGTACTGATAGCTTGATGGACTTTATAGATGAATTTTCTGTTTGGTATTGCTCTTTATCATCTTAGGCGGCGTACACACGAGGGGATATGTCCGCTGAAAACGGTCCGATGGACCGTTTCAGCAGACATCTCCGCTCGTGTGTATGGGCTAGCGGACAGATTTGTCCACCCGACAGATTTCAAAGCAAGCTTTGAAATCTATCCGGTGGAATCTGTCCGCCCGACATGTCTGCTGGTTAGTACACTTACCAGCAGACATGTCGGCCCCCACCGCCGCCGCGCCGCTGCCGAATGGATTCGGCGCATGCGCGGAAGTGTTTTACTTCCTGGTGCGGTGACGTGGCGGTGACGCGGCGGCGTCAACGTCACCGCCGCGTCACCGCGCCGTCCGGCGGCGGGGAATTTGATCCGATGGTGTGTACACGCCATCGGATCAAACTCCCGATCGGACATATCCGATGGAAATGGTCCGCGGACCGTTTTCATCGGATATGTCCGATCGTCTGTACGCCGCCTTAGAGTTTCTCATAGTTGCGCAGCTAGTTTTTTATTTTTACTGGTTTGTTCGTGAGTATCTCACTATTGTAGCTGCTTGCAATTTCTATTGAATTCCACTTAGACAGCGCAGTATTACCCCTATTTACCCCTATTTTCTAATTCTGCTTCCTATTTATGTTATATCAGACTACCACTACCAGGATTGATCACTTATGACCACCTCAGTCTTTTTCAAGCATGAATCATTTTCCTCAGTAAGTAGAAATATGCTGAAAGCATTAGCAAAAAGGTTGTTAAATTCTTTGTTTCAAGAATTAGTACCTTTCCCTTTATTCTTGGCACTTCAGCTTGCTTAAAAAACAAACACAGTATTAAGGTTCACCGGCTTTGCTTTTAAACAGGAACTTTTTTTTAGACAAGAGGATATCCAGCCTAAAAGAAACCTTTTTACAGATCTCTTCCTGCAGCAGCTGCTTCCTGCGACAACTAGAAGGAGCTAAAATAAAGGCAAGAGTCATGCCTGGTACACACGACCAGTTTTCACGACGAGAAAACTGCCATTTTTTATATTGGTCGTGAAAATCAGTCCTGTATATGCTCCCTAGTAGTTTTCTAGACAAAATAACTGCCCGGAAAAAAATTGAAACCAGCTCTCTTTTTTCTCGTTGTGTTTCCCGTCAGTTTCTCGTCGCGAAAAACGGTCGTGAGTATGCTTTTCCGAGGGGAAAAAAAGTGCATTCTCAGAATCAAGTATGCAGCCCAAAAGCAGCCCAAAGGGTGGCGCTATTTGAAAGGAACTTCCCCTTTATAGTGCCGTCGTACGTGTTGTACGTCACCGCACTTTGGTTGGACGTTTTTTTTTTTTTAATGAATGTGTGTATGCAAGTCAGGCTGGAGAGGAATCATGTTGGGAAAAACTTTGGGCCGGATCCACATACCTTCCCCCGCCGGCGCGGCGTGTCCCATTTACTCTACGCCGCTGTAAGTTACAGCGGCGTATCCTTATCTACAAAGAAATGCCGCTGTAACTTACGGGGGCGTAGCGTAAATGGGCCGGCGTACGCGGGTGTAATTCAAATTTACTAGTGGGGGGCGTGTTTTATTATAATTATGGATGACCCGACGCAAACAACGCTTTTTTTTAACTGCGCATGCGCCGGCCGTTGACGTATCCCAGTGCGCGAAATCACGTCACAAAACATCAATGAAAACGAAGTGGACGTAACTTACGCAAATCCCTATTCGCGAACGGTTTACGCAAACGTCGTGAACGACGGAAAAAACTACGCTGGCCCGACGTCCATACTTAAAATTACGTACGCCTCTATACAGCAGGGGTAACTTTACGCCGGACATGCGCTTACGCAAACGACGTAAAAACACTGCGCCGGCCGTACGTACGTTCGTGGATCGGCGTATCTAGCTCATTTGCATATTTTACGCGGACAAACAACGTAAGCGCCCCTAGCGTCCAGCGTAAATATGCAACTTAAATACGACGGCGTAAGCTGTCGTATCTAAGCGAAAAAACGGCGTATCTTGTTTTGTGGATACAAAACAAAGATACGCCAGCGCAGATTTGAATTTATGGCGGCGTATCTGGAGATACGCCCCCGTAAATGTCTGTGGATCTGGCCCTTCATTTTTTTTCCTGCTGAGAAAAATGGTCGTGTATACAAGGCATCAGACTTTCATATATTTTCTTTTAAGCCCAAGGGAAGGTGACTTTACCTGTAACACACAAAGCTTGAAATTGAAGAAGGATCTCTGGAAATAAGACTGGAAAGAATGGGAATGATAGAAAATATGGTTTGAATTTAGATTCTTCATATAAGAGTATTATTTAGTAACCAGCATATCTGTCACTCAAATTTATATTGATTCTAAAGTAGTTGAGTGTCATGGAAAAAATGTTCCTGTGAAAAAGGCTCCCCCCCATGATTTCATCAGTTCTCTGAGCCTGCATTTGAAATCATTACATGTTTAATTAGAATGGGGTTTGATTTAGCACCACAAAGAAACCAGAGCTAGGGAAGAAATGAAGAATAATAAGGCCATTTTGAAACTCAGTTCAGATAACTCACATCATCCATCATATCAAAATCCAGGTTGTGAATCAAAGGACCTCACTAGTTAAAAGTGCTCACAATTTCTGGTAGAACAGCCTTGCTCTAATCTCCCTTCCCATACTGGTAATAAAATACATTCATCTTGATGGCAAAATAGTTTGGCAGATTGTTAGCAGACACTAAAAGTAAAATAGAGCACCCAAATGTGACCAAGATTTGGTAGCCGCAGACATTTCCCTTTCCCAGTGGTGCTCATTTGTCCTAATGCTGGGAAAGGAACAAAAAAAGAGAGCAATTATTGTTTGTTACCCTGAGATAAAAAATAGAAACATGCAGCCACGAAACAATGCTTATATTTACTCACCTTTTGGTATTTTGTGTTTATTTGTAAAGAAACGTAATGGTTCTTGTTTTTACACACTGGAAGTGGGTGAAAATACCTGTATTATACAGGTATCTGCACCCCCCCTCCCCCTAAAAGGTGCCAAATGTGACACCGGAGGGGGGCGGATTCCGAAAAGTGGAGGTTTATTTTTTGTGTGGACCTCCGCTTTAAGACAAATAAACCATACAATTTTAAATTGTCATTGAATAGATTGAACAATATTTTAGACAATACATTGTAAAAGTATACAATGTTTATATTCAGTGGCAAAGTCCCTTCAAATACAATAGTACTGAGACCAACCTGATTCCTATACTGACCACTACACCAACCTACTTGATTTCAGCACTGACCAACCTGATTCCTTTACTGACCATTACACACTACACTGACCACTCCACTATACTGTCCACTACACTGAGAACCAGGGGCGGACTGACAACTCATGGGGCCCCCGGGCAATAGAAGATTATGGTGCCCCCAGGCTTACAGATGGCCACCAAGCCAGGAGGCAGTACAGAGGCGGGGCAGCTAAAATCTCAGGATTTTCACATCAAAAGCATGCAGGTTTTGGACATATCAGGGACAGATGTAAAAAAAACACAGATTTTTACATACTGTCCCTGGTTTTAATGAGCCTGGCACCCTGATGGGGCCCCCTAGTGGCATGGGGCCCTCGGGCAGTGCCCAAGTTCCTCAATGGTCAGTCCGCCCCTGCTGAGAACTACACTGACCACTATACTGTCCAAGAAACTGCACTGACCACTATACTATACTATCCACTACACTGAGAACTAAAATGACCACTATACTGTCCACTACACTACACTGACCACTATACTATACTATCCACTACACTGACCACTATACTATACTGTCCACTACACTAACCACTATACTGTCCAATACACTACACTGACCACTATACTATACTGTCCACTACACTGTCCACTACACTACACTGACCACTATACTATACTGTCCACTACACTGACCACTATACTATACTGTCCACTACACTACCCTGACCACTACACTGAGAACTACACTGACCACCAGTGTTGAGCGGAATACGCCATATTCGATTTCGCGATATTTCACGAATATATAGAAGAATATTCGTGAAATATTCGTTAATATCGAATATTCGTGATATTTTATCCAAAAAAAAATTGGGCGAAATTTCGCTAATGCGAATGTGAAATTTTGCTAATGCAAATGTGAAATTGATTGCGAAATTCTCGTCAACACGCGAAAACGGAGATCATTTCCTGCATTACTAAACGAATATGCACTAAACACTAACTCTACTTACACAAACTTATATGACTAAACTAAAGCTAATTTTTTTTTTATACACAAAACACAGAAGGGCAGAGAAAGTATTCGCGAATATTCGTAATACGAATATTCGCATTGCGAATATTCGGCAACATAAAAGGATCGCCTCAGCTACTCGGCCCAGGGTCTCTAATCATACCAGCAATGCTTTTAGACGTCGATGGAGATCACTAGGATGTGATCTGTTTTAAAAATAAATTTGAAAAAATACGAATATTCGCAATAGCGAATGTTCACCGCGATATTTGATTTATTCGCGAATACTCGAATATGCAATATTCGTAACAAATATTCGCAATGCGAATATTCGTGAGCAACACTACTGACCACTATACTGTCCACTAGACTACACAGACCACTATACTATACTGTCCACTACACTGACCACTATACTGTCCACTAACCACTACACTGACTGACTGACTATACTGTCCTGCATCAGTCCAGAGGGAGGAGGAGGAGAAGGAGGAGGAGAAGAAGACAGTGGCCCCGGTGGCATAAACTTTGCAGAGCTCCAGCCGCCATGTTTGGTGCTGAGGAGGAGAAACAGAAGACAGCGGCCCCCGGCAGCTCACACTTTCCAACACTCCGGTCACCATGTTCATGGTTTCCCGCCGCACTGTGATTGGGCGTATAGGGGTTCATGTGCGAAGGCGGGTCTTCAGGAGCAACCACGATCACGGACAGGCCAGCCCCACACTGCACATGACCCCTATACGCCCAATCACAGGGCGCCGGATACTGAAAATGGCAGCCGGAGCTCGGGGACACAGGAAATTAAAATTAGGAGGGGGCAGCCAGTAGTGTCACTACTGGCACGAAAATTTCGCCCCCCCCTAAATGTCACAGCCGGGGCCACGGCACCCCCTCCCCCCCACGATACGCCACTGTTTATATTTATTAACCCACAATACACTACAACAAGACAGAAGTCTGGGCCCAGATATACAAGAAATGTAATGTAAAATAAAGCTACAACAAAATATACCAATAATATAAAAAAATAAAGTTATTTTAACTTTACAATAAAGTTAAAAAATATAGCTGAATAAAATAAAAATAACTATGGTGGTCTGGATAAAGTGGTTGTAAAACCTTACATACAACTTTTTGCTACAGGTAAGCCTATAATAAGGCTTACCGGAAGCTACCCTCTGGCCACCATGTTCATTGTTTCCCGCGGCACTGTGATTGGGCATATGGGGGGTCACATGTGAAGGCAGGACTTCAGGAGCAACCGCGATCACGGACAGGCCAGTCCCACGCTGCACATGACCCCCATACGCCCAATCACAGGGCGCCGGATACTGAAAATGGTGGCCGGAGCTCGGGGACACAGGGAATTAAAATTAGGAGGTAGCAGAAAGTAGTGTCACTACTGCCACAACATTTTTGCCCCCCTAAAAGTAACGGCCGGGGCCACGGCACCCCCTGCCCCCCCACTGTTTATAGTTATTAACCCACAATACAATAAAACAAGACAGAAGTCTGGGCCCAGATATACAAGAAATGCAATGTAAAATAAAGCTATAAAAAAAACTTTATTTTAACTTTACAATAAAGTTAAAAAATATAGCTGAATAAAATGAAAATAACTCTATGGTGGTCTGGTTAAAGTGGTTGTAAACCCTTAGGCCTCGTACACACGATCGAACATATCCGATGAAAACGGTCCGCGGACCATTTCCATCGGATATGTCCGATCGGGAGTTTGATCCGATGGCGTGTACACACCATCGGATCAAATTCCCCGCCGCCAGACAGCGCGGTGACGTGGCGGTGACGCGGCGGTGACGTTGACGCCGCCACGTCACCGCCACGTCACCGCACCAGGAAGTTAAACACTTCCCCGCATGCGCCGAATCCATTCGGCGGCAGCGCGGCGGCGGTGGGGGACGACATGTCTGCTGGTAAGTGTACTAACCAGCAGACATGTCGGGCGGACAGATTCCCACCGGATAGATTTCAAAGCATGCTTTGAAATCTGTCGGGTGGAGAAATCTGTCCGCTAGCCCATACACACGAGCGGAGATGTCTGCTGAAACGGTCCATCGGACCGTTTTCAGCGGACATATCCCCTCGTGTGTACGAGGCCTAACATACAACTTTTTGCTACAGGTAAGCCTATAATAAGGCTTAAGTCATGATTTAACCACTTGCCGACCAGCGCAAGCACTTTTACATCGGCAGAATGGCACGGACAAGCAAATGGGCGTACAGGTATGTCCCTGCAAGCTCCATTACTGATTACTGTATAAATGTGACTGGCAGGGAAGGCGTTAATTACTAGGGGGCTAAGAAGGGTTTAAGTGTGTCCTAGGAAAAGATAACTGTGTGGGGGCAGGGCTTACTGTGACGCGACACTGATCGCTGCTCCCTATGAGAGGGAGCAGACGATCAGTGTCATGTCACTAGGCAGAACAGGAAGATGCCTTGTTTTACACAGGCATCCCCCCATTCTGCTGCTCCGTGACACGATCGCAGGACAGCGGCAGACATCGAGTCTGCGGGTCCCACGGGCATGGAGCTTGCAGGGACATACCTGTACGCCCATTTGCTTGTCCGTGTCATTCTGCCGATGTAAAAGTGCTTGCGCTGGTCGGCAAGTGGTTAAATCATGACTCAAACTTTAATTATCATTCAGACTTTTCATTTGCAGTGATTGGTGATCTCAGAGTGGTTCAAGCATGGCATAGAGAGACTCCAGGGAACTTGTTTAGATGCAAAATGTAACATTATAACCAATGATAGCTGCAGCATACACAAACGGGTATTCACCTATAAGATCAGCAATATCTAAATTGTGATAAAACAAATGAGGAAAAAGAAAAACATAAGCAACAAAAGAGCTTGTTTTTTACTCATAACCATTTTCCAAAATTTTGCAATTTTCTCTGACAAAAGACAAACCCTTTACTCCACAAGAAAGAGAACAGTGTTTTCTCTGTGTGTTTGCCTAAACACAGGGTAAGGTGGTGCAGTAATCTTTGTGAGATCTCTGCCTCTTTCTTTATGAATGGTGTAATTCCCCGTACAAACAATCGGTTTTCCCATCGGGATAAAAGTTATATGGCTTTTCCGGCAGGATTCCTCTCAAGCCTGCCTTGCATACACATGCACATGGTCACACAAAAGTTCGGTGAATTTTTGACTGCCATGAACGCGGCGACATAAAAGACTACGACGAGCCAAGAAAATTAAGTTCAATGGTGACGTAAAAGACTACGATTAGCCAAGAAAATTAAGTTCAATGCTTCTGAGCATGCGTCGAATTGTTTACGAGCATACGTAGGAATTTTGCGCGTTGGGATTTGTACACATGATCGGAAATTCTGATCATTTTTTTTTCCTGACGGGGAAAAAAAGAGATCCTGCTCTCTATCTTTTTCCAGCAGTTTTCATGTTGGAAAAAGTCTGATGGAGCATACATACGGTCGGGATTCCCATCAGACTTTTTCCAACAGGAAAACCGATCGTGTGTACGGGGCATAACACTCTTGTGCACATGGAGAGTTCAAAACAAAATTAGTAGTTGTTCCTATGCTGAGCTGTGAATGGCAGAGGTGGTTACAGAAAAGTCAACAATCACGCAGTCAATGATCATGCAGAGCAGGGGTCAGCAACCTGTAGATTGCAATCTACCAGTAGATCACAGACAGGTGACTGGTAGATTGCGGTCTGCACTTGCTGACCTGCCATTCCAGAGCATGAGAGTGACTACTTGTAAAGTTGGAGCTGTTGTAGAGAGCAAGAGCCACATACCTGATACCTCCTTTGTAGTGATGACTCCTACCCATGCAGAGTGATACCAACTGTACTCCACATCTTATCCCGGCACACACACCATACCTATAGGATATAATAAAAGTCTATGGCAAAGCACAGCTAACCCAGGAAAGTTGCAGATGCACTGCGCTGCATCCACGGTGCAGGTTAACTTGCAGCACATCAGTGTAAAAGCAGCCTTATAGGGGGCTCAGAACAGTAAGGGTATCTTTCACATTTGCAGTTTGGAGGGTGGTAAAACTCCATAGTTAAGATGTGTGTTTACCACCCTTGCCCCAACTGCACCCTCTTTGGCTGCGGTGGCAAGGGGTGTACACATATCACAGCTGCAGCAGGAGTTATACACCCTTTGACAGTACTGTTCCATATCCTAGTGTTTGTTACCTGTCCTAATTTTCTCAAATAGGCAGGTTGAGAGGCTCCAGGACAGGGGTCTCAAACTCAAATTACTTGAGGGCCGCAAGACAAGTTTTCATATCCCATGGGGGGCCGCATGCAAACTTTCAAACTTCAAAAACAGTACTGGTGTCAGCGAACGTATTTTCTTTATCGTACATCACGGGACACAGAGCGCATAGCCATTACACTTGGGTTATATGGGTACCTTCAGGTGTGGACACTGGTGTAATCAATTTCACAGGAAGTTTCCTCCCTATATAACCCCCTCCCACTGGGAGTGCTTCAGTTTTTTCGCCAGTGTCTTAGGTGTTGGTCACGTCTAGCTGTCCCTCGGAGGTCTCGGGACCCAGGATAGCTAGCCGGATCCGTCCGAAGTGCTTCAAAGCCAAGGTGTACGGTACCCGGGCCCTGCTGGATGGGGTTTTGCCTATAATGCCTCTCCTTGGAGGGCTGGATTCTGGGCTCCAGTGCCTTAGTCTCTTCCAAGAACTAAACGCTACTGATGCCAGGATGCTATATAGGTCCAGGGGTGTGGGTTCCTTAACACAGGACCCCGGTCCCTGAAGGTCCAAGACAATACCCACGGAGATGGGGGAAGGCTGGGCCTCTTGCATTTTGCAATACCCTGCGGCGTGGAGCAGGTAAGAGGGAACCTGCGGGACTTGGTTCGACAGTAGGTATCCCCCTGGGGGTTCTGGGTTGGCTAATGGTATGCTTGTGCATCAGCCACTATCTCCACTATGTCTTTTGAGGCAGGATGGGATGTACTAATGTTTACCCAGATAACATGTAGATATATATATGCTTTTAAAGATATGTATTTTGCTACTCCCCCCAGATTTGCCTGTTAGCATGATACTGCAGCCCCACGTGTATAAAGAGGAAGTGCTGACAAAACTCCTGTTTCCTAGGAAGCCTAGGGGGACAGCTTCCTCTATGTGTGCACTACAAAGATTAGTGGCTTACCGGGTGTCTGTGTTACTAGCGCTGGTCCAGGCTTCTCCTCTGCTCTCTGCTTCCTCCATGTTGGTTTCAGCGTGGGGGGGGCGGGGGGGCGCGCGCCGCCTTTTACAGCGTCAGCGTGCGTGGGGGGGAAGGGCCAGCAGCGTCAGGTCTCAGATAAAGCAAAAAAGCATTTCCTGGCTGGTCATTCCCTCCTGAGAGCAGTGGAGAGTGAGGACATAGAGCGCGCAGCTGAGCCAGTTCTGGCTAACAGTGACACCCAGTGGTGGTTTGTGGATCTTCAGGTCTGGACTTAAGTCCACACTGACCAGAAAAAAAAAAAGATTTTTTTCTTAAAGGGACTCAGCCTTAGATCTGGCAGTATCTGAGTCGGTGCAACCTTGGACTCCAGCTAACGGGCATTGGTGTGGCAATACTCACAGGACTTTCCTCGGTATTGCCGCCTTCTCAGGCGTATGAAAATTTAGATTTTTTTTTACCATAGCCTGTCCTTATTAATGTTTCACTTCTAGCTACAACAGTTGGGTGTTGGCTGTAGGGGTGTCTCAAGGTTGTGCAATGGCTCCCAAGGGATCAGGACCAGCTAAGGCTGCAAAAGGTGCCAAAAAAGAAAAGGGGTCTCCAACGGGGTCAGAGGATTTGGGCCAGGATCCAGTGGTCCCACCCTCACCAGATAGACCACCGAACAGCATCGTGCAGGAGCCATTGAGGGTTCTAGGGGCAGAGGCGGCCCCCAATCAACCCATTCCCGTTTATGTTACGGAAGAAATGCTAGAATCCACCCTGGGTGGGCTAGAGAAAAGGTTAACTGCTTTAATTGCCCGCTCTTTGCCGGGTGGCAAACGGGCTAGATCCCCGTCACCTAGAACGGTGTGTTCGGATGCAGAGGTCCTCTCTTCGGAGGAATTGGACCCACAGGGGGATCAAGCGGACCTGAGTCCTGACGGGTCAGACATTGAAGATTCCACTATAGATGAAATTTTTTCGGCTTCTCAAGCAGAGAGTCTGTGGATCCAGTCTCTGACGGATATGGTTCGCACTGCTTTTAAACTTCCAGTGTCAGAACAATTAGCCCTCTTTAGGTTCCTTGAAGGCACCATTGAGTGGTGCGTCTTTCCCGGTTCACCCCCTTCTGGAGAGCGTGATTTTTCAGGATTGGGCTCGACCTGATAGGATTTTTATCCCTCTTAAAAGGTTCACCATTCTCTATCCTATGGAAGAAGAATTTGCAAAGAAATGGGCACTCCCTACCGTGGACGCAGCCATTTCCTGCGTAAATAAATCCCTGACCTGTCCGGTGGAAAATGTCCAGGTGTTTAAAGATCCAGTCGACAAAAAATTGGAGACCCTACTGAAGGCTTCTTTTACCACAGTAGGTGCCGTGGTTCAGCCAGCAGTGGCAGCCATTGGCGTTTGTCAGGCTTTAAAGGATCAGACTAAACAGATATTAAGGGACATACCGGCTCAGCAAGCTCATGAATTGGCTGACCTCCCAAGAGCTCTCTGCTTTGCAGTAGATGCTATTAAGGACTCCGTTCAACAGGCGTCCCGTTTATCTCTGCTGTTGGTTCATATGCGTCGCCTTTTGTGGCTAAAAAACTGGTCAGCAGAGGCACCCTGCAAAAAGCTTTTAGCAGGATTTCCCTTTCATGGTGGGAGACTATTCGGTGAAGACCTAGATAAATATATCCAGACCATATCAAGTGGTAAAAGTTCTTTCTTGCCTATCAAGAAAAGATCGCGTGGGCCCGCATTTAAGCGACAGGCCTTCACAGGCTCGGCCCCTTCAACTTCCCGTCAGTATCGACGGCCTCCCGGGCGTTCAGCATTTAATAGCCGCCCACAAGGACAAGCCACGACAGGCAAAAGGCCATGGCCTCGCAAGCCGGTTAAACCAGTCCTCAAGTCAGATTCATGAAGGGGCACCCCCACTCTCTTGGGTGGGGGGAAGGCTTCGGGTTTTCTCCGAAGTGTGGAAGGCCAGAATTCCCGACTCTTGGGTAAGATCCGTGGTAACCACGGACTACAAGCTAGAGTTTTGGGAAGTCCCCCCTCCTCATCTTCAGGGGTCAAGTCTTCCAAGCGACCCATTAAAGAGGGCCTCTCTTGTAACAGCATTGGATCGTCTCTGGCGCCAAGGAGTAATTGTAGAAGTACCAACCCAGGAATGGAGTCTGGGATTCTACTCCAACCTTTTCATAATACCAAAGCCCAATGGCGACGTCAGGCCTGTCTTGGACCTCAAACGCCTAAATCGCTTTCTAAACATTCAGACCTTTCGTATGGAGCCCATACGTTCGGTGGCAGCCAGCCTACATCAAGACGACTTTCTAGCATCTATAGACATAAAAGATGCGTATCTGCACATGCCGATCTACCCGGCACATCACAGGTTTCTTCGTTTTATGATAGATCACCGCCATTACCAGTTCGTAGCCCTCCCTTTCGGGTTGGCAACAGCTCCGCGGGTATTCACAAAGGTGTTAGCCCCGGTGCTAGCCGTCCTAAGGACAGAAGGCATTTTAGTCTTGGCATACTTGGACGATCTTCTGGTTATCGACAGCTCAGCTTCCAACCTCAATCATCTAGAGGAATTCGGGTGGATTGTAAACCTAGAAAAATCGGTATTGAAACCCACAAAGCAGTTGGAATATCTAGGCCTTCGGCTAGATACAGACTGTCAGAGGATAAGTTTACCTCAAGCAAAGATCAGATCAATAGCTCAAGCAGTTCAAGTGATCTTAGGCAAGAAGAGGCCGACTATTCGCCTATGTATGCGACTGCTGGGGAAGATGGTGGCCGCCTTCGAGGCTGTGCCCTACGCCCAGATCCATACCAGATATCTTCAGGCAGCCATTCTCTCTGCTTGGAACAAGTCCATTCAGGCGTTAGATCGTCCGTTAGTGCTCTCCCCGAAGGTCCGGCGCAGCCTGTCTTGGTGGCTGGTCTCTCAAAATTTGTCAAAAGGGAAATCCTTTTGCCCCATCACGTGGAAGATGGTATCCACGGATGCCAGCATGTCAGGTTGGGGGGCAGTTCTAGAAGAACAGACCCAGCAAGGGCTGTGGTCGGGGGCAGAAAAACTGCTTCCCATCAATATCTTGGAGATCAGAGCTGCTCGACTGGCCCTGATCGCCTGGACTCTCCCCCTTCAGGGTCTGCCAGTAAGGATACAGTCCGACAACGCCACAGCGGTGGCATACATAAACCACCAGGGGGGCACGAAGAGCCCAGCAGCCCAAAGAGAAGTAAACCTGATTTTCTCATGGGCCGAAGCCCATGTACCCTGCGTCTCGGCGGTGTTCATCCCAGAGATAGACAATTCTCAAGCAGATTTTTTGAGTCGTCAATAGTTACTCCCGGGGGAATGGTCTCTTCACCCCCAGGTATTCCAAGAGATTTGCCAAAGATTCGGAGTCCCAGATGTGGACATTATGGCAACGAGATCCAACAAAAAAATTGGACAAATTCATATCCCGAGCCAGGGATCCCTCGGCCTACGGGACCGATGCGTTGGTTTGCCCTTGGCACCAGTTTTTTCTTCTGTATGCGTTCCCTCCACTGCAGATGATTCCCCGCCTTCTACGGAGGATCCGGGTGGAGCGCAGGCCTGTGATCCTGGTGGCCCCAGCCTGGCCCAGGAGGGCTTGGTACGCACTCATCGTGAAGATGTCAGTCGGGGCGCCGTGGCCGCTCCCCCTGCGCCCAGATCTGCTGTCTCAGGGCCCAATCTGCCATCCTGCTTCACAGCAGCTAAATTTGACGGCTTGGCGGCTGAATCCCTAATTCTTAACGGCAGAGGCCTCTCAGATCAGGTCATATCTACGTTGATTCAGGCTAGGAAACCGGTCTCCAGAAATATTTATTACAGAGTCTGGAGAACCTATGTGGAGTGGTGCGAGTCTCAAAAATGGCATCCTCGAAAGTTTTTTATTGACAGGATCTTGCGATTCCTCCAGGTTGGCGTTGACAAAGGGTTGGCTCTTAGTACTCTAAAGGGGCAGGTGTCGGCTTTATCAATATGGTTTCAAAGACCCTTGGCCACCCATTCGCTTATGAAAACCTTCTTGCAGGGGGTCTTGCATGTGAATCCCCCTATTAGAGCTCCCCTCTGCCCCTGGAATTTAAATCTGGTCTTGTCAGCTTTACAAAGGCAGCCGTTTGAACCTCTGACAGAAATCCCTCTTGTGCTACTAACCCGAAAGTTGGTTTTCTTGGTGGCTATGGCTTCGGCCAGAAGGGTTTCCGAGCTGGCAGCCTTGTCATGCAGGGAGCCATACCTTATTCTGCATAAGGACAGAGTGGTTCTGCGGCCTCAACCTTCTTTCCTTCCTAAGGTCATATCCAGTTTTCACTTGAATCAGGACCTAGTCCTACCGTCCTTCTTTCCTACTCCCCAGTCCAGAGAGGAAAGACGGCTTCATACTTTGGACGTGGTTCGAGCCATGAGGGTCTATCTCAGGGCTACAGAGAAGATTCGGAAAACAGATGTGCTTTTTGTTCTTCCGGGTGGCCCCAAGAAGGGTCAGCCGGCTGCCAAGTCTTCCTTGGCTAGGTGGATTAAGCAGCTGATTTTTCAGGCATATGGTCTGAAGCGCGTTCCACCTCCCTTATCAGTTAAAGCCCATTCTACGAGGGCCATGAGTGCCTCCTGGGCGGCACACCATCAGATCTCTATGGCACAGGTTTGCAAGGCGGCAACCTGGTCTTCCGTACATACGTTTACTAAATTTTATAAGTTGGACGTTGCAAAGGGTACGGACGCAGCTTTTGGGCAGGCGGTCCTACGGGCAGCAGTATAGAATCCTCTGGCCCGGTTCACGCCCCCTTGTTTTTCTGTTGGTGGAGCCATGTTTTCTCCTGACAATGTTTTTATTTGGCTATTCTTGGCCTTACGGTCTCCCTCCCTTCATAGAGCATTGCTTTAGGACATCCCAAGTGTAATGGCTATGCGCTCTGTGTCCCGTGATGTACGATAAAGAAAAAAGGATTTTTAATAAACAGCTTACCTGTAAAATCCTTTTCTTGAAGTACATCACGGGACACAGAGCTCCCACCCCTCTGTTGGGGAACATTGTGTAACCTCGGGAGAATTGCTTGCTACAAAACTGAAGCACTCCCAGTGGGAGGGGGTTATATAGGGAGGAAACTTCCTGTGAAATTGATTACACCAGTGTCCACACCTGAAGGTACCCATATAACCCAAGTGTAATGGCTATGCGCTCTGTGTCCCGTGATGTACTTCAAGAAAAGGATTTTACAGGTAAGCTGTTTATTAAAAATCCTTTTATTAACCCCCTGCTCTGTGTCAGCGGACACATTATTAACCCCCACCACTGGTGTCAGCGGACACATTATTAAACCCTAGTATTGGTGTCAGCAAACGCATTATTAACCCTGACCACTGCACTGCACACGGACCACTACACGCAGACCACTGCACACGGACCACTGCACACGGACCACTGCACACGGACCACTGCACTGCACACGTTCCACTGCACTGCACACTGCCGACAGACCACTACACTGCCGACAGACCACTACACTGCCGACAGACCACTACACTACACACTGACCACTCACCATCATGGCACAGCACATCAAGGCTCAGAGCCCAGCAAATTAGGGCACAGCACATCAAGGCACAGAGCCCAGCAAATAAGGGCACATGGCACAGCACATCAGGGCACAGGGCACAGCACATCAGGGCACAGGGCACAGCACATCAGGGTACAGGGCACAGCGCACATCAGGGCACAGCGCACATCAGGGCACAGCGCACATCAGGGCACAGGGCACATCAGGGCACAGGGCACAGCGCACATCAGGGCACAGGGCACAGCACATCAGGGTACATGGCACAGCACATCAGAGCACAACAGGGTACAGGGCACATCAGAGCACAGCACATAGGGGTACAGCACAACAGGCCACATCAGGGTACAGAGCACGGCACATCAGGACAGGACATATCAGGACAAGGCACACGGCACATCAGGGTACAGGACATGGCACATCAGGGTACAGGGCACATGAAACAGCACATCAGGGTACAAAGCCCAGCAAATCAGTGTACATGGCACACATCAGGGCACATGGGGCATATCAGGGCACATGAGAGCACATCAGGCACAGCACATCAGGCACAGCACATCAGTACAGGGCACATGGCACATCAGGGTACAGGGCACAGGGTACCCTGATGTACAGAGCCCAGCACATCAGGGACACATCAGGGTACATGGGGCACATGGCACATCAGGGTACCTGGGGCACATGGCATATCAGGGTACATGGGGTACATCAGAGCACATCAGGCATACCTCCCAACTTTTCAACTTCAGAATGAGGGACAAATGAGCATACCTCCCAACGAAGTTGTTGAGCGAGGGGGGGGTACACAGATCATAGTTGATGAGCAGGGGAGGTTCCGCAGATCGGAGTTGTTGAGCGGGGCGGTTCGCAGATCAAAGTTGTTGAGGGGGTGGTCCACGGCTCGGAGTTGTTGAGGGGGGGGGGGTCCGCAGATCAAAGTTGTTGAGCGTTGAGCGGGGGGGGGGGTTCCACGGCTCGAAGTTGTTGAGCGGGGATTTACCGCGAATCGCAGGGTTTTACCAGCGGTGAATAAATACCACCAAAAGAAAGCTCTATTTCTGTGAAAAAAATTACAAAAATGTAATTTGGGTACAGTGTTGCATGACTGCGCAATTGTCATTCAAAGTGGGACAGCGCTGAAAACTGTCCTGGGCAGGAAGGGGGTAAAAGTGCCTTGTATTGAAGCGGTTAAGATTGCCTTGCCTACCCCTGATGCAGATAACACAATAACACAACTGTGAACAGGAAGAGAGTAGGGAATAGCCTAATATACATTCTATGGGCCAGATTCAGGTAGATGGGCGAATCTTTATTTTGGAGTAACGTTTGTCATTTACGTTACTCTGCCGAAACTTTATGAGCAAGTACTGTTATTCACATAGCACTTGCTCCTAAAGTTGCGGCGGCGTAGCGAAAATGAGCCAGCGGAATTCAAATTGGGCGGGTAGGGGGCGTGTATTATTTAAACTAGGCGCGATCCCGCGGCGAGCATACTGCGCATGCGTCGACTGTCAGTGCGCATGCTCCAAATTCTGTCAGTGAACGTCAATGACGTCAATCCCCATTCACGGACGTTTTACGCAAACGACGCTAAACTTTTTAAATTCAACGCGATGACGACGGCCATACTTAACATAGGATACTCCACCTAGGGGGCATGTTTTTCTTTACGCCGCGTATCTCTTACGGAAACGTCGGAAAGTCACTGCGTCGGGCCCGCGTACGATCGTGAATTTCCTTCTCTCGCTGATTTACATATTCTTGGCGTAAATCAGCGGGAACGCCCCGAGCGCCCATTTTAAAATTGCAGTTCCGATACGACGGCGAAATACAATTACGCCGCTCGTATCTGAACTCAATCCCGGGGTTTCTTGACTACAGAAAACATATAAGCCGGCTCAAAGTGTGAATTATGCTGGCGAATCACTGATACTCTACCTGAATCTGGCCCTATGTATCCTTTCATTTCACAAACTTCTTTCTGCTGGGCAATACTATGAAAGGTGCACTTCCAAAAGATTGTGTTTACTGGTTATAATTAAAAATACTTGTATAGCCCGAGCCACTGCAGAGGCAAGAAAATGACAGATCTTTGATTTTTCATCATATCATCGAAGGCCTCGTATGTGCAATATGTCATGTCTGTCATTGACAGAAATGTAACATATAATTTATAACACAGCAGTGGTAGTTCTCCTGGATTCCTGAGAATATGAAAAATCAATAAGAAAACTGATTGATTTTTTTCCTCAAGGACAAGGAGAATATCTCACACAAATATCAAATAATAGGATTACCGGTACTTACTGCATATGTTAAAGGAGAACTCTACCAAAAACAGATACATTTATTGGGTTAAGTTACTGGATTTAAACACAATCTCCTAGCTGAATTTAGTTATATTTTTATTTTTTAACAAATACTATACATTTCACTACTGTATGTATGATACAACCACTTAATGGTATCATGTGCTGTAAGTCCATTGAGCAATGTCAGTTCATGTTATCATCACTATTTTAGTAATGGAATTAATCACAAATCTGATTAAAAATCTGGCCAAACCCTTTGCAAACTATACATAAGAGAGAAGACTTTAAAATATTCCAACTCTTTTAAAATGATCTGATCTCATGTAATATTTTATAAACCAGGGAACTATAATGATAATGTACATACTTAGAGACATTATTTAGACATAGGTGCAGTTTATTGTCTTCTGGTAAAATCCATATTTACGTATAATAATTATTTAATATAGCATTCTATAAAAAAAAGTTTTTATCCTGTTTGTGTCCTACGTTAGAACGTAAGTGAAAATCTCTTCAAAGTGAGAAAAAAACCCTGTCATGCCCCGGACACACGATTGGGATTCCCGCCTGTAAAAAGTCCATCGGGAATCCCGGGGGAAAACCGAGAACCTGCTCGGTCACTTTCCCCGTGTACACACCAGAGGTTTTCCCGTCTGGAAAACTGCGGTGAGAGCTTTGGCCTGGGAATCCCGGCCATGTGTATGCTCCACTGCAGTGTTTACCGTAGGGAAACTGCCGGGAAAAAGACCGCCAAGAATCACGGCAGGAAAAGAGAGAACATGTTTTCATTTTTCCTGCCACGATTCCCGGCGGTTTTCCTGACCGGAAAACTGCCATGGAGCATATACACGGCCAGTTTTCCCAGCCAAAAGCTGTCATTGCAGTTTTCCTGACGGGAAAACTGCTTGTGTGTACGAGGCATCAGACAGTGTTCACCAGAAAAGGTGTCCCCGCTGGAACAGTGTTCACCTGACTCCAACTAAATATATAGGTTCTACCAGAAGAAAACCCCTTCCCATCAGCTGGCATACCCCATATACCCATAATCTGGCCTTCTCATATCAAATGCCCCTAGGTATTCAGTCACCTAGTGACAAAAGAAATGCAGAAATTACAGACTTAAAATGAAATCAATTGATCCTCACAATTAGCCATGGTAACTATCCCTGGCAGGTAAATTTAGAAGCAACCCTGCCTAAACGCCAAGGTGCTACATCAACATATATAAAGAGTTACTTCCTAATGTTCATATGGGCCTAGAAATTCTGAGGGCTAAATGGGTAGCCAACTTCCCTACATTAGATACGGAAGATTGGGAAGAAATGTGGGAGTACACTTTCTCACAACTAGCATCCGCTAAATACAGATTACTACATAGAGTGTAATACGCACCCATGCGTTTACACAAAATATATCTATCTATTCCAGCTTCTTGCTGGGGGTGGGATTCACCCTCAGCAGATTTCATCCATATTTTTTTGGAGCTGTTCCCAGATTAAAATCGTTTGGTCTGAGGTCACAACATTTATTTTGACTGTCACTGCCATTCCGGTCCTATTGTCGGTGGAGGTGTGCTTGTTGGGCCTTGTAGATCCACTGGCCCCTAATTGGGCAGTCAGAACCCTGTTGGGGCTATTGCTTTACTATGTTCGTAAATCTATTGTACCTCGATGGAAAGCTTTGTCCACACCCTCAATTCATTTTTGGAAGAGGTTAGTGAACTTAGTTCTGCCATTATACAAGGCAGAGCTATCAGAAGGCAAAGCTATTTGAGGCTGTGCCAAAAAATTCCACAAAGTGTGGAACATCTGGATGGAATCCCTGTCCACTAACACAGACTCTATGAAGGATTAGTAAATACTATGTTGCATCTCTAAAATGGTGGTGTTTTTGTACTTGTATGCTTACCTGGGTAGATTTTTTTTTACTAGATATGGGGATTGGGGGGAATGTGTATTTCATCAATAATTACTGCAAGCTCTGAAGGGTATTCTGTGGAGACAGATTATTCCTTTAGTTAATCTGTACAAGTTGTCTAGCCTACAATTGTTGGTTGTGTTTTTTGTACTATTTACTGTGAATTTGTTTGTATGTGTCTGAGCCTGGGTATGCCCAATAAGCTCTGTATTGTATTGTATTGTATTTAACCTTTGAAAATTAAATTACAATAAAAACAAAGAAAAAATATATATATTTATTTTATATATTTTTATGTGACAACACTGAATAAATGACACTTGGCTACAATGTAAATGTGCTGTCTCCTCAAAATAACTCAAATTACATCCATTAATGTCTAAACTGCTGGCAACAAAAGTGAGTACACCCCAAGAAATTGGGCCCAATTAGCCATTTTCCCTCCCTGGTGTCATGTGACTGATCTTATCCCTCTCATTCTCTCATACTGGTCACTGGAAGATCAACATGGCACATCTTGAAAAAGAACTCTCTGAGAATGTGAAAAAAAAAAAGAATTGTTGCTCTACATAAAGCATGGCCTAGGCCAGTGATGGCGAACCTTGGCACCCCAGATGTTTTAGAACTACATTTCCCATGATGCTTAACTACACTGCAGAGTGCATGAGCATCATGGGAAATGTAGTTTCAAAACATCAGGAGTGCCAAGGTTCGCCATCACTGGCCTAGGCTATAAGAAGATTGCCAAGATCCTTAAACTGAGCTGCAGCATGGTGGCCATGACCATATAGCGGTTTTCACAGCACAGGTTCCACTCAAAACAATCCTCACCATGGTCGACCACAGAAGTTGAGTGCACGTGCTCAGCGTCATATCCAGAGGTTGTCTTTGGAAAATAGACGTATGAGTGCTGCCAGCATTGCTGCAGAGGTCGAAGAGGTAGGGGTTTAGCTTGTCAGTGCTCAGACCATACGCCACACATTGCATCAAATTGGTCTAAAGATGATGCACAAGAAATCCCAAGCAGACTAAAGACATGCATTACTGGAACCATGTCCTGTGGTCTGATGAGACCAAAATAAACTTATTTGGTTCAGATGGTGTGAAGCATGTGTGGCGGCAACCAGGTGAGGAGTACAAAGACAAGTGTGTCTTGCCTACAGTAAAGCATTTTGGTGGGAGTGTCATGGTCTGGGGTTGCATAAATGCTGCCAGCACTGGGGAGCTACAGTTCATTGAGGGAACCATGGATGCCAACATGTACTGTGACATATTGAAGCAGAGCAGGATCCCCTCCCTTCGGAAACTGGGCCGCAGAGCAGTATTCCGACATAACAACCCCAAACACACCTCCAAGACAACCACTGCCTTACTAAAGAAGCTGAGAGTAAAGGTGACGGACTGGCCAAGCATTTCTCCAGACCTAAACCCAATTGAGCATCTGTGGGGCATCCTAAAACGGGAGGTGGAAGAGCACAAGGTCTCTAACAAGCACCAGCTCCTTGATGTCATAATGAAGGAGTGGAAGAGGACTCCAGTGGCCAATGGCTGCACTGCTATCAATCTATCCAATCAGGACACGAGACACCAGCTAAAGCTAGTGTGCTTGTTCCCGGCTGGAGGATGTCAGCGTTCAGGTAAGTAAAATGGGGGGGGGGGGGGGGGGGCTGCAGCACTACAGAAGGTTTTTCACCTTAATGCAATAAGATGAAAAAAACATGAGGGTTTACAACCCTTTTAATGGCTGTGTGTTGAGTTATTTTGAGGACAGCAAACATACACGGTTATACAAGCTGTACACTCACTACTTTACATTGTAGAAAAGTGTAATTTCTTCAGTGTTGTCACATGAAAAGATATAATAAAATATTTACAAAACTGTGAGGGGTGTACTCACTTTTGTGAGATACTGTGTGTGTGTGTGTGTATATATATATATATATATATATATATATATATATATATATATATATATATATATATATAGCTATTAATAGATGGTGGATGTTGAGTAGCACCCAAAGAAAAAATACTAACAGTGGGGAGGGGGCAATATTTCTGGGACACAAGAAGTTGCCATGGAGATACAAGAAAGTATGCTGAGCATAGTACCTATTTTAATCACCAGATTCATGTGTTACATTCCTAAGATACAAGTGTAGGCATATATTAAGTGTTCTTTCCCTAGATAGCAAGTAAACATGTGAATAAAACATAATAAAATCATGGGAATCTGACCAGTTAAACAAGTGCACGACTCATATTCTACTAAAGCAGATCACTAAGGCTCACCATGCAAATACTGTACAAAACAGATTTGTTTCCTCACCAGCAAATATGTGGGCTGCGCAGGGGGTAGAGGCGGCTGTCCTCAATCAGTATGCACTGCAATATCAATCAAACAGGACAGACAATTCATTTACATTTTTTTTTTTAAAGAAAGTTGTGTTGCATCTTCAAAATCAATGAGAAAATATCAAAGTAGAAGATTTTCATAATATATCCTTCATGCATGCCAACTTTGTGATCCACCACCAACAAAATCTGGGCTTCTTACCAGAGGCACATTACCCCTATGTACTGAGGTCATAAGCGTATATGGACTCTATGGGGTTGATTTATCAAAGGGAAAACAACAGTGCTCTGGTGGCATAGTGTTTGGCCATCTTTATAAAAGTACATGGGAGGAAGTGGAGGGTGACACTTCAGGCTGCGTTCCCGCACGCAGTTTGTTTTGGGCATCTTTTGGATCATTTCCGCTCATCGCGCATGCGGCAGCCCATTCACTTTAATGAGCTGCCCTACAGGTGAAAAACGTGTTAATTAACTTTTAGCGCGATGTGTGTTTGCAGTGCAATTTTCAAGACGTGCTGCAAAGTGTGCATTTTTTGTGTGGTTTGCCATGTGTTCAGAAACATGCAGATGTGAATGAAGCCTCATTATTCTTGTGTAAAATTACGTACACTATTAGTTATAAAAATAAATAAACCGTGGAAAGTGCAGCTATCACTCCACAGTGCAATCACCACACTAATATTAAAGTGAAGGTTTACCCTAAAATATTAAATACAGCTTATCTAGACCAGCTCAATATGTATATGAACATTTGGCTATTCAAATACCGTGCATCTATTGTTTTCAAGAGACACTTCCTGGTCTCCCTCCCGCGGGAGTGGGCGTGTCTCCTCTCTTCCCTAGCGCCCCATTGTTTGCTGGGAGTTGATCGCAATATCTCCTGGGAGCACAGTGGTGTGCTTTCCAGGAGACAATTCATAAAGCCGACCGACGTAATCTTGCGGGAGTTCACATGTCACGTAAATCAAGAAGCACGTTACGTCACAGCATTTACTGCTTCCAGGAAGTATTTGCTTGTGGGCTTCACAATGCCCACAAGAAAGATGGAACATTCCAGGAGGAATTTTTATAAAGTATTATTTACTGCTGATTCACAGTGTGGGGGAACAGAAAAATAAGACATGTGAGTACAAGCTTGACAAACCGAAAACCCATAGATGCACAGCAAAAAAAAAAAAAAAAAAGATGTCCCGCAGAACCCCCGCTTTAATAAATGTTTACCTCCAAACAGTGAAGCACTCCTTAAACTCAAATGTGCATATAAACAACAAAGCTCATACATTTTCTTTCTTAAAGGCAGTCTACAAACCTACAGATGTACAAATCTTAGCAAAGGCATTTTAATAAAATTAAAATTTCCATTACATATCCTTTTTTACACACAGCCCACCTTAAGGAAAAATGACAGGAGTATTGTACTTAAAGGGGTTGTAAAGGTAAACATTGTTTTCCCTAAATAGCTTCCTCCTTCACTTACCTCATCCTTCGATTTTGCTTTTAAATGTCCTTATTTCTTCTGAGAAATCCTCACTTCCTGTTCTTCTGTCTGTAACTACACACAGTAATGCGAGGCTTTCTCCCTGGTGTGGAGTGTCGTGCTCGCCCGCTACCTTGAGGGGGCGAGCAGGAGAGTCAGGACGCCCACTAACACACAGCTCCTTTCTCTATCTGCAACGTAGAGAGCGTTTTGACTCTCCTGCTCGCCCTTTTCCCCCCTCAAGGGAGCCTTGCATTACTGCGTGGAGTTACAGACAGAAGAACGGGAAGTGAGGATTTCTCAGAAGAAATAAGGACATTTCAAAGCAAAATCAAAAGATGAAGTAAGTGAAGGAGGACTGCACTAAGGTAAAGGAAGCTATTTAGGAAAAAAATGTTTTACCTTTACAACCCCTTTAAGAGTGCAGTATTCAGGAGTATGATATGTAAGGCTAACCCCTTATACTATGCCATATAATTGTACGATCTCCTTTAGATCTACCGTGAGTTATGTAGTGCAAGGGCCTGCCTTATGTGTTATACATTGAATGCATTGTTTAGGTTTGTCCTCATATTACATAGCTTTGGTAATTCTAAAGGGGATTGTACATGCATGGACAGCTTAAAACAGTGAGGGGAATTTATTAAAGTTGGAGCAGACAGAATCTGAAGTAGCTGTGCATGACAACCAACCAGCTCCTATCTACAATCTGTTCAGTTAATCTTTGAAATAAAAAAATTGAAACTGATAGGTTGCAGATTGCGTTCCGGTGCGGGCAAAATGCACTGTGTTTTCGACCTGCATTTGGGGTGTCGTTCACTTTCTATTCCAACGCACACATTCCTGTAGAGATGGGTGTATTTAAAAGTGGGTGCTGAAGTGACCATCAGCTGGAACGGTGTGTAGTCAGAGAGTGTGTAATGTCACCAGCTAACCAAGATCTCCAAAAATGAGTCCAAAGCTTTATTCAGCGATCACATCATTATATCAGAAAGCAACGCTTCGGAACTTCATCAGGCATGTGACAAATTGTGATTCAGAACAAACAATATTTGAAGAGCCATCCACCAATCAGTGAACAAGAGAATGGTCCCAGACCCACCCCTTGATGTCATAATGGAATCATAGTCCCGCCAAAGGCATAGACTATTTAAAAAATGACATAACCGCAATCCCCTATGTGTACCAAATTTAGCAAAACAGTAATCAGGATAACACAAATAATACCACAAAGTGAATACATTTGTTGGCCACAGGTTCATCCTAAAATTTATTTGAAGAGGGACAACACATCGGCTGGGCGGGAGGCTATTTCCGGATGAACAGCTTACTAGTATTGTTAGGTAATGGAGGAGGCGTGCACCACACCTCCAATGGCAGTTGTAACCCCTCCTTATTAGGCCAGGCAGGATCCCTGTGTCCCATAATGTACTCAAAGAAAAATATTTTACAGAACACACAACATCTTCATATTCATATCATAATGACAGGGATGTGCCAAAGCAATGAAATGATGGAAGGGCACTCCACAACCAACTACTGACCACCAACCTCAAAAAAGTAAGAACCTCACATAGCAGCCTACAAGACACAGCAACTTAAAGAAGCATCCTTAGCAGCATAAACATCCACTTGATAAACCTTATTGAAGGTATGAAATGAAGCCCAGGTAATAGCTTTACAAAACTGAGCTACCAAAACCTGGTGATGATGACTAGCCCAGGAAGTCTCAACACTCCTAATAGAAGAAACTTTTTACAAGAAAAAGTGGAATCTCACCCTATAAGGCCGCGTACACACGAGGGGATATGTCCGCTGAAAACGGTCCGATGGACCGTTTCAGCAGACATCTCCGCTCGTGTGTATGGGCTAGCGGACAGATTTCTCCACCCGACAGATTTCAAAGCATGCTTTGAAATCTATCCGGTGGGAATCTGTCCGCCCGACATGTCTGCTGGTTAGTACACTTACCAGCAGACATGTCGGCTCCCACCACCGCCGCGCCGCTGCCGAATGGTCCTGGTGCGGTGACGTGGCGGTGACGCGGCGGCGTCAACGTCACCGCCGCGTCACCACTACGTCACCGCGCCGTCCGGCGGCGGGGAATTTGATCCGATGGTGTGTACACGCCATCGGATCAAACTCCCGATCGGACATATCCGATGGAAATGGTCCGCGGACCGTTTTCATCGGATATATCCGATCGTGTGTACGCGGCCTAAGACATAAGCCTGAGACGCACATTTCTGGATCCTTTAAGAAATAGAAGGTTTAGAAGCTGCGTGACCCTTCTTTGGGCTCTCAGGAAGCACAAAGTAGAAATCTGACTACCGCATTATCCCGCATAGCAGCAGCTGAGTCTAGGTAAACACACTATGGCATGAACCACAAAGTGTTCAAAGCTTTGTCCCTCATCACCTGGAAAGAACGATCGAAGTACAATATCCTGGTTCAGATGAAACTAAGAAACCACCTTATGCAAAAAGGATGGCCATGGCCATAAAATCACTGTACTCTTGTGGAGTTTCAGGAACAGCTCCTAAAGGAAAGAACAGACAACTTTTCAAGTCTGTAAACCTAAATAATGGATACCAGGAAAATAAACTTCTAAGTCAGAAGGACCAAAGAAATATCCAGAATGGGTTCAAATGGAGATTTCTGCAAAACAGAAAGCCCCAGGTTGATGTCTATTGGCTTTAATAGTGTCTAAAATGGTGGAACATTGTGGGTAACACCTTCAACAAAAGCCCACACCAAAGAACGTGAAGCAATCAGTTTCCGATTGAACTTCGACCTGACTCAAGGCCAGCCTCTGTTCTACTTCTGAATGAAGGAAAGCCAGAATAGGACCAACCGCATACTTGCGAAAGTGCATCACCAGAAAGACCGCATTCAATACCAGCTGTTCCACTATTAAACTGGCAGCGTCATTGCAGCTTAAACGCAAAAGGTAATAAGCACCGAGACCATAGTAAGATTAAACAAATTCCTTTTTATTAAGTTCAAACCAAATTCAATGCTGAATATATCTGTGCATAACCACTTGTGCAGTAATTATATAAGGCTTGCATGATCCCTGGTGTTAACATGCTCAGCTGCTGTGGTGGATGGATGGCTCAATGCTCTCAGTTCTGCAATGTGGGGTAGCGCTATGCACTTGTGTCCCCAGATGGAAAGAAGACCTGTAAAAGAATCTGGCAGCTGGCGGGGTAACAGAAATTCTGTCACAAAGTGATTGAAAGTGACACTCTGTACACCCAAAAGCGTCTTTAGAGGTGCTAGAAGGAGCTGATGTGTAAGGCTTCATAATAGAGACACAGCTGCAATTCACCAGGGAAAGGTGAAAAAAAGCTGGTTGCTATGACAATGTGTTTCGGGGCATGCCCCTTTTTCAAGTCATGCATTGATATCACGTGCCTGACAAAGGGGTCCTGAGTGGCTCATAAGAAACATTGCATTTGATCCTTTGTGATGTGATCTTCCTGCAATAAAAGTTTTGGATGACATTTGATGATTCCTGGTGTGCTGGCGGATATGTGCATTGACCACTAGCTAGGGTGCGGGTACCAGCATAAGGTATTTCCAAGCATTCATCATTTCTGCAGCAGGACTATACTTAAGGGGTCCAAAATTCACCTAGCAAAGCAGACTTCATCACATGGGCTTTCCAGAACTCTACTCCCCCACAGGGGATCACTGCCCTGGACATATATAGAACCCTACTGGTCCACAAGGCAATATATCATTGCACAAGGTAACATTATGCAGAGTCCAGTGCCAAACAACATTACATTTACAGGCTGTCCTTGTGTATCCAGTGCAGGGTCTGGGTACCAATCCTCTGAGCACTGAAAAAGCCATTGGACATGGATCCGCATAATGCCAGTCTCCTAATCATTGAGAAGCCATTTTCTTTTTTACACAGAGAGCTGCATAGACATTGCCATCACCTAAAATACTAGAGCCTGGCCTAACACCTGAAGGTGCCAGCATAACCCTGTTACAAATATAAAAATGGTCTGTGTCCAAGGATGCATAAAAAGGAACTATTGTTTTAATGTATCTTATATTCCTATATATAAATAAATTATTTAGCACATACGTTCGCCTGTCCCTGGATTATTATTGGTGGTTTGGCATGTCACACCGCTTTGCTAAAAATTAATGTTATTCTGTATTGAATTTCAATACACAGATGACATCTAATCCTTTAAAAAAGTGCTTAGTAAATAGGAATTTTGTGTTGGTAACAATCTTAAAAAAGGATGTTGGAAAGAATATAGATTTTGTTTTTGCTTATTTCCAGTTGTAGACACCAGGCTAATGACCTCTAATAATAAATGTTCTATGTAGTATTCATGATAATTGACAGATATTACATTAGTTCAATATCCTGTCCATCATCTTTTATGCTAGACATGTATAAGGGAGCAGAACAAAACAGATACAGTAGTTGTATTGTTTTACTGGTAACATACAGTAAACTAAAAACACTGGGCCAGATTCAGGTACAATTGCCCTGGCGCAGAGTATCAGAGATTGCAGTGTAGATCCGAAGGCGTACGAAGAAGTGAACCTGTCGAATCGAAGCCGAAGCCGTCGAATCATGGTTTGAGGATTCAAACTAATGAAATGACGCGCGTAATTTGAAAGTACTCCGGTCTATCAGGAGATAGACCGGAGTAATGGCTCTGTGAATCTGGCCCACTGTAACTTTGTGGCCTTTAGATCACTGCTGAATGTCCAACACTTAGCTTTTCTGTGTCTATTACAGACTCCCATAATGTTTTACAGTAAAACCTTGGTTTGCGAGCATAATTCCTTCCAGAAACATGCTTGTAATCCAAAGCACTTGTATATCAAAGCATTTTTTACAGGATATAAAAGAGAAGAGAGGCACCTCTTAGGCCTCGTACACACGATGAGATATGTCCGCTCAAACTTGTCCGACGGACAGTTTAGAGCGGACATGTCTCATCGGATTTCGGTCCGATGGCGCGTACACACCATCGGATCAAAATCCCCGCCGGCAGACAGCGTGGTGACGCGGCGGTGACGTTGACGCCGCCACGTCACCGCTACGTCACCGCACCAGGAAGTAAACACTTCCGCGCGCATGCGTCGGATCCATTCACAGGATACGACGCATGTGCGGGAGGATATGTCCGCTGGTTTCCCGTACTAACCAGCGGACATATCCGACGGACAGGTTTGTAGCGGACAAATTTCAAAGCATGCTTTGAAATTTGTCCGATGGACAAATCTGTCCGCTAGCCCGTACACACGATCGGATTTGTCTGCTTAAACGGTCCATCGGACCGTTTTCAGCGGACAAATTCGATCGTGTGTACGTGGCCTAAGTGTAGCAATACAGCAAGTTGCTAAATGTTGCACCTTCATTAAATGTAACCATATTGCTACACTTACTCCTCTCTTCTTTTATACTCTGTTGTGACATGATGATACTTTTAAATCAAGACATCACTTGTTCATATGAATGTTCTTACAAATATTTGAAAATCTGCTAGTATATGGCCAGCTTTACTCTTTCAGAGAACTTAAAGGGTATTAAAAGATAGCAAACTAAAAAAATAAAATAATGTAGGACATACAATTGTGACAAAAGTCATATTGTAATAGAATGTTATTAAAATTGACTTTTACTTTTCAATTTACAGCTCTGTAAACTTCTGTTTAATGCCATGCAATATGGCTACCTGAAGGTGTTCTATAAACAGAATGTGTACAGAACGTCCCCCAGATATGTCATTCCCTGCTTGTGTGATTGGCTGACTGGTTTTCCCTGAAGTCTGCACCAAGATTCAAGTCAGATTTTTGTCATCCCCTGCAACAGATATGTAATTCTTGGTGAGATGCACTCAATAGGAAATCACATCTAAAGGGATGCAGACCCTGCAGTTTTCCTCAGAGCTTTGCAGCAGCTGGTTGATCATTAACCACTTCAGGCCCGCGCTACCGTCGGATGACGGCAACAGCGCGGGCCTGAATATCCAACATGCCGTCATTTGACGGCATGTCATTCTGGCGTTCCCAGCACGCGCTGTAGTGCGCGCTGCGGGGAAGCCCTGTGTTGTCCGTGTCCCTTGGACACGGGTAATCACAGATCGCGGCAAACGGCCAATCAGAGTGGCCGTTTGCGATGCGATCTGTGGTCGAATGGAGGGGAGGAGCCCGATCTGTGTTCCTTCCTACATAGGGACACAGATCGGTCACCCCCCCAGTCACCCCCCCTCCCCCCACAGTTAGAACACACCTAGCATACACATTTAACCCCTTCCTCACCCCCTAGTGTTAACCCCTTCAATGCCAGTCACATTTATACTGTAATTAGTGCATATTTATAGCACTGATCGCAGTATAAATGTGAATGGCGCCAAAAATGTGTCAAAAGTGTCCGATGTGTCCGCCATAATGTCGCAGTACCAATAAAAATCGCAGATCGCCGCCATTTCTAGTAAAAAAAAAATAATAAAAAATAATAATTCTCTCCCCTATTTTGTAAGCGCTATAACTTTTGCGCAAACCAGTCGCTTATTGCGATTTTTTTTTTTTTACCAAAAATATGTAGAAGAATACGTATCGCCCTAAGCTGAGAAAATTTTTTTTTTTTTTTTTTAATTGGGATATTTATTATAGCAACAAGTAGAAAATATTGTATTTTTCTTCAAAATTGTCGCTCTTTTTGTTTATAGCGCAAAAAATAAAAATCGCACAGGTGATCAATTACCACCAAAAGAAAGCTCTACTTGTGGGGAAAAAAGGACGTAAATTTTGTTTGGGAGCCACGTCACACGACCGCGCAATTGTGAGTTAAAGCGACGCAGTGCCGGAAGCTGAAATTTTACCTGGGCAGGAGGGGGGTGTAAGTGCCCAGTATGCAAGTGGTTAAGAAACCACTCCCATTAGACTCACTGTGCGAGTGGCGGCCTGCCACAACAAAACAAAAGTGGAGTTACTCTTTAACAGAAGACTAACTTAAACTTTGCCACCAAGTGTTGAGCTATATAAAAACTTCTGTGGATAATGTCACAGAAGACAAATGCATCAGGGTTGTCTCAAATCAGAAACCATGGATGACAAAAGAAGTACTGTGTCTCCTTAGGGAGTGGCATAGCATCTTTAAAGCGGAGGTTCACCCTCAAAATGAACTTTTTTGCTAACCTATCTGCAGCCTTAATAAAGGCTTGTAGTGTTGTCATTTTTTTTTCAATGTATACACTTACCTGTCTTCAGCTGCACTTCCGGGTCTTCTTCCTTGCGGGGAGTGGGCGTGTCGCTCCTTTTCCCCGACGGGGAGCTCTGCGCAATGTCTCCTGGGAGTGAGTGATGATCCTCCCAGGAGACGATTGACGTGCGGGAAAAGCGCGTCATCGCCTTCCGAAAATATCCGACGGGGACTCGGCTCTTTACTGGGCTATACGGCGCCTGCGCCTGCCGTGTAGAGCTGACTGCGCAGGCGCCATAAAGTGCAGAGTCCCCGTCGGATATTTTCGGAAGGCGATGACGCGCTTTACCCGCACGTCAATCATTTATGCGACGCCTACTCCCCGGGGGTGATCGAGAACCCGGAAGTCAGGTGAAAACAAGAAAAAAGTACAGCCCGAAAAAAAAAAAATCCAGCAAATCCAGCATACTGTTGATGTCAGCAGTATGCTGGATATAACAGTATATAGAGATTTAAGGGTGAACCTCCGCTTTAAGAATGGAACCAAGGTTATGTATAATGTTGCAGGGGCTATTTTTAAGAGGCATACAGGAAGCAAAATACGCTCATAAGAGGAAAATTTAAGAATATTTCAATTAAAATGATGTGCGTGAGAGATGGAGGGGCATACAGCACATTACACACTACAGAGGAAAGAATCAAATGGAAGTGAACTCCAGCATTTCACTGGTTAGGAACTAGATAGGTATTTTATATGCTTTGAGGTTACATTACCCCAGTGTGACATGGAATATTTACCAGGTCCTGGTCATTTTAAACTCACTGTGCACAAATATGAGGTGAGCAGGTGTTTAAGGCTGTAAATACAAGGAAATGGTCAGCTTTATTTCTAACAGGACTCATAAATATGAGCATTATCAGTAATGTCCTCATCTATCTGAACCCTATCTGCTTAATGATGTCAGGCGCAGGTCCTAAAAGCATAATGCAGAGAGATATAAAATACTTCTCCTAACTCTGAATGTTGCATAAAACATCAACAATACTGACTTCTATGTTCCCCAGTCATATTTATTGCTTCAATGGAGATACCTTGAGACCATTAGCTGGCTATGTTAATCTTATAAAAACCAAGACAGTCCTGGTTACTTCTAAAAATACTGGCTAGTGCAACCCTAGACCAATATCTATATATATATAGAGAAAGAGAGATAGAGAGATATATATATAGATATATAGATATATATCTATATATCTATATACACAGTGCCTTGCGAAAGTATTCGGCCCCCTTGAACTTTGCGACCTTTTGCCACATTTCAGGCTTCCAACATAAAGATATAAAACTGTAATATTTGTGAAGAATCAACAACAAGTGGGACACAATCATGAAGTTGAACAAAATTTATTGGATATTTCAAACTTTTTTAACAAATAAAAAACTGAAAAATTAGGCGTGGAAAATTATTCAGCCCCCGTTAAGTTAATACTTTCTAGTGCCACCTTTTGCTGCGATTACAGCTGTAAGTCGCTTGGGGTATGTTCAGGGTGATGAGCTGTGTTGCTTTTTCGCCAAACATAACGTTTTGCATTGTTGCTAAAAAGTTTTGGTTTCATCTGACCAGAGCACCTTCTTCCACATGTTTGGTGTGTCTCCCAGGTGGCTTATGGCAAATTTAAGCAACACTTTTTTTATGGATATCTTTAAGAAATGGCTTTCTTCTTGGCACTCTTCCATAAAGGCCAGATTTGTGCAGTATACGACTGATTGTTGTCCTATGGACAGAGTCTCCCACCTCAGCTGTAGATCTCTGCAGTTCATCCAGAATGATCATGGGTCTCTTGGCTGCATCTCTGATCAGTCTTCTCCTTGTATGAGCTGAAAGTTTAGAGGGACGGCCAGGTCTTCGTAGATTTGCAGTGGTCTGATACTCCTTCCATTTAAATATTATCGCTTGCACAGTGCTCCTTGGGATGTTTAAAGCTTGGGAAATCTTTTTGTATCCAAATCCGGCTTTAAACTTCTCCACAAAGTATCTCGGACCTGCCTGGTGTGTTCCTTGTTCTTCATGATGCTCTCTGTGCTTTAAACGGACCTCTGAGACTATCACAGTGCAGGTGCATTTATACGGAGACTTGATTACACACAGGTGGATTCTATTTATCATCATTAGTCATTTAGGTCAACATTGGATCATTTAGATATCCTCACTGAACTTCTGGAGAGAGTTTGCTGCACTGAAAGTAAAGAGGCTGAATAATTTTGCACGCCCAATTTTTCAGTTTTTTATTTGTTAAAAAAGTTTGAAATATCCAATAAATTTCGTTCCACTTCATGATTGTGTCTCACTTGTTGTTAATTCTTCAAAAAAAATTACAGTTTTATATCTTTATGTTTGAAGCCTGAAATGTGGCAAAAGGTTGCAAAGTTCAAGGGGGCCGAATACTTTCGCAAAGGCACTGTGTGTATATATATATATATATATAGATAGATAGATAGATAGATAGATAGATAGATAGATAGATAGATAGATAGATAGATAGATAGATAGATAGATAGATAGATATATATATATATATATATATATCTATTTTACAGTGCCTTGAAAAAGTATTCACACCCCTTGAATTTTTCCAAATGTTGTCATGTTACAACCAAAAGCAAATGTACTTCACTGGGATTTTATGTGACAGACCAACATAAAGTGCCACATAATTGTGAATTAGAAGGAAAATGATAAATGGTTTTCATATTTGTTTACAAATAAATATCTGAAAAGTGTGGTGTGCATTTGTATTCAGGCCCCATTTACTCTGATACTCCTAATTAAAATCTAGTGGAACCAATTGCCTTCAGAAGTCACCTAATTAGTAAATCGAGTCTACCTGTGTGTAATTGAATCTCCATATAAATACAGCTGTTCTATTAAGCTCTCAGAGGTTTGTTAGAGAACCTTAGTGAACAAACAGCATCATGAAGGCCAAGGAACATACCAGACAGGTCAGGAAAAAAGTTGTGGAGAGGGTTAAAGCAGGGTTAGGTTATACAAAAAATATCCCAAGCTTTGAACATCTCACAGAGCACTGTTTAATTTATCATCCAAAAATGGAAAAAGAGTATGGCACAACTGTAAAACTACCAAGACACGGCCGTCCACCTAAACTGACAGGCCAGGCAAGGAGAGCATTAATCAGAGAAGCAGCCAAGAGGCCCATGGTACCTCTGGAGGAGCTGCAGAGATCCACAGCTCAGGTGGGAGAATCTGTCTACAGGACAACTATTAGTTGTGTACTCCACAAATCTGTCTTTTATGGAAGAAGGTACTCCTGGTCAGATAAGACCAAAATTTAACTTTGTCCTAAAAGCAAAACGCTATGTGTGGCAGAAAACAAACACTGCACATCACCCTGAACACACCATTCCCACCGTGAAACATGGTGGTGGCAGCATCATGTTGTGGGGATGCAATATAGGGCAATCTTAGAATAAGAGTCTGCAAAAGATTTGAGACTGAGGCTGAGGTTCACCTTCCAGCAGGACAACGACCGTAAACTTACAGCCAGAGCTACAATGTAATGGTTTAATTCAAAACATATTTATGTGTTAAGGCCACGTACACACGATCAAAATGTATCTGATGAAACTGGTCCGACGAACCGTTTCAGCAGACATATCCGATCGTGTGTATGGGCTAGCGGACAGGTTTGTCCAGCGGACAAATTTCAAACAGAAATCCCCCGCATGCGCCAAATGGATTCGACACATGCATGGAAGTATTTTACTTCCTGGATTGGTGACGTGGCGGCGTCAACGTCACCGCCATGTCACCGCGTCCTCAGCCCGAGGGGATTTTCGTCCGATGGTGTGTACACGCCATCGGACCAAAATCCGATGAGACATGTCCGCTGGAAACGGTCTGTCGGAAATGTTTGAGCGGACATGTCTCATCGTCTGTACGCGGCCTCAGAATGGCCCAGTCAAAGTCTAGACCTAAATCCAATTGAGAATCTATGGTAAGACTTGATAATTGCTGTTTACAGACTCTCTCCGTCAAATCCGACAGAGCTTGAGCTATTTTGCAAAGAAGAATGGGCAAAAATGTCATGCTCTAGATGTGCAAAGTTGCTAGAGACATCCCCAAAAAGACCTTTAGCTGCAATTGCGACATAAGCTGGTTCTACAAAGTATTTACTTAGGGGTGCTGAATAGAAATGCACGCCACACTTTTCAGATATTTATTTGTAAAAAAAAAAAAAAAAAAAATTAAAACCATTTATCATTTTCCTTCCACTTCACAATTATGTGCCACTTTGTGTTGGCGTCTATCACATAAAATCCCAATAAGATGCATTTAAGTTTTTGGTTGCAACATGACAAAATGTGAAAAATCTCAAGGGGTATGAATACATACTGGAGTATATATATATTTTTGATTATTTATTTTTTTCCTTTTTTTTTTTCTTTTCCAATTTGTTTGTTATATAGCAAAAAAAAGCCCTGAAGATATGTTTAAATGTATGTTGCAAGATTGCTTTACTTTCTCTTAATTCGTTTTTGCTCTACTCCTCCATATCGCCATCTCCCAAATGACAAGGTTTTGCATTTTGGTAAATAAAGCATTAGCATTAGGAGAAATTTTTAGTTTTTATAGTTTTTTTTCCCCCCTCAATTTGATTGTGAACTGGTTTAAAACTGCTGTGCTCAGTGTTTAAATATATTGTACGATAATAGCAGTGTCATTAATTTGCACAGGTTTGCTCATTGCTCAGGCCTTTTTCAAGCAGAGATGAGTTTAAATTCATGTAATGAGAGGGTTTGAGTTATGACAGAGAAGTTCTTTTCCCAGCTTGGCTGCCCCCTGTCACATTACATCTAAAGCTAGCAGGAGTTTTTTTTGTCATTGTACTGAGCTTTGTAATAGAACAAAACCCTGCAAGTTGTTCAAAGGCTTCAAGACGCACAGATCTCAGGAAGGGAGATCAATGGAGCTCAGAGCCGATGCTTATTAGCCAGGATTTAACGAAGCATGTAACAAATGGCAAAGGAAAAAAACTTTTTCACACATATACTCAATCCAAACCAGCCTAAGCACGAGGGTCATGCAACATTTTTAAAACCATTCACTGGAACATTTTGCCCCAGAATTCAATGAGCTGTGGAAAATGGCAGTGGGAATCAAAGTACTGAAAAAAAAACTGTGCCCTGTATTGGAAAAACTCAAACATAAATCGCAATTTTGCTTAAACACACACAACAAATAAAATCTTTAGCATTTGTTTTTATCTGAGAGATGATTTTACTACTTTACTCCTTTTTACTCGTCTATATCTAATATAGGAAAAATAAATTGTATAACTAAATGCTGCCTTACTGAGGTTTGCCCAAAATACACAATATTGTTTACATTATTACAGGACTGATGTCTTAGTACTATGGCCAACCTGCCTTCAAGTGGACCTGGGAATCTTTAGTTTATTGACAGAGACCTTCTCAAAATTTGTGGCCCTACTCAAAGTTATGCTACTGCTGATTTTGCTCTTTTTGCTGTTTGACATTGCAAGTCTCAGCTCTTAAAGTAGGGTAATCTTCAGGAGATTTTTCTGGTTAAATTCTCTATCTAGTATAGTGCTTACCCATGAAGGAGCCGCTGATGTATGGGTTCCCTGATTTGAGATGACAACAACTCCTTCCGGAAATGCCACACCGTCTGATACTCCATTATTGAAGAAGGAAAATATATTTGGGTCCCACTCAATGACAACAGGAAAAAAAAAATGGCAACCACAATAAACAATCACAAATTAACAAACTTGTACTATACACTGAGGACAATGCAAATCCCAAATATTTCTAGATTAAAGCCCCTCTCTAAATACCTGTACCCCAAACCTTTGAAAGTCCAAACTAAAGGCTGAAAGGTCCTAGACCTAGAGTCTCTCCAAAACACTTACCATTGGCCAGTGTGGATCTAAACATTGGCCTAGAGTCCTGAGTGCGCAAGTAAATTTGCAATCCTACAGTAAAGAGTGCAAGTCCCCAAGCTAAGTCCCAAGTTAGGGTGGCACTGTCCCTATAATAGAAGGGTAATGAGGTTGCAGTCAGTGGCCTCTCACCACTATGCAGTCTGTTGTGAAGCCTCCTCTACTTCTCTGGTGTCCAGAACCTGTGGTGTCAGCGGCAGCTATGGACACTTTAGTAACAATCTCTTACAAAGCCAGGGACACCGACTCCTTCAGATGGCTGGATCTCTATGACAGCAGTGGCCTCTAAGCAAATGCAACAGCTCTCTCTCTCCCCTGTATTTTTAAGTGTGAAATGTGTATTTTATTTTTTTCATGGGGCTCACACATACATCCCAAGATGGGGGAGAACCCCAGACAAAGAGTGGGACTTTAAAATGAGCCAAAGTAAGTGGATAGTAGAAGTAATAACAATAAATAAAAATATATTTTTTATTACAAAATCAGATAAAACCACTGTCCAATTGTTAAAAAAAACAATAATATCAAATCCAGTTATCACATATTCCTATCTTAATACAAGAATTGTTACAGTATATCAGCATGTATAATTAACGGGTTTTACATAAACGGCTTCCTTAGGATCCAGGCTAAAATATACATAGAGGAGATGGCTAAAGAAATTGACAAAAAACAATATCACATATACCGTATATACTAGTATAAGCTGAGTTTTTCAGCAATTTTTTTTGGTGCTGAAAATGCCCCCCTCGGCTTAAACTCGAGTCACCTTTTTGCGCCTGAACTCCTGGAATTGGTACCAGCCAGCCGTAGGTCCCCTGGACCCCAAACCTGGCACACATATAGCCCCATTCTTCCTCTACAATTATGCAAAGTTTGCTGTCCTACGCGACCTACGGTCGCGGAGCACCGATTTTTCAAAGTCGGGCACCCCTTCTATAGACTCCCATGTTAAACGGTAATTTCTCCTGAAAATTTGGGGACCCGGACTGGCTTGCCATAGGACCCGAAACTTGGTACACATGTAGCTCCAGTTCTCCTCTACAAGTGTTTAATGTTTGCTGTCTGGGGGACTTACGGCCGGGGAGCACCGATTTTTCAAAGCCGGGCACCCCTTCTATATACTCCCATGTTAAATGTAAGTCTAGTCCTAGACACAGTGAGGCATGGGCACAGTGAGGCATGGACACAGTGAGGCATGGACACAGTGAGGCATGCAGTCAATGAGTCAATACGTTTTCCCATTTTTTTGTGGTAAAATGAGGTGCCTCGGCTTATATTCGGGTTGGCTTATACTCGAGTATATACGGTAATTTCATAATAAATACAAAACATTATGGCATTTTTAAATCAAGAAAAAATTACCAAACAAAAGAAGAAAAGAGTTTAGAAAAAAAAGGGGACGGGGGTGTAAAAGAAAACACCCCCCATCTTGCTTCTCCCTACTCTCCCCTCCTCCAATCTACATGTGGGTCCAGACGTATAAATATAGGAAGAGGGGAGACCCATGTGGCTTCCTTTTTATTCCCGTTTTTTTTCTAGCCAAGCTGTAGTGCACTTTTGTTTTTTAGGATACTTGTTCTTTTCCCTCGATTGTCATTATTGTTTGTTTGTTCACTTTTATTTTATACGCGTGTTTATGTAGCAATTTTGAGCCAGCTGTGATCCTGTTGGTTTCAAGCATGATTTCCTCTTCTCTCACTGCTTTAATGATTTTGGGATACCTAAGCGAGGTCCCCTTTTTCGAAGTCTTCAACTGAATCCTGATTTAAAGAGCTGTTTCATTGTAGCCTGATCTACACTTACAGGATCAATTCCTTTGTTGAGTACTATTTGGTACAGCATCTTGTTCAGTAAACTCGGACAGTCACTCACTCCCACGTTGAAACGTGCTTGAAATCTGGTCAGAAGCTTTCTCTGTTCGCTCAAATTCTTCTTGTAGCATGTTGCTTGTCGTAAGCTGTCCACATCATCCAAGTGATTTCTGATGGCCTCCACAACAGTTCCTCTCATGCTCTCTGTGATCATTGTTTCTTTTGAGCTTCTGACATATCACATTCAATATCTCATATTCTTCTTCTCCAGTGGTCTGTGTCCCAGAGAAGATTCTTACTATTCTGTAGTCTGCTCGTGGACAGCACTAGCCTTAATAACACCTGGTTATGAAGTCTCCCAGGGTAGTGAAGAATCCGGCCCCTATGGTGACTGAGGTTGCTGGCACAGAAGCCCTTTCTGTCAGTGTTGCCTGACTTGTGCTCTCTGGATTGATGTCTGACATTATGAGCTGAACTAAATGAGCCTTAACACCATTAGTCAACTGCAGCAGGATCCTTGGAAACAGCTTGGGATTCCTACCTTCCACTTTTTGCCTGGTTCACTTTTAAGTCCAACACAAACACCCATTGTTCTGGAGATAAGACCATCACTACCTGACGAATCTATTCTTTTTCCCAGGTGACTCCATTGGATAATTTCACGTAATGTTCATGATATTTTATGGTTATGTACACCATGGGTGCCCAAACTTTAGATATTTCTGGGCAACATCGGAAGATGAGGAATTGTCTGACCACACAATAACGAGCACTGATATGGATAATGTACAGATCTGAATAACAAAACGTATTTTTTTTTTTAGATTTTTTATTATAAAAGTAAAGGATGGCATAAAGAGTTTTTAGGAGGGCGTACCTACACTTAACGGATAAGTTCACCTTTCGGGGAAATTAATAAATGTACATATTTTTGCAGAAACAAAAATTTACATTTTTTCCCCCACAGCATTGCACCTATGATTAATGGATTACGGGTGTAATGTCAGGCTCCTGCAGATAAGCCCTATAGTTTTCAGTCCATACCTCTGTTGCCGGGCTTCTGAATGAACTATGAGAGTGCTCATCAGCTCCCTTGCAGTTCATTGAGAACTACAATCGATCTGCCATGGTGGAAGATGAGATTTGTAGTTCATTCATTCACAGATCCCTGTGAATTAATTAGGCAGCTGTGAGGTTGAGTCCTTTACAGTCATGCTGTTTTTGCAAAGCAACAATGGGTGCAGGGAGAGGAACCCTAGCCCACTGTTATGGGAGGAAGGGGGAATTGCTGAAGCATGTTACACAGCATACCCTACATATGGGTGTGACATGTACAGGTAAACTTAGCCTTTAAGAGAGAAAGGGAACTGTCAAAGGCCCCTTAATTCAGATCAGAGCATTAAGGCTGCATTTGAGTCTTTGCTAAAAACAAGTATCTCTTGGGCACGAGTATGAATGAGTTGTAGTAGATGGGTGGAACTTGGAACTTGTTTGTTGTTTGGAGCATAATATGTAACTATGGTGAAGTGGGACATCCATGCATCCTACTAAAAGCAAAAGCAAACTGCGCTGGAAACAAATCTAACAATATAGTTGCAACTCAAAGTGAAATACGCACAAAATAGCAATGGAAAAAATATAAGCTGCTCTGTTAAAGTAACATATTAACAAATAAGTAAACAAAAAACAATAAATAAATTGAATAAAAAGTGAAAAAGTGAAAAAAAGCAATGCTGGCAGCACTCATACGTCTATTTGCCAAAGACAACCTCTGAATATGACGCTGAGCACATGCACTCAACTTCTTTGGTCGACCATGGCGAGGTCTGTTCTGAGTGGAACCTGTCCCGTTAAACCGCTGTATGGCCACTGTGCTGCGACTAAGTTTCAGGGTCTTGCCGATCTTCTTATAGCCTATCAATCTTTATGTAAAACAACAATTCGTTTTTATTTCAGATCCTCAGAGAGTTCTTTGCAATGAGGTGCCATTTTGAACTTCCAGTGACCAGTATCAGAGAGTCAGAGCGATAACACAAAAATGTAACTCATCTGCTCCCCATTCACATCTGAGATCTTATAACATGGGTCACATGACACCGGGGAGGGAAAATGGCTAATTGGGCCCAATTTGGGGTGTACTCACTTTTGTTGCCAGCGGTTTAGACATTAAAGTGGTTGTAAACCCTGTTACACCACTTTAACCTACAGGTAAGCCTATAATAAGACTTAGCTGTAGGTACTGTGAATATCTCCTAAACTTGCACCGTTTAGAAAACATTCACTGTATCTGCATGTGCCAACGTCATCGGCACATGCGCACTGAAGAAACGGCTTGCTCGTGCCGTTTTTTCAGGAGCTGTGCTGTGACCGGCGGCTCCTGTGCACATGCTCAGGAGTGACATCATTGCAGCTCTGGCCAATCACAACACCGAAGCTTGCGAACCCGGAAATAACTCCGGGAGACATGTCACCGGTCACAGCGGTGTATGGGGACCACTGCAACAGCTTCGATCTAAGATAAGTATTTCATAATGAGCTAGTATGTGAGCATTGTTAGCTCATTATGCCTTTGTCTTGCAGGTTGTTTATATTTTTGTTTCTACTTTAGTGGCTGTCTGTTGAGTTATTTTGAGGGGACAGCAAATTTACACAGTTATACAAGCTGTACACTCGCTACTTTACATCGTAGCAAAGTGTAATTTATTCAGTGTTGTCACGTGAAAAGATATAATAAAATATTTACAAAAATGTGAGGGGTGTACTTACTTTTGTGAGATACTGTACATTACAGACCAATATGCAAATGTAAGCAACAGCCTGTGAAAATATTACAAATATATTTAAAGTAATGCAAACAAAATAAAGGTAAGAAAAAAGCTACTGATATAATATTTGCATATAAACGTTAAAATACCAAGGTGTTTATGTATAATGAAGTAATGAATAGTACCGCTCTGGGAAAGAAATTGCGCTTCAATCTGTTTTTGTGTGTTTTGATTGCTCCGCATCTTTTCTGACAGAAGTGGCATAAACACACCATATCCTGGGTGAGTTGAATCTTTGTTGATGCTGCTAGCCTTTTTATTTTTCTCGTAGATATCCCAAGTAGGGACACATACCTGAAGTAAAGTGTATGGAGAAGAGGATGCTCTGCATGAATCCTGGATGATAAACAATATGAGTTAATACTATCTGGTAAGGTTTCTAGTTATATAGCACCCCAGATGATCATAAAAATAGTTAATCAGCACAGGGTGCCCCATCTGGATCAGTGATGGTCAGGGGTCAAGTCCTGGGGAAAAAAGTGTGGGAGCTCCCATCCAAGATCTACCCCCACCCCACCAACAAAAAAAATAAAAATGATACGCGCATATGCATAATTACTTTTCGATCCTATGTACCTTAGTAATCCTTTATGTTACTGGCCGCTTCCTGTATATGGATTCATTGGGTAGTGTGCGGGTATTCCGTCACTTCCTCGATGCCACAATGTCTCCTGGGAGCTTTTGTCATTGTTCCCAGGAGACATTGCGGAGGTCTGCCGTGAGTTATCGAAGGATTTAGAAAGAACTCTAAGTAAGTGCTTCCCAAATCCCGCTATAAATTGCGTCAGACCTCTGCAATGTCTCCTGGGAACAATGACAAAAGCTCCCAGGAGACATTGCGGCATCGAGGAAGTGACGGAATACCAGCACACTACCCGATGAATCCATATACAGGAAGCGGCCAGTAACATAAAGGATTACTAAGGTTCGTCTGCCCCTGACAGTGACTCAACCTGGGTATAACCGCTTTGTGAAGGATTGGCTTGGGCGGCTCGGCTGCTTTAGTCCTGCAAAGGGAACTGCGTTCCTGCTGTGAAAAAGTGCAGGGACTCCATTCCCACAGGTTTCCGCAGGACTTGAGCCCTGGTGATGGTGATGGTGATATATGCAAATTCTGGTCCAGCAGGGGCAGTAAACCAACTCCCTGACCAAGATAAGGGACCTCAGAACTTTTTAAAATAATATTGCCCAAATGCGATTAGGTTAAGAGTAGGATGAGCAATATGAACATTAAGGACTATTATCCCCAGAATGTTGGAGGGGTGTAATGTAATGTAAAGCTCCCAGTTCTTGGTTGCCATGGGAATCTGAGGTAAGTATAGGTGAAAACAATCAGAGAGCGAGTTCCCTAAGCGTCATAGAGCGATGAAAACTTAATTAGGGGCAAAGTGGAAGACTTGGTGCTTAGTCTTCAATCTGTTTGTATGTGTAGACTTAGAAGAGGAGAGAGTGTCTTCAGCTCAAGCAACCTGCAGAAGTCCAACTTTCATGTGGTAGTAATGGAGTTTAACCACTATACCCTCAGGGGTCCATTGGCAATGCATCTGGATCATATAGCTAGTTTAGTATGCTTATATAGGCATTTACAATAAGCGCTTGAAATAAAAGCCAGGTCAAAAAGGTAAATTCATAAATCATCTTTATGATATATAAGTATAATATTCTTTGTAACAGGCAATCGTATACCTCCTGAATGCATAAATTGAATAGATAAAGTACTTAAAGGAACACTAAAAGGTTCGTTTTTTATTAGATCAATTGATTGCTGTAAGCTAGAGCATTTAAATATCACTTACCTCGTTTTTCCTTTTGATCTCAAAAATACAGTAATCCAGGTTTGAAAATGCCATTTCCTGTCTCTCCTCTTCTTGCTTTCCACCAGCATCTGAGCCGTTTTGCATGGTGGAAAGCAGAATGTGCTCACCCCCTCCCTATGACTACAGCCCTGCGTGAAGATGCTCTCTTATCCTTCACAGGCATGGAGGCTAAGCCTAATGGGAACTGTAGTTCCCATTAGGCCGTGATGTAGCAAGAATGAATGCGCACCGCAAACCAGGAAGTCAGTGAGAATAACGATCTAGGAGTGCAGGAGGTGAATAAAACAGCTCGATTTCAACAGGTATCAAACTAGTTATAATGCAAAACGTTACTTTTTACTTTATCAGCTACTGTCAGATTTTAATTTAAGAGGAAAATATTTTTGTCTTTACAACCCCTTTAACAAATGACAGGAAAAACAGGATGGCAACGGAGAGAGGTGAAAAACTTGGTACTATAATACAGTTTTGAAGAAAACATTGGCGTGATTCCACTGGGTATAAAACAATTTTAGTTACCTGTTTCTCAGGGCTCAACTAAAACATTATTAAACCTAGAGGAAATATCTTGAAATAAAGTTCAAATATAATGAAATACACTTGGTTACTCTGCTAGGTTATGTTTTGCACGCTAGAACAATTATAACTGAAAATCTTCAATTACAGAGGAACTTAAAGTATAACTGAAGGCAAAACTTTTTTTTTTTTTTAGTGTTGGATACATTGGAGAAGGATTGCTGTCTATGTCCCCATTAGGGAGCTTCACCCTCTCAATTTGTCCTGTTTACCATTATCATTGAAAGTGAACAACTTGTGTTGTCCCCAGAAAAGTAATAGTGGTGAAATCTTACAATGGGAACACTAGTTCTGGTGACCTGAGGGTCCCCAATATATTCCTTTAAAGCAGTTGTAAACCACTGGCCTTTTTTTGGGGAAAACCTGCAAGTTAAAGCCATAATGTACTTGTAGGCATTGCATACTTACTTACCTTAAAACAAGAAGTCAGCTCTGCAGGGGCTACCATCTTCACCCGTCTTAATTCCGGGTTTGTGGACTTCGACTCTGTAATTGGCTACAACCATGATGACGTCACTCCTGCGCATGCATGTAGGAGCCACCGGCGGTTCACGGCACAGGACTCTGAAGGAACGGCACGGGTGGCTGTCCCTTCAGAGCACATGCGCCAGTAATGTTACTGGCTGCATGTAATGTAAATATCTCATGAATGGTGCACATTTAGGAGATAGTTACACTACCTAAAAGGTAAGCCTTATTATAGGTAAAAGCAAAAGATGGAAGTTTACTTCCACTTTAATTTGCAGGGATTTCCTCCCACTTCCTGTTTTGGCTATGGGACAGGAAGTGAAGGTAAATCTCTGCAAAGAGGTAAAAAAATAAACCGTACAGAGGTTAATATCCTCTTTTACTCTATCTAAGATGGACAAAAAAAAGTTTTGCCTATAGTTTTAAATTTAACTCTGAAAGCTGTGCCCAAAAAAGGCAGACATAGAGCACGGTGCCGCCCCCCAGGCAAAAGGACATGGGATACATGGCTATATTTAATCAATGATATCACTGATGACCCCAGCACGTTTGTTTACTTTAGCGGTAGGGACCCAGAGATGTCATTCAGATGATCCCTGCCCTTTATTTTTGTTGGCAGCTGGGTTCATCTGCAGGTCTCCATCACAAAAAGTAAACAAAAGAGGGAGGTCATCCAGCGATGTCAATGACCAAATATGAGCTTTTCCTTATCACCAGGTGACCCCTAACCCTTTCCCTTCTTTAGCAGCAGGGACACATAGATGTAATTTGGTACAAGGAAAGTAATGGGATAACACGTTTCATGGTAGTGTCACATTTTTTCTATCAGTGAGTCGACGGGCATCATCCTCCATGATTGATGTGGAACTACAATGCTAGACACATGACTTGACATGAGTTTTATTGTGTTTTTTTCTAGGGTACATTCTTTTTTTGTAAATGAGTAGGGATACTTTGTACCCTTATCCTTCACATGGGGGGGCATTTGTGGGGCTCCTTATTTTTAAAGAGGGTTTACAGATTCTGGTATGCCTTCCACCTGCAGATTCTCACAACCAATGAGCCAGTGTTGTTGGGAAGAGGCCCCTTTCCTCAGTAACATAGGGGTAGGGTGCTTTGCCAGGTACCCCCCCCCCCCATGTTGCGGGTATGTGGCCTAGTATGGTTCAGGGAGGGGGAGGATCGCATGCTTGAATAAGGGTCTGGTTTTTATTTTGGGAGTGAACTTTCTTTCTTTTTTTGTTTTTCATTGCATGAAGTTCCCCCTTAAAATTCATGCCAGATTACATTTTTGGCATAGAATTTGAGAAGAACCATGTCATTTTGACTTGGCTGCTATTCCCTATTGCCTCTTTCACTGTATTAATAAGATCCTCTGCATAGGGTATACGTACATAAAGTATGTGATTTTTACAAACTCTAAAAAGGCATATTGTATTTTATTATTAATGCATTCATTTAACAGCTATTACAAGTTGCATTAGCCTGTCCCACAAGGCTTCATTAAATGATATTTACTATGTATGATAAGCAAACTTCAAGACTGCTATCAAATTTTTTTTTTACTACAACATTTTAAACTGGGAATTCGAAACTTCCTTTGTTACAGCGCACCAAGTTTAATGTTTTGCCCTTTCTATTGTATAATAGCTGATCTTTCACACATATAATTCGGATCAATAAGGCCCCTTTCAGACGTGCGGACCGTATGTCCGCTTTTTCATCCATCCGTTTGCAGATGAAAAAGGGTCCGTGTTCATTTGATCCCCCCATAGGGGAGAGCGGAGAAAAGACAGGGAGGTCCCTGCACAGTGTGCAGAGACCGCCCTGTCATCCGACGGCTCAGCAGGGATTTACGGAGCGATCCCCGCTGAGCTTACGGACACACGGAGGCGGATCATTACTGATCTGCCTCTTGTGAAAGGCCCTAAAGCTTATTTATCAGGGACATTTAAAGTGGATGTAAACCCTCCATACACCCAGTGAAGTGAACAGCCTTAGGTGATACACAGAGATTAACCAAATCTCCCTACATAGGTTTAATATGTATATCTGCTGTCTTTACATTTATATACTGTTTAGAAAGTTGAGATCCTGTTAGAAGATTTTCTCTTCCTGGTTAACAGTGTGATGTCTGGGCATACAGCCAAGATAGCTAACATTGCCAATTGGAGGAAAGGCACACACCCCCTCTCATCATAGGAAGAGACTCTCAGAGCTGTTTTGTAATAGGAGCTGCTAATCTATTTTAGCAACCTCCTTTGACAAAAGATTCAGGCTACTTTTGTCTAAAAAGTAAAAAAATATGTCAGGAGTTCTCAGGCTGATAACAGAGGAACTCTTCAGAAGAGAGTTATAAGACTTAGCTAATTGAAAAGAGATAACAAAATACTGCAGATATATGTGCTCAGGTCAAATTTCATGAATCAGGTTTACATCCACTTTAAGGAATAAAGGAGCCTGTGACTAAAAGTTCCAAAAAGAAGTGGCTGTGTAAAGCAAACTGCACATGCACTTTTGTTTTTTTCATTCAACCAGTGGGTTGAACGGAAAAAAATCTGACAAATCCCACATTCACACAAGCGATGTGCAGGGAATTGTATTCTGAAAGCAAGGGCTCCCCTATCAGAATGCACAGATCAGTGCTGCAGGTATTGGCAGCAAGCGCTGATCAAATTCTGGCTTTCTAGCATGACCGATCGATAGAAGCCAATCATTATACCTGCTTCTGTTGAACTTAGAAGAGTGCACACAAACCAAAATTCTGTCCATGTGTACCTGGCTTTAGACACAGTAACCATCAAACTTTCTCATTTCAGGTTATTAGGGCAGATTAGAAAATAAAAAGGAGAAACTGGTATTTTTCATACATCTTCAGTAATGATATCCGAAAGTTCCTGATTTACATCAAAAGCGAGTTGAGGAAGGCAATGCAATGTTAAACATTATTTAAAAAAAAATCCAATGTACTAAGTGCATTGCTCCTATTGATCAGTGATGTGGGAATATAATAGTTCATTTTTCAAAGGGGAGCACTTAATGGGAATATGTCACAAGGAATTCTTGGAGCTTTAGCTAACTAAGTAGATAAAGTATCAAATTTAGGTCAATCTTTTAGTGTCCACATTAATAATTTCAGTGTAATGCAAAATTCACTCTTGGCTATGGGAAAGAGTTATCTGAAAATCTCAGGCACAGATAAGGTCCAGGCTGCCAGACCTCTTGACTCTGCAGCTTCCTCTTATACAGCTAAATGCCAAAAGTGCCAGTTTTCCACTTATGGCTTTTTGGCAATAGTAGCATATTTTTTTTTTATAAAAATGCAATGTTTACATTGTCTTAGTTGGCTCTCCTTCATCTTGGACACATTTGATCTTTGTAATAAGATAACACAGGGCAGTTGAATAATGTATGTTTAAATATCATTTATTTATTTTAATAGTTCTGCCTTTTTTGAAGATTCCTTTGTATCCAGGGGCAATCTTTGAATGCTGTCCTTTGCTATAAAAGCCTCCCTATGTCTACAGATGTATTATGTTTCAAATGCTGAATTACCTATACCTCCATAGACCCAGTCTGTCAAAGCAGTATGGTCACCGGCTGACACAGAAGTTGAATCCAATGCATAATTGCAGTACAGAGAATGTTTGCAGTGTAAAAAGACAGTTATGCCTCGTACACACGACCGGTTTTCCTGTCGGGAAAACTGCCATGAGAGCGTTTGGCCAGGAAAACCGGCCTTGTGTATGCTCCATTGCAGTTTTCCAGACGAGAAAACTGCCTGGAAAAAAAGAAAACCAGCTTTCTTTTTTCCTGTCGGGATTCCAGGCTGACTTTTTCCCATCGGGAAAACCGGTCATGTATGCTTTTCAGAGGGGAAAAAAACATGCATGCTCAGAGTCAAGTATGAGACGGGAGCGCTCTTTCTGGTAAAACTAGCGTTCAGAATGGAGATAGCACATTCGTCACGCTGCAAATTATTGCATAGTTTAATGCAGCGCATGAAAAGCGCAAATCATCTCTCACCAAACTTTTACTAACACGTGGATCAACAAAAGCAGTCCAAAGGGTGGCGCCGTTTGAATAGAACTTCCCCTTTATAGTCCCGTCATATGTGTTGTACCTTACCACGCTTTGGACAGGCGGTATTTGGCCTGAACGTGTGTATGCAAGGCAGGCTTGAGAGGAATCCCATCGTTTTTTGCATGTGTACGAGGCAATACTGTACTTTCCTAAGCCCTGTTTCTGTGAAGAACTAACAATGACTGAGGGAACTTAGAAGAAACAGAGAGGATCTAGCACTAAATAGGAGAGGAGAACAGAGGGAGATACTAAATCACATAAGTAAACAAGTTGTAGTGAACCTAAACCACTACAGCATACATGAAAACAATAGTAACCTGATGTAGTTTAATACAAAACAAATAAAAAATACAAATAGGTGAGACAAGATGTATGGCATTAATGTGTATGTAAAGGAAAACTCTTGCTCCCTGTGTCCCCACTGGGGAGTTCTGTCCTGATGACCTGATGTCATCAAGAAAGTGTGAGGCGATCCAAACTTTTATGCCGCATACACACAACCGTTTTTCATGACGAGAAAAATGCAATTTTTTTAATTGGTAATTAAAACGATTGTGTGTAGGCTCCAGAGCATTTTACATTCTACGAGAAAAATGGCCTTTAAAAATTTAGAACCTGCTCTATTTTTTCTAGTCGTTTTTCACGTCTTCGTTTTTCTCGTCAGGAAAAATGGCTGTGTGTAGGCTTTAACGATGAGGGAAAAAAATGTGCATGCTCAGAAGCAAGTTATGAGAAGGGAAATTTGCATAATCAGCCCAAAGGGTGGTGCCATTTGAATAGAACTTCCCCTTACAGTGCTGTTGTACGTGTTGTAAGTCACCGTGCTTTGCTCTGGCATTTTTTTTTTTTTTTTTAACCATCATGTGTATGCAAGGCAGGCTTGACAAAAATCACGCAGAGAAAAACTTAGTTTTTTTCCATGAAATGAAAAACGGTTGTGTGGACGTGGCATTAAAGCTGATGCCAGAGCAAGAGGAGGGAAGGTTATTCCAATGGGGGGGGGGGGCACCTGTTGCACCTCTGGGACAGGAAGTGAAGGTAAATCTCCCAGTGTGACACAAAGGCCAAACACATGACCCGACCAGTGTTTTTAATTGTTTCCCATTTTACCCAAAACTAAAAAATTAGACTGTACAATCATATGCCTTAAAGGAAAACCGACTCGGACCTTTCTGTGTTGAATTTCTATTTCATAATCTTGTAAATTAGTGTTGATAAAGCTACCTGAGGAAGCTACTATAGAGACCGAGGTTCTATTAACCTTAACTCAAATATTATTTAATGAACATAAAATTGAATAAATTAGTGCTTTCTATATATAAGGCTTGATGAGTTTGATGGCAGCGGACTAGTAAGGGTGCAGGCTGGAGAAAGGTTCATCCAGACCCAAAGCACGCTGTAGAAATTGAAAGAAATAGCCCAGCCACTGCACACCTCGCCCAGGCTGAATGGTCAGCAGGTAAAAGCGCCCTTAGCTCGATTAATCCAGGCCACGCCCCCAACATATTTCACCCCACACCTAGGGCGGAGTGAAAGATATTGGGGTATGGCTTGGTTGTATCGAGCTGAGGCTGCTTTTACCTGCTAACCACTCAGGCTGGGCGAAATGTGCCGGGGGGGGGGCTATCTCTGTTTCTACAGCTTGCTCTGACTGGCTGATGTGGAGATTATGACATCATCCACCTCAGCCAATCAGAGGAAGCCTTGTATTCATTCAGAAAATACAAGGCTTCTGGGAGCAGGACAGGAAGTTCCTATCCTGCGTCATGAAAACAGTGCTGTGTACTGTATGAAGCTGATGCTACATGCAGTTTATACTGAGACCTGATTGGACCTGATTGGCTGGAAGTTTTAAGACTCCCTGGTCAATCAAATTTCAGGAACTACTTCTTAAATTGGCTGGGAGGAGAACCAGGAAGACAATAGTGAATATTAATTTGCTATTGTCACACAAGTGGGTGGGCTTGGGGCTCAGTGCTCTCTGCCCTGAGCAGTGGTGTATTTAGGTTTTGTGCTGCCCTAGGCCTGACTAAACTCATGCACACCCTAATTTAAATATGACCCACTCCCTTCCTGTCAAGGCCACACCCCTTTCTGTTTAAGACCCACCCTAAATTTTTCGAGTGGGGACACTAGTTCTCAATGACTGGGTGGGGGGAATGGATTCCCTTACTTTGCATAGATTTCCTCTCCCTTCCTGTTTAGCTATGGGGTAGAAAGTGAAGGGAAATCTATGCAATGGGACAGGGATGGTACAAAAAAAAAAAAAAAAAAAAACTAACAGGGGCTTTAACCCTCTCTTACTCTATCCAAAATGAAAAAAAAAGTGTTGCCTGTAGTTCTACTTCAAGCAACATTTCTGATAATTTTATGGAGAGGACTAAGAAGATATAACCATGGCAATGGTGCAGCAGAAAACATACAGCACAGTGAGGAAGGTTTGTGGTCCAGGAGGATAGGACAGTCAAAATTAGAAACCGCTTGCGTTACATCAACAGTGTAGCACAAGCCGGCGGGGACACTTTCCGTGCTGCCCCCCTGCAAAATGCTGCCCTAGGCCTGGGCCTTGTTGGCCTAGGCCAGAATACAGCATTGGCCCTGAGCCCATCCTTTTTTAAGCCAATTGAAGCCTCGGGCTCTAATCATGTGCTACAAACAAAACCCAAATCCATGTATCCTGCGCCCCGCATGTAGATTAGGGGGCCGGACGCATGGATGGAGGACGACACTCGTGTGCCCGCTATGGACGAACTCTCACTACTTGTTATACTCACTGTGGAACCTAAGGGTTACCCACTGCATTGTGTATAAAGGCTTTTTGTGCCTGTCCTCCCTGATCCTCCTCTTGTTTTACTGTCCCCAATTGATCTACTGATAAGACAGAGCCTTTGGGGGAACTGTGAACATTCTCAGTTTTGTGTGTATCGCTAGATTTTTTTTTTCTTGGGAGGATGCATGTGATCTGCACAGGAGGGCCAATCAGTACTGTCCAGACAGCGGGTCAGGGGTCCTGCAGCCTCATAGGACTGTCAGAGGATAATGAAAACTCCACCTACAAGCTTTAACCAGACACTGGTAGAAGTCACAAGACTGCTATCTAAGGAAAGGTATTTAGCAGTTTATATTTACTATTATAATTGCATTTCCATGTTCTGTGTACTGTGGGAGAGCAGATATATAATGTACATTCTGGGCCAGATTCACGTAGAATCCGCGGCGGCGTAGCGTATGCCATTTACACTACGCCGCCGCAACTTACTGGAGCAAGTGCCGTATTCTCTAAGCACTTGCTCCGTAATTTGCGGCGGCGTAGTGTAAATGGCCCGGCGTAAGGCCGCGTAATTCAAAGGGGGCGGCTTGTATTTATATTAAGCGTGCCCCGGCGCCGATCGAACAGCGCATGCGCCGGCCGTACAAATAGCCCAGTGCGCATGCTCCAGCTCATGACGGAAAACGTCAATGAAGCCGACGTGAGCGTCATTGACGTAAAGCCCTATTCGCGAACGACTTAGTAAAACGATGGAAAAAGACGACGCTGTCCCGACGCCATACTTAACATGGCATACGACGGACCTTCAGAAACGTACCCCTCATATAGCAGGGGTAGGTTTACGCTTACGGAAACGACGACGAGGCGGCGTAAAAACGTTTGGGAATCGGCGTATCTTTCTCATTTGCATAAGCACATGAGAAATCGACGTAAAGGCCACCTAGCGGCCAGAGAAGGATTACATCTGAAATCTGATGGTGTAAGTGTCTTACACCTGTCGGATCTACGCCGTATCTATGCGTAAGTGATTCTAGGAATCACACGCATAGATACCCGGGCCAAAAAACAGAGATACGACGGTGTATCTTGAGATCTCTTTTGAGAATCTGGCCCTAAATCTCTCCAGTGATCAGTTAGGAAGGCCACATTCAGCACCAGGAACAGCTCCACATCACACAGGCCAGTCCCTGCTAGATTCTCATTAGCATGTCATATGTGGAAGCCTTCCGTAATGTAAAGAGACAGTCCCTGCCTGCTCTGAGGACCTGTGATGTCATTGTGAGTGACAGTTCTTAAAGTCCTCTTAATTAGTTTTCATTGCTGCTTCAGCAGTCCTAGCATAGGAATGCACCATGTCATTTCACTGACTGGGGGGGGTGACATCTCCCTCTACACCCTCGGGCACCCTCCAGGCACAATTAAGTCTGATTGGTTCAGTAATATCAGATATCAGAGCCACCCCCCTGCATCCCATCCAGCACTGTAGGGGGTCCCGATGTTCCGCTATGATGGAGATTTGACATTGTAAGCTGAAGCCAGGTCATCGTTCCCAGCTACAAGCCCAGCATTGTCTCCCAGCAATCCGTACACACTGCATGCTGTGTGCTGGGGCTGACCTGATTGTGCTGTGCCATCGTCCCTCCCAGTGAAAGAACAGCCCCATGTGATCCAGCCCTTCCCAAATAAAGTTCAACATACATCTGCTAGGATATGTGAGGCTGCCTGGATTGTGGATCTCCTCCAGTCTGCAGCAAAACTTTCCAGGGGCACAGGCAGCACGGACAGTCCTTCTTGCAATCCCTTTTTTGGGGGAAATCTGCATTGCTACAGCACAGGATTACACAGGTAAGAGCATGATCTTGTGTGTATTGCTCAATTGTATATTGTACACTGGTAACCAGGGATTGCACTGGAATCAGATGTCATTAATAGAAATAGCAGACTCTAGACCAGGATTTATCTAACACTGTGCTTTTCTCTGCCCTCTTCCAACCCTATCCCAAATCCATCTGCATGAAAGAACATCCTGCAGATACAATGCAGCAGGCAAACTGGGTTCAGTACAGAACACTCTGAATAACTTAAATCAAATATCATTTTATATATATATATATATATATATATATATATATATATATATATATATACATATACATACACGAGACCGAAAGCTGGAAGACCCATCGCCTGTGCACAGGGCAAGAGTACATGACACTGGATCTAAGATGTGAAAAAATAAAGAAACATAGGAATACATCCACAGATAGAATACATCTACAGATAAGAATACATCTACAGATAAGAATACATCTACAGATAAGAATACATCTACAGATAAGAATACATCTACAGATAAGAATACATCTACAGATAGAATAAATGTACAGATAGGAATACAGCCACAGATAGAATAAATGTACAGATAGGAATACAGCCACAGATAGAATAAATGTACAGATGGGAATACAGCCACAGATAAGAATACATCTACAGATAGAATAAATGTACAGATGGGAATACAGCCACAGATAAGAATACATCTACAGATAGAATAAATGTACAGATGGGAATACAGCCACAGATAAGAATACATCTACAGATAGAATAAATGTACAGATAGGAATACAGCCACAGATAGGAATACAGCCACAGATAGAATACAGCCACACATAGAAATACATCTACTTGCCTGCTAAGCTGAATGCTGTTAAAGTTCTCAGGAATGAAGGGTGAGCGATTTCTTGGTATTGTATATCTGGGAGAAGACTGGCACTCTGCACAGGGATAGATAGATGGGCAGCATGCTAACACAAAGGAAAGCTAACACATGGCTGTAATTTATATACAGTAAAACCTTGGTTTGCGAGCATAATTTGTTCCAGAAAAATGCTTGTAATCCAAAGCACTTGTATATCAAAGCATTTGTTTTTTACAGGGTATAAAAGAGAAGAGAGGCACCTCTAAGTGTAGCAATAAGTTGCTAAATGTTGCACCTTCATTAAATGTAACCATATTGCTACACTTAGAGGCTCCTCTCTTCTTTTTTATACTCAGGTGTGACGTGACGTTACTCTTATATCAAGACATCACTTGTATATCAAGACATCACTTGTATATCAAGACATCGCTTATATATCAAGGCAACATTTATTAAAACACGTTGCTTGTCTTGCAAAACGCTCTCAAACCAAGTTACTCTCAAACCAAGGTTTTACTGTGTGTGTGTGTATGTATATATATATATATATATATAATCTATACCCATGAATACATATTACCTTTTTAGTATTGGTGTATTCCAGGAAGCACCCTCCGCACAAGAACTATAAATGGGCTGGTTCTGTGGATTGTATGGTGAGGTTGTGGAATGGATTGTATTGAACACAATAGAAACTAAGATTTGTAAATAATGTCAGTTACAGAATATAACTGACATTCTCACTGGACATGCTGGACAGAAAGCTTCCTAGAGACTAATTACTTTGAAATATTCTTAATAAACTACATTACTACCTGCATATTCCCTTTGTACTGCTGCTGCAGAAGGGTTACTATTGCCTAACTTCTTATAATAAAATAAACATACAAAAGCTATACATTTTATATCGATAGATAGATAGATAGATAGATAGATAGATAGATAGATAGATAGATAGATAGATAACCAGATAGTGCTCCAGTAATACATGTATGCCTTTATTTTGCTGTCCCTTTGTTTTAGTTTAACAATCTGATTTCCACAGTATGCATCCAAATCACAGCAAGCAAAATACCATACTATAAAAGGCAAACAGAATATGTAATAAAATGAGTGGATGCTAAAAATAAATATTCTCAGTTCTTACAAGAGTGAGAAAGCACCTGCTACTTCCAGGATCACACTGATGGCACACTGATGGCACACTGATGGCACACAGCACGACATGCCCTGGCTCTAACATTTCCTTGTTTAGAATAAAGGACTGACCTGTACTCACTTTATAATTGATAGTCAGCGATGGATTTTAGGAAAACACATAATTAACTACAGTTTTATTACAGTACAAGGATAAGAGCCACTGTTTGCGACTAGTGTAACTGAAGTGTACAATTGTTAGGTGTATTAGGGAGAAGAAACTGCAGTTCAAGCTGGGTAGAGTATAAATACCACATAAAGCACTCCAATTTACTTAATGATGATTTGAAAAATACAGTTATCCATGGCAACCAACTAGATGTTGGTCAGATACGTTAAAGATGAATACTAATTAGTTGCAAACAGATTGTTTTTTATATATATATATATATATATATATTATATATATATATTTTTATCTTTGTCTTATTAAATATTATCTATAGAATTAAATTGCTCTTAAATTTCTCGTATAATGTAAATACTAGGTGACACCTAAGGTTATTTTGTGTCAAATTAAATATATCAAAGTAGAGCTGTCAATGGGATTGAATTACTAAGAGAGTCGAGAATTTTCAATTGGCAAAGGTGAGACAAATTAAAAATTATGGCCCAGATTCACAGAGCAATTACGCCTGTCTAACTGGTGTTAGACAGGAGTAATTTCAAATTTTGCGCGCCGTATCACTAGTTTGAATCCTCAAACCATGATACGGCGACTTCGGGCTTCGATCCGAGAGGCTTACGTCTTCGTAAGCCTTCGGATCTACGCTGCAATATTTTTGCGGCCGCTGGGAGGAGTTTGCGTCGTTTTCATGCGTCGGGATATGCAAATGAGTTTTTACGGCAATCCACGAAGATACGAGCGGTCTTCGCAATCGCTTTCGTCTATTTTTTTATACGTACTGTTAGACCAGCTTTTTGCTGGTCTAACGGTGCGTAGCCCATGTTAAGTATGGCCGTTGTTTCCGCGTCGAATTTAAAATTTTTTTTTTTTTTTTACGTAACTCGTTCGGGAATAGGAATCTCCGTAAACGACGCTACTCAAGAAAAAATTACGTAACGACGTGATTTCGCGCAATGCACGGCGGGAAATTTGCGAACGGAGCATGCGCAGTTCGATCGCCGCGGGAACGCGCCTATTTTAAATGCTTCACGCCCCCTACTCGCGTAGATGGATTGCGACGGGAGAAATACACTACGCCGCCGTCGTTTACTGGACAAAATCTACCGGGATTCCACGTAGAGCCAGGTAAAAAATGGCGGCGTAGTGTATTTCTGATACTCTACGATAATCTAATTCTATCTGAATCTGGGCCTATGTTTGCATAGAATACCCAATAAAAAAAAATTATAATAAAAAAATGATTATATATATATATATATATATATATATTTAAAAACAGGATTTTTTCTTGTACATGACAAGTTAGCTCAACATTTCATTGACTAGACTAGGAGACTTTGTGAAGTCAATTTTCATGTTTCACCTAAATGAAAATTCACAAATTCACTAGGGTCATTATCATGGCTCCAGTAATACATTAACACCTTACTAGCCTAACTTGTTCTTTAAAGGGGTTGTAAAGCCTCGTGTTTTTTTTTTCAACTTAATGCATCCTATGCATTATGGTGAAAAAACTTCTAAAACTGACCGGCCCCCTAGCCCCCCGTTTTACTCACCTGAGCCCGTTCGCTCCCTCGGTGTAGATGCGCTCTTCCTCTTTGTCCTATGTATCGGCTCTTCATTGGATAGACTGATAACAGCACCACCATTGAATCCCGCTGCTGTCAATCAAATCCAATGACATGGGCGCCGGGGGCGGGGCCAAGTCCTGCATTCTGTGTGAATGTACAGGGATGCAGGACTCAGGAGCAAGCCCACATGGGTTTCCACCTTGGAAAAGCCTTCTCCAATGTGGACACTCAATGCGGGGAGGAGCTACCAGCGCTGCCGTGGGACCCCAGAAGTCGAGGATCGGGGCCATTCTGTGCAAAACAGACTTTTTTTTTAAAATAACAAACATGTCATACTTAAGGTTTTTCACAGAGTTCCCCCAATCCTCTTTTTCTGGTATCCCCCGGTGGCACTCCTGGCCCCTCCTCTTCATCGAGTGCCCCCACAGAGAGCCGCTTTCCATGGGGGCACCCGTGTGGGCGCGCTCCCGAGTTCTGCAAAGGATGCATTGAGGTGAAAAAACACGAAGCTTTAAAACCCCTTGGGGAAGCACTCAAGCGGAGTGTGGGACGTCCTGTTACACCCCTTTAAGCCAAACTTTAGCTCACACTTTAGAATTAGTTACAACAAACATTTTAAGTACCCCTGCCAGTGTTAAAGCAGAGCTCCGCCGGTAAAAAAATCAAATATAAGTCAGCAGCTACAAATAATGCAGGTGCTGACTTTTAAAATAAGCATAATATTTTGTCAAGGGCACCCGCAATATCCTCACCCGAAGCCGACCTGTCCCTCAGCTCCAGGTGCAGGTGCAGGTGCCAGCATCTTTAGTAAGGGAATAGACCCTGTCATCTTCTGAGACCTGTATGTCTCCGAGAAGACAGTGATGGGGGAGGGAGGAGGGGCCAGATATGGCGTAGTTCGCCGCGGATTCTGCGGTGCTCTTTCGCCGGAGGTGGGAGCAAATACATGGATTAGACAGGTATTTGCTCCCCCTTGAAAGATGCCAAATGTGACACCAGAGGGGGGGGGGGGGGAACCGGATCAGCGGAAGTTCCATTTGTGGGTGGAACTCTGCTTTAAGTGGTTTGTCTCATTCATGTAAACTGATACATTCTGCTGGAGAATGTGTGCTATGAAAAACAACAGGCTTGCTGGCTGAATTACCAGATACAAATAGAAGAAAGAAAGCCTAAAAATGGAAAGAAATACAGGCATAATGCATCTAAGGCTTGGTAAGCTGCAATATAATAAATGTTTGTATTTGGGTTTAATAGTGCTTTAAAGGTGCCTAGAATGTGATGTACACATAAAACTATGAAAATGTCATTCATTTATTTAATTCATACAAAAATAATTAAAATCATGGCATAACATAGTTCAGCACAACAAATTTACTGTATCACAAAGCATAAGAACACAAATCTGTTTCACAGCTTATCGATGTTACTCCCACCTTTATTATATAGAACTCTCCTTTGTCCGTCTTACAACCAAATAACCTGTGGATTCCAGATGGCTTCATGGGTCCCAAATAACCCACTCCAAGGTTATGAAAAACTTTATTGTAATAAAGTATTAGTATGTTATTGCTATGTGGGCACTCGTGCATGCTCGCTCCCAAGCCTCTTTCTGAATATCTATAAGACACAGAGCGGGACTTGGCACCACCCCCCTGCTCCCTTCTCTCTGGCTTCGATTCACAGCCAATGGCCCCTGCTGCTGTATTTGAGCCAATCAGGAGCATAAGAACCGCGAGAGCCTCGTGCACATTGTTGGATCGAGATCAGGCTCAGGTATGTATTTGGGGGGGGGGGGGCTGCAGGGGAAGCTGCATGCAGAAGGTTGTTTACCTTGCATAGAATGCAGTAAGGTAAAAAAAACTTCTGCCTTTACAACCACTGAAATCATGAACCAACCCGAGGACCAAATCAACACACGCTAAGGGTTTAAATGATGTTCACTTTAAGGACAGAGTATTATGTCATGTTTTCTTAACTCTCCTCTTCAGAGAAAATCTACCTATAATTAAGTTACAGCCTGTCATTTTGTGTCCTAAATGCACCTCTGGAATGGTGTTTAGAATAACATGTTAAAAGGGAAAGTGTGTTAATAGGTGTTGCTTTCTTTTCATTTTGGTTGTGTCAGTTACTTATTTTCTAGGTGTTGTATAGGGCAGTGGTCATCAACCCTGTCCTCAGGGCCCACTAACAGGCCAGATTTTAAGTATTACCTTGGGGAGATGCAGACTAGAATACACCAATCACCGAGCAGCAAATGATATCACCTGAAAACTGTTAGTGGGCCCTGAGGACAGGGTTGACGACCACTGATATAGGGGACTCTCTGTTTTATGAGTTTTGCTATAAAATAAAGTGTACTCTTTACTTGGGAACAGTACTGTAAACCCTCACATGTAGCCAGTGAAGTGACTAGCATTAGATAATACACAGAGATTAAACAAATCCTCCTACGCAAGTTGTAGCTGTGCATCTGCAGCCATTTCTCCTGTAGATGGTTCTGAAAACACACATAAGAAAGGATTTTCTTTAGTTCTAGGAGCAGAGGGTTGGGATATGAAGTTTTTACACAGCCGACGGTTCTGAGCCCTGATTGGAGGGAAGGTGTATTCCTCTTCACACAGCACAGAGTACAATCACAGGCTGTGCTGCAACTCCCTCCCCCATCATCAACTTTTGGTATCGGGGAAAGCTGACAAAACTATAATACTGATAACAGAGGGAACCAGGCAGAGAGAGAGAAATGACACCCAGTGCTTTGCAATGAGATGAGTACACAGTATATATGGATGTGTTTTTTTTCATATTTCATGCCTAAGGTTTAAAACCACTTTAAAGTAAAGCTTGCAGGAACCCCCCGATGAACAAGGGAAAAGTCATTATTGTATCGGGCCCAAGCAAATTTCTCAGTAATCCAGGTTAATTTATTTTAGCTTCTGACAAATCCTATACCAGCCCTTTTTACCCCAGAGGAACCCCTAAAATAATGTTTAGGTCTCAGGGAACTCTTACTAAAACCAGTTTATCAGGGGTCAATGGGAAAAATTCCTCTTTTATTGGTGTAAGAAGAACACAACCTTCACAGTGTTGGTCAGCCTTATAGACCACTTAAAAAATCATTGGTATCATGCTGCTGGGTTTGCCAAGTGGTGATGGAGCTATGGAGGTACCATCTTATAGGAGGTCAATCAGCTACAGCCAAAGCAACTCCTAGCACCATCTGGAGGAATGATAGGGCTCGGTTGAACCTTGGTTGAGATTGAGAATAGCTGTCTTGGGATGTATGTTTGGGATAACAACATCTCATGCCACAATGAATGTTCTTTAAAAGAGAACCCTTATTGGTGGATAAGCAAGCACCAGAACATCAGAAAGGGCCATGGAGTTGGGGTTGTGGATATCTAGTACAAATGGGTAAAGCAGAGGATAATTTTGATTACTTTGTGTAACACAGCAGCTAGAAAAAATAGCTATTTTTTAAGTCTGGCGATTGTTATTGGCCTTGGCAGTGCTGGTATTGCTAGCTCTGGCAGAGAGGGAAGTGGCAATAGAGTGACAAAGCTTTAGGGAACAGAAATGGACCTGGTCCACAGAAGTGGTTTTGTGGCTATTTGAACAGCGAAAGTCTTAAAATGTCAGTGTTATGGGCTTCTCTACCTGTGGATAATACATCAGCATTTATGAAAATCAGTGGATGTGCTGGTGAATTCTATTGTCTATAGTCAGTACATTCATTTTTAATGTTGCCGGCGAGTACCGGTGACCTTTTTCTCTTGGCTTTTATTGCTGAGAAAAATGTGAAAACCAGAAATCTTTTCTAACTGCTCTGAATGTTTAATCTTACCCTGCCTGAATCCTTAGGTATTCCGTTACTTCTGAACAAAGCTTGCAATATCCCACCCATAATGGAATCTTAATTTTTTTCATAATCATAGTTACACCTGGGATGTCTACTAAACAGGAGGCCAACCTTCTCTACAAAGGTGAGATTTTCTCGTCATTCAAGAAATGTTGAATCACTTCTACTTCCACCTTGGCAACATTTCCCTAAAAGGAAGGAGTCTTGACAGCAGAGCAGCAGCTGAAGTTTGTGGTCTTCCTTGTTGCATTGCTTGCATCAGTGTCAGCCCTTCTCTAACACCATACTTGGTAATCACCTAGAGTGCTACCCTAGATGGAGCCGCGGAAGCAGAAGCAGCCAGGCACACAGTAACAGTCCATTTACTCATATTCACTGAACATTACAGGGCTTTGTCTTTTTGTGGTTAATTTGCTGGTATAAATTTGAGAGGGGTTTAGAGGCGAAATGAGATACTCCAAAACGGTTTACAAATAGCAGTCCGAGGACGACAACTCCTTACCTGAACATGAATACTGAACAGGCTATTCCTTCACGACTGTGGACCATGAGGTAAAACGTATCAAAAAGAGGGGAGAGGTAGAATGTAAAACAGGAATAGCTAGTCGGCTGAGGACCATGAAGTACAGCAGTGAAGGGAGGCTTTACTAAGAGAGTCCTGGTTCAGTGTCTGTCTGTCCATGGGTCCAACCACCTTTGGAACAATCCAATGTCCAGTCCCAGGACTCCAGAGGCAAGCAGGCTCTGTCCTCGTCAGCTCAGTGATCCCTTTCCTCCAGGGAAAAGAGACAGTCTCCTCAGGGCTCCACACTATTTAACAGTTCTCCCAGCCACCACCTTCGCACACCTCCCCAGGGATAGACAGCCCTACCCAATATTCCAGCCAGTAATTTTATTTCTCCCTCCCTAAACTCTAGAAACTTTTTCTTGAGGTAGTGGGAAGCAATCAATTGCAGTCTTGAGCAGTCAAAACTAAAAAAAACAATCATTGCTCCACCAGAAAGAGCCTAAAACTAAATTTGCTTAGCAGCCTAAAGAGGCCCTGTCCTCATGGGCGGTAAACAGGAAAATTGCTCTTGAAAAAGAAAGGACTATCCTATGATAGCAAAGGATGGGGAAAAGGAAGTAACAGTGTAAGCAATTGCTCGTCCTCGGCTAACATCATCGCGAGCACGCTGGACAGGTAAGTGTCCATTTTTTAAAAGTCAGCAGCTGCAGTATTTGTAGCTACTGGCTTTTATAAAACAAAAAAAAAATTCGGCGGAACCTCTACTTTAAAAGAATGTGCCCTTCACAGTCAACATATAGCTTGCCCTAAATCAAGCATTTGCTCTTTTTAATATATGAAGGTCGATTTAATTAGCTATAAGTTATAGCTCTTCCTGAGAAATCAATCATTATGAGGGGTGATGAAGTTTGGCACAACCCCTAAGAAAAGGTATTGCATAGCACAGTAATGGCCATTTTCAGTATGCTCTTCTTCATGTACAGTTCACAATACTTCTCAGAGACAGTCTACAGCAGGGATATGCAATTAGCGGACCACCAGCTGTTGCAGAACTACAAATCCCATGAGGCATAGCAAGACTCTGACAGCCACAAGCATGACAACCAGAGGCATAGGTATGATGGAACTTGTAGTTTTGCAACAGCTGGAGGTCCGCTAATTGCATTTACCTGGTTTACATTTTTGCACTTCATAGCTGCACAATGCATTCTTAGGCCTCTTACACACTATCAGTTTTTCTTCAGGTTTTTCTCTTCAGGTTTACCAAATCCATCTAATATGAGGTCAAACCTCAAGAGTCTCAATTTGTATGCAATCAGGCAGACCCTTGCACTACATGGTTTTGGTAAACCTGAAGAGAAAAACCTGAAGGAAAACTGATAGTGTGTAAGAGGCCTTAGGCAGGTATGCTCATGCTCACCACATCATCCCCATATTGTTCTAACTTGCTAATAGTTCTGAAGGTTCTTTCTAATACCACTTATGCAGAGGCAGGTAGACAATAGGCTGGGAGAGTTTCTGGGCATTTTAGACAGTAGGAAAGATTAAGAATAAATTCAATTTGTAGAGTCAGAGTTTGCAGCAATACAAACAGTATCTGTGCTCCAACAACCTTGAATACACAAAACAGGTAATTTCTCCTTCCCTAAAGATTATATACCAATAATTTTGAGTTTGTTTCTGATAAAAAATTGTAATAATGTCAACAAATGTTACCTTCTTGCTCACACATATATTGATGGTTTCAGATTAGGTTCATGGTAAGCATTGCATTACAAACATCAATCTGCTCAAACAATGCCTCATAAGCTTGCTACCAGGCATGATAAACTAACACCTTAGTGCCATGAATAAAAGATGCTACCGAATGTAAACTGGAATCTCTTCATGGACTGGAAAGTCACTAGTGGCCAATTATCATGTAAAACGATGAGAAAATAAGATGACTTTACCTAGAAATCCTATTACATCCATTGTTGCTATCGAAACGTAACCCAGTTTTCTTCATGCTACAAAAAGCATTTTTGTAGTGCCAGTTAGTGAATCATGTCCTTTTTACACAGTCTTTAAATGTAAACATATTAAAGCATACATTATTATTATTTTACTGTATTATTTTAGACATGAAAATAATACCAGATTTTTTATAAGATTTGTAGAGAAAACACTCTACAGTATAGTACACCCAAAGTCTTGAGGCCACACGATGAGAATATTGGACAAATGATCGTCTATTTTTTTTTGCATGCTAGACTCATATTGAAAATTAAGAGGTTACTCAACGTACGAAAATTCCCATACGACAGAATACAACTTTATGTAAATTACGTAATGTATTGTAATATAATGTATTCTTGTGTTTCCAAGCATGAGTGGTCTTGCTCTTCCTTTTTTTTTTTTTTGGACGAAAACTGTGCCGATTAGATGAAAATTGGACGACAAAAGTGTTTCTCCCTTCAGATAATGGCAGATTAACTTGTTTTGTCCAATTTTCTGATTGTTTGCACTAGGCTTTATTTTTATCCAATACCATGCCTTTTGCAGCGTGCATCATTATATTGTTTTTTTATGTAAATGTAATGTGGCTGATTTACTAAGGACTAGAAACTGTTCAGTGATATTCCCCAGAGTTAATACAAACAGAACCATGATATACTTGATATTTTGAATCAACTGATTTTGTCATTTTAGAATGAAGTCTAAGATATAGACATATCTGTTATAATGACAGGAAATTCTAGTTAGCAAGTAATTAGCAAACTCTCAGGGAAGATCTAGAATATGTAGCATATGTCTTGTTTTTTTACTTTACACTTTAACAGTGGTGGCTGTTTCTCAATAGGGATGAGCCCAATGTTCGAGCCGAACGTAAGTTCGACTCGAACAATCGGGTGTTCGCCTGCTTGCCAAATTGCGAACAATTTGGGGTGTTCATGGCAAATTTGAAAGCCGCGGAACACCCTTTAAAAGTCTATAGAAGAAATCAAAAGTGCTCATTTTATGCATGGTATTGTCATAAAAAGTATTTTGGGACCTGGGGGACCGGGGTTACCCATGACGCCAGGGGAAAACGCCAGAAACCACTGCTGCATCAGAGTCACGGGTGGCCCCGCCCTCGGCTATTTAAGAGCTGTCACGGCGGGTCTCACGTCATTCGGCGGGCGTTCTCCAATGGAGGTAGAATCGACCATAGCAGCGTGTATCATCGGGTCGTGGAAGGACTACATCGCTAGAATTTTTTATTAAAGGACTTGTCCCAAGCAGTGTGTGTGTGTTATTTTTACCATTCTTGTCACTTTTTTGGGTGAAGTGGTAGGGGTACGATGTACCCCGTTATTAATTCACATGGGGGGGGGGCGGGATCTGGGAGTCCCCTTTGTTAAAGGGGTTTTTTAGATTCCGCTAAGCCCCCCGCCCACAGACCCCTACAACCACTGGGCAAGGGTTGTGGGGATGAGGCCCTTGTCCGCATCAACATAGGGACATCCTCCCCATGTTAAAAGCATGTGGCCTGGTTCAGGAGGGGGGAGCTCTCTCGTCCCCCCCTTCCCCCCTCCTAAACCCATGCTGTTTTTTTTTAATTACTTTTTTGTATTGCCGGGACCCAACAATTCATTATAGTAGTTGTTAATGACTTTTTTTTCCCTTTAGAAATGTCATTTTGTGCAGGGACTGTTTTAAACACGGTAAAAATGTGCCACTTTTATTTCACTTTAAGCATTATTAAAATCACCGCTCCCGAAAAAACTGAAGGTTTTAAAACTTTTTTTTGCATTGATACATGTCCCCTGGGGCAGGACCCAGGTCCCCAAACCCTTTAATAACCTTTAAAATTAGCACTTTTTTCACATTCGTGTCCCATAGACTTTAACGATGTTCGCGTGTTTGAACACATTTTTTGCTTGTTCACATGTTCTGCTGCACCCCAAGACCACCCTTTTTTGAAGCCAATAAAAGCTTCAGGCTCTAATCATGTGCTTCAAAAAAAATTGAACTCCATGCGTCCGGTGCCCTGCATGTAGATTAGGGGACGGGCGCATGAATTAGAGGTGGTGGTGCCCCTGCCCCCCTAATAGACTTGCACTTTAATGAACATGAGTCAAAGAGACACTGCCCTGACGGACCTCCTTCTAACAAAGCATGCTTAAGGATTCATGCTCCTGTGCTCCCACCCTGCTCCATTTGAGTGACAGCGCTTGGCCTCCATCGCCAGGTCTGAACACTGTCACTGTCTTGTCTGGGAATGGGGGGGGGGGGGGATCAGTTGTCCCATCCACCCAGTTAAGTTCAAATACCTGAGCTTATTCTTGGTAGACTCCTGCAGCATGTTGATGGTGGGAAAGTGAGTATACAGTGCCTTGCAAAAAATGTACACCCCCCTTGGCATCTTTCGTGTTTTGTTGCCTCACAACCTGGAATGAACATGGATTTGCATAATTTAATTTACAGAAAATGCCCACAACTTTGAAGATTTTTTTTTTTATTGTTAAGCAAAATACAAATAGGAAACAATAACAGAAAAAAAGTCAATGTGCATAACTATTCACCCCCCCCCAAAGTCAATACTTTGTAGAGCCACCTTTTGCGGCTATCACGGCAAAAAGTCGCTTTGGATGAGTCGCTATGAGCTTACCACATCTTACCACTGTGATTTTTGCCCTTTCCTTCTTGCACACCTGCTTGAGCTCCTTCAAGTTGGATGGTTTGCGCTTCTGAACAGTAATCTTTAAGTCTAACCACAGATTTTCTATTGTATTGAGGTCTGGGCTTTGACTAGGCCATTCCAACACATTTACATGTTTCCCCTTAAACCACTCAAGTGTTGCTTTAGCAGTGTGTTTGGGGTAATTGTCATGCTGGAAGGTGAACCTCCGCCCTAGCCTCAAATCACACACAGAGTGGTACTCTGACCAGTTTCCTAGTCCCAAGGGATGGTGTTCTTTGGATGATGTAATGTGTTGGGTTTGTGCCAGATTTTAGTCTCATCAGACCAGAGCACCTTTCTCCATACATTTTGGGAGTCTCCCACATGCCTTTTTGCAAACTCAAAACGTGCCATTTTCTTTTTTGCTGAAAGAAATGTCTTTCTTCTGGCCCCTCTGCCATAAAGCCTAACTCTATGGAGCGTACAGCTTATTGTTGTCCTATGGACAGATACTCCAGTCTCTGCTGTGGAACTCTGCAGCTCTTCCAGGGTTACCTTAGGTCTCTGTGCTGCCTCTCTAATTAATGCCCTCCTTGCCCAGTTCTTGAGTTTTGGTGTGTGGTCATCTTTTGGCAGGTTTGCGGTTTGTGCCATGTTCTTTCCATTTGGTTATGATAGATTTGATGGTGCTCATAGAAGATTTGGATATTTTTTTTATAACCTAACCCTGACTTGTACTTCTCAACAACATTGTCTCTTACTTGTTTGGAGAGTTCCTTGGTCTTCATGGCAGCGTTTGGTTAGTGGTGCCTCTTGCTTAGGTGTTGCAGCCTCTGGGGCCTTTCAAAATGGTGTGTATATGTAATGACAGATCACGTGACACGTGAATATAATTTCACTAATTATGCGACTTCTGAAGGTAATTGGTTGCACCAGAGCTTTTTATAGGCTTCATAAGAAAGGGGGTGAATACATACGCACATGCCAATTTTTTATTTTTTTTATTTCTGAAAAATAGTTTTATGTATATATTTTTCTGATTTTACTTCACCAACTTAGACTATTGTGTTCTGATCCATTACATATAATTCAGATTAAAAAACATTGAACTAAAGGCTGTAATGTAACAAAATAGGCAAAAGGCTAAGGAGGGTGAATACTTTTGCAAGGCACTGTAACTTCCTAGGCTAGAGGGATTATCAGGAGGCATGCTTTCCCCTGAATGGACAAGGTGACAGTGTCCCTTTACGTTTCTAGATTCAAACTTCAGACATAGCACACAAAAACACTAATGTATGTTCCTGTTCAAATTATTTTGATTAACATTTTGTTTTACAGATTTAAATTAGAAAAACAGCGGAAATTAATGTCAGCGGGTTGGATTTTCTGCCTTGGGATCTACTGAATGGCTCTCCAACTGGCAACGATACCAGAACAAATCCATCAGGAATATGCTTGCAAACTCAAACAAAAAATAAATGGAAAATAAGGAAAAAGAACAAAAAAAAGTATATGTAGCAACCTCACAAATATTGGTTTCACCAATACAGACCTATTATGAAACAAGGTAATGGTGATCTGCTGTGTCATCAACGGTCAGCAATCTTTACTAGTCACAAACTGCATATTGCTACCAAGAAGGAGAGAAAGTGGCTTCATGTAGGATGAAACAGTTGTGCCTGTACGTAATTACATTTTAAACTATTTCAGTTTCCTGCTGCACATAAATAAGAACAATCATAACTCTTGTTATGATGCAAAAAAAAGAGAACACACAAATTAATGTGATATTTGAAAGAAAAAAATTGAGAATTCAACTTTAAACGTAAAGTTACACTTGCTTATATTGCGTGTCTCTCTCTCTCTCTCTCATTAATTCTAATGAAGCCAACAATGGATTTACCCTCTACACTGTCATACACCAGTGAGAGTGATACCATCACAAAGCAGAATGTGACTGAGGACATGGAGTTGGTACTTTTGGAGGGAGCTTTGTCTTCCACTCTTGTTTTGATTGTGGTGCTAACAATTATTTTTACCTTGGTGGTGACATCTCTACTAACTTATTGCTTCCACAAATGGAAGCTCAAAGTAAAAAAATTAGAACGGGCTCAAGAGGAGTACCAAAGAGACCAAGAGAAAGTTGAATCACCTTGTACTTCTTGACTTCAAGGGCAGTTTCGGTTTTAAAAGAGCTGAATTCATATAATATACTCTAAATGATTGCTTCAGCTGGAAAGTATCATTGGACACATGGACAAAAACTTGAATATTGACAGCTTACCCTCCCAGCAAATGGACCACCTCATTTCTTTCATGTGCGGAAAGTGATGTCCTACAGCTTTTTGCCTTTAGACGTTTTTTATGCAGTCTTTATTATATAAACACACGGTATCGGTGGGGGTCAACTATGGAATCTGCAGTATTTTATTGTGATGCCTTTTTTATCTGCATTGTGTAAAAAAAGAGCAACAATAGTAATAATCATGGCTGTTCTACACAGGCATGTAAATATGCTAGTGGGTTATAAAGAACGGGCATTCAGAGTAAATACAAATATTGGAGTGTACATACTAGGAGCCAACGTTGGCTCCTACTCATAGAGCAATGTGAAAAAATAGTCCTCAAAGGGAAACTATAGACTTTTTTTAGTGAGAATGTAGATTTGATAATTCTATTTTACAAGCTTGTGGTGCCACATTTCCATTATTGTACTGCATATACAGAATAACAAGTTCTCCCTCTAGTGGTTGTTTTCAAGTAGGTCAGAAGTGACCCACAGATGTGTACTGAAAGTATGGACCCGTCACACCATGATATTATAGAGCTGCAATGCACAATAGCATGTAATTATTTTAAATTGGCAGGTAATATCTATACCGTTTTTTGTTTTCCATTGCATTGCATATCCTGTGTTGTGGTGTGCTGCACTGTGGTGTTGTACGGGTGCATTATTTAGATGCGATGGGGTACCATGGAAAATTAATAGCATGCCAATACATTGCAGTAATTTGCACTTCTTACTGCAATGCATTGGGCATTGGCCATGTGTAGCCTCCATCTGACTTTTTTTTGTCTGAAGTCGGACGGACCTTAGATAGAGAACCTGTTCTCCTTCTGTCCGTCGGACTTCTGACGGACTTTTGCACGGTCAAAAGTCTGACCGTGTGTACGAGGCATTGGATACAGTAAGGTGCAACATTGTGCTCCAATACTAAATCACAGAACAGAGCCTGTATACGTAATGTTATATGGCTGCCCAAGTACATAAAACCATACATGAACAAATAAAAAATAAATAAAAAAACATTAATCCCTAAACAGTAATCAGATTATTGACATCAATTTAATAACTTTTCATAGCTATCTATAAGAACAGATTAAGACTGTAGATTCCTTTTGCATTGGATGACTGGTCAGAAATCAAGCTTGTGAAAAAAGAGAAATAAGCATACATTTCTCATACAAATACTTAAATAATTAAATATATGCTCTTTTGTACAAAATCCAGAAAACGGTGTAAATAATGTAGAATTCTCGTTTGAATATTTTATATGTTATTGAATATTCAGTTACCAGAAAAGGGAAAAACGTATATTTTGATATTTTAACTAGTGCCAAATATCTATTGTGCCAGGAAAATGGGCAGACCAGGTCTTTTTTAGATGCGTCATACCCAACATTATTCCTAGCTTAATTTTATTCTCAAAGTGTATGTCAAGGCAAAATTACAAATAAAAAACAACAATAATAAAAAACATCCAGTATATATGTGCAATAAATGTACATTTGCCTATGTTTTATTCCTGCAAGTACAGAAAAGTACATTTTATTCTGCCAGAAATGCACCAAGCTTGTAATTTTCTATTGTGGGCTGATAAGACACAGCTGTTTTGTGAGTGGCATCAGCCTCACCCATTGTCTTTTAATAAACAACTCAGCCCCCCAACCACCCCCCTTAACCCAATACAGTGGTTCGAGGGGATTTTACATATGCTGCAGCCACAATGCCTTGATTCAAAGCTGCAGAAAAAAAATTATACCCCCTGTAACAATTGGCAGGCTGAATGCAACCCATTCAAGTGAATAGGCCCATGTTGCAAGCACTGTATGTGTTTGCAGCATAGTGGTGCCTCTCAAATGCCCTCTGGAAAGTGATCCACTGCCCTACCACACAAGGAATGCATACACATATTAGGACGAGACACTAGCCAGTTAGGCTGGGTTCAAGCTGGTGCAGCTGCAGATCCGATTTTCAGTGCGATTTTGAAGCATGACATTGTTTCGTTTTAAGGCATTTTTTATGCATTTCTGTAGGAGAAGGAGACTGTTTAGTTCACAGATTTTGTTTGTTAGGAGCTGGCACGTGCCGGAGTCCTAACAACCAGTGACTCATCCCCGCTATCAGCCAAGGATTTCTGGATGACAGCAGAATGTAAGCAAACAAGTCGTCATTAAAAATTGGGTGTCCCCACCATCTATACCAGGTTCTCCATGGGAACCCATGTCAAAACACAAAGAAAATGGTGTAAAATCCTCCCCTAAAATCTATACCAGGTCCTTATCTGAGAATGCAGCCCGGCAGGCCAGGAAGGGAAGGGACGAGCGCTTTAACAATAAGGGGACCCCCAGATCCCAGCCCCACCCCTATGTAAATTAGTAAGGGTCACATAGTATCCCTACTCACTCACCAAATAAAATACAAATCAGTGGTAAATAAAAACAAAAAAATGTACATTCATCATCAATCATGTTGTAGGTCCATGTCATACAAACTAAGACTAAAGAATTTTTGGGATTTTGTAGGAGGCGTGGGGTATGTAGCCAGACACCCACCATCCCCAATACTTTGAAAAAAGAGAAGCATGGGTGGGACTTTAAATGAAGCATACATCCCAGGACATACACAGCAAGAAATGATTATGGCAGTATCCTGTTGCATTGGAACTTAAGACATTAAATAAAGGCATTGCAAATCAGAAATTGAGTCATTACTTTAATTATACATAAAATATGGTAACAGCAATGTTAACACAGCATACCTAGTATATTGGTTGAAAATTGAATAATACATAAAATATAACCATATTCGTAGAAAGGTATAATAACATGATACGTTCATAATTGACACAATGCAACAGGGCCAGTTCATAGGTGTATCTCCATACTGGATAGGTGCAGCCTAGATAAGTTGGTATAATTCAGTAAATATATAGTAATGATTGCTGATAGTGGTGTAGTATATAGACAAGTACTAATAAGCTCAAGATAGCATGGTATGACAACATAATTAGTACCCAATATATTAAAAAAAAATGTTAATTGGAGTGAGTCCCCATAATAGCTGCAGTCCCAATTGGTAGGTAGAGTCCAATTGGTATTTGGGGTAGTTGGTAAAAAGGTAGCAAAAAATGCACAGTGGAGCATCTGTTGGCTCGACACGTTTCGTGATCATCACCACTCTTTAGGAGCAAGTATATGATGAATGTCTAAAATGTTAAAAAATAAAATTACGAAACTAAAAATAAAGTTTTGTAATGGGTCTTGCTGAAGTGGGGGAGAGAATGAGGGGGGGGGGGGGGTGCACCAGGATACTGCCATAATCATTTCTTGCTGTGTATGGGATGTATGCTTCATTTAAAGTCCCACCCATGCCTCTCTTTTTTCGTAGGTCCATGTCAATCATGATTAACATCAGCAATAACATTGCCAGTTCTGCCTGCCACTTAAGTAAACAAAGGGGTGAGGTCATCCGGTGATGTAATTGACCATATATGGACATGTCTATATATAATCAATGATGTCATATGGTTACCCTGCCTCCCCCAGCAAAGTACTATTGTGAGAGCATCTGGCCTGGTATTGTTTGGGGGGGGGGGGGGGGGTGAATGCTCCTTCCCTCCTTTCTTCGCCTGCCAAGCTGTATGCTCAGATAAGGGTCTGGTATGGATTATGGGATTTCACCATTTTTTATGACAGGGCTCCTTAGGCCATACATCTACAAATTTTCTTTCCTTCAATCACAGGTTGACTACAGCAACCAATTAGAAACAATTTTTAATAGTGCTGCCCTCTTTAAACTGGCGAAATCCTATTAATACCCAGAAAAATATGCAGCCTAGCACTAAGATGTCACCAATAAAAATAAAAACTCAAATAAAGTGCAGTGCAACCACAACAATACTTCAATGGCATTAACTGGATTAAGAACAAAAAAAAAAAAAAGTGATAATACTTTAATAAATGAAAAAACAATATGGAAAAATAGGATTTTTGTACTCACCTTAAAATATATTTCTCTAAGTTCATGGACGGACACAGCAGCATTGACCTTAGGGTTATATCACCTAAGGTCAATGCTGCTGTGTCCGTCCATGAAGGGAAGAGAAAATAGGATTTTTGCACTCACCGTAAAATCCATTTCTCTAAGTTCATGGACGGACACAGCAGCATTGACCTTAGGTGATATAACCCTAAGGTCAATGCTGCTGTGTCCGTCCATGAACGGAAGAGAAAAAAAAACATACGTGTAAGCTATGACACACTATAAAGTGAAAATGGTCCATAATCATATATGAAATATTACATAGACAAGAAGGTATGTGCAATCTCCCAATAAGTGTCCATCGTGCATAAGTGCTCAAAGTAAAATATGTAGAAAAAAAATTTGCATAAAAACAATGCTCCAAAAACCTTGCGTGAAGAAAGTGCTACAAACAATATCTTGCACCATGGTGTACCACCACCTAACACTCTGGCCCCTTACCTCACAATTAGACCTGTACAATGGTACGAATTTAATGGGTATCTGCAGACCACTGGCATGATTTATTGTATCACTTGAAATGGAGAGACCATAAATGCATGGAAAAAATAGGGAGACTATTATGGTGTAGTCTCAAAGATATAATGGTTTATTAAAAAGGGTTAAAAATTACCGTACTCATAAATTTGGGAACCATGGATCTCCTACAAGTTCCCCTCACTCCAATCGCCCAGTTTGGGTCTTGTCTGATGGTCTGATTTCTCCCTGTGGGGTTCCTTCCTGAGTCTGAGTTCCCCACTATTCCTACTTCTTGTTTATTGGTAACGTTCACCCATTTTATAGCCCCTGTGTGGGCGATTAACAAGCTTGCGTATGTAATCTCTTGTTTATTTCTAAAAATCCAATAAACCTATTTAAACAGAAAAAATACTCAAATATAGTGCACTTGTAACACCCAGTGCACCACATGATTCACATACAGCAACCAGTGGAGACTGGTGCTCAAATTTTTTTGGGGGGGCGCAAACAAACTGAAAGATTCTGGAAAAAAAACATCAATTGCAGCCACTGCGCCCATCAAACGCTCCCACTGTGCCCCAAATGCTGCCACTGTTCCCCATGTGCTACCACTGTGCCCCTGTCATCTGCCCGGGACTTACCTAGTCTCGGGTTGGCAGCAGGTGACGGCGGCAGGCGGTGAGCAGTGTTCGTGTCCTCCATCTTCCCTGACTGCTTCTCCTGTCCGCTCCTCCTCTCGTGCTGTGATGTGATTGGACACCTGATTGGCTGAAGCAACAGGCGCTGTGATTGGACGCCTATCAGGTGACCGGTAACACAGACCCGGTGCACCTGATTGGCTGAGAGGTGGTTCAATGTTAAAAAGCGGATTCCTTCCCTTTCCTAACATACAGCTGAGTGAGAAGCAAATGCACAGCGTTGTGCCCGCTTCTCACATTTTTGGACGCCTATTAGAGCCTATGGCTCTAATCAGGTGCATCCAAAAAACACCCCCACCACTGTAATTCTGGTGCCCGGGGGCCGAAAAGGGGTCGGACACCTGAATAGGGGGGTGTCAGCAACGACCATAGATCGATTCATGCAATGCATGAATCGATCTATGGTAATTAGAGAGTGACAGGAGAGGGGGGCAGCACTTCTGTGCCCTTTATGGACGCACCACCGATGACTGGAACAATGGTACAAGTCAAGGTCCCCATAGGGATAAGTGTCCTTGGATGAATGCTGAAATTGACCCATAAGGCATATGAACAGGTTTTCTATGATTTTCAGTGCACTGCATAAGTAGCGCTAAAAAATATTGGTCAGGAACAAATATAAATAGCACTCTAGAAGATGGTGAATCAACTAAGGTGAAAACAATATAAATGTCCACTGGTTGATGAGGGAAACATCAAAGAAAAACGAGAAAGTCCATTAATCATGGGTATGTTGGTGCGACATCAGCATGAACGGAACATTCTGTGCTTGAAATATGGGAGTAGATGAAATACTCTTACCAGCTGTTGTTGATCTATATGCCGATGACAATAGATCAAAAGCGCATGGGGTAGACTCCAATCTACTCGATGGTAGAAGATGCCCGACTGTGAACTTCACACGTGATGTCCGGAGGTGGACGTTGATCCTGAAGTGGAATCTCACCGTGGAACTCTGGGCTCGAGATGCGACAAATGGCAGACACGCCTGGAGATCTACTTGCTTCAAACCGGGGTTGGAAGTAAATTGGATATCCTCTAAGGCCTTGTACACACGAGTGAATAAATCCGCTGAACATTTCAGCCGAAAAATCCGCTCGTGTGTAGGGGCAAAAGGACCGTTCTGGCCGGATTCCTCCGGCGGAAAATTTCCAAAGCATGCTTTGGAATCTTTTTCCGCCGGAGAGCTGTCTGTCAGATATGTCCGCTGGTTAGTACGGCAAACCAGCGGACATATCTGCCCGCACATGCGTCGTATCCTGTGAATGGATCTGACGCGCGGATGCCCCTGTTGAAGTCCACTAGGACGAAACGCGTCAGGCCAGGTACACTTACCTCCCATATTGCTTTTATCATTTTTTACTTCTAGTGATCACTTTTATGTCATTTGGTTTTTTTCAATAAAAACCTATCCCTCGTTTACCTGCACCATCGGAGCATGTTTTTGACCTGTTCTTGAAAACCTTTTTTCACATTCCATGAGTGTGCTGGTCTCTCAGAGGATATCCAATTTACTTCCAACCCCGGTTTGAAGCAAGTAGATCTCCAGGCGTGTCTGCCATTTGTCACATCTCGAGCCCAGAGTTCCACGGTGAGATTCCACTTCAGGATCAACGTCCACCTCCGGACATCACGTGTGAAGTTCACAGTCGGGCGTCTTCTAACATCGAGTAGATTGGAGTCTACCCCATGCGCTTTTGATCTATTGTCATCGGCATATAAATCAACAACAGCTGGTAAGAGTATTTCATCTACTCCCATATTTCAAGCACAGAATGTTCCGTTCATGCTGATGTCGTACCAACATACCCATGATTAATGGACTTTCTCGTTTTTCTTTGATGTTTCCCTCATCAACCAGTGGACATTTATATTGTTGTCACCTTAGTTGATTCACCATCTTCTAGAGTGCTATTTATATTTGTTCCTGACCAATATTTTTTAGCGCTACTTATATTTTCACCATTTTGCATTCTATATTTGTCACATTGTTTTTGTAGCTGCTCTCACATTTTTTCACACTCTGTCAGCGCAGTTTTTCCCCTTTTTCCAGTGCACTGCATAGGAAATAGCAGACAGCGACCGCTCTCAAGGGTTGAGTTCCAGCTTTGTTTCTTTCCCTTTTTTGCTCTAAAAAAGTATCATTAAGACATGCTAATTTGATGACTCTTTATTAATCCAAAGTGTGTTTGAGTCACCTTTGCCCCCATACATATATGCATGTCATAGGTGCTTAACCTAATAAGCTACTACACAAAATTACGGCACTTCGCAATGTTAAATGAAATGCCATAGGCAGTCTATATTTTTTTTAAGCTGTTGTAAACCTTTACAGTACATATACCCAGTAAAATATTTAGCTTCAGATTATACACAGAAGTGAAAAAATGCCTCCTTTATAAGTTGTACTTGATTATCTGTGGCCACTTCTTCTCTACAGTCTTCAAAAATGCATATTTTACACAGCATCTCTCAGCAGCAGAAAGCAGGGGGTGGGAATCTGACATCACACACACTGCAGAACTAGAGCACAGAGCTCTGTAAAATCTGCTAGCTGATTGGAGGGGGGGGGGCTGTCTCCTGGGAGGCTGTGGTGTTGGCTTTAAGTGGATGTAAAACCACTCTCAACGTTTCTAAACTACTGCCGTAGTGGTTATCTATAAGGATATACATGACAAATGTCTCCCCTCTGTCTGTCATGAGACCCGAAAAACTGCAGATTCTGTGGGTGGGTCTGTTGTTCGGAGCTCGGTGGGTGGAGTCATGATATCAGTAGACTCCCCGCCTACTCCCCTTTGTCAACATGAATTTTCTCCTGTGCATTTCTTACACTGAACTTATGTTATGATCACTAACATCCAGTTAAAACCCAGAAAATTCACCACATGACTTCAGCATGCCCAATCATGCTGAGTTGTGGAGCGGCCAATCCTGGGAGAGCTGGATGGAGAAGAAAGGAGGGGATGAGAATTACACATAATGCCTCTCTAAGGCTCCTGCACAAGATATGTAAATCACCTGTCACTCACAGCAAGGGGGAAGAACTGACTGGTATTTCTCTGTCTGTCTGTTGATATCTCACTGAAAAAAGATGATTGATCAGAGCTGCATTAACTCTTTGTGGCAAGACTGGGCACAGACGATATGAAATCCAATACTGTACAAGGTATAAGCCTAAATGAAAAAAAAATGTGGGTTTACATCCACTTTTACCTATTAGGAGCGCGTCATGCAGATAGCAGAAAGACCATACTTGGTGCTTTGGCTTCCGGTTAGCACACACTATAGTGGGATGTGCTTTGTTCATCATGTCTTAGGTTCACTACCACTTTAAGGTTTAGGTTTGAAAAAGAGCAGCTCCAACCAAAGTTAACATTTCTGCTTCTGGTATCATCCTTGGATTTAATTGCCTACAGGCTTCTAATGACTCCCTGGAAATGTCAGTGAGGAAATCTTTCTGAAACAATTGTGTCTCTGACACTCCTATAAAGCTATGCCACTCTCTCTCAGCTGAACTCCCCAACTACACCACGATCTACTGTGGGAGCATTACATAATACGTTTGCCTTATAATGGTCTCAGAAGTCATATGGAGCATGGATTTGTGATAATGATAGCTCACAACTGCAATTTCATTGTTTGAGAGATATAAAAAGAGAGCATGTGGTTGAATTTGCAAGCAATCACATAAAAAATGAAAAGAAACCCATTACCCTACCCGTTTCAGGTGATGGGCCCAAAAAAGTTATTAAAGCAGAGAAAGCCAGGCAATTAGCATCTTCACTAATTAAACATTGATGGGCCTGATATTCATTCATGATAGGTTTCTTTGGATTAACAGTTTTGGAAGAATGTCATCTCTAAAGAGGAAGTAAACCCTCTCTTAAAAAGAAAATAAAAGCAAGACAAGGGCATAATGAGCTAGTATGCATAGCATACTAGCTCATTATGAATTACTTACCTGAAAACGAAGCCCCCGCAGCGGTGCTTGTCACCACCCCGTCGCCGCCATGAAACCCGGAGTGACTTCCGGGTAGCACTGCTCCGGAGCTGTGACTGGCCGAAGCAGTGAAGACATCACTCCCACACATGCGCACGGGAGCATGATGTCGTTAGTAGCGGTACGCTCAGTGTACCTGCGCGCCGTAGACATCGGTGCAGATTTTCTTGATAACATCTCCTTACCCGTGTAGGTTAAGGAGATATTTCTTGGACCTACAGGTAAGCCTTAATCTAGGCTTACCTGTAGGTCAAAGTGGTCTGTTAGGCCCTTTACACATGGCCGGAAAATACAGTCAGGAAAAAAAACTTTTGTTTTCCTGACGGATTCCTGGCAAGCTTTTCTTGCAAAGCCATGCATACAGAAGGGCATTCAAAAGAACCGCCGTTCTTTTAAATGGCAAGAGTGCGGTGACGTCATCGACTACGACGAGCCGGCCCTTTGTCACATTCGATGCTGTTGCTACCATCTTGCTACACACCACACTAAACGTGTATGCTACTGCGCATGCGTCAAACTCTTATCGAGCATGCGCGGGTTTACCTGGGACAGGAAAGCATACAGATTCCCGGCCAAATGCTCTCCTGCCAGTTTTCCTGCCGGGAAAATCGGTCGTGTGTACGAGGCTTACGGGTTTACAACCACTTTAATTAAAAATTCCTTTTTTTTGGTCATAATACCACTTACTCGTGCAGCAGTACCTACCTACTTTGTGTAGGATGTATGACAGTAACGGTCTAAAAAATTACTGTATTTATTCTGAGTGTAGGTGTTTTACAATACATTTCAGAAACAACTTGACATATAAAATACTTTTCTAATAAAATAGTGTATTATGCAGCTTTCATTTTAAAGGCTTTGTTTACTGTAAGTTTTTCTTGTGTGAAGAAAACATGCTAAGTCAAAGAAAATGAGGGCTATTAACCCTGAATGTTTTAACAAGTCAGCGAGAAAATAATCAGCCAGTCATTTTGAGACATTGTAGTGTCAGAATATTACACAGTGTTTCAATAAATACAGAGCTAAGTAATTATGTTAATGCCTTTGTTCTTTACAATAAGGTTCACTGAAAGCTACGGTATGAGCATAACCTTCAATTTATCTTATGATGGATTCGAAATAAAAAGAACAAAATGACAAGTGAATTATGTTGGTTTTGTCTTTTGTAAATTATGCAATATAATGGTATCAGTGTGAGCTATCGCCTACAGATTACACTTAAACTGTATGCAAGAAGAGGGAAACGCAAACCCTGACAAAGAAAATGAACAACAAAATGAGAGAGACAAACCCTGGCTCCAGAGCAAAAATGGTAAACACAAGAGCTTCGGGGGTCTCTCCAAGAATGAAAAAAAAAAAAAAAAAACAACCAAATAAAAAATGTCAAAACTTACTCAATATGTTAAAAAATATATAACTTTATTGGCCAACTGACCCCTGGACAATTATACAATAAACCACACACACACACACATAAACATATAAAAGCATTTAGAATAAACCCAAAACACATTAGCCATGTAGAGTGCCTTGCAAAAATATTCACCCCCTTGGCTTTTTACCCTTTTTGTTACATTATAGTCTTTAGTTCAATGTTTTTTTATTCTGAATTATATCTGATGGATCAGAACACAAAAGTTGGTGAAGTAAAATTAGAAAAATATATACATAAAACAATTTTTCAGAAATAAAAAACTGATAATTGGCATGTGCGTATGTATTCACCCTCTTTGTTATGAAGCCCATAAAAACCTCAGAAGTCACATAATTTGTAAAAATGATGTCCACCTGTGTGCAATCTAAGTGTCACATGATCTGTCATTACATATACACATATGAAAGGCCCCCAGAGGCTGCAACACCTAAGCAAGAGGCACCACTAACCAAACACGGTCATGAAGACCAAGGAACTCCCCAAGCAAGTAAGGTACAATGCTCTGGTCTGATGAGACTAAAATTTTACATTTTGGTCAAAGAAAAAGCTATGTCTGGCACAAACTCAACACACCACATCACCCAAAGAGCACCATCCCCACAGTGAAACATGGTTGTGGCAGCATCGTGCTGTAAGGATGTTTTTCAGCAGTCAGGACTGGGAAACTGGTCAGAGTTGAGGTAAAAATGAATGGTGCTAAATACATGGATATTCTTGAGCAAAACCTGTACCAATTTGTGTGTGATTTGAGACTAGAACAGAGGTTCATCTTCCAGCAGGACAATGACCCCCAAACACACTGCTAAAGCAAGACATGTAAATGTGTTGGAATGGCCTAGACCAGTGTTGGCGAACCTTGGCACCCCAGATGTTTTGAAACTACATTTCCCATGATGCTCCAGTACACTGCAGAGTGCATGATCATTATGGGAAATGTAGTTCTAAGACATCTGGGGTGCCAAGGTTCGCCATCACTGGCCTAGACAAAGCCCAGACCTTAATCCAATAGAGAATCTGTGGTCAGGCCTAAAGATTGCTGTTCACAAGTGCAAACCATCCAACTTGAAGGAACTGGAGCAGTTTTGCAAGGTGGAATGGGCAAAAATCCCAGTGGTAAGATGTGGCAAGCTCATAGAAACTTATCCAAAGCGACTTGGAGCTGTGATAGCCGCAAACGGTGGCTCTACAGGGGTGAATAGTTATGCAGATTGACTTTTTCTGTGATTTTGTCCTATTTGTTGTTTGCTTCACAATAATAAAAAAAAAGTTGTGGGGTATGTTCTGTAAATTTAATTATGCAAATCCTCATACAATCCATGCTAATAACAGGTTGTGAGGCAACAAAACATGAAAAATGCCAAGGGGGGTGAATATTTTTTGCAAGAAACTGTATCACTATAGCCCCAATAAATAAAGAATTACTTACTTTAAATTACCTATCGAACAATAAAAATAATAAAAACACATGATCAGATGAAATTACATTCCTAATGTACATGTTGTATTGCAAAAATGGTAAAAGCTGTAAATAAAATCCCATGTAGCAGCTCAAGGGTATCTTCATAGGTGTCATATGTTTTGTCACGACCACGTAAATCAAGTGAACTTTAAGGCCGCGTACACACGGAGGGACATGTCTGCTGAAACTATCCGACAGACCGTTTCCAGCGGACAGGTCTCCTCCGGATTTTCATCCGACGGTGTGTACACACCATCGGATCAAAATCCCCGCCGGCCGGGGTCGCCCGCGGGGGACCCGAGACGCTGCTTACGGTGTAGATACTTGCTTGGACGCCCGATGTAAGAAGCCCACTGAATAATGGCGTTCCCCTCCCTGGTCGGGAATAGATCACGAGATACCTGTTGTGCTCGTTAATTTGCGACTACCTGTTTATGTTTGGTCTGTTTTACAGACCCCCCCGTGACATTGATGCTCTTACGACCCTGCGTGGTCGAATTTTTTCTCTATATTCAGTTAAATATGTCCTGTCTGTGTTACGTGAAAAAGGTTAATAAACTTGATTATACAAAAAATCCCCGCCGGCAGACAGCGCGGTGACATGGCGGTGACGTTGACGCCGCCACGTCACCGCACCAGGAAGTAAAAAACGTCCATGCATGCGTCGCATCCATTCGACGCTTGTGCGGGCAGATATGTCCGCTGGTTAGTGTACTAACCAGCGGACATATCCGACGGACATGTCTCCGGCGGACAAATTTCAAAGCATGCTTTAAAATTTGTCCGCCGGTCAGACATGTCCTCTAGCCCATACACATGATCGGATTTGTCTGCTTAAACGGTCCGTCGGACCAGTTTCAGCGGACAAATTCGTTCGTGTGTACGCGGCCTAAAATTCATCCACGTAATTGCATACATCAGGCGACACCAGTATAACTTGAAATGCTAAACACGTAAAGAGTATATAGTCCCCAAGTACAGTCCAATACTTTAGGAGCATTTATAGACTGTGAGGTCCAGTGTGAAGTGTGCCGATATAAATTGGACCACTAAGCGTACAAGGGGTAGGTGTTCATAAAGGACTGAAAAAGATCTTTAGATCATTTATCATATAATGAATGCCTGTACTCTACCAATTTTTTTTCTGATTTCTATTACAGAATTACTAAGGCAGGATTCACTAAAGAGGTAGCAAATTCTATGCCAAAAAAGGAAAAAAAAGAGAATTCCTATCATACTTGGGGATATATATCAGCCAGGAACTGAATGTGAGCAGCCACTTTTCACAGAGCTCCCACCAGTCACGGTGTGTTTGATCCTGTTCCCGGCTCCGCAGGACCTCCCGCTGACCTACCTGACCCGTTTGGAGCCCTGTCGGAATGCTGGTTGCCCACAAAAACAAGGAGGGAGCCGAAATCCAACATGGTGCCATTGCAACCCATCAGCAACGTTGCCCTCGCAGCATTGAGAAGAACATTCCTTTTTTTTTTTGCCTCCTTCGCACAGAACATGTGTACAGGCACTTTCACTAGGTGACCTATTATAGAAAGTTGTTATAACTATGCTTCTATTAGCAAGGTGTATTTTGGTTGTCACTTTGCACTTTGATACTGGTTTTCATATACAGGGGGTCCCCTAGTTACAAACATCCGACTTACAAACGACTCCTACTTACAATCGGAGGGAGACAACAGGAAGTGAGAGGAAATCTACCCCTGGGAAGGGAAATTCTCTCCTGTTAGAGTTTATATGGGGAAAAAGGTGTCTCCACTGATGCTTTATCACCAATCCGTGTTTCCCTAATAACCCTAAATTTTAAAAATCCAATTGTCATTGGGACAGAAAGTGAGGTGAAATCTTCTGAAGAGGTGCACAGACAGCAAAACAAATGTTACAGGGGTAATAACCCTTCCTATGCTATCCAAAAAGCTAAAAAATAGTTTTTTTGGCTGGAGTTACACTTAAAAAATGTACCTGTTCCGACTTACAAACAGATTCAACTTAAGAACAAACCTACAGACCCTATCAAGTTTGTAACCCGGGGACCCCCTGTATGTTAGTTTTTTTTTTCCTGTTTTAGCATTACACTTTTATGGGTATACATTTTGATATGACAAATACAATTTCAGTTGGTAAAATGTCACATCGTTCTGCATCCTGCAAACCACTATTCTGTAGCTCCACCATCTTCAGGACATGTGAAAGCCCAAAAAATGTAACTGGAATTTTAGATCTACATGCCGAATGGGTTGTAGCTATGGTTCGCATCTGGACACCCAAACAAAAAGAAGAATTTTAGCAGAATTGATTCTGTGGCGATTCACCAAGCTCTTATAAATAGAGAAAAGACAAAACTGAAAAAATCCAAGAAGAGCAAAGGACACAGATTAGGTTATGACCTCACACTAGTGCACAGTCTCTGCCAGATGGCACTGGGACCATCTGAGGGTTTGGGCAGGGTTTGGTGAATTTCTCCAATGCAAGTCATCACATCCTGTGAGGGTAATAAAAGAGCATCATTAGAATATCTAGGGACACAACATTAAAAAGAACATTAGAATAGATGAATTGCACAGCAGCAATGTGTAAGGAATAAATCACGGCTACGTACAGAGATTCACAAACTATAAAAGCATCCTTATGTACTCCAATATGTCTCACACCCTTTTTAACCTTTAAGCAGTTCTCTTAACCAATATATTATACCAATGTGCTACACACACTAATAATTCAATAAGTATCACTCTCTATATTAGATTTACTCTTGTTTGGCTGATGACCTCACTCCCCAGTAGAAAAGAAAAGCATTTGCCAAAGACGTCATTCAAGCTCAAGTGTTTTAAGCATATGGCCATTATTAAATCTTATACACACATTTACACAAATATAATCTTACTTTTTTGTAAGTGTATTCCTCCAATTTCATTTTTATCAAATCAGCTTCCAGTTTAGTGCTTCTCATCCTGACAAACTGACTTTGGGCGAGCTCTGCCTGTTTATGGATACAATCTGGACAGGAGGCTGGGTCATGCATCTTAGCCCGTATGACCTACATAAAAAATAAAAATAAAAAATTGAATGCCCTAATAATCCAGCTCTCCAAACAAAATACTTATTCTCCCAGTTTGACTGCAATTAAGGAATGAAGAACCAATTGGATAAAATCAGTAATGGGCATTGTTATAAAAATGCCTGGAAAACCTCAAAGTAGCTAAGAGACTTCACAGTCAGCCCTCATATCCCAGCTCCAAAATGTGTGCCTTTTGGATTCCAAATAAGAGCGCCTACTGAGTTATCCAGGATCAAGAGCTATCAGGGGACTCTGGAAAGTAAAATGATGTATGTGCCCATTATCCAAGGTACATTTTTGCAATTAGGGAAATTCTACACATTAATTTTGAGAAAATAACTTCAGTAAATGTATTCTGTAAATCCATAGGTCCCCACACCCAGAATTTTCCAACGTGATTCTTCTCCATCCAATAGTAAAGCATTGTAGCAGGGCGCTTCCCTGCCAGGGTCCAGGTCTGATAAACAGCCACTATAATAAGGAGTCAGCTGTGTTCTGGGCTTTAAGTAATCACCAGGCTACCAGTTGGAGACGACTTCACCCTGCAGACAGGAGGTCTGGATATGGGAGTCAGTAGGGCTTCACCTAGGAGAGAGAGAAGGGAGACAGTACGAAGCTACTTGCTGTATGCACTGAGGTGCTGGGCATCTGGTCTGAACCCCCTTCCCTGCCAGAGTAATTTACACTGTAATCAGTGCATTTTCATAGTTTCATGGTCCCAAAATAATGTCAAAAGTGTCCGATGTGTCTGCCATAATGTTTTGCGCAAACCAATCAATATACGCTTATTGCGATTTTTTTAACCAAAAATATGTAGAACACATATTATATATTTTTGGGGGATATTTATTATAGGAAATAGTAAAAATATTGGTTTTTTTTCAAAATGTACGCTCTTTTTTTTTTTTTGTTATAGCACAAAAAATAAAATGAATCAGAGGATTGACTTACCATTCCCGGGGGTAAATTCTTCTGGGACTGAAGTGGTTAAAAAAAAAAAAAAAAAAAAAAAACAAGTGTTTACAACCCCTTTAAGCTTTGCCAATAAAGCCTGGAAGCTTATTGATTACTATGTAGAGCTGCACCAGATTTTGCACTCTCCAGTTTTGGTAAATAACCCCCTCCATGGACATTTTTTTTTTCTTTTCATAAACATGGTGTGCAATACTGCAAAATACTTGCACACAGTACAAATGATGGCAGTACTATTGACTATATTACTGATTGCTCATACTTTAAACAGTCCCTTTATATAAAGTCACACTGAATGTTCACTTTTACTTTCAGTCGCCTATTCATCACCCTTATATCTTCTGTTGCCTCACTCACACAATCATTATATACCTGTTTCATAGTTTCATTGAGATTCTGCATTTGTAGTCTGTTCATTATCGCACTGGGGATGTAACATGAAGGATGCCTATCTGTTGAACTCCAGTGTTGTTGTCCTGGATGTGGCTTTTTTTCTTGGGTTAATGTTGGCTGTTGATGAAGATGCTGTATCTTCTTGGAACAATAAGACAGCAATGGAGAAGTCTCCTTCTCTGTATAATTTGGCTGAGAAACTGAAAAGATAACATGTACTTCATGTAACTAAAATCTATTAACCATACAACTTGAAACAATGTGTCATGTTCACATACAAAATAAAAGATGGGCATTGTGTTAATACTCATGTGTAATTAAAGCCTTAAAGCAGTATTAATCCCCAAAACATAAAATTCTACATTATGCAGCTTATTAATTCTTAAACCATCACATCTAAGAATTGGAAAACTGTAATATAATACATTTTTGTTTTGGGGTATAATACCACTTTAAAGTTCTAACTTCTGTACTGCAATCAACTTCATTAAAAGTCAGGATTAATGCACAAAAAGAAGAGAAAAAAAAGGCTGAATTGTTTAGAAAAAAAAATAATATATGCCCTGCAACCCCTGAGACATACATACTCATGAGTCAAACTAGGAAGCATACCCATTTATCTATCGGGATGGTCTGGATGCCTTCTCCAAATAATGCTATATGGAGAAAACCTGGTACATGAGTTTTTCAGAAAAGTTTATCAAGTTTATCAGAAAATTAAAGGAAATCCAAATTGACAAGGCCTTTGACGATCCCAGTACAACTGTGGACTGCAACAAGAAGTAATTGCAGCTGAAAATCTATAATAAAAAATGTGCTTAATTTAGGAAATCTATCTTCACTTATTTTTAACTTATTATGGGCAGGGCTAATACAAGATTAAAAATTATTTTCAATATTTAAAAATGTGTTTAAAAGTTTTGCTTAATTAAAGACAGCCCCGCTGATCATAAACTGTTACCATTATTATAGTGTAAGCCTGAGGTCAATTCACGAATGCTTATCGTGTGCAATATTTGTGTTTTATATAAAACATTGCATGTAATTTACTACAGGTCACAAATATATATATATATAATTTTTTTTCCGCATAGAGCTTTTTTAGAGTATTTGATTACCTCTGTGTTTTTCATTTTTTACTATAAAATAAGGCGACAATTAAAAAAAATATATATTTTTTTTTACTTTTTTGCTATAAAACATATTGGCCAAAATATATTCTGCTACATGACTTTGGTATAAAAAAAATCCTAATAAGTGTATATGGATTGGTTTGTGTGAAAGTAATAGTGTGGCGGGCAATCTGACATGGACGCTGGGGGGGGGGGGGGGAACTAATTGCCACTGACATCACTAGTCACATTATTACAGTGATCAGTGCCAATAATATGCACTGTCAATGTACTATGACACTTGGCAGGAAAGGGTTGACATCTAGGGTGATTAAAGGGTTAAATGTGTGCCTACCAATTACTGTATTTATTGGCGTATAACACTCACTTTTTTACCCTGAACATAGAGGGTAAACTGTGCCTGCGTGTTATACGTAGGGGGCTGTGGAAAGTTTTTTTCTGAAACTTCCCTCTTATGCCCCGTACACACGAGCAAATATATCTGTTCAAATCAGTCGGACAGACCGATTTGAACAGATCTGTCTGCTGGGATGTATTGGTTTGATCGTGTACACACGATCAAACCAAAATACCCGCCGGCAGACAGCGCGCTGACGTGGCGGTGACGTGGCGGTGACGTTGACGCCACCACGTCACGGCACCAGGAAGTAAAACACTTCCGCGCATGCGTCGAAACCATTCGACGCATGTGCGAGCAGATATGTCTGCTGGTTAGCATACTAACCAGCAGACATGTCGGGCGGACGGGTTCCCAGCCGACAGATTTGAAAGCATGCTTTCAAATCTGTTGGCTGACCAAATCCGTCTGTTTGCCCATACACATGATCGAATCTGTCTGCTAAAACGGTCTGGCAGACCGCTTCCAGCAGACAGATTTGATCACGTGTACGCGGCCTTAAATTTAGGGTGCGTGTTATACTCCGATAAATATGGTATGTGTACTGCTTTTACCAGGGGGGACTAGTTGTTTTTATTCCCTGTTAGCATGGAAAAAAAACAAACAACAAGATCCCTTTTTACTGAACACGGCTCTGTATTGTTTATATTCACAGGAGTTGTGTTCAGGGAAGCTCAGAGCTGATTACCGGGTGCCGTCACTCAATCATTGGCTGGAATGATCGGCTTGTGCTGTGATGAATGACTGCACAGCTGGGCATGCGCCCCCTTCCCAAAAATTCAACAATCGTTAAATGTATTTTATATATATATATATATATATATATTTCACACATACACTGTATGTAGCAGAATACACATTGGCCTAAATTTATGCAGAAATTCGATTTTATTTATTCTTTTATTGGATATGTTTTATAGTAGAAAGTAAAAACATTTTTTTTTTAAATTGCCGCCCTTTTTTTGTTTATAGCGCAAAAAATAAGAAGTGGTGATCAAATCCCACCAAAAGAAAGCTTTATTTGTGGGGAAAAAAAATAATTTATTTAGGTACAGTGTGGCAAGGCCACGCAATTGTCAGTTAACGTAACGCAGTGCAGTATCGCAAAAACAAGCCATATTATTGAAGGGGAGTAAATCTTCCGGAGGTCAAGCTGGTCTACATCAGGTAGTTTTTTTGTTTGTTTTGAAATGTTCTACTAGCCAATAATTCTCTGGTACTGCCCTGTTAAAGAATGGAAGGGGTAGCTTAAGTACAGAAATAAAAAATATTCTTTTTACACCTACAATTTCTTTCAATGCTTAAACATTGCTAAATCGAAAATCTTTGAAGGAGGAGGGAATGGTAAGGCAATCCTCCGATTCATTTGGCAGTCCGTGTACATATTTAGCTTTAGCTATTCAGTTGAATAAAATGATATGATTCTTTTGTGAAAAATAATTGATCATAGACTCCTTAAAACATGGGTCTTCAAACTATGGCCCTCCAGTTGTTCAGGAACTGCAATTGCCATCATGCCTAGTCATATCTGTGAATGTGAGAGTTTTACAATGCCTTATGGAATAAGCTGGAGGGCCATCGTTTGAGGATCCCTGCCTTAAAACGTTAAAAGGAACTTGAAATTCTTGGAGTGCATACAAGAAAAAACATTTTTTTAAACAAAAGAAAGAAAACATTAGAAAACAAAAAAAAAAAACACAATATCTTCACTAAAAGAAGAAAGCATGTTATGTCATGAATACTGTACTGTTTGAAATGTCTAAAACTCTTGTGTGTAAGATCAATGAGAGCATCTTTCAAAACATGAAATGGGTAAAGTAATAATGCTATCCCATAATATTCCCACAATGAATGCCCTAATGCACCTATTTTCATCCTTTATTTAGAACACCGTTTTAATTATGTAGCTGAATGTATTAACCAAGATCATCTTCAATTTTATGAAAAAACAATTAGGATGTAATCAAGGCTGTGCATCTAAGTGCATAAAACAATAAAGACAAAGCCCCAAGGGACAACCATGAAAGCACCAGGAAAATCGAAATAAACATGTGCTCATTGCACTTGAAAATTGAAGATTAACCACGCAATTGATTAGGCTCCAATTGAAATTTGAAACAAAACAAGTACATGGCATGATAATGCCCACAGATGTAGATATAAAACCACAGTATTTGGTCTATTTGTACCTAGAAAGGGTATGGAGAAATAAATTTACATTGCACTGAATGTTTCGCAGCCTTTTTCAGAGAACAACGGACTATAGGAAAATGTGGCCAGGACAGGCAGTTTAGCTGGAAGTCGATTTTGGTAAAATGAAATGAAATATTAAAAGATGGAAAGGCAATATTTAAGTGCCAAGTGACTGACGGCACTGGTATTTACAATTGGATTTCCATTGATGTGAATGGAGGCCACGGCACACATGTGCGGGTACAACTTGGAAGACATCAGAAGACCTTGGCCAGAGGCTTTGTAGTGCTGGGAAAGCTGTTGAAAGAAGAAAATCAGGCCTTCATGGTAGAATATCTGCTAGGAAACCACTGCTAAAGAAAGGCAACAAGCAGAAGAGACTTGTTTGGGCTAAAGAACACAAGGAATGGACATTAGACCAGTGAAAATCTGTGCTTTGGTCTGATGAGTCCAAACTTGAGATCTTTGGTTCCAACGACCGTGTCTGTGCGACACAGAAAAGGTGAACGGATGGACTCTACATGCCTGGTTCCCACCGTGAAGCATGGAGGAGGAGGTGTGATGGTGTGAGGGTGCTTTGCTGGTGACACTGTTGGGGATTTATTCAAAATTGAAGGCATTCTGAACCAGCATGGCTACCACAGCATCTTGCAGCGGCAATGCATTCCATCCAGTTTGCATTTAGTTGGACCATCATTTATTTTTCAACAGGACATGGACCCCAAACACACCTCCAGGCTGTGTAAGGGCTATTTGACCAAGAAGGAGAGTGATGGGGTGCTGCGCCAGATGACCTGGCCTCCGCAGTCACCGGACCTGAACCCAATCGAGATGGTTTGGGGTGAGCTGGACTGCAGAGTGAAGGCAAAAGGGCCAACAAGTGCTAAGCATCTCTGGGAACTCCTTCAAGACTGTTGGAAGACAATTTCAGGTGACTACCTCTTGAAGCTCATCAAGAGAATGCCAAGAGTGTGCAAAGCAGTAATCAAAGCAAAAGGTGGCTACTTTGAAGAACCTAGAAAATTACATATTTTCAGTTGTTTCACACTTTTTTGTTATGTATATAATTCCACATGTGTTAATTCATAGTCATGAAAATAAAGAAAACTCTTGGAATGAGAAGGTGTGTCCAAACTTTTGGTCTGTACTGTATTATATACACATACATACATACATACATACATACATACATACACACACACACACCACCAGGGGCGGACTGGGCCAGGTGGAAAGCAGGATATTTCCCCCCAGGCTGCTTACATTATCTTTAAAAGGGCCGCGGTACAGGCTGTCTGTAATTTTTTAATTTTTTTGTAGAACTCGGCCGCGGAGGCTGCCGATTGGCTGGCTGCTGCTGGCAGGCTGCACTGCATTGTGGGAGTTGTATTTTGGCCACCGCGGCCGCTGATTGGCTGGCTGCTGCACAGGCTGCACTGCATTGTGGGAGTTGTAGTTTGGCCCTGCTAAAGTTAAGGAACTTATCAGCGCAGCAAACTACAACTCCCACCTCCCAGGAGCCTTAGGGCCAGGCAGGTCATGTGACACATCAGGGGGGGGACACGGTACGAGCGGGCTGGCTGCAGAGACTTGACAGAGAGAGTGACACAGACTGACTGAAAGGCTGCAAAAGTAAGATGACCTGCCTTTCAAAACTTTATTACTGTACTGTATGGGCACCAGCAGACTCAGCCAGCCACTCCCCCCGCCATGAGACTCAGCCATGAGTCCCACCCCCCTGTATGGCGCGCTGTGTTTCTCCTGAGTCCTGACTGAGATGAGGTCTCTGTTTCATCTGCTCTTCCACCCGGCTGTTTGTCAGCAACCCCCCCTCCGTCAGCCCCCCTCTCTCTGAGCAACCTCCCTGTCAACCACCAACAACCTCCCTGTCAGCAACAACCTCCCTGTCAGCAACAACCTCCCTGTCAGCAACAACCTCCCTGTCAGCAAGCCCCCCCTCTGTCAGCAACCTTGCCTGTCAGCACCCTTCCACGTCAGCAAGCCCCCTGTCAGCAAGCCCCCATCTGTGTCAGCAAGCCCCCCTCCCTGTCAGCAAGCCCCTGTCAGCAAGCCCCCCTCCCTGTCAGCAAGACTCCCTCCCTGTCAGCAAGCCCCCCTCTGTGTCAGCAACCCCCTGTCAGCAAGCCCCCCTCCCTGTCAGTAAGCCCCCCTCCCTGTCAGCAAGACTCCCTCCGTGTCAGCAAGCCCCCCTCTGTGTCAGCAAGCCCCCCTCCGTGTCAGCAAGCCCCCCTCTGTGTCAGCAACCCCACCCCCTGTCAGCAAGCCCCCCTCCCTGTCAGCAAGCCCCCCTCCCTGTCAGCAAGCCCCCCTCTCTGTCAGCAAGCCCCCCTCCCTGTCAGCAAGCCCCCCTCCCTGTCAGCAAGCCCCCCTCCCTGTCAGCAACCCCTTCTCTGTCAGCAGCCCGCTCCTCTGTAAGCCACCCTTCTCTTTAAGTGACCCCCTCTGTAAGCCTGCCCTTCTTTGTAAGCCACCCCCCCCGTCAGCCCCCTCTCTATGAGAAACCCCCCTGAAAGCAACAACCCCGTGTCAGCCCCCTTTCTGTCAGCAAGCCCCCTTCTGTGTCTGCAACCCCCCTGTCAGCCCCCCTCTCTGTCAGCACCCCCCTGTCAGCAGCCCCCCTCTGTAAACAACCCCACCTGTCAGCCCCCTTCTGTCAGCAGCCCCCCCTTCTCTCAGCCTGCCCCTCTCTGTAAGCCACCCCCCACTGTCAGACTGCCCCTCTCTATAAGCCACCCCCCTCTGTCAGCCCACCCTTCTCTGTAAGCCACCCCCTCTGTCAGCAACCCACCCCTGTCAGCCCACCCTTCTCTGTAAGCCACCCCCTCTGTCAGCAACCCCCCCTGTCCACCTCCCTTTCTGCCTATGTCAACCCCCCTCTCTATCAGCAGCCCCCTCTCTGTCAGCAACCCCCCTTTCTCTGTCAACCCGCCCCTCTCTGTAAGCCACCCCCTCCCCTCTGTCGCCTACCCCCCTCCTCTATCAGCTACCCCCAAATGGCATGCAAACCCCTCCTCCGCTCCAGCAGGGCTAATGTCCTGCAGCCGGGTCACACTGTCTGTGCACTCTCTCTCCCACCCAGCTGCCGGCACCGATGCCACCAGAGACAGTAAATGGAGGGCCACTGGACCATGTCCTAGCAACCAGCGATGCTTTTGCAGGAGAAAGCACTGTGATATTTAATCTGTTGTGGGATGCCTGTGGATTGCTTTTGAATTTTTTTTGTAATTAAAATGCTACTGACACCGTCCACTGCCCTACTGACACCGTCCACTGCCCTACTGACACCGTCCACTGCCCTACTGACACCGTCCACTGCCCTACTGACACCGTCCACTGCCCTACTGACACCGTCCACTGCCCTACTGACACCGTCCACTGCCCTACTGACACCGTCCACTGCCCTACTGACACCGTCCACTGCCCTACTGACACCGTCCACTGCCCCACTGACACCGTCCACTGCTCTACTGACACCGTCCACTGCTCTACTGACACCGTCCACTGCCCCACTGACACTTTCCTCTGCCCTACTGGCTGACAGTGTCCACTTTTAGGGTAGGCTTAAAAAAATTGCTGTGCACCACGAAAGTGTTCGGGTTTGGCTTGAAGAAAAGGTGCCAACCCTACCGCCAGCAGACTTGGCCAACAATGGGCCACCTGACTGGACTTAGGCTGCCAGTCCTCCCCTGCACACCACATAAAAAAAGTTATGTAAAATAAAATGAATTACACACACACAAAAGTAACTTATATACAGCATACATAACGCAACAATTAAAATGTATTCAGAAAAGAATAGGCTCTCCGTTTGTTACAGTACATAATATCTTTTATGCAATGCTGGAACACTAAAATACTCAGCAGTGTTTTACAAAGAATATTAAACCATTCATATCATTCTTTTAAATACAGAGTAGAATCCAAATTAAGACCTTCGTTAAAAAGAATTCACTGTAACATGTAATAAATGCACATATAATTAATTAGATAGTGGTGATAAGAGCTAGGGTGGATATAAAAAGTCTACTGTTAAAATGTCAGGTTTCTTTGATGTAAAAAAAATGAGACAATGATAAATAATCTCAGAACTTTTTCCATCTTTAATGTGACCTATAAATTGAACAACAAACTGAAATCTTTTAGGTGGAGGGAAGTAAAAGAAAAAAAAAAATGATGATATGGTTGCATAAGTGTGCACACCCTTAAACGAATACTTTGTTGAAGAACCTTTTTATTTGATTACATCAGTCTTATGCCCTGTACACAAGACCGGTTTTCCCGTCTGATAAAAAAAAAAAAAACAATGGTTATCCCGACAGAATTCCTCTCAAGCCTGCCTTGCATACAAACTGTCACACAAAAGTCTGGTGAACTTTTTACTGCGGCGACATAAAAGACTACAATGAGCGGACAAAATTAAGTTCTATGCTTCTGAGCATGCGTCGAATTGTTTCCGAGCATGCACGTTTATAACCCTCGGAAAATTATACAGACGAACGGTTTTCCCGCTAGGATTTTTTCCTGATGGGAAAAAAGAGATCCTGCTCTTATTTTTTTTCAGCAGTTTTTCCAACGGGAAACGGGATGGAGCATACACATGGCTGGGATTCCTGATGAAAAGCTCTCATCACAGATTTTCCGACAGGAAAACCGGTCGTGTGTACAGGGCATTAGTCTTTTTGAGTATGAGTCTCAGCATGGCACATCTTAACTTGGCAATATTTTCCCACTCTTCTTTGCAAAAACACTACAAATCTTGACTGGCTTTCGGAACGGTTAATAATTCCCACTACCTTGACTACCACACAGTCAGTACTCACCAGCTGTTCCTGCAGCTCCTTTAATGTTGCTGTAGGCCTCTTGGCAACCTCCCTGACCAGTTTTCTTCCCATTGTTTCAATATTTTTGGAGTGACGTCCAGTTCTTGGTAATGTCACTGTTGTCCCGTATTTTCTCCACTTGATGACTGTCTTTACTGTGTTCCATGGTATATCTAATGCCTTGGAAATTATTTTGTACCCTTCTCTTGACTGATACCTTTTAACAATAAGATCCCTCCTGATGCTTTGGAAGCACTCTGCGGACCATGGCTTTTGCTGTAGGATGCGAATAAAGCCCCATACACATTACTATATTTTCTGCAGATGTTTGTCTTCAGATTTACCAAAACCATGTAGTGCAAGGGCCTGCCTGATTGCATTCAAATTGAAACTCTAATGCCCTGTACACACGATAGGTTAGTCTGATGAAAACAGTCTGATTGATTTTTCTATCAGTTATCCAAAGAAGCTGACTGATGATCAGTCGTTCCTACACACCATCAGTTAAAAAATTGATTGTGTCAGAACGCGGTTCAATGCTTCCAAGCATGTGTCGACTTGATTCTGAGCATGCATGGATTTTTAACCGATGGACGTACCCACAGACGATCGTTTTTTTCTATAGGTTTTTTATCCGCCGGATAAATTTAAAACAAGTTCCTATTTTTTTAACCTATGGATAAATAACCAATGGGGCCCACACACGATCTTTGTTTGATGAAAACGGTCCATCAGACCGTTTTATCAGACTAACCTATCGTGTGTATGCAGCATTAAGGTTTGACCTCCACATTATATGATTTTGGTAAAACTAAGGAAATGTCAGAAAATACCTACAAGAACTGCTGAACTTTATTTGGGGTTAATCAGAGGCACCTTAAAATGATGGCAGGTGTGTACTGACTCCTATTTCAACCTGGGTTCACATTGGAGCGATTTGTCAAGCGATTTGAGAGATCAGTCGCAGCCTATTGGTGGCAATGGCACGGTTCCAATCAGTGCGACACCGATTTTGCGGCGCGGCACCGATTTGCAAAAGTATTTCCTGCACCACTTTCAGGTGCGATTTCTATAGACATCTGTGTATGAAGCCACACAAATGTCTATCAAGTAGCACCTGAAATCGCCTTGACCTTGCTACTTTGAAATCACGCTACTTCAAGTAAAGTAGCGCGATTTCAAAGTAACATCAGTGTGAACCAAAAAATTGTCTGAAGTGTCCGCCATAATGTCGCAGTCACGAAAAAAAACGCTGAGCGCCGCTATTAGTAGTAAAAAAAAAAAAAATTAATAAAAATGCAATAAAACTATCCCTTATTTTGTAAAAGCTATACATTTTGCGAAAACCAACCGATAAACGCTTATTGCGATTTTTTTTCTACCAAAAATAGGTAGAAGAATACGTATCGGCCTAAACTGAGGAGAAGTAAAAAATATTGCATTGTTTTCAAAATTGTCGCTCTATTTTTGTTAATAGCGCAAAAAATAAAAACCACAGAGGTGATCAAATACCACCAAAAGAAAGCTCTATTTGTGGGGAAAAAAGGACGCCAATTTTGTTTGGGAGCCACGTCGCACGACTGCGCAATTGTCAGTTAAAACAACGCAGTGCCGAATCGCAAAAAGGGGCAAGGTCCTTTACCTGCATTTTGGTCCGGGTCTTAAGTGGTTAATTTGTTTTTTCATTTGAGTGGTGCAGTTTATAGGTCACATTAAAAGGTTGAAAAAGTTCTGAAATCATTTATCCTCGTCTCATTTTTTTTTTTTTTTACATCACAGAATTTTTTTTATATCCCCTGTATGTCCTTGTGCTTGATGTAAACAAAAAAGTCTCTGGCTTAAAGTGGTATTAAACCCAAAACCAAAAATGCATAGCTCCCAACAGTCCTTGATTTCGAGGGATTGTCCCCGATTTGGAACAATCTGTCCTCATTTGTCGTTTGGTCTGATCTATTTAGTTGTATATAAAATGCACATTTAATCTTTCAAAAAGTGTTTCCCAGGGCTAAAACTTTCATTCCAATTTCCAAATTGCTGCATTTTTAACCTTCAAAAGCCATTATAAAGGAATAGTAGTGGCAAAATAAAGCACTTGTGGGTTTAACCAATAATTTTTTTGGTGTAATTCTCCTTTAAATCAGCATGGCAAGGGGTGTGTCCTATGCCTACATACTTTTGATAATAGGTGTCCCTTGTTCCCATCCCATGTAATATATTGCAGCAACCATATCTAATGATTTGTAAATGGCACCAATTTAATTTTTTCACCTGGTGGTCTGGCCAGTAACACACCTCTTGTACTACAGTGGCCGGTGGTACCAATAGAGCACACATCAATAGGGGGCACTGCGCTGGCTTCAGGGGGCAGCGAGGAGTGAGTTGCCGGATAGACTGCCTAAGGAGACATAGATGACAGACACATCCCCGCCCCTGCCTCCACCCCACAGGAGGCTTGAAGTTCAATTTGGACCCTGGAGAAGCAACAGCCGCTTCCAAGATGACTACGCTCCGCCCACCTTTTATTCAGGTATATGAGGCAGCGGCGCTGCAGTGCAGACTGAGCTCCCTGCACTGCTCATTCTAGTGCTGGCTGCTGAGTATCGCTGCTGGAGAGGGGGGGGGAGTGAGTGGGGGGCATCAGGGGGAATCAGGACCAGCAGTCAGGAATCAGGACCAGCAGCCGGCCCCCACGAGGACCAGCAGCCGGCCCCCAGGAAGACCAGCAGCCGGCCCCCAGGAAGACCAGCAGCCGGCCCCCAGGAAGACCAGCAGCCGGCCCCCAGGAAGGCCAGCAGCCGGCCCCCAGGAAGGCCAGCAGCCGGGCCCCAGGAAGACCAGCAGCCGGCCCCCAGGAAGACCAGCAGCCGGGCCCCAGGAAGACCAGCAGCCGGCCCCCAGGAAGACCAGCAGCCGGCCCCCAGGAAGACCAGCAGCCGGCCCCCAGGAAGACCAGCAGCCGGCCCCCAGGAAGACCAGCAGCCGGCCCCCAGGAAGACCAGCAGCCGGCCCCCAGGAAGACCAGCAGCCGGCCCCCAGGAAGACCAGCAGCCGGCCCCCAGGAAGACCAGCAGCCGGCCCCCAGGAAGACCAGCAGCCGGCCCCCAGGAAGACCAGCAGCCGGCCCCCAGGAAGACCAGCAGCCGGCCCCAGGAAGACCAGCAGCCGGCCCCAGGAAGACCAGCAGCCAACCCCAAGAAGACCAGCAGCCTGCCCCAGTGTTATTGATTAATATAATAGTGTTTATTTTTACCATTGTTCAGTGACACTCTAATGTGGTCTCTCATGGGGCCTGGAGGGGACTCTTACTATCAGAGACACTCAAATGATTACAGAGAGTGCCTCTGTTAGATAGACCCCCCCCCCCTCCAGGTCCCATTAGACTTTGTTGTAGTTTCAAACGGGGCCTGCTTCTGGGGGCTCTTTTTAACATAGACTCACAGAGAGGACTTTTGTTAGAGAGACCCCCCCTCCAGGATCCATTAGACCCCATTGTAGTCTCTAATAGGGCCTGGTAGGTGGGGGCTCTTTCTAACAGACTCTCTAACAAAGGCTCTTTCTGTGACCATTAAAGAGACCCTCCTCTAGAACTCATTAGGAAAAGGGAGGTGTTAGTAAAGATGACCATGCCCTTGTAGGAGCATTTCTGTACCCAGGCATCTGAATCTAGGATCGGCCCTGATTACATAAACAGTTTTTTTTTTCCTTTTGGGATAAAAGTTTTACATGATCATTGTAAGCACCTGTCAGTGGTAAATGGTTTGTCTCAACACTCTTAACTAATACATTTGTAGGAGATCTTGTTCTGTTGAAAACAGACTTAAAAAGGGTTTGTTCACCTTTACAGAAAAATCTGCAAGGTGAATTCACATAGTACTCTTTTCTTAACCCCCTCCCCCAGTTCTGCTAACATCCGGTCGCCACCTCACTGGTACAGGGCTTATTCCGCGTACACACGATCATTTTTCAGCATGTAGAAAAAACAAAGTTTTTCCAACTTCATCATTAAAACGACGATGCCCACACACCATCATTTTAAAAAAATGCTCTAGCAAAGTGCAGTGATGTACAACATGTACGATGGCACTATAAAGGGGGAAGTTCCATGCAAATGACGCCACCCTTGGGGCTGCTTTAGCTGATTCCATATTAGTAAGAGACGATTCGCGTTTTTCTGTCTGTTACAGCGTAATGAATGTGCTTACTCCATTATGAACGGTAGTTTTACCAGAACAAGGGCTCCCGTCTCATAACTTGCTTCTGAGCATGCGTGGGTTTTTAGCGTCGTTTTAGCCCACACGCGATAATTTTTTACAACCCGAAAAACGACATAGTTTAAAACGTTGTTAAAAAATGCAGCATGTTCGAAAAAAAAATTGTCGTTTTTCAGAACCCGAAAAATTATGTGAAACCCACACATGATCATTTTAAATGACATTTTTTTAAAAACAACGTTTTCATGCTGAAAAATTATCGCGTGTACACGGCATTAGAAATCCCTGCAGCTTAATCTCCAAAATGTACCTCGTCAGGAGACTTTTGGTCTCTGTGTACGTAACTTAACTGGGCATATCACCAGGTAAAAGTAGAGGATAGAAAGCCTTAAAAAGAAAACTGATGCAGCCACCACATCCATGAACTGTTAAGCAGCAATATAATAAATGTTTGCTTTTTGGTTTATTACCACTTTAAAGGTCTAGTTTTAATCAAATCTTTAAATTTTGAAATTATAATTTTCTCGTATAGCAACAACACAAATGCGCACAGATGTTCAAACAGTGTTTTACTCACCGGTGCTGAGCGGAGGTCTTGAAGAATTTGCCGATTGAAGTTTACTTTTTACAAGTATTGTTATCCATTTCTTAATTAAGTCGTTCTCTACAAAAGTCCACAAGGACATACAGTTAGATGTTTGGATATGTGATCTTATTGTGAGGCAATAAAACTGTCAGACCCATGTCTTATTATGTAAAATCTCATTTACCTTATTGACTCAGAAACAATACATAACTCCTAGGAGAGTTTGACCTCCTAATTACAATAATCCACCGACACAGCTTCAGCCACCACAGCTTTTAGAAAAATTTTAACAGCTTGTTTTATATGTTTATGTTTGTAGATTTGCAGATTTGTAGATCACTTATTGGCTTTTTTGAGTGGGGAGTACATGGGGCGACTGGTTTATGGGTGGTTAGGCTGTTAGTATGTGTCCCATTTGGGTTTCTGTCCTGTGTTCTCCTTTTCCCTATCTGTGTGTTTTGGAAACACTGTGTTTTTATGGTCAGAACATGTAGGAGGCTATACATGAGATGATTTATTTTGCTTTATTTTTGTTTAAAAGTTTGTCTATTTCATTTAGCACAGTTATGTTCAGGAAACACGTTGAGTGATACAACTATGTAAAGAATAACATGGTCTATAATGATCCACTGCTATGTTAACTTATGATCATGTTTATGTACATTTTATGTAACAAGATGTAAGGTGGTTTAACTGAAACACGTTGTGTCCCAAAAGTCCCAATAGAAACTATTTATATATTTCGATATAATCCTTTTATGAGTCAGGGAGTCAGAAAGCATTGCATTTGGTGGGTTAGCATTACAGCCAGACTAGTATTTTGAGAAGGATGTAAGCAAAAATTGTTTCCATTATGCTCTCACAGTACAGGTTTCCTTTAAGTAACTACTTTTAACTACTCAAACTGCCATTAATGAATTCATATAATACCAAGGAAGCAAGGTTGGATTTGTTAATTCTCCAGATTGAAGCTTTAAAGTACCTGGATTATTCCTGTCTGGGACCTCATCTGCTTCTGATATGATGCTGGTGGTTTCAGAAAACAAAATGTCATGAGATTTCACGTGTGAATATGATTCAAATGTATCGCTCTCATAGTTCGGAACAGGATCATTGGTAAGAGATTCAAATGAATCACTTTCATAATTCCAACTAGATTCATCTGAAGTGGATTCAAATAAATCACTTGAGTAGTTTGAGTAGTTTGTAGAGCTACTCCCAGACCTGCTCTGTGCCAGTGTTTCTTCATAATCAGGACTCTCCTGGCCATTAGGAGGCTGATCCATTATTTTTCTGCAAAAAATAAAAAAACAAGATATTACTCCAAGCAAAAAATGTGTTTCCTTCCCCCACACACAGGTAGAGATGGGAAGGCCTGGAAAAAAAATGAATAATTTGAGGAAGAAATTAAAAAAAAAAAAAAAAAAAAAAAATTCAAAAGCATTTTTTTTCTTTATTTTCGGAAAAATTGTGGAATATGTTTTTTTACAATGATAAGTAATCTATATATCCATGACATGGTATTTAAACTATATAACATGAAGACCCTAATAAAAGATTTGTGATTCTTTGTAAAGTCTTCAATTATTGCAAGTTCTCTCAGCTGAAGACAAGCAAATACTGAAATACAATTCAAGTAACACTGTACTTCTCAATGCAGTTCTCAAATGAAAATTTCTGCCACAAGGGGGGTACTGCGGGGGAAAGGCTCTAGTTTAATTTGCTTGTGGGCTCCATCTTGTAACTTTTACAGATTGTTTGGGAAACAGTAGATGACAGTTTCTGTTCTCTTAAACCTTAATTGATAGGTGAAAGGGTAAATTTGTCTGACAAATTTGTTTATCTTAATAATTCCTACTAATGTTCCCCATCATCACAGCATAATGTTTCCCTATAGACTGGTCAGTAAATTGGTTTTCTTTTCCACCTCTCAGTAAAATGGTGAGACCAACATCTAGAGTTTGGAAACATTTCTACGGTGCAATTTCTACGGAGAGCGAACCTGCAATTTGCAAGTATTGTGAGAAGAAATATTAATTTTCCAAATGCTACAAGGATGACAAAACACATTCTGGCATGCCAGAGGTGCCATAAAGACATTAAAAATACTTTATGGAATGAAATAATGAGGACCATAATGAAAGTACAAGTAGCGTTCCCCTCCATAGTTCTCATTCCAGAAACACTTTTTCTTCTGCTTCTGGATCATTACAAAGTGTTTCTTCACCAGAAGCATCTTCAAGTAAGGAAGTGATGCAAACTACAGCATCCCAAAAATACACAATCCCTTCATTTATAGAGAAAATTACACCTGAAAATCAGGAGAAAATTGATCAATCTCTTTCATGAGCAATATATGCTTCTGGATCAACAATAATCAATAACTGAAAATGCATATTGGCAGGAGGAGTCTAAAATTATAATGAGGGAAATTGGGTGGTAACTTGTACTTAACATATACAGTCCTTGTTTTTCTATTTGTAATAAAAAATAACATTTTAAAAAGCAAGTTTAGTTTAATTAATAAATAATCTGTACTTTTATTTCAAGTATAATACTGTTATATACACTGCATTTCACGGATTAAAGCAAGGAGATTAAAGCAGCTCCTGCACTATAGGAAACACGGTCTAAACTGGGGGATGAGGGGATGAAAAGGGTTTTTCATGGTTCTGCTTGTCTTTCCCGTGGAGAACAACAATGCATCATCTTCAATATTAATGAGAGCTTCCACCACTTTCCTAGGAATAGGGTAACTGGCTCCTTCAGACTTGAAACTGTGGCAAAGCACTGTGAACTGAGTAAAGTTATATTATAAATCTCTCTTTCTCAATCTAGATTAATAACTCTCAAATAACAGGAGGTTCCTCCTGAGCATCATAAACAATAGAAGAGTATGAAAAATCCTTGTTCCAACCTCAATCTCTGATAAAACAAATGGATAAGATGAAAGAAAAATTGTGAGGCAATTGGGATCATGACCACAGAGTTCAGAATATTATTTACTGGGATGGAGCCAATCTCTTGCATACCAAACTCAGAGCATACAGGTTTCTCTACCAAGAATTTCATAGTAAAGTCAGAGAGGGTAGAAACCTCTAAATCAGTGGTCATCAACTCTGTCCTCAGGGCCCACTAACAGGCCAGGTTTGCAAGATAATTGAAATACATCACAGATGATATCATTTGTTGCTCAGTGATTGCCGTATCCTAGTCTTCATCTCCCCAAGGTAATACATAAAACCTGGCCTGTAAGATGGCTACGAGGACAGGGTTGAAAACCACTGCTCTAAATGACAAAAGCACTCTACAGTGGATGTTGATGTTATGAAATTTCGGTGTAAGTGTCCCAGAATACATATAGATTTAAAAGGGATTGCAAAGTTAATAAAATAAAAAACAACAAACATGTCTATACTTACCTGCTCTGTGCAATGGAATTGCACAGGATGGCTACAAACATCCTCTTCTCGGTCCCCCTGCCGGCACTCAAGTCCAGTGCCCCCATGGGAAGCCGACTTCCCATGGGGGTACTCGTGCATGCTTGCTCACGAGCCCCACCGCTGCGTCCATTGACACAAACAGTAGGAAACTGTGTTCTATGTATTCTGTATTCCAATGGCTCCTGGTGCCCCAGCAAACCCAGCGAGACCCGGACGTGAGAGGAGAGAAGAGCTGCAGATGTGCGCAGCACTGGATTGAATGAGGGCTCAGGTAAGTAAAAGAGGGGGTTGAGGGGGATGCTGATGCCTAAACATTTTTTACTCTATTGCAAGGAATGCATTATGGTAAAAAATGTTTAACGGATTCAGACACATATTACTAGCACTCATGAGCAGCAATTGCTTGTTTAGAGTCAGTAACTCAGAACTGAAGGTAGAGAATGACAAGTCACTATTATTGCCAGAACAGTGTCAGCAATTGCAGCCTCAGATTCTACTGAAAGTTGTAGTTTAACTCTAAGGCCGCGTACACACGATCAAATCTGTCTGCTGGAAACGGTCTGCTAGACCGTCCCAGCAGACAGATTCGATCGTGTGTACGGGCAAACAGACGGATTTGGCCACCCGACAGATTTCAAAGCATGCTTTGAAATCTATCAGGTGGGAACCCGTCCGCCCGACATGTCTGCTGGTTAGTACACTTACCAGCAGACATGTCGTCTCGCACCGGCGCCGAATGGATTCGGCGCATGCGCGGAAGGGTTTTACTTCCTGGAGCGGTGACGTGGCGGCGTCAACGTCACCGTCACGTCAGCGCGCCGTCTGCTGGCGGGGATTTTGGTTTGCTCGTGTGTACACGCGAGCAAACCAAAATCCAAACAGACAGATTTGTTCAAATCGGTCGGACAGACCGTTTTGAACAAATCTATTGCCTCGTGTGCACGAGGCCTAAGGCCGCGTACAGACGACCAAATCTGTCTGCTGGAAACGGTCTGCTAGACCGTCCCAGCAGACAGATTCGATCGTGTGTACGGGCGAGCAGACGGATTTGGCCAGCCGACAGATTTGAAAGCATGCTTACCAATCTGTCGGCTGGGAACCCGTCCGCCCGACATGTCTGCTGGTTAGTACGCTAACCAGCAGACATGTCTTCTCGCACACGCGCCGAATGATTTCGATGCATGCGCGGAAGTGTTTTACTTCCTGGTGCGGTGACGTGGCGGGGTCAACGTCACCGCCGCGTCACCGACACGTCAGCGCGCGGTCTGCTGGCGGGGATTTTGGTTTGCTCGTGTGTACACGCGAGCAAACCAAAATCCAAGCAGACAGATTTGTTCAAATCGGTCGGTCCGACCGATTTGAACAAATAGATTGCCCCGTGTGTACGAGTCCTTTCTCATAACCTCAACAAGAACCATTAAATGCACATGTTTATTAATGTATTGTATTTTCCAGCGTATAAGACGACCAAAAGAGAACTCCCGGCAATAAAGCGGGGGTTGTCTTATAGCCGGGTATCAAATGCAGCCGGCTGTATGTCAGCCCACCGGATTTGCAGTAATACTGTATGTAGCTTTGGCTACATACAGTATACACTGCTGAGCCAATCCCGGCGAGTGATGTATTCTATTAATGAATACAGAGCCTGCTCCGATTGGAGTAACAACCTCTGCCAATCCCAGCAGGTTACATACAGTAGCCTGCTCCGATTGGCTTTGAGAGTCAGAGAGGCGCGGGCTGATGATGTTACAGTCTCTGCCAATCCGAGCAGGCTTTGTATTCATTAATAGAATACATCGCTCACCGTAATTGGCAGCATGGTATGGCTCCAACTTCCATTAAGAAGAAGGAAATATAGGCAATATAAAGTCTCAGAAGGGGGGGCATCCTATACAGTGAGTAAACTGTAGAAATACAGTAGAATTAGGAGGTCGCCATATGCCCGGTCGCCTTATACACTAGAAAATATTGTAAATGAAAGGAAAAGGCATTGTTTGGCACACAACAATCAATGCACCTCCTATTTTGAAAATTATGCAGAAGAATAGGAAACATTGAAAAATAAATCAGGTACATCTATAAAGTTAACTTGGTATGCTGTTTTGGGATTTGAATTGATACTCTAGCATGTACTTCTTTAAGGTCCTGGGGACTTTATGACCTTTGACCCTCCAGCTGAATTGATTCATGAGCGCACAGATGTGAAAGGAGAAAATCTGCAGAATTCCTGGAGCTGATTTGCAGTTAAAAATAAAAAAAAAGCCCATCATACATAAAATGACTTGCAAAGATTCAGTCATCTTTTAAGTGCCTAATATCCTGCAGAGATTTACTCTATATATTGTACTGTACAAGTGAAATAAGGAGATAAAGCACTTAGGGAATCATTTCAGAGGTTTTAATTTATATCCCGTCAATGCCACAATGAAGATACATAGCAGCACAGCTGAAGTATTCTATCATTCTTGTAATTAGATTTTTTTTTATTTTATACTGAGAACAGAGGCCAATCAAACATATCAGCAGAGACCAAGTGTGTAGGAAATGCAGTCCTCCCTAAGGCGGTTGTCTGCTTTCCAAATCCATATATTAAAAAGCAAACCTGTAAAATTCACAGTAGTTTTGTTTTATAATCGTTTTTAATATAGACTTCAGAATTATTATCTATTCCTGGATGGTGAGAGCTCACATTATCACATTTAGTTTTTTGGTAGGGTGATTATAAAAGCAGCAGGGTAGGGGTTGAAACAATGCATCTAAATGAACATGTCTGCTTTAACATTATCCAAAATACAGAAAATTCCTAAGTTCCTTTCATATTGTGTATTTGGTACAAATAGCTTCTAATATGTGATCTGATCTTCATTATAATAAATGTTTTGGCAAGCAACACGCTTCCTCTTTTAAATTATTATATCTTTATTGAAAATATGGTTTTAACAATCAAGGTCAATCATAATATAAGGGTTTACATATAGTTTATAACAAGTGGGCCTACTTTATTAGTAAAAACCTCAACCAAAAACCACCTGTAGTTACCGATCAGACCCATGCAGGGGGTATAATGTGCTCGGAATCATTAATCTATATGAATTTGCTTCCATACATTTATATTTTGAGCCCTTCAACAGCCTGCTTCTAATTAAACCAACATTTTTCAACTTGGTTGAGGCCAGGACTCAGTTCAAATCATGCATTTGTGATACTTTCCAAAGTGTATGACAGAATCTCACTTGTGCCACTTTACAATGTGTTCCTATAAAAGTGAAGAATTTAAATATACAGTGCCTTGAAAAAGTATTCATACCCCTTGAAATGTTCCATATTTTGTCATGTTACAACCAAAAACGTAAATGTATTTTATCTGGATTTTTGTGATAGACCAACACAAAGTGGCACATAATTGTGAAGTGGAAGGAAAATGATAAATGGTTTTCAAAATGTTTTACAAATAAATATGTGAAAAGTGTGGTGTGCATTTGTATTCAGCCCCCCCGAGTCAATACTTTGTAGACCCACCTTTTGCTGCAATTACAGCTGCAAGTCTTTTTGGGATGTCTCTACCAGCTTTGCACATCTAGAGAGTGACATTTTTGCCCATTCTTCTTTGCAAAATAGCTCAAGCTGTGTCAGATTGGATGGTGAGCGTCTGTGAACAGCAATTTTCAAGTCTTGCCACAGATCTTCAGTTGGATTTAGGTCTGGACTTTGACTGGGCCATTTTAACATATGAATATGCTTTGATATAAACCATTCCTTTGTAACTCTGGCTGTATGTTTAGAGTCGTTCTCCTGCTGGAGGTGAACCTCCGCCCCAGTCTCAAGTCTTCTGCAGACTCTAACTGGTTTTCTAAGATGGCTCTGTATTTGGCTCCATCCATCTTCCCATGAACGCTTGTCAGCTTCCCTGTCCCTGCCGGAAAAAAACATTGTGTTTAGGGTGATGTGCAGCGTTTTCCACTACACATAGCATTTAAATTTTAGGACAACAAGTTCAATTTTGGTTTCATCTGACCAGAGCACCTTCTTCCACATGTTTCCTGTGTCGCCCACATGGCTTCTTGCAAACTGCAAATGTGACTTCTTATGGCTTTCTTTCCACAATGGCTTTCTTTGTGCCACTCTTCCATAAAAGCCAGATTTGTGGAGTGCATGACTAATGGTTATCATTTTCCTTCCACTTCACAAAAATGGTCTAGCACAAAAAATGTCAATAGAATACATTTACGTTTTTGGTTGTAAAATTTCAAGGAGTATGAATACTTTTTCAATGCACTGTAATTACTGCCAGTTTGTAGATGAGCATACTGGAGGTAATTAAGATAACCTCTTAGTTGGTGTAGAGAGACAGATCAGAGTTATGAGCTTTTTATGCAGCTATAACAATAAAAATAGTACTTGTTACTGTCATGTGTAATGCCTTCCCTCATTGCTAGGACGCAGGCTGCCAATGCCCTAACAACTAATGGCGAAGGTCTGAGCACCGACAGTGTGAAGAGCCTGATGCAAATTTTACAGGTTTGCTTTTTAATATATGGATCAGCTCTGCCTTTCTTTTTTTTCTTTAGTTCCATGGCCATCACACAGCCCTCTAGCAGTTATTGAATCTGCCAACTGATCCCGTCAATCACAAGGGAGGCAGACCTGAGGGGGAACTAGTTTCTCAGCATTGCCAGCAGACTGAACCCACCCATCAGTTTAACTCCTTGATGCAGCATGTGTCTGGGTGACATATTCAGAGGGGAATTTACTAAAGCTGGTCATACCCTTTGTTTTATTTTAAGGCTCCATTCACACTTGTGTGACTTGTCATGCAACTTTGGACATCAAAGTTGCATGACAAGTCGTTCTCTAGGTTTTCCAATAATACCCATTCATATATGCTCGACTTAAAGTTGCAGTGACTTCAAAGTAGTTCATGCACTACTTTGGTCCGACCTTCACTCAACTTAAGGGCCATAGATTTTAACGTTAATCCTCAGAAGTTGCATGAAAATCATACCTGAATGTTATACAATGCAACAGTTGGGCAACAGTTGTCCATTATCACTGGTCAAAGCCAAAGTCATATCCAAATTGCACCCATCTAAAGTTGCCCCAATTTTGCACTATAAGATCGGCGCAAATTTTGAGTGGTACACGTTTGCATGGAGCCTTATTCTTTTTAGCAGTGGGGAATGAATGAAAAAAAGACTGAAAAACAGATTCCTCCATCCACACAAACAAGTTGTATGGAAGAATTCTCCCCAACCCATCCCCAATGAGCTATTGTATTCAGGTGGGAAAGAAACCTCTGGGCAGAAAAATAAAAGTTAGGACAAAAACCTTTGTTTTCTCTTGTTTTGCCCAGCCAAGCCATCCTCCGGTCCCTTATGATAGCCGGAGAAAAGGTAAAAAAAATATCAAACTAGTGATGCTTCTGTTTGATATGAGGAAACAAAAAAACTGAGGCAGGTGGGTAACCTGTTTTTTTATTTAAATTGTGGGTGATGCATTTCCTGTTTTTAGGTAGGCAGTAGACATAGAAGAGTATGTCAAACTTACTCCACTACACCAAACTCCTATTACCCCCTTTTCTGAGAGAATCATATCCTTTTTCATTACTATCCTTGACTGTTGGAGGGCTATTTCACACCATGAGCTGTGAAGACAAGACAAAATCATACCAGTTCATACCACACAACGGCATTCAGTACCAGAGAAAATTTTAAAACTGAATGTTAAAACGCAAGAGGAATTTTCAAACGACATTCTTTCATTTAGTGAAAGTACAAAGATTTTTGGCATGAACCTGAAAAATCGATACGTGTATGGTCAGCATAAGGCTTGGTTCACATCTATGCAGTTTGCTTTTGATCTGTTTCTGCAGTGCTTTTTGCTGTGTGTTTTTACTGCAATTTGCGCTTTGGCAAAAAACCCAACTAGCTGTCACAGTGTGGATTGGAGAGGTGCGTTCATAATATGCTACACAGTGAACTTATACTTTAATATTTAGGTCACATATAGCCATGCAACTACCATTGCAGAAGAATGTCAATAGCAGCTTACATTTTTCCCCTTTGACCAATGTAGCAAAATGGAAGAACACTGAAATGTATGGGCATTACAGTTTACATTCTTCATGAAAGTTAATGGGGGTGTTGATTTAGAATATTTTCCATACTCAAGGATTAGCGCTGTCAGGAAAATGTGTGATTTACCACAATTTATTACAGGTATTTATATAGTGCTAACAATTTATAAATCACTTTACATAATATATGTTCACATCAGTCCCTTCTCTCAAGAACAATATAAGGTCCTTGTCTCACATGCATAGCTACACATACTGTATTAAAGCCAATTTAGACAGGATCCAATTAAGCTACCAGCATGTCTTTAAATAAACTGCTCGGAAAGCTTTGCATTTCAAAGGTTTTAATGTGTTCTAATAAAAGTCATGCTCTGCCAAAAAAAACTGTGCTAAAAGTCATAAGACAAATGGATTTGCATTATTCAACCAATTTAACGGCCCAAACAGCAAAGGTGAATAATAATAGAACTCAGTATAATGTTTGTCAGCAATGACATCTGTTTGGAACTATTAGCACTTGTAGTACTTCCGACATTGGTTATAAGACAATTGTAAACTCTATTTTAAAAGCCCTTTTTACACTCACAGTGCCTGGGCGCTTTACCGTCATTTTAGTGGTGCTTTTTGGGCCGCTAGCAGGGTGCTTTTAACCCCTGCTAGCAGCCAAAAAAGGGTTAAAAGCACCAGCAAAGCGGCGCTTCGGCGGCCCTGCCCATTAGTTTTAACGGGCAGGGGCGGTTTAGGAGCAATGAATATACTGCTCCTAAAGCACCTCAAAGAAGCTGCTTGCAGGATTTTTTTTTACATCCTGCCAACGCACCGATCCAGTGTGAAAGCCCTCGGACTTTCACATTGGAGTTACAAAGGGTCGAAAGGATAAGTTTACCTTTGGGAACATAGTACATGTTCCACCCATTTTTAGGGTGGCACATGTAATAATGCTCCCACTGCAGCAGCCGCCGCCTACTGCCCTCTCTCCCTGTGACAGCAAAATGAGGGGGGAGAAGTTCCCCATACTAGCTGTCACTTTTTGAAAACAGGGCGGCCGTGCACATGGCCACGTCATTCATTCACACAGTTCTGTGAATGAGTGAACTACAAGTACTGACATCCTTTGCAGATGTTGGCTTGTAGTTCTCAATGAACCATCACGGTGCTGTTGAGCCCTGTGGTAATTCATTGAGTCTTCCTATCAGTCTTCCTATCAGCATAAAACTGCCTGGCTATAGAATGTAAGGGCAAACAGCTTACACTCACAGTCTGCTGGAGTGATCTGCTGATCACTGGTGCAATGCTTTCCAGGCTCTTAAAAAAAATTGTAAATGTACATTTTTTACATGCAAAATTATAGGCATTTATTATTTATTTTTAAAAAGTGAACTTATCTTTTAATCTTGTACATATACAGTTATGTCCACATATATATGGACACAGGCACAATATTTTATTTCCAGGTATTTACTAAAACATATTCAAGCTATAATTATATAATGGATATAGGCTGAAAGTGCACACCCTCGGGTTTAATTTGAGGGTATGTACATCCAAATCAGAGAAAAGGTTTAGGAATTACAGCTATTAAAAATCAAAGTCAAAAGTAATTGGACAATTAAATAAACAGCTGTTTCATGGCCAGGTGTGGGCTACTCCTTCGTTATTTCTTCATCAATTAATCAGATAAAAGGTCTGGAGTTGATTCTAAGTGTAGTATTTGCATCTGGAATCTATTGCTGTGAACCTACATCATGCATTTAAAAGGAGCTGTCCATGCAAGTGAAACATGCCATTGTAAGGCTTCAAAAATGAAACAAATCAGAGAGATAGCTGCAACATTAGGAGAGGCCAAATCAACAAATTGGCACATTTTGAGGAAAAAATAATGCACTGGTGAGCTCAGCAACATAAAAAAGGCCTGGACATCCACAGAAGACAACAGTGGTGGATGGTCGCAGGATCCTCTCTATGGTAAAGAAAAACCCATTCACAACATCCAGACTAGTGAAGGACACTCTCCAGGAGGTGGGCGTATCATTGTCAAAGTCTACAATCAAGAGAAGATTTCACGAGTGCAAATACAGAGGGTTTCAACACAAGGTGCAAACCATTCATAAGCCTGAAGAATTGAAAAGCCAGATTAGACTTTGCCAAAAAAACTTCTAAAAAAGCCAGACAAGTTCTGGAAAAGCATTCCTTGGACGTATGAAACCAAGATTAATCTGTACCAGAATGACAGGAAGAAAAAAGTGTGGAGAAGGCTTGGAACAGCTCATGATCCAAAGCACACATCATCTGTAAAACATGGTGAATGCAGTGTGATGGCTTGGGCATGCATGGCTTTCAGTGGCACTGGGTCATTGGTGTTTATTGATGTGACAGAAGAAGCTGGATGAATTCTGCAATGTTTAGAAATATACTGTCAGCCTAGATTGAGCCAAATGAAGCAAAGTTGAATGGATGGCGCTTCACAGTACAGATGGACAATGATCCAAAACACACTGCAAAAGCAACCCAGGAGCTTTTAAAGGAAAATAAGTGGAATGTTCTGCAATGCCCGAGTCAATCACCTGATCTCGACCCAATTAAAGCGGAGGTTCACCCTAAAACTACTCTGTCCCATCCCATCCAGCATACTGGCGTCAGCGCCAGTATGCTGTTTTTTCTTTTTTTTAATCGCTCTACTTACGGTTTAATGAATAATTTTATTTTCTCTCCACCGCGGGTGAATGGCGCGGCTATGTCTCGTCACACCTTCCGAAAATAGCCGATTTAGGACTCGGCTCTTCCCGGCGCTTGCGCACAGACCTAGGAGCTGACTGCGCAGGCGCCGTATATAGCCGAGTCCTATTTTGGCTTTTTTCGGAGGGCGTGACGCGCCATAGGACTCGGCATGTATTTTACTTGCTGAAAGCAAAACTAAAGGCAAAAAGGCCTACAAACAAAGAACAACTAAAGACAGCTGCAATTAGAGCCTGGCAAAGCATCAGAAAGGAGGAAACCCAGTCTTTGGTAATGTCGCGTTTCACACTGGGGTTCAGTGCTTAGTCATAGTCTTTAGCTATGACTAAGTACTGAACCCCAGTGTGAAGCGCATCAGCCATATACACCACTGCTTGCTGTGCTTTGTAGTGCTGTTTTCCCTTTTTTTTTACCATTAAAGGCTACCTTTTAAATGTTTTTTGGTGTGCGGCCGTCCATATTTTCTTTCTGAGTTTTGCTTTGTGCATTGCCGACACCCACACTGATTGCTTAGTGCACTCACCTGGAGCGGCAGTTTCTCCCTTCAGTCATTGCCAGTAAAGGATTCCCAACAAAATATAAAAAATTAACATTTTAATTACGATTATATTAGGGCTGCGGAAATTAACGATTAATTGTTCGATTAATCGTTAATTTCTTTGATCGAGTAAAATAATTTTGATCGACGATCCGCGGAGTGAGCTCCGCGGTCTCGCCGATAGGAAAGACCGCGGCTTCGGCCTAGCTCGGGAGCCGCGGCCATCTTGGTCCACCCGGCGGCAACCAAGTAGCGGCGCGCTGACGTCATCATCACCCGCCCGCCTGCTTGCATCTTCCCTGGGACGCGTCAGCTATTCTCCGGACGGGTCCTCCTGGTAAGAGAGGATAAACATCGTGTAAAGAAAAGCATGGGGGCAGACATGTAAGGAAAAGCATGGGGGCAGACGTGTAAGGAAAAGCATGGGGGCAGACGTGTAAGGAAAAGCATGGGGGCAGACGTGTAAAGAAAAGCATGGGGGCAGACGTGTAAAGAAAAGCATGGGGGCAGACGTGTAAAGAAAAGCATGGGGGCAGACGTGTAAAGAAAAGCATGGGGGCAGACGTGTAAAGAAAAGCATGGAGGCAGACGTGTAAAGAAAAGCATGGAGGCAGACGTGTAAAGAAAAGCATGGAGGCAGACGTGTAAAGAAAAGCATGGAGGCAGACGTGTAAAGAAAAGCATGGGGGCAGACGTGTAAAGAAAAGCATGGGGGCAGACGTGTAAAGAAAAACATGGGGGCAGACGTGTAAAGAAAAGCATGGGGGCAGACGTGTAAAGAAAAGCATGGAGGCAGACGTGTAAAGAAAAGCATGGAGGCAGACGTGTAAAGAAAAGCATGGAGGCAGACGTGTAAAGAAAAGCATGGGGCAGACGTGTAAAGAAAAGCATGGGGGCAGACGTGTAAAGAAAAGCATGGGGGCAGACGTGTAAAGAAAAGCATGGAGGCAGACGTGTAAAGAAAAGCATGGAGGCAGACGTGTAAAGAAAAGCATGGAGGCAGACGTGTAAAGAAAAGCATGGGGGCAGACGTGTAAAGAAAAGCATGGGGGCAGACGTGTAAAGAAAAGCATGGGGGCAGACGTGTAAAGAAAAGCATGGGGGCAGACGTGTAAAGAAAAGCATGGGGGCAGACGTGTGTATGAAAAGCATGGGGGCAGACGTGTATATGAAAAGCATGGGGACAGACGTGTAAAGAAAAGCATGGGGGCAGACGTGTATATGAAAAGCATGGGGGCAGACGTGTATATGAAAAGCATGGGGGCAGACGTGTATATGAAAAGCATGGGGGCAGACGTGTATATGAAAAGCATGGGGGCAGACGTGTATATGAAAAGCATGGGGGCAGACGTGTATATGAAAAGCATGGGGGCAGACGTGTAAAGAAAAGCATGGGGGCAGACGTGTATATGAAAAGCATGGGGGCAGACGTGTATATGAAAAGCATGGGGGCAGACGTGTATATGAAAAGCATGGGGGCAGACGTGTATATGAAAAGCATGGGGGCAGACGTGTATATGAAAAGCATGGGGGCAGACGTGTATTAGAAAAGCATGGGGGACAGACGTGTATAGAAAAGCATGGGGGACAGATGTGTATAGAAAAGCATGGGGGACAGATGTGTATAGAAAAGCATGGGGGCAGATGTGTATAGAAAAGCATGGGGGCAGATGTGTATAGAAAAGCATCTGCCCCATGCTTTAATACACATCTGCCCCCATACTGCAAAAATATACACATCTGCCCCCATGCTGTAATATACACATCTGCCCCCATGCTGTAATATACACATCTGCCCCCATGCTGTAATATACACATCTGCCCCCATGCTGTAATATACACATCTGCCCCCATGCTGCAATGTACACATGGGGGTAGATGTGTATATTTTTACAGTATGGGGGCAAATGTGTATATTTTTGCAGTATGGGGGCAAATGTGTATATTCTTGCAGTATGGGGGCAAATGTGTATATTCTTGCAGTATGGGGGCAAATGTGTATATATTACAGCATGGGGGGCAAATGTGTATATATTACAGCATGGGGGCAAATGTGTATATTCTTACAGCATGGGGGCAAATGTGTATATTCTTACAGCATGGGGGCAAATGTGTATATTCTTACAGCATGGGGGCAAATGTGTATATTCTTACAGCATGGGGGCAAATGTGTATATTCTTACAGCATGGGGGCAAATGTGTATATTCTTACAGCATGGGGGCAAATGTGTATATTCTTACAGCGTGGGGGCAAATGTGTATATTCTTACAGCGTGGGGGCAAATGTGTATATTCTTACAGCGTGGGGGCAGATGTGGATAATGCAGTATGGGGGGGGGGGAGAAGTGGATATTTCGGTATGGGGGGGGGGGAGATGTGGATATTACGGTATGGGGGGGGGGATGTTGACATTACAGTATGGGGAGATGTGGATATTACAGTGGGGACTATATGTGGTGGTGATCTGAAAAATGATCCGATCCGTGACTGATCCAAGGGACGATACAAACCGTGATTTTTTTTGATCCTAATATCTGTGATGTCACCGGACAGCCTGAACAGTGTATCTTTTGTCCTATTGGCTGATAAGCTGTGGATTTCTCCAGCGTGGCGTCTGCTGTCTTTGGTCTGTGCTAACCGACTGTTTTTCTGCTTGCATGACCTCCTGTTTGCTCAGGGGTCCATGCTGGGAGGTGAGAGAGTTTAGTTAAACCAGAGGTGGAGGGATTGTCACGGATTGTGGACTTTTTGCACTGGTGGAATTCTATGTGGAACTTGAAGTTCATGGTTTCTTTGGACATTCTATTTATCACCACTCTCTGATTATTTATATGTGGGACTGATTCAATTTGCGATACACTTACGCTCTGTTTACTATTTGCCATTTGAATTTTTTTTGTGAAAATTAAAAATTCCTTGGTGTTCAACTTGCATAGGGTTTTTTTTTTTTTTTATATATACATTTTTGCACTGATTGCATCTTTCTTTCTGCTTTTATAGCCTGGACAGTGAGACCCTGCTGGATGTGAGCAAACCCACCGGATTGAGGTACCCGGAGCAGCAGGCTCCATCAGGGAAAGGGGGCAAAAAGGAAAACTTGAAAACCTCCACTGTTAACAGTGTGACAAAAAGAGATCCTTGGGGATATAAAATTAAATTTAGACTTTGACAGTAAACAACAATGGCGAGCAATGAAAGCAATGTTGCAGTTAAACAAGTAGGCGGAAAGTTAAGCAAGCATTTCTTTTTTAAGCTAACTGCTGATGGCAAAGTAGAGGATGGCAACAAAGTTTACTGCATTCACTGCAATAAACAATTGGCTTTCCGTGGTTCAAATACATCGCTGACGTACCACCTACAGCACAAACATCCACTCAAGTATCAACACGTTGTCAACAGTGACCGGCAGAAGAGTTCTCCAGTACAACCAATATCTAATTTCATGTCTCAGTCAAACAAGCCTGTAAGTGACAAAGTTTCTGCGGACTTGAAAATTGCTATTGCTCAGTGGATTGCCAGTTCAGGACGTCCGACGGCAATTGTGGAAGATGATGGACTACAAACAGTACTACGTATAGCTCTTCAAAACCAAGCTTATAATTTACCCAGTCGCCGTACAATCGACGCTGTGATTGGTCAGATGTACAATGAGAAGCTAACACAGCATAAGAAAGCTATAGAAAGCATTTACAGTATTGCTCTCACTACTGACTTTTGGACCTCAAACAACAATGAATCATACTGTGGTATAACAGGACACTGGATTGATTCCGACTGGAAACTGACATCAGTAGCTTTAGGATGCTTACTTGTTGATGAAAGACACACTGCTGAAAACGTTGCCGGTTTCTATAAAGAGTTTGCTGCAACATGGAACATCAGCAAAAAAATATGCTGTATCATAACGGACAATGCACGAAACATGGTTGCTGCTATTGGACAAACCGATTACAGTCACATACCATGTATCGCACATTGTCTTCAACTTAGCATATTAGCAGGTTTGAAGGCAGCTGACTCTTCACCTCTTGTGGCAAAATGTCGACACTTAGTTGGACATTTCAAGCACAGCTCGGCCAACACATCTGAACTAAAGAGCAGCCATTCCAGTGTCTCTTCGCCGAAAGATGTTATGTTCCACAAATTGCAGCAGGATGTGGCAACTCGGTGGAACAGTACCTACATAATGTTAGCCAGATTGTTGGAAGTCAAAGATGCTGTAATGCAGTATCACATCGATCATCCAAAAAACTACAGTGGACCTAAACTGACAGAGTTAGATTGGGACAAAATGGCCAAATATACATCAGTCTTAGGTTCACTTGCAGATGCTACGGAATATGTTGGGGGTGAACAATATGCAACATGTTCTGCCGTTCTTCCATTACTGGCCTTTTTGCGTAGACTGTTAAGGATTAATGATGATGATCCAGGTTATATCGGACGATTCAAAACCGCAACATTTAATGACTTTGCAAACAGAATTGAAGGCATTGATGCTTTGACAATGTTGCAAATGGCTGTGGCCTTAGATCCACGTTACAAGAAACTGACCTGTCTAAGAAGAGAGAAACGCGAAGAAGTGTGGACAACATTGTCGAATGCATTAAGGGTCTTCCACGATAGAAGACAGCCAGCAGGATGTCCAACAGACTTAGAAGAAATCAATGATGGCACAAAAGTAAAAGTAGTAGTACCTGTGCCGAAGAAACAAAAACTTACTCTGTTGCTGAGCGACTCTGAATCACAGTCCTCAGCTGACGAATCAGACGCAGTACACAGTGCACAGGCCGAGCTGATGCGGTACCAAGTAGAAGATCCCATTCCAGAAACAGAGGATCCTCTAATGTGGTGGAAACTTAATAAGCATCGTTTTCCTGTCCTAAGCTGCTTTGTGCAGACAATACTTTGCGTACCGGCAACATCTGTTCCATGCGAAAGACTGTTTAGTTCATCAGGGTATATTGTAAATAAAATGCGATCGTGTCTGCTTCCTGAAAATGTTAACACTCTGGTATGTCTGCGTGACTGGCTAAAGTGATGCCTAATATAAAGTGACTGACAGTCAATATATCAGATACGTTTTATATGTTATACGTTTTACTTAGTTTAATAAAAAAAAAATTACTTACATCAGTGCTACAGTTTGAATTTATTTGTGTGAACAGTTAAGTCATGGATTGTGGAAACCAACTAGTGTCGAGTGATTATATATAGTGTATACCACATTTACCACTGACTAATGCAGAGTTGCAATGCAAGGAGATCAGCTAAAAGTAGTTGTATCTGTATGTGCGTTAATTAATCGAAATTAGTCGATTAATCGATTAAAAAAAAAAACGATTAATCGAACACAAAAATTTTAATCAGTCACAGCCCTAGATTATATTCATTTGTCCAATTTCATTTGAGCCCCTGAAAATGTGTGGGGGGGGGGGGCTGTGTATAAAAAAGGTTTCAATTCCTAAAATCTGTACTTGATATTTATGTTCAACCCCTTGAATTAAAGCTGAAAGTCTGCACTTCAAATTCATTTGGATTGTTTTGTTTTAATTTTATACTGGTGGCATACAGAGCCAAAAGTATGAAAATTGTGCCTGTTGTAGGATGCTAGGCCCGTTCTACTCTATTGGGTTTATAGGCATAGCTTTATCGCAGGGGTGGCAAACACAAGGCCCGCGGGCCGAATCCGGCCCGCCAGGCCTTGTGATGTAGCCCGCGCAGCGGCCCCCGTCAGCAGGGGGATCTCTCTCATCCGATTTTTTTTTTTTTACATTGCTGGTATCCACCGCTGGTATCCACCATTTTCTTGAAGACCGCCGCCGTCGCCACTGCTAGAGGTCCGGGGCCGGGCAGAGACAATGTCTCCGCCGGCCGCCATTTTCTTGAAGACCGGAGAGAGTCTCTGCTGGTGGGGGAAGCCTGATGTAAGGGGGGGGGGGACTCGGCTGATGTAAGGGGGGGGGGACTCGGCTGATGTAAGGGTGGGGGGGGACTCGGCTGATGTAAGGGGGGGGGGGGGACTCGGCTGATGTAAGGGGGGGGGGGGGGACTCGGCTGGTGGGGATGCCTGATGTAAGGGAGGGACTCGGCTGGTGGGGATGCCTGACGTAAGGGGGGGACTCGGCTGGTGGGGATGCCTGATGTAAGGGGGGGACTCGGCTGGTGGGGATGCCTGATGTAAGGGGGGACGCGGCTGGTGGGGATGCCTGATGTAAGGGGGGGACTCAGCTGGTGGAGACTCCTGATGTAAAGGGGGGACTCCTGATGTAAAGGGGGCACTCGGCTGGTGGGGACTCCTGATGTAAAGGGGGGACTCGGCTGGTGGGGACGCCTGATGTAAAGGGGGGACTCGGCTGGTGGGGACGCCTGATGTAAAGGGGGGACTCGGCTGGTGGGGACGCCTGATGTAAAGGGGGGACTCGGCTGGTGGGGACGCCTGATGTAAAGGGGGGACTCGGCTGGTGCGGACGCCTGATGTAAAGGGGGGACTCGGCTGGTGCGGACGCCTGATGTAAAGGGGGGACTCGGCTGGTGCGGACGCCTGATGTAAAGGGGGGACTCGGCTGGTGCGGACGCCTGATGTAAAGGGGGGACTCGGCTGGTGCGGACGCCTGATGTAAAGGGGGGACTCGGCTGGTGCGGACGCCTGATGTAAAGGGGGGACTCGGCTGGTGTGGACGCCTGATGTAAAGGGGGGACTCGGCTGGTGCGGACGCCTGATGTAAAGGGGGGACTCGGCTGGTGGGGACGCCTGATGTACTCCTGATGTAAAGGGGGGACTCGGCTGGTGGGGACTCCTGATGTAAAGGGGGGACTCGGCAGGTGGGGACTCCTGATGTACTCCTGATGTAAAGGGGGGACTCGGCTGGTGGGGACTCCTGATGTAAAGGGGGGACTTGGCTGGTGGGGACGCCTGATGCAAGGAGAGACTCCCGGCTTCCACTGATTCTGCATTATGGTGAGTTGAATGATTTCATTTTATATTACAATGTAAGATTAGAAATAATGTGCTTCGCACTCCTGAACCCTGCGCTGCGTCCATATGCAGTGCAAGAAAACACGGAGACTGCTCAGACACTATGGTGGAGTGCAGATACAACCGGCCCTTTGAGGGCAACCAAACTGCTGATGCGGCCCCCCATGAATTTGAGTTTGCCACCCCTGCTTTATCGCCTTGGTTTTTATTTGATTGTGTTTATGTTTTTGTTTCCTTTTTTTTGCTAATAACCCTACTCTGTACCGAAGTGTTGTTGGTACTGTTTATGCCGATATTGTACAACGGCTCATTTATGTTGTCTGAAAAATGTAATAAAAATCATTTGAAAGAAAAAATTGTGCCTGTGTCCAAATAGATATGGACTTAACTGTAGCTCTGCAGGTGAAGGTCTATCTCTCTCCCTATCTCAAAATAAAGAGTCTGTAAAGGGAAGGCTTCTTACATTTAAACTATACATCAGGTTATAGTTTCGCTAACATCAGCTGATGGGAGATCTGCAGGTATATCCGATGCCAAATGAGGTTTCCTCTTTTTTCGTATAGTAATTAGGACTACCATTCTTATTCAGGGAATTGGAAAATAAGTATAGTTCAACCTGGCTCACTCAGACCATTGCTGAATACTAAAAAAGACATCATTATATAAGAATCTAAAACTTCTTTTTCTCTTTTCAGAACATACTGATAATCTTAGAAATTCTATTATTTTGTGTTATTTGACTTCTGCTATGAACATGAGATGACAGGATAATACTTTATAATGTTGCCACCCATTACTACTTACCAATACTGCTTCTCGAAGATTCCCTGAAAGATTCTCAGGATTTTTCATCTATAATAATTTATTTATCATCTGTATATTCATAAGAATATATATATATTTCTCACAATATGTGAGAAAAATGTGGTGACAAGGTGGAAAGTAATACAAATGACTACAGGTTAACATTGAAGTCTGGGACTTGCACAACTGTAAATTTATATGGATTATTAAATATGTCATCATGGCATATACAGTAATTACTTCTCATAATATAATGTATTTAAAGTGGTGTTCCACCCATGATTTTTTAAATGTATTTATTTAAAGTCAGCAGCTACAAACACTGTAGCGGCCGACTTTTAATAAGGACACTTACCTGTCCAGGGCACCTGCGATGACGGCCCCCCGAGGCCGATCCGTTCATCGGATCGGGGGGCGGCGCCGCCATCCTAACAAAGGGAAACAGGCAGTGGAGCCTTGCGGATTCACTGCCCATTTCCTACTACGCATGTTCGCCGCACTGTGAATGGGAAGCGGTCTTCTGGGACACACACAAGTCCCAGAAGACACCCCCCATTTCCCAGGAGGCAACATGAGGATGAGGAGAACCACGGACTAGGAAGTAGGCAGATTAGGACGACTGCCTAGCAACGGGCTCTTTCAGGCAAGTAAAACATTTTTTACTAACAAACAGTTTTTTATTACATTTAAAGGAAACTACTAATGTGATTTTTTTTTTTAGGGTGGACCTCCGCTTTAAGTAATTTCAGATTAGTTTTACCTTACATCATTTAAATAGGAGTTCCAGAGTAAAGATAGCCTGATAAAGTGAAATTTTGAAAACAACTCATATGTAGGCTTTGCATTCCAGATCTATATCTTTAACCACTTAAGCCCCGAGCCTGTTTTTCAGATTTGGTGTTTACGAGACTAAAACATTTTTTTTTGCTATAAAATTACTTAAAACCCCCAAACATTATATATATATTTTTTCTAACACCCTAGAGAATAAAACGGCAGTCATTGCAATACTTTTTGTCACACAGTATTTGCGCAGCGGTCTTACAAGCGCACTTTTTTGGAAAAAATTCACTTTTTTAAATTAAAAAATAAGACAACAATAAGGCTCCATTCAGACCTAGGCGTACGCTGTAGCGGCGTATTGCGGCGACAAATCAATAGGCGTTTTGTCCCCGCGATTTGCGGCGACAAAACGCCTATTGATTTTTTGCAGAAGAGGTGAATTAACATTGCCGGCTATGCCCGTACGCCCGAAAAAAAGGGTCCGGGACTTGTTTGAGCTTCAGGCGTACGGGTGTTTGGCGTGGAGATGTGAACCATCTCCATAGCCGACAATGTTAATTCGCCCCTCCAGCGTATCTAGGGCTGCTTCAGCGTCGGGGGTATGGCGACAAAACGCCTAGGTCTGAATGGAGCCTTAATTTGGCCCAATTTTTTTACATATTGTGAAAGATAATGTTACGCCAAGTAAAATGATACCCTACATGTCACGCTTAAAAATTGCGCCCACTCGTGGCATGGCGTCAAACTTTTACCCTTAAAAATCTCGATAGGCGACGTTTAAAAAATTCTACAGGTTGCATTTTTTGAGATACAGAGGAGGTCTAGGGCTAGAATTATTGCTCTCGCTCTAATGATCGCGGCGATACCTCACTTGTGTGTTTTGAACACTGTTTTCATATGCGGGCGCTACTCGCGTATGCGTTCGCTTCTGCGCGCAAGCTCGTCGGGACGAGGCGATTTAAACATTTTTTTTTTTGTTTTCGTATTTATTTTTATTTATTTTACCAATTTTTAACACTGAAATAAAAAAAAAAAATATGACTTTTGTCCCTTGTAATAGAAAAAAGCATGACAGGTCCTCTTAAATATGAGATCTGGGGTCAAAAAGACCTCAGATCTCATAAAAAAATGTCTCTTTAAGACGCTGGGCGGGACTGACGTTTTGACGTCACTTCCGCCGAGCAGAGCTATGGGGACGGACGAGAGAAATTTTTCCCTCACTCGCATCCCCACTAAGCACGGGAGAGGACCCGATCGCCTCCGCTGCTACCGACGGCTCCGGTAAGCAGCGGAAGGCGCAGCAGCGCAGCGGGAAGGCCCCTTGTCCGCCACCGATAACGGCGATCTCGCGGCGAATCCGCCGCGGAGACCGCCGTTATCGTTTGACCGACCGCCCACTGAAGAGATGGATATCTCGGTTGTGGCAGCGGTCGGCAAATAGTTAAAAGCTGCCTTAGGCTACTTTCACATTGTAGCCGCTCCGCGCTAGCAGTAAAGCTCCGCTATATCGGCCGCCAGCGGGGCGCTTTTAACCCCTGTTAGTGGCCAAAGAAGGGGTTGAGAGTGCCTGTGTTGTCATTTTAAAGGGCAGGGCATTTTGAAACCGCCCCAAAGATACTGCTTGCAGGACTTTACAGAATCTCCCACAAGCGCACCGCCATAGTGTGAAAAGTCACACTGAAATGAATGGTGAGGCAGTTTTCAGCCTTAGTTAGAGGCTATTTCTAATGCCACATTATTTGATAGAAATTATGAACCTACAGAGTTCTGAATTCTTTTTTTTTTGTTTACAAACGGTTTATTGAAAAATAAGTCTCAATACAGTTATGAAGTACAGTGGCAAGAGGTACAAAATCAAATAAAACATATGTACATTTTTATATATATATATATATATATATCAGCAGTAAGCATCTGTGAAACATAGACATAGCAGTAAATCAAGAGGAGAAGAAATAGGTCCTGTTAAGTATAAAAGGTCATTCACTAGCAATATATAGTGACAAAATGGTCTAACGAATTAGTTTAATGGCCAATGGGAGAAAAAAAAAAAAAAAAAGGGGGAAGATAATAGACTCACATCTTTATTCAATGAATTAACAGACTTAGGTCCCATGGTTTCCATTTTTGATCGTATATGTCCATAGTATCATATAAGGTGTGGTGAATGCGTTCTGCTAGTTTGATGGACAACATACGATCCATAATTTGGGACCATGGCACTGTAGCGGAACGCCAGTTGAGAGCTATGGCCCAGTGTATTGATGTGAGCAAGGTGTGTATTAACCTAGTGTGGGCTATAGGAATGTCAGGGATAGGATAAAAAAGGAGACATAATTTAGGTGTTAGTTCTATTCTTCTACCTGTTATCTGTTCTATTTTGATACTGAGTTGTTGCCATGTATTTTTGAGGTGTGTGCAGTCCCAGAAGGTGTGTATAAGGGAGCCCTGGTCTGGGCAGCCTCTGAAACACAAGGGAGAGATTTCAGGATAGAATGAGTTAATTCTATCAGGGGTGAGGTACCATCTATGTTGAAGTTTTATAGCAGATTCCCTAATAGAGGCTGTTTTGGTGCATTTTCTTAGGTTATTTGCCATGCTGTCCCATTGTTCTGTGGAAAAGGATTCATCTAGATCTGACTCCCATTGCAACATTTGGCGTGTTTTGTCTGGTAAATTGTGTTCATTTAGGTTTCTGTACATTCTAGATAGCAAGCCCCTATCTCGAGGTGAAGTAAGACACATTTTTTCAAATATTGTGAAGGGGGTTTGGAGGTTGAGAGAGAAGTTTTTTTGATAGAATTGTTTGATATTGTTGTAGTCTGAGAGATCAGTATCTTTGAGTTTATATTCTGATTGCAAATCTAAGAATGTGCGAAAAGTATTGTTTTTAGTGAATGCTTTGAGGTTAGATAGATTGAGGAGTTGCCAAAGAGAGTATTGGTTAGAGTGTAGGTCAGGGGGGGAAAATAGGGGGTCCCCCAGGAAGGAAGCTAGGGGGGGGGGAGTTCTGAGGATAAATTAAATTTATGTTTATGTCTGTGCCACAATAGTAGGTCCTGGTGTACCACTCTGTTGAGGCTGCCCATTCTTTGTGTTTTAATAGATTTGGACCATAGGAGGCCTTGGAGGTGGAACGGTAGGACAGACTGTTCCTCAAATTCTAGCCACGGGATATGATTGGAGGGTGCGTACCATTGTGCGAGTTGTGTATACCTGGCTGAGAGATAGTATAGCCATAGGTTGGGAATGCCCAACCCGCACTTCGATTGAGGTCTAAACATTAGTGCATAACCAAATCTGGCTTTTTTATTTTGCCATATGAATTTATTTATATCTCTCTGTACAGAGTCTAGAGTGCTTTTAGGTACCAGGATAGGGAGCGATCTAAAGAAGAACAGTAGTTTTGGCAATATAACCATCTTGGTGGCAATTATCCTACCCATAAAAGATATATGGAATACTGACCAGGCCTTGAGTAAGTCTCTGATGTTTTGAAGTAATCTAGGGTAATTTTTGTGGTATAGGGTTTTGTAGGACGGGGTGATATGAATGCCCAAATAACGAAAGGATTCCAAACTCCACTGAAAGGAAAATTTCTCTTTCAATGAGGCAGTCAAATCGGGGGAGCAATTGATTGGGAGGGCAGAACATTTAGATAGATTTATGCTTAAACCTGAGAGGTCGTGAAACGTATCCAACGTCTCGATTAGGATTGGTAGCGAAATTAGCGGATCAGTGAGGAATAAGAGGACATCGTCCGCGTAGAGACTTAGCTTGAATTCTTTCGAGCCTTTTGTGTACCCTTTGATGTCGGAGTTACTGCGGATGGCACAAGCAAGGGGCTCGATGGCTAGGGCAAATAGAAGAGGGGATAAGGGGCAGCCTTGTCTTGTGCCCTTACTTAATGGGAAAAATTCAGAGTTATGGCCGGGGAGCTTGATACGGGTATGTGGGTCGTGGTATAATGCTTTAAATCCATGTAGAAATTCATCACCTATACCATATCTGGGGAGTAGTGAGTCTAAGTAGGACCAACTAACGCTATCAAAAGCTTTATGAATATCTAAACTAAGTAGAAGGGTGGATCTAGCGTGGAGGTTGGAATCTTGAATGATGTTTGTTGTTAATCTTATATTATCTGTAATTTGCCTGTCTGGGATAAAACCTGATTGATCAGGGTGGATAAGGGGTGAGATGACTGAGGCCAATCTGTCTGCTAATATTTTGCCGAAAATTTTTAGGTCATTGTCTATAACTGAGATCGGACGGAAGTTCTGGGGGTTGAATGATCTTTGTTTGGTTTTGGAAGGAGAGACATATTAGCAAGGAGCATTTCAGAAGGGAATTGATTGCCTTTTAGGATGTGGTTGAACAAACTCATAAGGTGGGGAATTAATACTGGTGCAAACTTTTTATAGTAGGATGAGGAAAAGCCGTCGGGACCGGGGGCTGTGGAGGTCTTTAAAGAATTTATGATCTTGCCTATTTCTGTTTCAGAGCAGGGTGCATTCAAGGCCTCTTTTTGTTGGGTTGAAAGGGAGGGAAGCGGGATTTCATCAAGCCATTGCGTCGAGGAAGGCTTCGGTGTGTTTTGTGGAGATGATAGAAGTTTCTTGTAAAATTTCAAAAAGACCTCCATGACTTCTTTAGGATGGGAAATTAGGTTGCCTGCAGAGTTTCTCAGTTTATAGGTATGGGGGGGGTTTGTGGATTGGTTTAGTTTCCTGGCAAACATGGTGGAGGTAGAGTTACTATGTAAAAGGAACTTAGCTTTAGACCATCTAAGGGCTTTTTCTGTATCTGAGGTTAGTAGAGTGTCTAGGACCGTACGTTTCTCTTGGATATGTTTTAATATATCATTGGAGGGGGATTGATTATATTTGTGATATAGTTTATCTAGGTCTCTAGTTATTGTTTTTATATCTGTCAGCTTATTCCTGTTTTTAATCGAGGCCAACTTAATAAGATGGCCTCTCATGACCGCTTTGTGGGCCATCCAAAGAGACGTGGGAAGAATGTCAGGGGAGGAGTTAAGAAAAAAATATTCCTCCATTTTGGATGTTAGCTGTTGGATATTCAGGTAATCTGTTAGTAGTGCATCATTGATGCGCCATTTGTGAGGGGTGTCAGCGAGGCCAATTTTAGAGGTGGTGAAAGATACAATCTGGTGATCTGACCAGGGGCAAGAATGGATGTCTGCTTTGGATGAATTAGCGACTAGGATTGGGGTGCTAAAGATGTAATCTAATCTAGCAGAGCAATCATGAGGGTGAGAGTAAAAGGTGTAATTTTTGATACCCACGTTGTGGGCCCGCCACGTGTCAATGAGTTGGTGGGTGAGTAGTATGCGATTTAACGTTTTAGGGAAGGCTTTGGATGAAGGTGCTACTTTGCTTCTATCTAGGGATGAGTGAGCGGCTAAATTAAAGTCTCCACCCACAATCAAATGGGGGGGAGGAGTATTTATCTAAAGTGTCAAAAAACTTTGAGAAAAATGTTGCATGAGCTTCATTGGGTGCATATACCGAGGCTATTGTGATTAGACGTCCTCCTATAGAGCCCTTAATAATCAAAAAACGACTTTCTGGGTCTCTGAAGACACTATGGGTTTCAAAGATAACTGAATTTTTGATAAAGATGGCAGTTCCTCTTTTTTTGGAATCGAAAGATGTGAAATAGAATTGCCTATAAGTTTTGTCAAAAAATTTGGGATGCTTGGATACAGCAAAGTGGGTTTCCTGCACTAATATTATGTCGGCACCCAGTCTTTTATAATGACGGAAGGCCTTTTTCCTTTTTTGGGGAGAGTTTATGCCATTGGCATTATGGGAAATTACCTTCAATTCCATTTATAGTGTAAAAAAAAAGTTCTGAGGGATGACATATAGTGATAGTGGTTAGCACTGTCTGTGTCATGGGGTTTGGAAATGTGAGGCTATGACAGATAGGTTGTATACCAAGAGTACAAACCCGCAATCGCATTGTGTGTATCTACTAAGTATAAAGAAACATGTGATAATGTAGCATTAACCTTAGTTGAGAAATACTTGCCAAGTCTATAACTAAACACTTTGTTATTACTGCGAGACTTGAGTGTAATAAAGCACAATAAGATGAACCGTACAAACATTATTACTGTAATTATAAAGCAACTAATCATGTTATAAAACTGTGAACATTGAGTAAACCAAAAAAAGGGGTCAAACTGAAGAGAACGGTTTGACAAAAAAGTAGTAACCTTTGGATCTGGGAGTCCAAAGCTCACCTCCGGAGTCCTGCCAAAAAAAAAAGCAGAAAGTATGATCAAAGGCACAAAAAAGCGTGCCGTAAGAGTCATACTGAGACTCCAAAAGTGAGAGGGGGGTCAATCTAGCGGGAGCGGAGAGACCGAGTTACTCTCCATGTATTTGTAGCGAGAGCTATCTAATGGTAGTAAGGGGAGAGTGTAAGAAGAGAGAGGGAGAGAGAAACAAAACACACAAAAAAAAAAATTTTCTTGCCTCTCCCCCATCTCCTCTTCCACTCCTGAAATAGTCCGGTGCGAGTTGTCTGAATTCACTGACCCCGGTGGTGGGGGGGATAGAGAAAACTTTTTCCTTGGGGGGAGGGGAGAAGTCATATCAGAAATCTCCTGAAAGAGTGAAGATGCTTAAGGCGACTCCCCTACTTTAGCAAAGCCCAGGATAACGGGCAACAGTTAATACTAGAATGTGAGCTAATTCCCTTGATTGCATTGAAGGTTCGAAACGTAATGGATAGTTGAGTGCGGATGTTCGGCGGTGAAATGTTATGTAGGGGAGCCAGAAATTAATACAATCCTTAAAGAAGGAGTCTAAGGTGGAGCCAAGGTATCATTTGCGGGTCAGTAAAAGTATAGATTAGAGAGAGAGAGAAAAAAAAAAAAGGAAAACTAGAGAACCCATCAGTTTCTGGTGACTTTCACGGATTTGCGAATCTCAAAGTTGATCTCATCCTTCTTTGATCGTATCTTGAGGACGGGGTGGCCCAAATGGGAGATGGGTGTGGAGTAGAAGGTGGTCTCGGGGACGCCTCTGGATCGAGCAAACCCAATTTAATCAGAGTTCTGAATTCAAAGACACCCACGAAAATCAAACTGAAAAAAAAAAGCAGCAGGCTAGTCCATTTTGCTGAAATTTTATATCAACAACTCAAAACGGTACTCAGTAGTTGTATGGTCCGCACATGCTTGTCTGCATGCCTGACAATGTCAGGGCATGCTCCCAATGAGACGATGGATGGTGTCCTAGGGTATTTCCTGCCAGATGTCAGGGCATCACTGAGCTCCTGAACAGACTGAGGTGCAACCTGGCAGCGTCAGTTGGACCAAAACATAAATGTCCCAGAGGTGTTCTATTGGATTTAGCATGGGGGGGGGGGGCATTCAATGGTATCAATTAGGGTTGTCCTGATACCACTTTTTTAGGACCGAGTACAAGTACCGATACTTTTTTTCAAGTAGTCGCCGGTACCGAATACCGATACTTTTTTTAAATGTGTCCCCAAATGCAGCCATGTCCCCCACATATTGCAGCCATGTCCTGTCCCCCACATATTGCAGCCATGTATGTCCCCCACATATTGCAGCCATGTATGTCCCCCACATATTGCAGCCATGTATGTCCCCCACATATTGCAGCCATGTATGTCCCCCACATATTGCAGCCATGTATGTCCCCCACATATTGCAGCCATGTATGTCCCCCACATATTGCAGCCATGTATGTCCCCCACATATTGCAGCCATGTATGTCCCCCACATATTGCAGCCATGTCCTGTCCCTCATACCTGTAGATATGATGCCGCCGCTGCCGCATACCGCCGTTAATCCCCCTGCATTATAGCGTAGCGCGCATTACAAGCTTTCGTTCTGAATACTTGTAATGCCCGCGCCGCTGTGTATAGACACTCCCCTTCTCGGGATTGGAGGGATCCGTCCAATCCCGAGCAAGGGGGAGTGTCTATACGCAGATTCGTGCATAGACACTCCCCCTTGCTCGGGATTGAACGGATCCGTCCAATCCAGAGAAGGGGAGTGTCTATACATGGCGGCGCGGGCATTACAAGTATTCAAAACGAAAGCTTGTAATGCGCGCTATGCTATAATGCTCACAGGGCTGAAGAAGTTCCGGGACCCCTTGGGTATAGGACCGAAGTGATGTCAGCTTGGGGACGGACCACTTCTACATCTCCTTCAGCAGCCCTGATTTGCTACCAGATATGTACAGTGAGATCTAACATTTTTTAAACTGCCCACTAGATGGTGATTCAATCTCTCTACAAAATACACACACACACACACACACACACAGTTTACATTGCAAGGAAAGTTTCACTTTGCATGGGATTTTTCCTCAGAACTTGGTGGATATGGTGCAACTTCACTTTGCAAAGAATATCCAATAGGGGTGCAACGGATCGTCACCCCATTCGGATCAGCACATCCCGCAATCCGCAGAGTGCTCCGGAGCTTCGGCCTAGGAAAGTCCCCGGCTTCGGCCTATATCCAGAGCGGCGGCCATCTTGGTACACTCGGCGGGGGCCCTCCTCTCTGTTCACACCCACAGAGGAGGAGGAGCCTGCGCTCGAGGGACACACACGCCGCTGTCCGAGGTCTGCACTACTGTGGGGGTTACTGTCTAAAGGTCTGCACTACTGTGGGGGGTTACCGTCTGAGATCTGCACTACTGGGGGGGGTTACCGTCTGAGGTCTGCACTACTGGGGGGGTTACCGTCTGAGGTCTGCACTACTGGGGGGGTTACCGTCTGAGGTCTGCACTACTGGGGGGGTTACCGTCTGAGGTCTGCACTACTGGGGGGGTTACCGTCTGAGGTCTGCACTACTGGGGGGTGTCTGTACTGAGGGGGGGGGTCTATTTTTTTGCACCGAGTGATGCCACTGCAGTGGGGGGGGGGGGAGATGTGGATATTACAGTGGGGGGGTGGGGACATGTGGATATTACAGTGGGGGAGTTTTTTTTTTTTTGCTGATCCGAAGCGTGACTCTTGATCCGAGGAACGATCCGAACCATGAGTTTTTTGATCCGTTGCACCCCTAATATCCAATCACGTGCAGAGCGTCACCTCATTCACTAAGCTCTGGGGAAAATTGCTCAGACATTTCTTATTTAGATGATAAATTATAGTTTCAAAATGCATTGGATGAATGAATAAGGGGGAATTGTTGGTAAATACTATCACTTCTGACATTGGTTATTACTTAGAGAGTTCATGTTATAATTATTACAAAAAAAACACCCTGTAGCTTGTAAACCTAATTTTAAACTTGTACATACAGTTTCAATAAAAAGTATGTGAACCATTTTGTAATGATATGGATTTCTGCACAAATTGGTCATAAAATGTGATCTGATCTTCATCTAAGTCGCAACAATAGACAATCACAGTCTGCTTAAACTAATAACACACAAATATTTAAATGTTACCATGTTTTTATTGAACACACCATGTAAAACATTCACAGAGCAGGTGGAAAAAGTATGTGAACCCCTAGACTAATGACACCTCCAAGAGCTAATTGGAGTGAGGTGTCAGCCAACTGGAGTCCAATCAATGAGATGAGATTGGATGTGTTGGTTACAGCTACTCTGTCCTATAAAAAAACACACACCAGTTCTGGGTTTGCTTTTCACAAGAAGCATTGCCTGATGTGAATGATGCCTCGCACAAAAGAGCTCTCAGAAGACCTACGATTAAGAATTGTTGACTTGCATAAAGCTGGAAAGGGTTATAAAAGTATCTCCAAAAGCCTTGCTGTTCATCAGTTCACAGTAAAACAAATTGTCTATAAATAGAGCAGGTTCAGTACTGATGCTACTCTCCCTACGAGTGGCCGTCCTGTAAAGATGACTGCAAGAGCACAGTGCAGACTGCTCAATGAGGTGAAGAAGAATCCTAGAGTGTCAGCTAAAGACTTACAAAAGTCTCTGGCATATGCTAATAGGGGTGCAACCGATCAAAAAACTCACGGTTTGGATCGTTCCTCGGATCAGAAGTCACGGATCGGATCATTTTCGGATCGGCAGAAAAAAAAAAATTCTCCCCCACTGCAATATCCATATCTCTCACCCACTGCAGTGGCTTCACTAGGGTTGGTGTCACCCAGGGCAGAAAAAAAATGGTGTCATACCCCCCCCCCACCAACTATAGAACCCCCTCGGTGCAGACACCCGCATCAGTGCAGACACCCCCCTCTCAGTACAGACACCCCCCCAGGTAGTACCGCCAGACACCCCCCCCCTCAGGCCAGGCATCCCCCTCAGGCCAGACACCCCCCCTCAGGCCAGAGACCCCCCTCCTCGGGCAAGAGACCCCCCCCTTCGGGCAAGAGACCCCCCCCCAGAAAGTACAGACACTTCCAGTGTGTCCCACTAGTGGGGCTCCTCCTCTTCTGTGGATGTAAACAGAGGAGGAGGGCCGCCACCGGGTGTACCAAGATGGCCACGGCTCCGGAGCTAGGCCGAAGCCGCGGCCTTTCCTAATGTTATGGCCGCAGCTCCAGGGGTAGGCTGAAGCCGCGGCCATAACGTTAGGAAAGGCCATGGCTTCGGCCTAGCTCCGGAGCCGCGGCCATTACATTAGGAAAGGCCGCGGCTTCGGCCTAGCTCCGGAGCCGCGGCAATCTGCGGATCACAGTGTGTGCCGATCCGAAGGGGGTGACCCATTCGGTTCACGGATCAACTGTGATCCGTTGCACCCCTAAACATCCCTGTTAGTGAATCTACGATACGAAAAACACTAAACAAGAATGGATTTCATGGGAGGATACCATAGAGGAGGCCACTGCTGTCCAAAAAATACATTGCTACTTGTTTACAGTTTGCACAGGAGCACCTGGATGTTTCACAGCAGTACTGGAAAAATATTCTGTGGACAGATGAAACCAAAGTTGAGTTGTTTGGAAGAAACACACAACACTATGTGTGGAGAAAAAGAGGCACAGCACACCAACATCAAAACCTCATCACAACTGTGAAGTATGGTGGCGGGGGCATCATGGTTTGGGGCTGCTTTGCTGTGTCAGGGCCTGGATGGATTGCTATCATCAAAGGAAAAATGAATTCCCAAGTTTATCAATACATTTTGCAGGAGAACTTAAGGCCATCTGTCCACCAGCTGAAGCTCAACAGAAGATGGGTGTTGCAACAGGACAACGACCCAAAGCATAGAAGTAAATCAACAACAGAATGACTTAAACAGAAGAAAATATGCCTTCTGAAGTGGCCCAGTCAGAGTCCCTGACCTCACCCCTATTGACTGTGGCATGACCTCAAGAAAGCGATTCACACCAGACATCCCAAGAATATTGCTTAACTGAAACAGTTCTGTAAAGAGGAATGGTGAAGAATTACTCCTGACCGTTGTGCACGTCTGATCTGCAACTACAGGAAACGTTTGGTTGAAGTTATTGCTGCCAAAGGAGGTTCAACCAATTATTAAATCCAAGGGTTCACATACTTTTTCCACCTGCACTGTGAATGTTTACATGGTGTGTTCAATAAAAACATGGTAACATTTAATTCTTTGTGTGTTATTAGTTTAAGCAGACTGTGATTGTCTGTTGTGACTTAGATGAAGATCGGATCACATTTTATGACCAATTTGTGCAGAAATCCATATCATTCCAAAAGGGTTCACATACTTTAGATTGCAACTGTACATCTCTATAAGACAAGGCCTTTCTCTCCCATTCTCAATTTTGAAGATCTCTAGATCAGGGATCTTATTTTCAGCCTATATGTTATAGCATCAGGGAAAAGGAGAAAAGTTTTCAATCATATAAAGAAACTATGAGGCAGTTACCATCAAATATAGATTGCTGATCATTCTCTATGATATGAACTATGTGACATTTTGTATATTGTATAGTCTGAGATCCATTGAACAGCAAGCAATTAACAGCTGAAGCTTCTCACATGCTAAAGAATAAATCAAGCCAACTGATGTCATATTGGCTGAGCTAATTAACAAAGTTCAAAGTCAATTTTGGTTGAAGCCAAAACCATCTACATCTAAGCTACACCTACGAACAAGTGCAACATAAATACCGTATTTGCTGGCGTATAAGGCGACTGGGCGTATAAGACGACCCCCTAATTTTCCAGCTAAAAATTTGGTTTTAGGATATACTCGCCGTATAAAACAACCTCCTTCCGACACACCTCACTGTGCCCATTGCCTACCTCACTGTGCCGATCTCCAGATCTCCATGCCTTACCCCTGTACACAGAGTCAGACTTCGGGCGTCCATTGTTCAAAAGCCGCGCCACCTCCTCGTCCTGTTCGGTCCTCTTGTCGTCCGAGGCCAAGGATGAGAGGACCTCCATGATAGGCGGAACACTGAACACAGGCTCTGCTGAGAAACTGAGTGTTCCACCTATCACGAAACAGGACAAGAAGGCGGCGCAGCTTTTGAACAATGGAACCCCCGCAATCTGACTGACTATGCATTACAGGTACCGGAGTATAAGACGACCCCCGACTTTTGGGGGATCATTTTTAAGTACAAAAGGTCGTCTTATACAACGGAAAATACGGTGGTTATCTGCCCTTTAACTTTTCATTTTAAAATGCCATTTTGTCCTTCACTTTAATCCAATATCGTGTGGGAGTGAGCATCACACAGCTATTTGGTGTCTCTGCTGCCTGTCTTTTCAACACCGCCAATGTAGTTATTCCAGCGATAGGGGCAATGTATTTTTGTTCCTCGGGCAGCTAGTGGGCATTACAGGTTCTCAAAGTAAGCTTCCTTTCTATCTGTAGTAATGCCCAAATGAAATGAATGAGATCTCCTGTAGCTCGTAGTGTGATGGGTGCAGTAAGGGGCATAAAACCAGCTTATTATCTACCCATTGATACTCCCTAAACAAATACTTCACATTCCCCTAACTGCTGCAAACACAAGGCGTTGATGTGATTTTAAAGACAGAAGGTGTTTCACCTTAATGCATTCTATGGGATGGCTGTTAGGAGTCCCTTTGGATATTTTTGGAGACTGAATAAAAATAATAGGAGGTATTCAGTCAATCTACTATCCATTTTTTAGATTTAAAGATCCCCATAGAGGACCGTCAAATTGTCACCTCCACTTATTTCAAACCAACGAATAAAAATTCTTTAATTCCCACAGACAGTTGTCACCATCAGGCCTGTTTAAAGTCAGTACTGCACATTTAGGCCTGGCTGGGTCCATCCATAGACACACAAAGCACGGCTTCCCCACACCTCCCACTTTCTCCTCAGAGTTTGACTGACAGCTACCTGGTGGAGAAGAGAAAGAGAGAAGAGAAGAGCTGCAGATGAGCACAGCACTGGCCCAAGAGAGGACCCAGGACCCAGACAAGTAATTAGAGATGGCTGGGGGAAGAACTTGAAAATGTAAGGTTTTTTTTTACCTTAAAGCCGAGTTCTAGTCTGTAAAAAAATAAATAAAATACATTTAAAGACAGCAGCTACAAATTCTGACGTAGATCACATGCAGCAATCTTACAGGAAGTAGGAGCGGGTACCTGTCAAAGCCAGGGAGGGTAGGAGGGTTGTGAACAAGCGGAGCTTCTCCTTTTGTGTGAAGCTCCACTTTAATGCAGAAAATGCATTAACTACTTCTGGAACAGCCACTGCACATACACTGCGGCAGGGCGGCCCGGCTGTGTGAAACAACATACCTGTACGTTGTTTGGACTCCCTGGTCTGGGGTGTCCCGGCAGTGACCTGCCAAACAGCGGGGTCGCTGGTCATCCATGATCGTTCAGGGGGGTGACAGAACGGCGGTCTGCCTATGTAAACAAAGCAGACCTTTGTTCGGTCACGGAGGAAGAGAGAGATCTGTGATTCCTACTCTTCAAGAACACAGATCTCTCTCTTTGTCTAATGTCAGCATCCCCCACACAGGAAGAAAGCACACATAGGGAACACTTTTAACCCTTTGATTGCCCCTGATGTTAACCCCTTCCCTGCCAGTGTAATTTATACTGTGACAGTGCATTTTTTTTAGCACTGATCACTGTATTGGTGTCACTGGTCCTCAAAAATGTGTCAATCAGTGCCCAATTTGTCCGCCGCAACGTTGTGTACTTGTACTCCCGCAAATACCCCCGATACCTGAATAGAATACTCCCCCCCCGCCGCATACCGCAAAGCCGCCACGTTAATCCCGTGCATTACAGCGCCGCACTACACTACAGGCATCTTTCGTTTGAATACTCCTAATCCCCGCCGCACCATGCATAGACACTCCCCTTCTCGGGATTGGACGGATCTGTCCAATCCCGAGCAAGGGGGAGTGTCTATATACACACGGCTCCGTGCAGACACTCCCCCTTGCTCGGGATTGGACAGATCCATCCAATCCCGAGAAGGGGAGTGTCTATGCATGGTGCGGCGGGGATTAGGAGTATTCAAACGAAAGATGCCTGTAGTGTAGTTCGGCGCTGTAATGCACGGGGTTAACGCGGCAGCAGTGGCATCATCTACCACTAGGTATGGGGGACATGACATGGCTATGTGAGGGACAGGACATGGCTGGATATATGTGGGGGGGACATGGCTGCATTTGGGGACACATTTTAAAAAAGTATCGGTATTCGGTATCAGCGAGTACATGAAAAAAAATATTGGTACTTGTCCTAAAAAAGTGGTATAGGAACAACCCTAATAATAATAATAATAATAATAATAATAATAATAAATCTATCCCACAGTTTGTAGACGCGATAACTTTTTCGCAAACCAAAATATACGGTAATTTGGATTTTTTTTAACAAATAATTTAGCAGAATACAAATTGGCCTAAACTGATGAAGAAATTATATTTTTTTACACATTTTTATTGGATGTGTCTTATAGCAGAAAGTAAAAAAAAAAATATATATATATATATATATATATATTTTTTAAATGGTCGCTCTTTTTTTGTTTATAGCATAATAAAATGAAAGAGGTGATCAAACACCACCAAAAGAAAGCTATATTTGTGGGGAAAAAAAGGAAATCAACTTTGTTTGGGTACAGCTTCGTAATGACAGCACAATTGTCGGTTAAAGTAACGCAGTGCCATATCGCAAAAAAAAATGGCCTGGTCATTAACCACTTAAAGCGAAGGTTTACCCAAAAATCAACTTTCTGCAGTTAGATCCAGGATACTGCTGACATCTGCAGTATGCTGTTTTTTTTTTTTTGGTACTTATCGTTTTAGCAGTATTTCTTCTATGGCTCCGAGGGGAGAATCCTGCGGGGGATGGGCGTTCCCAAAAGCAAGCCTTCGATACCGCGTCACGGCTTCCGTAAATTGCCAAGTGTCACTTCGGCTATTTTCGGAAGCCGTGACGAGCTATCGAAGGCCATCAATCAACTTGCTTGCCTTTGGGAATGCCCATTCCCCGCAGGATTCCCCCCTCGGAGCCATAGAAGAAATACTGCTAAAACGATAAGTACCAAAAAAATAAAAAAGACCAGCATACTGCAGATGTTAGCAGTATGCTGGATCTAACTGCAGAAAGTTGATTTTTGGGTGAACCTCCGCTTTAAGGACCCCTTCACGTCGATATATGTCGGCAGAATGGCACGGCTGGGCACATCCACATACCTGTACATGGCCCTTTAAGCCCAGCCATGGTGTCGCACCGGTGCGTACAAGCGACCCGGTCCGAAGATCCCTGACCGCGGGACCCGATCACCGATGGAGTCCGACGATCGGTCCCCGGAGCTGAAGAACGGGGAGAGCCGTGTGTAAACACAGCTTCCCCGTTCTTCACTGTGGCGCCGTCATTGATCATGTGTTCCCTTATATAGGGAAACACAATCAATGACGTCACACCTACAGCCACACCCCCCTACAGTTAGAAACACAGATGAGGTCACACTTAACCCCTTCAGCGCCCCCCTGTGGTTAACTCCCAAATTGCAATTGTCATTTTCACAGTAAACAATGCATTTTTAATGCATTTTTTGCTGTGAAAATGACAATGGTCCCAAAAATGTGTCAAAATTGTCCGAAGTGTCCGCCATAATGTTGCAGTCACGAAAAAAATGGCTGATCGCCGCCGTTAGTAGTAAAAAAAAAATAATAAAAATTCAATAAAACTATCCCCTATTTTGTAATCGCTATAAATTTTGCGCAAACCAATCGATAAACGCTTATTGCAATTTGTATATGTATCGGCCTAAACTAAGGAAAACATTTTTTTTATATATATTTTTGAAATTAAAATTTAAAATATTGCAGTTTTTTTCAAAATTGTCGCTAGATTTTTGTTTATAGCGCAAAAAATAAAAACCGCAGAGGTGATCAAATACCACCAAAAGAAAGCTCTATTTGTGGGAAAAAAAGGACGCCAATTTTGTTTGGGAGGCACGTTGCACGACCGCGCAATTGTCAGTTAAAGCGACGCAGTGCCGAATCGCAAAAACTGGCCATGTCCTTTAGCTGCCTAAAGGTCCGGGTCTTAAGTGGTTAAGGTTAAAAATACATTTTGCCTTAGGAACCACTTTTTAGTGCTTAGTGTGGTGTCAGGAACACCATTACAGAGATGATCACAGGTTAGGACTGAACTTAGATTTGGAAATGTCAGGGCTGCAGCTGATTGGATGAGAGTGACAGCTTGCTTGAGGGACTGTTGACACCTAAATCCAGACCAAACGCCATGATCACTAATCAGCAGATATTTCTAATAAAAGGAAGGAAAACAAGGTGTACAGGGCACAGCTGCACACATCAGCATGGAAGCACAGCCATGTGTAACACACAATACTTTTAGGGCTGACATACACTTTAGATGAAATATTAGTGACTGGGTTTGGTTCCACTTTAACTAGTAACCATATGAAAGAATGGAGATCCATTCACGCAGCACTGACCTAAAGGCTGAGTATACACACTATACACGGAGCTATGCCACGCTGGTGTTTTCCTTATTGAAAGCTCAACTACACCGACACAAATGTGACTTGTAAAATAATGACTACTTACAATGAAGTGTGGTCTCCCCGCTCACGGAGAAATCTCCTACACACCAACAAACAAATACTAAGTCTCCTCCCCGTCTGCAACAATCCACCGTCTCCCTAGTTACAGTGTGCACCCATGAAAAGGGCCCGTGCTGCAAAGAGACAGGGAATTTGGTTCCTAGTGAGAAGCGTTCTGCAGGATCTTTTGGGGCTGATTCTGCTGACTTCCTTGCAATGCTGACCTCTCTTACAAATGAAAGCACCTTTGCTTTGCCATAGATTTATTATTTTACAATGAACGTTTACAACAATCCAACCTTCTCTAGGGATTAAAGAGACCCTGTCATTTTGCAGGTCTGTACTGGGTAGGGTTACCACCTCATCTCTTTAAAACTGAACACCTATTAATTACACAGGTTCTGTGGCTAATTTAATCCAAATAAGGCACTACTTTAGTTTAATTACAGCCTTAATCTGCCTCAGAACCTGTGTAATTAATAGGTGTTCAGTTTTAAAGGGATGAGGTGGCAACCTTCATTCCAGGACAATACAGTGTCCCGGAATTAAACTGACACAGTCACCCCCCCAGGCCAATCTGATGCTCCCAAAAAAGGCAGCCACATTACTTTACTCACTGACAGTACTTGTCCTGGCCGGGAATGTCTGGAGGAATACAATCCCGCCCCCTTCTTGTGATTGGAGAAATGATAAATCCCGCCTCTTGTCTCAAATCACTGTGCTGTGATTCGTTACAGCACAAGCTGATTTTTGGGAAGGGAGGGTGTCCCTGAATGGTAGTTTGGAAATGTGGTCACCCTACCTGTCACCCACTTAAAGTGGTTCTAAAGATGACTGACCTCCTCAGGTAATACACAGAAATGAAACAAATCCTCCTACATAAGTTGTACCATACTAGCCAACAGTCTTTCCCAAATTTTCCCAAACTACTGTGTCCCGGGAAAATGGCCTTATGCCAGTGTTCCGTGATGAATAGCCAAAACCGCCGCTAGAGATCCGGGGTTGCCACCATTTTTGTGAATTTTAGCTCTCATTGAGGCCGAGGGGAAGAAACAAAAAGGTGGCATTTTTCCACCCCCGCTATACACGCCTACAATTATAATAAGACTCCGCCTACAGACAAAAAAGTGACCCTGTACATTTTTTGACAATGTTGGCAACTGTGGTTGTACCCAGGGCTGGACTGGGACAAAAAATTTGGCCCTGGACTTCATCCAGACTCTCTCATGGCGGACGGACAACTCCCACTCCCCCCCCCCCTCCGGCAACCCAAGCACCCTCCCCCCCTTCACTAGCCACTAGCCATTCTACTTTATTAGAGTAGAAAGGCTGGTACTGGTACTTTTATAGGCAGTACCAGTGGGGAAGCTAGACATTATTCCACCTGGGGCAAAGAATCAGTTTGGTGCCCCCCCCCCCTTATGAGACAAGATTAGGCAGAAGTGAGAAACTCCCAGACCATAGCTGTTGAGTCAGCTGTCTGTCCCTTCCCCCATGCTCCTCTGTCGTCGTCCCTGCTCCTCTGGTCATCCCACTGCTTCTCGGTTCCCCCCAGGTGAGCGCTGCAGAGAGGGAGAGGAGGTGAGCACTGCGGGAAGGGAGAGACAGAGGAGCGGAGGGGGGGCGGTCCGCCGTCACTGAAGCCGGCCCACTGAGCCATCGGCCCACTGGGAAACTCCCTGTAGCAGAGCTCAAAATTTCAAGCCCTGAGCTACTAGCCAGGCCTCAAGAGTTACTCGCCACCAGTTGCTCCACCTAATTCATACACTGCCCTGCGCCTAATTGCACCCGTAAACACGCCCTCGTAGATTATCTCATGGAATTACACTGTTAAATGTTTTATGCAGAATCAAGTTACACAATTAAATATTAACATGGGACAGGGCACTGGGGGCAGACCAGGGGGACAGGACACTGGGGGCAGACCAGGGGGACAGGGCACTGGGGGATAACCAGGGGGACAGGGCACAGGGGAAGACCAGTGGGACAGGGCACTAGAACTGGGTCTCTTCCCCATTCCCTTGCTGTCTCCTCTGCAACTCCCATCCATCCTCTCTCTCTCTCTCTCTCTCTCTCTCTCTCTCCCTCTCCAATTCATCTCATCATCAGGAGCCTGTGTGTGCGGCTCCACACTTGCATGTCCCCACTCCCCCTTTTATTCAGGCTGGCAGTGAGGAGAGGAGCTGCAGCACAGTGGGGGGGGGGGGAGTACAATCCAGTGCTGAGATCCACACAACTGCACAGCCATTGACACCACCGCACAGCACACATTGAGACCAGTCTGTTTGCAGTGCTCAGGCTGAACTTTTGGACACTTACATAGAGCACAAGGAGAAGAAAACTGCACAAACTGGAAGGCTGCCGCTCTCATGTCAGGGCAACTTTCAGTGAGTGCTGCACCGGAGTGGTAATTATCGCAATCCTCCACCTCACTCATTACTTCCTGCTCCCTGCTCTCCAGCTACATTGGTCGGGGGGAGGGGGCAGGCTCAGAGAGGTCATACTGTTGGGTCCCATGGCTTAATGAGGATTGTAAGGAGAGCACCTGTGTACTGCTCTGCCTGTGAGCGGCTCACCAACTACTTTTCCCGAGCATGCATCTTTCTTCTTCGGCCACCAGTCTCATCGGGACTCTAAGTGTAGGCACAGATTGGAGGGAGATTGGTCATGCAGCCCTCTCATCACTCGCCCCCAGCTTAAATCCACTCGCCAAATGCTAGAAGGCAAGTGGAAATTTTGAGGCCTGCTGTAGTCTCAATGGCTAGTCCATCCCTGGTTGTACCTGTCTATTGGAAAAAAAAAATTGCCTGCGCTCCGGTGTTTCGCTAGACATGGGTAGTGTAGTCCAATTTTTAGTTTTAAGGCAAGGTCTATAGTCTTGCAGCCCTCCTCAGAGCAATGGGGGTTCATATGGCTAAAAATAAAAAGAAAGAAAGGAGGGCGCACCGACCTAGTGCATTACCACATATAAAAGTTTTATTAAAAATAGAGAATAAAAGCAATAGTCCAAGCTTAGGTAAAAAAAAATTCTGACAATCAAACTGGATCTCTTGGAAGCAGGACTTGATGACAAGAGGATCGGACGGTGCCTCAAACGGCTGACGCATTTCTGGGGCGCACCCCTTTCTTCAGAGACTAAGCAGTCTGTGGTACCTCTCTCCTGTGTGCCCCCATATATATGTGTACACATGTGCATCTATAGGTCCAAGCTCAAGTGACCCTCAATCAACTGAACCCCACCCCTCAATCACGGCTTACCCTGCCTACAGTGATGGAACACCCACGTTCTCATCCCAATAGGTGGTAGCTAGCTAACAATCTATTGTGGCCAAAAATGGGCATTATGGCACCTCCCCTCTCTTTAGCACTGGCAAAGGATACAGTGGTGCACACTAACACGTAGACATCTCAGACCACAACCCGATTTCCCCCGATGCAAAGTATGGGGGGGGGGCAAAAAAGCGGAGGCAAGTGCAGGTCATGTTAGAGGCTATGGGTCCTTACCAGGGGTGGACTGACAACCCATGGGGCCCCCGGGCAATAGAAGATTATGGGGCCCCTGGGCTTACAGATGGACACCACGCCAGGAGGCAGAAGCAGGACAGCTAAAATCTCAGGATTTTCACATCAAAAGCATGTCGGTTTAAGACATAGCAGGGACAGATGTAAAAAAAAACACAGATTTTTACACACTGTCCCTGGTTTTATTGAGCCTGGCAACCCTGATGGGGCCCCCTAGTGGCATGTGGCCCTCGGGCAGTGTCCGAAAGTCCCAATGGTCAGTCCGCCCCTGGTCCTTACCCTTACCACAGGGCGCCATGGTCGGTGGTCGGGCAGTGGTTGCTATCCAGTCCCTGTGGGTCTAGTGTCCTTGGCTCTCCCGATGCGTCCGTTAAAACACACGCGATCCCACGATCCGGAAGTGCGGGTACCTCCTGTGTTCCAACCCGCAACAATAGATTGTTAGTTGGCTACCTCCTATTGGGATGAGAATGTGGGAGTTCCATCCCTGTAGGCGAGGTAAGCCGTGATTGAGGGGCGGGGTTCAGTTGATTGAGGGTCATCTGAGCTTGGACCTATAGACATGTGTACACATATATATGGGGGCACACAGGAGAGAGGTACCACGGACTGCTTAGGCTCTAAAGAGAGGGAGGGCCCCTGAAACGCGTCAGCCGTTTGAGGCACCGTCATCAAGTCCTGCTTGCAGGTGCCAAGAGATGCAGCTTGATTGTCAGAAAAGCTTTTTACCTAAGCTCGTTTGTAAGTAGGACTATTGCTTTTATTCTCTATTTTTAATAAAACTTTTATATGTGGTAATGCACTAGGTCGGTGCGCCCTCCTTTCTTTCTTTTTCTTTGTACATGTCTATCTGCAGTCTTCTATTCTCTGCGTCTATTCAAAGTTCAGAATTTATAAAGCTTGCCTGAGCTTTCAAAAAACAGGGGGTGGAGAGCTGAAATGACATTCTGCAGAGTTTTTTTTAAATGTATAGTCATCTATGTAGATGCAGCATAAATTTAATGCAGCAGCTGTCCCCCACCAGCTTTACACTGAACTGATCGCTCAGTTCTTGGGTCCGCTCTCTGCAGAGTGAAGTGACTGTCAGCACTTTCCGGTGCACCAGACTGTGGCGGGATGGGAGCAGCTGGCTCAGTGTCTTAGCAGCGTTCTGAGAGGCTAAACCAGCTGCTAGACAGGCATCCGGGCAGATCCCGACATTATTGTCAGTGTCCCTTCAGAGCCTGGACCAGCTCTGTGATGGCTGCCAACAGCAGATTTTAGCCCACTATTGGCTGAATCTGGGTCACAGGAGTGCAGAAATAAGTGCACTCCTGTGACCCACAGGTAAAAAATACTTTCAAAAGCAGCTCCCCTGCCCCCCTTAAACACTTATCCAACACTGTGAACTCAGCCTTATACTGTCTTTTGAGCATATTCCATAAATAGATTGTACTATCAGTGGAATTTTAAAGCCCCACATAGTGATCCCTGGAATGTAAGATGGGCTGCACATGGCCCAATCCTGTGTGCTGGGATGACTAGTTCCTGCACATTAACAGGAGTAAAGACACCCAAAAACCAGCACACAGGAAGGACCATTGGAAAGGTTAATATTTCTGCCTTTAGTTCTACTTGAAGAGGAATCGCAGTCAGCTCACATAATTTGTAATAAAAACATTTCTGCCAATCTGAAGCTTCCCTCCAACCACTTTGCATATTATTTTATATATACTGTGATTCTGTACTTGCCAAATATGCTTCAGAAATCTCCCCACACTGAGTCTGGCTGTAACTAGTTTAACTGTGGGCAGCTAAAGCTGCTGCCTGTTCATTTACTGGATTTACACAGACACACAGAGGTACATCTGCCGCTCTCCAGCTCTCATTGGCCCACATATGACTCATCCTCCCTCCCTTCCTGGCAAACACTCAGGAGTGAGAGAAAAGCTGTGCATGATGTCATAAGCCTAGGCCTTTCACAAGACAAGAAACAGAAAGTGGGCTGTATAAGGAATTTATTGGCAGGAAAAAAATGCTTTACTATCCAAAGTTAAAACAACAAGGGCAGGAGATTTAATAGATGGAAAGATGAAAAATGACTGAAGTTCCGCTTTAAAGTGGATCTAAGGTTGATTGAATGATAAAATTGGCAGTGCTTCCCCTAAATTCAGATCTTCCGCTCAGATCTACAGCGATCTACAGCGACTGCACTTCCAAGTGCACTTTCAAGCGCACTTGTAGTGCAAAGTGGATTTGCCTTTCGTAAATAACCCCCACTTTGTGGCTTGGCCCTGTCTGCCACTCCCTCTCACAGGATTTGACTGACAGCAGCAGGAGCCAATTATTTGGTCGACCGGGGCGTGTTCTGAGTGGAACACGCCCAAGGTCTCAAATCAGGAGAGTCCAGCACAAGGCAGAGATCAAATCAGGGACAGGTTGGCTCCAGCTAGCAGATCAGGCAGGTAACAGGCTGACAAGGAAAAATACTGAAGCCCTGGATTGTAGTGCAGGGCGGGCTTATATACACCTGTAGCAGTTCATCCCATGGGAGACACCCGCTGGTGGACATCAGAACTGCACCCCTGTTGCTGGGAGAAACAGTGCCACCAGCAGGTGACCAAAGCCATGACATGGATCATGACACTTTCTCTACAGCACCGGCTTTTGCCACAGGCGGAGTCTATGGCAAAGTTAATCTAACTTGCAGGCTAGACACAGGTGCACTATGCTGCACCCGCGTTGTTGGTAAACCACAGCACATCAGCGTGAAAGCAGTCTTAGGCCCTTTTCACACGATCATCTCCACCAAAATGGATCCTCAATTCACCTCTACAGAGTGACAGATGTCCGTTTACGACCGCCCACCTCCAATCCGAAAAACAAAAGGGAATTCGTCCCCTTCCATCTGAGTGGATCGGAGGACCTATAGAGTAGCCGTGACCTGTCATCCACCCGCTCCGCTCATTGCGCCCCATGACTGGTTACCAAGTTGCTTAAGTGGCCCTCGCTCTTCAAAAGGTTGGGCACCCCTGGTCTAGGCCACTGTGCTGCAGCTTAGTTTCAGGGTCTTGGCAATCTTCTTATAGCCTAGGTCATCTTTATGTTGAGAAAGAATTCTTTTTTTCAGATCCTCAGAGAGTTTTTTGCCATTAGGTGCCATGTTGAACTTCCAGTGACCACTATGATAGAGTGAGAGCGATAAAACGATATTAAACACACCTGCTTTCCATTTACACCTGAGACCTTGTAACACTACCGAGTCACATGACACCGGGGAGGGAAAATGGCTAATTGGGCCTAATTTGAACATTTTCACTTAGGCCCCATACACACGAGCGGACAGATTTGTTCAAATCTGTCCGTCCGACAGATTTGAACAAATCTGTCTGCTGGGATTTTGGTTTGCTCGCGTGTACACACGAGCAAACCAAAATCCCCGCCAGCAGACGGAGCGCTGACGTGTCGGTGACGTGGCGGTGACGCCGCCACGTCACCGCACCAGGAAGTAAAACACTTCCGCGCATGCGCCGAATCCATTCGGCGGCGGTGCGGCGGCGGTGCGGGACGACATGTCTGCTGGTAAGTGTACTAACCAGCAGACATGTCGGGCGGACAGATTCCCACCCGATAGATTTCAAAGCATGCTTTGAAATCTGTTGGGTGGACAAATCTGTCTGCTCGGCCGTACACACGATCGAATCTGTCTGCTGAAACGGTCCAGCGGACCGTTTCCAGCGGACAGATTTGATCGTGTGTACGAGGCCTTAGGGGTGTACTCACTTTTGTTGCCAGCAGTTTAGACATCAATACTGTGTGGTGAGTTATTTTAAGGGGACAGCAAATTTACACTGTTAGGCCACGTACACACGATCAAATCTGTCTGCTGGAAACGGTCTGCCAGACCGTTTCAGCAGACAGATTTGATCGTGTGTACGGGCAAACAGACGGATTTGGCCAGCCGACAGATTTCAAAGCATGCTTTGAAATCTGTCGGCTGGGAACCCGTCGGCCCGATATGTCTGCTGGTTAGTACGCTAACCAGCAGACATATCTGCTCGCACATGCGGAAGTGTTTTACTTCCGGGTCCGGTGACGTGGCAGCGTCAACGTCACCGCCACGTCACCGCGCTGTCTGCCGGCGGGGATTTTGGTTTGATCGTGTGTACACGATCAAACCAATGCATCCCAGCAGACAGATCTGTTCAAATCGGTCTGTCCGACCGATTTGAACAGATGTATTTGCTCGTGTGTACGGGGCCTTTATACAAGCTGTACACTCACTACATTACATTGTAGCAAAGTGCAATTTCTTGTGTTGACGCACGAAAAAATATAATAAAATATTTACAAAAATGTGAGGGGTGTACTCACTTTTGTGACAAGCACTTTAAGTTCAGCTTGTCTAATGATTGCCTACTAATTTTTTGCATTCAATGATTTAGTATTTACTTCTTTTACATCTTTTGTAACTTTATGAGTGTTTGTTTAATGCTTTAATTAATAAATAAAGAATGCATAAAAAACATACAAATATTTTCCAATTATTTTTACATAATATGTGTTGCCTCTCTCCCCCCAGGTTTTGGCATCATCCTGTAGCCTTCCCTTCACTGAACATCGCCATAGCAACCAACAGATAGATAAAACTGAGTTTGATGCAAATTTCAAGCTTATTATATAACCAACAGAAATAGAGTACAGAGGTCAGTAACCCATAAAAAACAGATTTAGGATTACTAGAGTCAGATAATGTGGGATTTATGGTTGTTGTGGGTTACTCCTATATCATATCATCATTGCCCTATACTTCTACACGTCTATTCTTGATTTAGTAAAAGGGGTTGAATTCACTAGTCACGTTGCTTCACTCCATGCTTTCTATACCATAATTTATGTTTCTGGTTATTGATGATATTCAGATCATCAGGCCTTGTACACACGAGGGAATAAATCCGCTGAAGATGGTCCGACGGACCATTTCAGCGGAAAAATCCCCTTGTGTGTAGGGGCAAACGGACGCTTTTTGCTGGATTCATCCGGCGGAAAAATTCCAAAGCATGCTTTGAAATATTTCCGCCGGATAGCTGGCTGGCAGATATGTCCGCTGGTTAGTACGGCAAACCAGCGGACATATCTTGCCGCACATGCGTCGTATCCTGTGAATGGATCCGACGCATGCGCGCGGAAGTGTTTACTTCCTGGTGCGGTGACGTGGCGGTCACGTGGCGGCGTCAACGTCACCGCCGCGTCACCGCGCTATCCGCCGGCGGGGAATTTGATCCGATGGTGTGTACAGCCATCGGATCAAAACATCCCGGCGCAAATATACGCTGTAAACGGTCCGGGGACCGTTTACAGCGGATATTTCCCGTCGTGTGTACAAGGCCTTACAGTAAGTAACCTTCACATTTTCTGACACAATGAAAGTCTTCGAGTCGGTAACAGGAGAGGAAAGCATGTATCTTCTTATTACATTAATCCTACTCAAGAGAGCATTAAATGAACTTGTCTTTAACCTTCAAAATGTGTTTGTCAAGAGAGAAAATACAAAAGGGATCCTTTTTGTCTGTCCTCACTAACTACAGTACCTACTGGAGAAGTGTTCATGATCAGAATGGAATTGGTGTTGAAGTATATCTTCCAGCCCAAATTTGTAGAACATGAATTAGAGTAATTGAGGCTTCAGGCTGTCTGTGCTGGAAGTGCTCACATTTTATGCTCTGGAGGAAAAGAGCAGAAGCAGAAAGATCCAATAACACAAAAATTAGATTAGAAAATGGCATTTTGTTACATCTGTTAGTTTTTGAAAAGGGAAACAGAAACTGATCCTGCTGACCACTTAAATTAGCTAAGAGGCCTGTGGTATAGTACCATAATCCCAATACAACATATATTGCTAAATTAAAATTGTGAATTTAATTATGCTTGACAGGTTAAAGGATTAAGAGCACCAGGCCAGCAGAATCTTTATGTTTTTAGGAGGGTGTCTGGTCACTTTTTTATAATCCTATGCTTTAATAAAAATACATAATCCATGGGAAAAAATGTTTAAAGCGGTATTAACTGCTTGCCGACCAGCCGCCGGGGGCAGGACGGCTCTGCTGGGCGAGAGCACGTAATATAACGTCACCTCGCCCAGCAGTCAATAGCCCCCGGGGCACCCGTGATCGCTCGTTACAGAGCGAGGACCGGGAGCTGTGGGTGTAAACCCACAGCTCCCGGTCCTGTCAGGGGAGAAATGCATGAATGAAAGGCATGAAATGCATGAATGCATGAGAAATGCATGAATGCATGTTCATACAATGTATGAACAGCGATCTGTCATTTCCCCTAGTGAGTCCACCCCCCTTACAGTTAGAACACACCCAGGGAACATACTCAACCCCTTCCCCGCCCCCTAGTGTTAACCCCTTCCCTGCCAGTGGCATTTTTATAGTAATCCAATGCATTTTTATAGCACTGATCGCTATAAAAATGCCAATGGTCCCAAAAATGTGTCAAAAGTGTCCGATGGGTCCGCCATAATGTCGCAGTGCCAAAAAAAATAGCTGATCGTCGCCATTACTAGTAAAAAAAAAATATTAATAAAAATGCCATTAAACTATCCCCTATTTTTAAAACACAATAACTTTTGTGCAAACCAATCAATAAACGCTTATTGCGATTTTTTTTTTTTTACGAAAATTATGTAGAAGAATAAAAATCGGCCTAAACTGAGGAAAAAAATTTTTTTTTTATATATTTTTGGGGATATTTATTATAGCAAAAAGTAAAAAATATAATTTTTTTTCAAAATTGTCGCTTAATTTTTGTTTATAGCGCAAAAACTAAAAACCACAGAAGTGATCAAATACCACCAAAAGAAAGCTCTATTTGTGGGAAAAAAAGGACACCAATTTTGTTTGAAAGCCACGTCGCACGACCGCGCAATTGTCAGTTAAAGCGACGCAGTGCCTATTGGCAAAAAGTGCTCTGGTCTTTGACCAGCAATATGGTGCGGGGGTTAAGTGGTTAACACCCCCCTGAACAAAAAAAAAATGTTAAATTACAGCTTACGTGTCCTGGATGTGGTAGCTACATTTGTTTTCTTTTTTGGGCTTTTTATTTTTACCTGGTGATCTAGCCAGTAAGTCTAATATTTTTCCTTACTTTACCAGACCCAGTTGTCCATAAAAAGTGGCAGCTAGAGTTTTGAGACAAACCCTTTAACACTGAGAGGGGTGTTTACAATCGTTAGCTTTTATTCTTTTTTGCAAAACAATTATTCCTAAAGAAAAAAAAAAACAGTTTGCTGTAAATGCTTATAAAATGTCAGCTGGGGTTCAGCTTTACTTTGTTAGTCAAATGAATCCATCTAAATATTAAACTCTAAAGCCTGGTACATACTATGAGTTTTTTATCAAATGATTCCACAGTACCGCGTTAAATTAATCTACAAAACTCCTAAATATTAACATAGTGAAATGATCAACATAAAACACCCATACATAATAAAAAAGTGTCCATATGGCATATCCAAAAATATATATGCTCCAACATATGCAAATCATCATGGTAATACAGTCCACGTTAAAGTGATGAGAAAATAGTGAAACAAAATCTCATTGATGCACCAAAAACCTTCACTAAAAGTGATGTGTGCCAATTCCACACTCTTAAGGCCTTGCCTTGAGGCAATAGATTTGTTCAAAACGGTCTGTCCGAACAAATCTGTCTGTTTGGATTTTGGTTTGCTCGCGTGTACACACGAGCAAACCAAAATCCCCGCCAGCAGACGGCGCGCTGACGTGTCGGTGACGTGGCGGTGACGTTGACGCCGCCACGTCACCGCACCAGGAAGTAAAACACTTCCGCGCATGCGCCGAATCCATTCGGCGCCGGTGCGAGACGACATGTCTGCTGGTAAGTGTACTAACCAGCAGACAAGTCGGGCGGACGGGTTCCCACCCGATAGATTTCAAAGCATGCTTTGAAATCTGTCGGGTGGCCAAATCCGTCGGCTCGCCCGTACACACGATCGAATCTGTCTGCTGGGACGGTCTAGCAGACCGTTTCCAGCAGACAGATTTGATCGTGTGTACGCGGCCTAAGAATAAAGTTTACCAGATGCTGTTGCAATTCACTCTCGTGTCTGACAAATATAACCTGTGACAGGAAGTCAGGTAAATCTGTGGGTGTTGTCACAGATGGGAGATACATTTCTGCCTTGTTTAGACAATACACCAATTACTACCAGGTGTCGGCTACAGAGGTAGCCAGAAAGGTTTAGGGCGTTGGAAAACTTCAGCTGTTCAGTATGAGGCAATTAAGGCCTCTATAAATCATCCAGAGGATGACTACTGATTGCTGCATCCTGAGGCTTTTTGAGTTAAGGAGAGCAGTGAGAAAGACTTCTGAAGAGGTGAGGTGGTTGTTGATTTTTCTGTGTGATAAAAAATCAAAAAGACTATTGTTTCTCTGCTGTATGACCAGCAGTGTCTGCCCAGCAGTAGGCTGTGCCAGACTCCATAGATAGGTTCCTGTGTGGTGAAGGTAGACGCCCCAAGTGGCCAGGGTTTATTTTATGTTTTGTTTTGTTTATGCTGTTTGGATGCTTGCACTTGTTTCCAGCAATATGGAAAGAATAAACCAAACTCTTTGTTTTCAACCGTCTTTGGCTCCCTCTCTGTATAGTTCAGTGTGTAGTGAACCCATCCAGGGGGTCACACCCCCCGCTATCGAGCTAACCCCTCACAAACCTTATTAGATGTTATTGAAGAGCCGCTTTTGGGGATAGAAAGTGAGACAGAGCCGCCAATAGTGTAAAAACACCTTAAGGTAATCGGTTTATTAAAAGTAATGCACTTACATCATAAAAGATTAAAAATTGTCTTGATAAAATTCCAAACAAGCCAGGTGACTTAGTGTTGCGATCTCCTCATAGCTTCCTTCATACACATGGAGTCACCATCTCAGCGTTGCCATGTAGCCCCGTTCCGACGTGTTTGTAAAAGCAATAGTATCACTATTGTTCAGGAGTGGCTTGACAAGAGGAATACGATATTTAGAGCCCATGTCGGGGATCCGTCTGTATGTGGTGGCTCTTGATGACTCCAGCCTCCGTCCACTCCTTGTGAAAGTCCCCAACACTTTTTAATGGCCTCTTCCTGACAATCCTCTCCAGGCTGCAGTCATCCCGGCTGCTTGTGCATCTTTTTCTTCCACACTTTTCCCTTCCACATAACTTTGTATTAATGTGCTTTGGGAACATCCAACTGCTTTTGTAATTACCTCTTGAGGCTTTCCCTCCTTATGGAGGGTGTCAATGATGGTTTTCTGCACAACTGGCAGGTCAGCAGTCTTTCCCATGATTGTGATTCCTACTGAACCAGACTGAGACCATTTAAAGGCTCAGGAACCCTTTGCAGGTGTCATGGCTTAATTAGCTGATTAGAGTGGGATGCTTTGAGCCTAGAATATTGCACCTTTTCACAATATTCTAATTTTCCGAGATTGTGGATTTGGGGTTTTCATGAGCTGTGAGCCATAATCATCACAATTATGACAAATCACGCCTTGAACTATCTTGCTTTGCATGTAATGTAATTTCACTCTTCGCTGGTTCTCTACCTACTTATCCAACCGCACCTTTAGCGTTACTTACAATTCTACTTCCTCCTCTCCTCTTCCTTTCTCTGTTGGGGTCCCCCCAGGTTCTGTTCTTGGACCCCTCGTATTTTCAATCTACACCTCCTCCGTGAGTCATCTTATAGCCTCCCACGGCTTCCAATACCATCTCTACGCTGACAACACTCAAATCTATTTCTCTACCCCTCAACTCGCCCCTTTCATTCTCCTCATGTATCACTAATTTACTATCAGATATATCAGTTTGGATGTCACACCACTTCCTCAAACTCAATCTATCCAAAACGGAACTTATAATTTTTCCTCCCCCACGTGCCTCTTCCCCTGATCTCTCTGTCAAAATTGATAGCACAACCATAAGCCCATCCCCACATGTCAAGGTCCTAGGAGTAGTCCTGGACTCTGAACTCTCCTTCAAGCCCCACGTCCAATCACTGTCCAAATCTTGCCGCCTCAACCTCCGCAACATCTCCAAAATACGCCCCTTTCTAACCAATGACACAACAAAGCTCTTAATTCACTCCCTGGTCATCTCTTGCCTCGATTACTGCAACTCCCTTCTCATTGGCTTACCGCTGCATACTCTATCCCCCCTTCAGTCCATCATTAATGCTGCTGCTGCGACTCATCCACCTAACCAACCGCTCTGTCTCTGCTGCTCCTCTCTGTCAATCCCTCCACTGGCTTCCGCTCGCCCAACAAATTAAATTCAAAATACTAACTACTACCTACAAAGCGATCCACAACTCTGCCCCCAGCTACATCACTGACCTAGTCTCTAAATTCCAACCTAATCGTTCTCTTCGTTCTTCTCAAGACCTCCTGCTCTCTAGCTCTCTCATCACCTCCTCCCATGCTCATCTACAGGACTTTTCCAGAGCCTCTCCAAGCCTATGGAACTCCTTACCCCAATCTGTCCGTCTATCTCTTTCTCTATTAGCTTTTAGAGGATCCCTGAAAACCCTCCTCTTCAGAGAAGCCTATCCTACCCACATCTAACAACTGTATTTTAATTTTGTCCATCTGATCACCCCCCATATCTACTACCCTTTGTTTCACTTGACCCTTCCTTCTAGATTGTAAGCTCTAACAAGCAGGGCCCTCTGATCCCTCCTGTATTGAATTGTATTGTAACTGTACTGTCTTCCCTGATGTTGTAAAGTGGTGCGCAAACTGTTGGTGCTATATAAATCCTGTATAATAATAATGAGTCTCATATATTAGTTTCATCTTTTATGTTGCATTAGTGAAATAAATGAATTTTTGCGAGTTTCACCTGTACATTTTTTTTGGATATGCCATATAGACACTTTTTATTATGTATGGGTGTTTTATGTTGATCATTTCACTATGTTAATATTTAGGAGTTTTGTACATTAATTGAGTGCGCTACTGTGGAATTATTTGTCTCTTTCTCTCTTTCACATTGACATTTGTTTCACCTCATTTGCATGTTTATTGAATATTAAGTGGCAGCAAAGATAGGTGTTTTTCATTAGCACAGTGCAAACACATATATGTGTTTTTATCATCCAACCTAGCAGGTTAAACTGAAAAAAACTGTCAGCTCCGGTCAGAGCCGCTGAACTAACTAACGATCCGATGTTAACACAGCAAATCCCACCACCCCCCCCGTCAGGACACTCTGATCAGCGCTCTCAGCCAATTGGGCCGGTCAGCTGCTGGTTTTCCAGCACTGGCTTCTGTCGGACTTGCTGGCATACACACAGGCTGAATGTCGACTGTTTTTTATCGAAGCGGCCAATGCCTCCCAAGATTCAGCCCATGTGTATAAGGCTTAACACTAACCTCTTCAAAGATTCATAATCATCTGTCCAAAGGTGTTTACTTTACCACTCTATCCAGAATGCAGACACATAAGACAGAAGGGGGAAGAAGCCTAATAAAGAAAACAAATGCAGCCACTACGTCCAGGGATTGGTAAGCTGCAATCCATTACATTTTTGTTTTTGGGTTTAAAGGGACACTAAAGGGTTCAGGTTTAAAAAAATAAATAAAAACATATCATACTTACCTCCACTTCTTTTTGCACAGAGTGGCCCCGATTGTCCTTTTCTGGGGTCCCATGGCAGCTATTTTGGCTCCTCCCCGCAATAGCTAACCCCCTCTGGGAAGCTCTCCCCCGAGGGTGTTACCTTGCGGGCGTGCTCCCGTGTGATAAACTCAGCGGTCATGGCCGCGACGCGCCGCGTCATTGATTTGATTGACAGCAGCGGGAGCCAATGGCTGCGCTGCTATCAATCATCCAATGAAGAGCCGACGAGAGCTGGGGGAAAGCAATGCGGGATCGCGCCCATGGAGATTCGGGGCTCAGGTAAGTAAAAAGGTGGCTTGGGGGGGGCGGTGACAGTGAGGTGTTTTTTCACCCTAATGCATAGAGTGAGTGAGTAACTTGTATAGCGCTGCAAATGTGAACTAAATCGCCTCAAGGCGCTTTTTGCATCCAGTGTCATCCTGATCCTTCAGAAGAGGTGGGTCTGATGTTTTTTCCTGAAAGCCTGATGGTTTGCTTTCATGCGGATGTTTGCAAGTAGAGCGTTTCATAGCCGTGGTCCTTGGACTGCAAATCTTCGTTCTCCCTTAGATTTTTAGTGGGATTTGGGAATGTGGATGTGGTTTTGGTTAGTTGATCGAAGGGCACGATTCGGGTTGTAGTGTTTTATTTTCTTGCATAAGTAGGAGCGTTTCCTTGTGAGCATTTGTGAGTGAGGCAGAGGGTCTTGAATGTGACCCGATCCTTCACGGCTAGCCAATGGAGGGTCCTCAGGGACTGGGTGATTGATTCCCAGTTTTTTTTCCTGTTACCAGTCTGGCTGCTGTGTTCTGAACGACTTGTAGATGAGAAATCTGGTATTTGGGTAGTCCCAGGTAGAGGGAGTTTGCGTAGTCAAGTTGGGAACAACTACTACTGCCGTGTCCTGTAGTAGTGATGAGTCTACGCAGCAGGCGGAGAAGATAGTGACTACTGACTACTGATCTGATTTGTGTGTCAATAGTCATGTCTGAGTCATAGGATGCATTAAGGTAAAAAAAAAAAATGAAGGTTTACAACCCCTTTAATGTTGTTTTAAGAATGGGAATTAGGGTTATGAAATGTGTGCATAGGAGTGGTAAAAAAGCTCAGTATCTGTCTGTAAAGAACAGCATAGATAATAATGTACACAATCGTAGGGATATAGATAAATATTTTTTTGTGGGGGGTCCCTGAGCCTGAGCCAGGGCACATAGAAAAGTTTAAATTTTAAGTTTGAGTCTCCCTAATGGTCCTCTACTTATTTAGAGCTGGCCATACCCACTACTGGCCATACTGTTAGATAAAGTTGATTATTCTGTCGACTAATGCCGAAGGAACTGGACTCGATTAGCACCTGTAGCCTGTTTGGGTACTCTGACAGCCGACCCTAGTGGCTGTCAGAATACAATATTCCAGCAAGAATGGTTTACCCACGCACACATTTGTGTCCCACAGAATGAATGAAAGAAATCTATTTGTGTTTTGCCAGCTTTAGTATTTGATGTATTGTTAGAAAAGACAGCTCCAAACATTTAGGGGCTGCTAAAAAAGAAAATTGGAGACAAAGAAGATGAGGCACTACTGGTATAGTTTCCCATGGCAACCATACTTTGCTTGATTTTTTGTTGTTGTGTAGAGTAAAGACTGTGTTTAGGCTGCTATGAATATTAAATCAGTTTTTGGCCAGTAATGCAGCATCCCCAAGACTTTTTTTAGTTGTGCATTAAGCTTTATATCCCCACCAAACACTGTCTAAACTCTCTAACTGCTCAAATTGTGTCTAAAATTGGAGAATATGTCTGGATTTGACCTTATTTTAGACAAATGCCCATATGCTTATCAGGAAACTGGGAGCACGATGCCGCGTACACACGATCATTTTTCGGCATGAAAAAAACAACGTTTTTAAAAACGTCATTTAAAATGATCGTGTGTGGGCTTCACATCGTTTTTATCTTCTGAAAAACGACAAAAAAAAATTGAGCATGCTGCATTCTTTAACGTTGTTTTAAAAAAATTATTTTTTTGGGTTGTAAAAAATGATCGTGTGTGGGCTAAAACAACGTTTTAAACCCACGCATGCTCAGAAGCAAGTTATGAGACAAGAGCTTGAATGGAACTTCCCCTTTAGAGTGCCGTTGTACGTGTTGTACGTCACTGCTCTTTGCTCAACATTTTTTTAAAACGATGGTGTGTGGGCAACATTGTTTTTAATGATGAAGTTGGAAAAACGTTGTTTTTTCTAAATGCTGAAAAACTACGCTTTTTTTTCATGCCGAAAAATTATCATGTGTACGCGGCATGAGAATTACTGCGTTATCAGCTCAGAGCAGAAAACCAAACCATGTTCTTTCTTTGAATTTGCAAGAGTAGTTAAATGTAAATAGTCTTTTCTGAGCTAGGGTGGTAATGGCACACACTGTTAAAAAAAAAAATTGATCAAGTGATAGAATAATCAATTTCTAATAAAAATTAGTACTACACTATAGCCAGAATTGTCATTGAAACAATTTAAGATCCAATATGTGTCAGCTTCTCCAATCAATGACATCAAACAATAGCCTATTGTTTTGATTCATGCAGCTTTTTGTACAGTTTGCATGGATTGTACATATTGCTATAGTTTTAGACCTATACAGTTAATATCAGAGAGTTTTTTTTTTATGTGTGATTCATTTGTTTTCTATGCAGGTCCTTATATATGCTGGGGGTAACTGCTCATTGCTTTCATTGCAGGTGTGTAAGATCTTTTTGGGAAGTAGAGTCGTGTTTAATGGAGAGCCGATTCATGCCTATTGCATGTTGCATTCACAGAACTTAAAGTGGTTCTAATGGTAGAAGTTTTTATTTTATTTTTTATCTTAATGACTAACAAGAATGAGTAACAACTGGTTTTGTCCCCGGATTGAATTTGAACAGGGGCTGGGGCAATTTCAAAGACAGCCAGTGCAGGATAAAAAAAAATAATAATCTGAATTACACCCCCCGCTCCGCCGATCCAACTAGCTTAGGGGGTGTATTTTTTTCCATTACCTGTGCCCTTTTCTGATGATCATGTGCTGGTTGGAGCGGAGGGAATATTTCTTCAGTTTCGGGCGTATGTCCATTCAGCTCCACTCACATGTTCTTCTGCTTTGGCTCAAGTCCTGGCCAGCCGCCTTCCTGCTCATCTCCTTGTCTTCCCTGGCGGAGTGATCTTCCTCTGCTCCCCACCCAGTAGTAGCCGGGGCCCAGAGAGTGAGACTTGACAGGCTGTGAGGTGGGTGGCAGCGGCGACGGGCAGAGAGTCGCTGATTGCTGCCATTACTAGTAATGTCCCCGGATTTCATTTTAAAAATCTGATCACCTTAATATGGAGAGTTGTTCTGCATTTATACATGGCCACATTTTAAAACAATTACATACTAATCATTCACATTGTATGAGAATTCAAGCCTAAATGAGGGTGCATTAGTTATTAATATCAGAATTTTCAGTGCTGCATGACTGATCTGCTTTAATATAAAAAATAAAAAAAAACAATAAACAAGGAATTCATTGCACAATAAATACAGTAATAAGTAATCCTTAATGCAAGCATTTTAAATCAAGCAATTGCTTCTCCTTTGGTAGTCATTACTATACTTTGCGGTTTACTCTGAGTTCCATAAATAATGGGGGAGTTTGCTTGGCACCAAATGTCTCTGTCCATATGCTTTCTCAAGCTAAATGTTTCTGGTGCTCCTGGATTGCCACCATAAGCAACAGATGCTCAAATATAGACTTCCATCTGTCAGCAGAACTTCAAAACCCACTTGCGAGCATACACAAAATTCATACACAGTGTAGCTTATATTTAGACTTTTTATTAAATGTAATGAGAAAATATGAATTTGGACTTTAAATGTGATCATTGTGATTATTGTTCATATATGTGTAGCGCTACCCTCGAAAGAGCCGCTGATTTATTTGTTGGGATCGGCACATTAAGTTACCCCAGCGTTGTCTAGGGGTGTGATGCAAAAACAAAGTAGTGAGCGGAGGTCCAGACAGTCAATAAAGGTATTTTCAATGCTTTATTTCCAGGCCAACACAGCCAACATCAACTTCAGTTGGGAAGGAAAAAAGGTTGATGAAAGAAGAGGGGAACTTTGCGGTGTCCGGCCTGGATATGAACAGGGCAGACTTGCCCTCAGTAGTACCAATTTCGAAACTCGTCGCCACTTCTGCTGAGTGGGTGAAGTGCACACGGACAGGTCCCTCTCGCAAACCTGGCAGCCGAGGCATCACTTTGGATCCCTGGGAGGAACAGGCCTCTCACACAGACCTGGCTCTAGGGCCTCTGCCACAGGCCAATTACTTTAAATGAGATTAGGTGGATGAACAGAGCGAATCCTCCCAGTAGACTCTAGCACAGGTCACCGGGAGACAGTAAAGCGTACCTGTCAGCATCCCCGTCACCAGATCCCAGATTGGTTCGTTCAAGCCCTGTTGGACAACCTGCCTCTGGGTTCCCCTCAAGCCGATCCCCCAATCGCATGGCACCAGCCTGGGATCCTCTCAATAGAACTGGAAACCCAGTAAGTCACTGGGGTATCCTTCCGTCTCCGGTTGAGGCTCGATGAAGCCTGTAAGCTTGGCCAGGTGGGTCACGCCGGCGGGGTCCATGGATGCGTGCACCCTAAAGGTGGATGCCGCACCTGAAACCGGGACCCCGCGAAGATTTTAGAGCACATGACACCCGTCACAGATATAACCCTCCCCAGCATGCCCCGCGAGGGAAGAACTCCTCCAATTGGCTGCTGGGGAAGACTTGCTCTGCCAGAAACCCCTCTGGCGCCAACTGCCGACCAGAGATGATACCACATCCCCAGAATGCAGACTGACCCAGTGGACCTTTCTGTAATGACAGAGGTCAAAATTTAGGTGAATCATGAATGGGAGCAATGTAACTCTCCCACTCCAACTAACTTTAGCGTAGTGCCCATACTAAAAGTAAGGGGGCGCTACATATAATAGAGGAACTGACCCTTTACCAATCTACAGTAAGACTCCTTCGGTACAGAAAAAATTGTCTATGCTTTGACCTGTACCTGCAGAACCTTCTACATTGGGAAAACAATTAGACCTATTAGAAGAGATTTATATGATCATATTTATATTACCAAATTTAAAGTGGTATTAAACGCAAAAGCAATCATTTATTATATTGCAGCTTAAAAACTCTTATGATGCGTACACACGACCGTTTTTCCTGTCATGCAAAAAAAATAAGTTTTTCTTGATGTGATTCGTCGTGATTCCTCTCAAGCCTGCATAAACACGTTCATGAAAAAACTATTCCTTGAGTGCTGTTTCTTTTGTAAGGCAGTGTGACGGGTGAGATACATTTTTATCATTGATGGTCCAGGAAGAGTCCTTTGTGGAGGGGATTAGGGAGGCTAAGATGGTAAAAACAGTGCTATCATCTGACCAGGGGATCGGAAGAATAGTTGAGGAGAGAAGTAGGGGTGTGGTACCAGTGGTGAGGAAGATATGATCGATTCACGAAAATGTATTGTGAGGGTCAAAGTAGAATGTGTATTGACATTGTGCTGGGTTTTGTTCACGCCATGAGTCAACTAAAGAGGAATATCGGTTTAGGAGATGTTGGAAGCTAAGTTTTGCAGCAGGGAGGGGAGATTGAAGAAATTTGACTAGAAGGAGGTATAGGCACTGAGAGGAGTCCCCGGAGAGGAGGAGTGTGCCGCTTTTGTAAGAGTCAACAACACCTTGCAAATAGGGAATAAATGGTAGAGGTTTGGTGTGTAATAAGATTCTATTGTTTCGGTTTCAAGCAGCATGCAGGACACAATTAAATAACGGCCCTCCAGGTCCTTGATTTCAGCCAGGGGTGTGAAGGGAGTAGAGCAATGGATGGCTATATGAACTCTTCTACTTTTGGAGTTAGCTGATGCTGTATATACTTGTAGATATGCACGGTTTAAGAATTTAGGGGTGGACTGGGGGGTGAAATTAGTCTCTTGCAGGCACACAACATGTGCCTTAGAAGTAGTGAAGGTTTTAAAGGCTTTGGTACGTTTGTGTGGAGAGTTTAGTCCTTGTACATTGAGCATTAGTATATTTAGGGGTCCCATTGTAAGGCTAGGTATGAGTTATGTTTGTGGTTGCATCTGGAAGTGAAGTTTGCTAGGTAACATCTGGAGGGAGAGGGAGGGGAAGAAAGGGTAGGAAAGAAAAGGAAAAACCAATAACAAATGACAAAAACATAAATATGTCACATAATGTGTGAGACTTCACAAGCCTGGGAGACAGAAATAGTGCCATGGAAAGATACTGATGCAGAGTTCATGGTCTAGGAGGTGAGGTGCAGCGACTGACACTAAGGTTTAAACAGCTCAAACAATTGGCAACCAAAAAATGATTGTATATGTTGCTGTAGTCGGGTTAATAATAAAAGGTTCAGGTGAGAACCATCAATGAACTATGGTAACTGTAGTTTGTAAAAAAATAAATAGATAACACATAACAGAGATAATGTAAAAAAATGTTTATATAAGAGACTGTGAGTCCTTGGAGCCAAAGTGTTAATTGTGTACAAGGGGAGTAAGGGGGTCAAGTTGTTATTTACTAAGATATGCAAGCACTATCAAAGGATATAATTTAGTGATCATATATTAATAAGCACAGAGCAGGTGTAGTCTATAAGGGCCTGTTCACATACAACATATATGAACAGACAGTAGTTGGAGAAGTACAAGGTGTTTCATTTACCGCTGGTTGAGTCATTTGAAAGGGGACCAGATCTGTAGAAAGATTTGAAAAGGACCGGATCTGTAGCCGGCAGATAACAAGTGGTGCGATCCCAATATAAAGTGGCGTGGGGGTCACAAAGTCAGAACACTTAGCCAATTAGAATCAAAGTGGATTTTTACGTTGGACACCTTCGCACCTCGGGTCTTAATATAGAATTGATCTCAACTGTTTTATTAGTGATTTTTAATATCTTCAGATCTTATATGGTTATTTTATTCTCATTCCTCGACTGCTATACAGTTCATCTTTCCTCTATGTTTATCCTCATTCAGATTATGTGCAATATATTCGCCGATGTCATTTCCGGTGCATGTGTACTTTATTGTTTTACTACTGTTTTTATTAATTTGATCTATGTTTATTATCGTCTTGGCCGGTCCATGTGTGGCTTACCCCCTTCTGGTACCACACTATGTTTTTACCATCCATTCATTTTATAAATATCTCGGTTTTATTACATTACCTTTTTTTAATTTTTTCAATTTTTTAATTTTTAATTTTAGTTTTTATTCATTTTAAAAACTTTACCTTGGCGGTCATCTTGACCGATGGGTATGTGTATTTTGACTGCGAGCTATTATGGCTTACATAGTCTCTCATTATCAACACTAGGAGGCCTGTATCTATGCAACCCAGTTTGTTTATTTTATACGGCTAGATATCTACAGGATTATGGACCAACAGCATACTTCCGTCTTTTTTTGCCATTAGAAAATGGTCGCCGATCGGATGTTGACATTGTTATGGTCTGAACATCCACTGAAAAATGGTGGACGCTCTATCTCCAACGCCTGAAGCTACTGGAAAATGGCCACAGCTCTATTTATGGCAACCGGAACTACAGGAAAATGGCCGCTACGTATACTAATCAATATCCATATAAAAAGACACTTCCTAAAGCCTCTAGTTGTCCCCTGATGGAATCACGTGACTGTGACAAACACGCATCGGGAACAGTAGGCACCGGAAGTGACGTGGGCGAGCTCACTGCTCGTGTTTACATGCCTGTTTGATACTTTTTATTATGAGTATCCTGTTTTTTTCTTTGCTGTTACCAAATACATTTTCAAAACTACTACACTATCGTGCATCCCTCTTTACATCTCCCCATGCCCCACTGGGAGGCCTATCTGATGCAGACACACCAGGGACAAAAAAGGGGACTTTGATTTCACATAGGAGACACACACCAGCGGAGCCGGAGACGCCAGACTGGGAGATTGCCAGGAGACATATTAGTTCCATAGAAAGATATACACACATGCGGTAAGGTAAGGGGACATCTACACATTACGTTGCACAGAAGTCAGGAAATCACCCGTCATCAGCACTCCATGCCAGAGAGTTGTCACCAGCACCAGCACCAGCACCTGATTTGTTATCTTACAGTCACCAATCCATCCTGCACTCCATATTATATTGTATGGACATTATTTATTTTACCTGTCTGTTTCAAATATAAGATTTTTATTGCGTATATTGATACAAATGTATTTCTACAAGATGAGCATGCGATACGTCTCTATACATTTTTAAGGATTTGTTATACTTTTTTAAGGATTTGTTATGCATTTAATATAGGAATTTGCATTCTTTAGTGCACTCTTTACTAAGCACATTTTTTTCACTTCATTTGCACACCATTTATCACCGTTTTATGTGAGAAGAATATATTGAGCATGTGATATCCCCCTTTTTAATATTTTCAAGAATTCACTATATATTGATCTTAGGATAATCGCCTCTGTTAAGTGTATTTTTTACTGAGCACTTTTGCACTTTATTTGCACATTAATCATTTACAGCTCAGCACTACTTTTACTTTATACTACATTTGGGTTCTGATATTACCTTCAGTGTTTGCAGCAGTATCTAAAATGTAGAGATTTGGTTAGCGGGGGAATATTATTTTTATTTTATTTCTGCGATCCCAATATACATCAGATTAGATTCAGTCCAGTGAGTCTAGGTGTTTTGAAATATGAGAGACAAAATGCCTGCGTTTGTGTGTGTTGCCTTGGTCGTGAGCTTTTGGAGAGTTTCGAGACTTCTGGGGTGAGCAGGAGGCTGATCGACGAAAAGAAGAGCTGTTGTGTGGTGCATCTGGAGGTGAAAGGTGGAGTTGTTGTAGGGTAGCTTGGAGGTCCTCAGGAGACCTGCAGGTGTAGTTACAGCTTTGGTACAAGATGGGTACAGAGAATGGGACCTATAGGTGAAACGTGCAAAAGAAGTATTAATTTTGCTATGATGTCTCATGGCGACCTTCAGGTTGAAGGGGGGGGGGGGGGTCAGGGCACGATGAAGCCTGTCCATCTTTAGGGGGTCAATTGGTATAGCAGGAGCCAGCTCCTGGAAGAGGGTCATGACTGTGGATCAATTATGAATTCAAGGAGGCTGTGGATGTTTGATTGCCTAGCCCTGTTCTCAAAATCCTCCAGGCGTGATTGAAGTGTTATGTTTTCATCCCTGAGTGCTTCAAGCTCTTCAGAGTGATTATGAGTGAGCATGTCCAATTTATCTGCTCTCTGCTCTAATTCTGCTGTTCTGTGACCCAGTTCCCTGATTTCTCTGGATAACTTGTATTATATGTTATTATATGTCAGCTTAAGAGCGTTAGTCAGCATTTTTTCAAACTGTTTAAGGAGGTCTGTTGGTGGTGAGTCAGTATAGGAAGACAGGGGGCTGATTCCCAGGTCTGTGTCTGACTCATCATTCTTCTGATACTTCGCTTAGCAGAGTGTGAAAAGTGGTGCTGTGTGGATAAAGCCACCCCCATCTTTGTGGAGGCCCGTGCCAGGACATCCTGGATCGTTTTCGGCTTCTGTTTAGTGCAGGCTGTCCTGCGAATCATAGTGAGGGGACCGGGATTATCCCTAGGTATTGAATAAGTGAGTAGCGGTGGTTCCAGCTGCAGTTGATATCGGCCATTTGTCCCCTGAGCTGTGCGGAGCCTCAGGCTTGCATGACCGACTTGACGGCTTCATGATAAATGGTTTTCATTTTTTTTTTACAAATAAATATCTCAAAAGAGTGCCATGCATTTTAATTCAGCCCCATGACTCAGTACTTTGTAGAACCATCTTTCACTGCAATTACAGCTGCAAGTCTCTTTGGGTATGTCTCTACCAGCTTTGCACATCTAGAGAGTGTCATTTTTGCCCATTCTTCTTTGAAAAATAGCTCAAGCTCTGTTAGATTAGATGGAGAGCATCTGTGAACAGCAATTTTCAAGTCTTGCCACACATTCTCAATTAAAGTTAGGTCTGAACTTTGATTGGGTCATTCTAATTCGAATTCTGAAACCATTCCATTGAAGCTCTGGCTGTATATTTAGGGTCCTTGTTCTGCTGGAAGGTAAACCTCTGCCCCAGTCTCAAGTCTTTTGCAGACTCTAACAGGTTTCTTCTAAGGTTGACCTGTATTTGGCTCCATCCATCTTTCCATCAACTCTGACCAGCATCCCTGTCCCTGCTTAAAAGCATTCCCACACCATGATGCTGACACCATCATGTTTCACAGTGGGGATGGTGTGTTCACGGTGATATGCAGTGTTAGTTTTCCACCACACATAGCGTTTTGCTTTTATGCCAAAAAGTTCAGTTTTGGTCTCCTCTGCCCAGAGCACCTTCTTCCACATGTTTTACTGTGTTCCCCACATTGCTTCTCGCAAACTGCAAATAGTACTTCTTATGGCTTCCTTTCAACAATGGCTTTCTTTTTGTCGCTCTTTCATTCTCTGCAGCTCTTCCAGAGTTACCATGGGCCTCCTGGCTGCTTCTATGATTAATGCTTTATTTGCCTGGCCTGTCAGTTTAGGTGGATGGCCAGGTCTTGGTAGGTTTGCAGTTGTGCCATACTCTTCCATTTTTGAATAATGGATTGAACAGTGCTCCATGAGATGTTGAAAGCTTAGGATATATTTTTTATAACCTAACTCTGCTTTAAACTTCTCCACAACTTTATCCCTGACCTGTCTGGTGTGTTCCTTGGCCTTCATGATGCTGTTTGTTCACTAAGGTCCTCTAACAAATCTCTGAGGCATTCACAGAACAGCTGTATTTATACAGAGATTAAATGACACACAGATGAACTCTATTTACTAATTAGGTGACTTCTGAAGGCAATTGGTTCCACTAGATTTTATGGGAACAAAGGGGTGCCAGACCGAGTGCAGTATTAATCATATATTTAATAAAAACAAGTAGTAACTCATAGGTTCAATTAGATGAGTATAGTATGTGGTGAAAATCGCTAGTCCTAGAGTCTCATAAACGTCCTATTTAGGGTCCTGTTTTCCCCTTGCAGCCTGGGGCACTGGTGTGATCTTACAGGGATCCAGAGAAGGCTGAAAACCAGGAAGCAGGAAACGAGAAGCATCTGGTCGTGACTTCACAGGAACAGGAAATGTGATTATTTACAGTGGCAAGGAATGGTAATGCATTTTGAAGCTGCAGCTTCTTCATCAGACCATTGTTGGCTGGCAAACCAGGCAGTCTTAAATTCAGAGGAAATAGAAAGAGAGAGATCTGATGGGCTGCCCGGCCCATCAATCAAATAGACAGATTTAAAGAGGTAGATGGTCGTAGACCGAAGTAAATGTAAATATGAGTAAAAAGCTTGCTGATTATTAGTGGATAATGATAATTTTATGACGTTTGAAGGAATCGATCAAATAATAATTGATTAAATACATAAATTTAAATATATAAAAATACCCCAGATTTAAAATGAATACATTTTTATGAATAAATTAACTAAAAAATGAATTAAGAAAATTATTATTAGATTATTAGCAATTGGTAATAATCAATCAATTATTATAAATGATAATTTATAATAATTGTTTGGACGGACCACCACTGGTGTGAATACTTTTTCAAGGCACTATATATACCTCATCGGAGGCCTCAGACTTGAAACACTTTTGAGGCACTTTTATATATTGAGTGAGTTTGCCACTCAAGCACATTAATGGGACCCATTTTTGTCAGATGCTGTTTTTTTAAGTCCTTCTATTTGAGAGGTCACATTTTGCTTATCAGCGCACCAATACCCAGCATGTCTGTCATGCCTAATACACAATATGACTTATTACGCAGTGTATGGACACACATGTGGACAATCCTATATTTATCTAGTGCACATAATCAATTTGGGCTTTTGGGTCCATGCACTGGAGAAGTCTACACACCATTAACATAATGCCTGCTCTGTCTCTTATAAAGTATGTTTGACTATGCAATGAACTGTGTCACATTCCTTTAATACTGCATTTTAGGGTTTTTAGAAGACTAGAGTGGATACACATAAGTTAAATATATCTAATGACCGCATTTATTTTATGTCAGTTAGTACAACCCCTAGCAAAAAGTATTTCATTTAACATTCCAACCTTCTGGCCTTAAAAAAATGTAAAAAAAAACTTAAAGGGGTTGTAAAGGTACAATTTTTTTTCCCTAAATAGCTTCCTTTACCTTAGTGCAGTCCTCCTTCACTTACTTAATCCTTCGATTTTGCTTTTAAATGTCCTTATTTTTTCTGAGAAATCCTCACTTCCTGTTCTTCTGTCTGTACCTCCACACAGTAATGCAAGGCTTTCTCCCTGGTGTGAAGTGTTGTGCTCGCCCCCTACCTTGGACTACAGGAGAGTCAGGATGCCCACTAACACACAGCTCCTTTCTCTATCTGCAACGCAGAGAGCGTCCTGACTCTCCTGTAGTCCAAGGGAGGGGGCGAGCATGACACTCCACACCAGGGAGAAAGCCTTGCATTACTGTGTGGAGTTACAGACAGAATAACAAGGAAGTGAGGATTTCTCAGAAGAAATAAGGACATTTAAAAGCAAAATCGAAGGATGAGGTAAGTGAAGGAGGACTGCACTAAGGTAAAGGAAGCTATTTAGGAAAAAAATCGTACCTTTACAACCCCTTTAAAAAAGAAAGACAACTGTAGTCAGTTGCAACTGTTTTTGCAGATCAAGCAGAAGAAAAACATGCAATTCTGAGGAAAATATTATAGAATCACCATGTACTTTGCAGTTCTAAAACAAACATCTGCATCAGATTACATCACAACAAATGTTGTCATCATCACCAAACATCTTTTCATTGGATGGCATAAGAACATTTTTCAAAATCTCAATTTAAATTTGTGCATTTATTGAAGATTTAAAGACTGTCACCTCCCCTGTATCTTTACCTGACATGCAACCCTATATGATCAAGGATTGTGGAAATTTGCATGTTTTCTTCAGACAGTCATCTTCATACATTTCATAGGAACAGCACCAAACAAAAATTACAGCATCATCATCCTGCACAATGCAGATTGGTGAATAATTGCTGAATATCACTTTCATCCACAGTCCATGATTGCAATTCTTGTTTTTTTAGTTTAGGTGTTAAGAATGGTTTTCGTTTGACTTTTCTGTATGCAAATTCCATTTTCTTTACCGATGTATTACAGTTGGGTCACAGACATTGACAGATTCTGACCATTTGTTCCTCATTTGTTTTATTGTGCATTTTCTGTTTTCAAGGCATATTGCTTTAAGTTTTCTAACTTGACACTTTGATGTCTTCCTTGGTCTATCAGTACTAACGAAAACCATCATTAACACCTAAACAACAAAAAAAACAAGGTTACAGTGGGCTACAGAAAGGCAATCATAGACTGTGGATGACTGGATGAAAGCGATATTCAGTGATGAATAACGAATCTGCATTGGGCAGGGTGATAATGATGGAACTTTTGTTTGGTGCCGTTCCGATGAAATGTATGAAGATGACTGTCTGAAGAAAACATGCACATTTCCACAATCATTGATGATGGGTTTGCATGTCAGGTAAAGGTACGGGGGAGATGACAGTCATTAAATCTTCAATAAATGCATACGTTTATATTGAGATTTTGGACACTTTTTCTTATTCCATCAATAAAAGGATGTTTGGCGATGATGACATCATTTTTAAGGATGTAATCTGATGCAGATTTAGAACCGCAAAGTACAGCCATGGCCAAATGTTTTGAGAATGACACAAATACTAATTTTCACAAAGTCTGCTGCCTCAGTTTTTGAGATGGGAAATTGCATATACTCCAGAAGGTTAACAAGAGTGATCAGACAAATTGCAATTAATTGCAAAGTTCCTCTTTGCCATGAAAATTAACTTAATCCCATAAAAAAAAAATTCCACTGCATTTGTGAAGAAGGCTTCAGGGTGCCCAAGAAAGTCCAGCAAGCGCCAGGACCGTCTCCTAAAGAGGATTCAGCTGTGGGATCGGAGTGCCACCAGTGCAGAGCTTGCTCAGGAATGGCAGCAGGCAGGTGTGAGTGCATCTGCACGCACAGTGAGGCGAAGACTTTTGGAAGATGGCCTGGTGTCGAGAAGGGCAGCAAAGAAGCCACTTCTCTCCAAAAAAAACATCAGGGACAAATTGATCTTTTGTAGAAAATATGGTTAATGGACTGCTGAGGACTGGGGCAAAGTTATATTCTCCGATGAAGCCTCTTTCCGATTGTTTGGGGCATCAGGAAAAAGGTTTGTCCGGAGAAGAAAAGGTGAGCGCTACCATCAGTCCTGTGTCCTGCCAACAGTAAAGCCTCCTGAGACCATTCATGTGTGGGGTTGCTTCTCATCCAAGGGAGTGGGCTCACTCACAATTTTGCCCAAAAACACAGCCATGAATAAAGAATGGTACCAAAACACCCTCCAACAGCAACTTCTTCCAACAATCCAACAACAGTTTGGTGAAGAACAATGCATTTTCCAGCACGATGGAGCACCGTGCCATAAGGCAAAAATGATAACTAAGTGGCTCGGGGACCAAGACGTTGACATTTTGGGTCCATGGCCTGGAAACTCCCCAGATCGTAATCCCATTGAGCAGGGATGGACTGAGACCAAAGTTTGGCCCTGGACTTTATCCAGACCGGCCCACTTTATGTTTGCAAACAAGAACAAACAAGTAGCATAACATAAAGGAGTCCTCACTCACCTCTTTTATTATTTCACTTATTCTCCTTTGTATTTTCCTCATTCTTCTCACATCACTGCATGAAGTGGAGGGCGAGCTGCGCAGCCATTACTTTGACAGGCTGTCACTGAAACCGGCCCACTGAGCCATCGGCCCACCGGGAAACTCCCTGTAGTCCCTATGGCCAGTCCATGCCTGCCATTGAGAACTTGTGGTCAATCCTCAAGAGGCAGGTGGACAAACAAAAACCCACTAATTCTGACAAACTCCAAGAAGTGATTAAAGAATGGGTTGCTATCAGTCAGGAATTGGCCCAGAAGTTGATTGAGAGCATGCCCAGTCGAATTGCAGAGGTCCTGAAAAAGAATGGCCAACACTGCAAATACCAACTCTTTGCATAAATGTCATGTAATTGTCGATAAAAGTCTTTGAAACGAATAAAGTGCGTGTAATTATATTTCACTACATCACAGAAACAACTGAAACAAAGATCTAAAAGCAGTTTAGCAGCAAACTTTGTGAAAACGAATATTTGTGTCATTCTCAAAACTTTTGGCCACAACTGTACATGGTAAGTCCATAATATTTTCCTCAGAATTGATCTGCAAAAACAGTTGCAGCTGACTACAGTTTGTTTCTTTTTTAACTGTTTCTTAACCACTTCCCACCCGCCATATAACAGAATGACGTGCACAAAGTGATTACGTTATCCTGACTGGACGTCATATGACCTTCCAGAAGAATAAGGCACTATCACACGCCCACGGGGGCGCGATTGCGCGCCTGCGGGGCGCGATTGCGCGCCTGCGGGGGCGCATCGCTGTGATCATTGGTGTGGTGTGTCACTGACACAACGCAACTCCAATCATGGCAAAGAGCCTATGACGTAGGCTCTTTACCACGTGATCAGCTGTGAACAATCAAAGCTGATCACAGCTGATCACAGCGTGTAACCAGGAAGTGACAGGAAATGTCTTTCCTTGGTTCATGCTGACAGGAGAGCCGATCGACGGTTCTCCTGTGAGCGGGGTCTGCGCTGATAATGCGAAATTGAGGTGGACAGATCGGACACCTAACTGACATTTTTGACACTTTTTTGGAACCAGTGACATTATTATAGATCGCCGTGTACAAGCCGACGTACAATGAAGGCAATTTGCAGGAAGCTGCCACATTGCCGCAGTACAACTATAGTTTAAAAAAAATAAGAAACCCTCTCCCCTTCCTTGTAGAAACTTATTTATGTCACATAACTGGATCCTCTGGACTCCCAGAAACTGCTGCCCCACTTCTTGTCTCCTCTGCCACAATTAAATACTAAATATAAGTTAGAAACAGGCTCTGATTGGCTGTTCAGAATTAAAACAGCCACCCATAGCTTTGAGCTCACACTGATTAAGTCTCTTGCTGCGGCTGACAGCGGGAAGTGGGGATTAACACTGGCAGCATTTGATGGGCACAGTAGTGGCAATTAATGGGCATACTGGCAGCAATTGTTGTGCAAAGTAGCGTCAATTAATGGGCACACTGGCAGCAGTTGATGGGCACGGTAGCGGCAGTTGATGGAGACAGTAGCGGCAATTGATGAGCACACTGGCAGCAATTGATGGGCACACTGGCAGCAAATGATGGGCACAGTAGCAGCAGTTGATGAGCACACAGGCAGCAATTGATGGGCACAGTAGCGGCAATGGATGGGCACACTGGCAGCAATTGATGGACACAGTGTCAGCAATTGATGGGCACAGTGGCAGCAATTGATGGGCACAGTAGCAGCAATTGATGAGCACACTGGCAGAAATTCATGGGCACACTGGGAGCAATTGATGGGCACAGTGTAAGCAATTGATGGGCACACTGTCAGAAATTAATGGGTACAGTAGCTGCGTTTGATGGCACAGTGGCACAAATTTATGGATACAGTGGCTGAGTTTGATGGGCACAATGGCTGGCTGCATTTGATGGCACAGTGGCAGCAATTAATGGCACAGTGGCTGCATTTGATGGGCACAGTGGCTGCGTTTTATGGCACAATGGCTGTGTTTGATGGCACAGTGGAGGCAATTGATGGGCACAGTAGCTCCATTTGATGGGCACAGTGGCTGCAATTGATGTTTTTTTTATCAGTTTGTTTGGAGCTCCAGCTGCCACTGATACCAGCCTGTCCAACAGAAGCTGACTGAATGGCCAGCTGTTTTCGAACCAGCATCTGATCAGCGCTGGCAGCCAATATATAGAACCCCTTTGTAGTTGCTTGCATCTTCTGAAGAGCTAGTTTTCTGGCTATCATGGCAGATTTTCAGGACTCAGTACTTCCTATATCTGTGATATTATACGTACATTTTTTGTTTTATATTTTTCTGACTTTCATTTCCTGGTCAGTGAGTCGAAAATAATGAATCGAGAGACAGCCAGGCAACTAGCAAGGCAAGCATGGACAGCAATAAAAATCACTGTCAAATCTTCTTGACCGTACTCTCTATACTAAAATATATGTTTGTTTTTGTCTTTTTTCCCCCCAAATTTTTTTTTCTTGTTTTGCACAAATCTCCCCAATAGAGGAAAAATGTCTTATAATATAGAAGCTCTAAATGCTAAACAAAATAAAACATTTTGGATCAAGTTAGGCTTTACAACTAAAGGAATTCCTAAGTTCATCATAGGAATGAGAAATGAATGAGAAATGAACATGTTCTCCTTGGGCCAGATTCAGGTAGATGGGAGCATCTTTGCTCCAGAGTGACGCTTCTCATTTACGTTACTCTGAAGACCCTTTCAGCGCAAGTACTGTTATTCACATAGCAGTTGCGCGTAAACTTGCGCCAGAGTAACGATAATGCGCTGGCGTAACCCGACGCAAGTGGAAGTGGGTGTGATCATATGTAAATGATGGGCGGAGCCCAGCGCAGAGGCTTACGTTCAGCGCATCATCCACGGAGCATGCGCAGTGAGTGCGGCTCCACTCGCCCCCTTGTGCGCATGCTCACAACTTCCGTCGGCACCACTTCCCGGGAAACGTCAGCGCAATGCGTTCCGCTTGGCGCTTAAAAGCGCAGGCGGAAACGCCATTCCGGCGCAAAAGTATATCCATTTCCCCCCACCCCAGGGAAGATACTTTTGCTCTGTAATGGCTGCTCCCGCTACCCCCAGAGAGAGGAGGAACCTTAATTTTAATTCCCAGGAGGTCTCGGTTATCATCTCAGCGATGGAGTCTGTGAATGATTTGCTTCATGGGAAAAAAAGCCGCAAGACCAGCCGGGAAAGGAAGCAGGGCATCCTGGAGTCCATTGCTGCGAGGGTGAATGTCTTGGGGTATTCCACCCGGACTGCTGGGGACATTCAGAAAAAAATAAACGACTTGCGGCGCAAGGTCAAGGGCAAGGTGTCCACCATCAGGAGGCATGAGAGGGGCACAGGTGGTGGTCCCCCATGTCCTGTCACCCTGACCGCGGAGGAGGAGGTGGTCGCACGCTGCCTGGAGAGGGAGCAGGTGGAGGGGGTCCCAGGCTATGACTCCATGGAGGAAGGCTCCAGGACAGGTAAGTGTTTTTTATCCCCTATTTGATTTGTTGCATTTGGGGGGGGGAGGGTACATGTGCCAAGTGTGTGGGACCACCAACATGTGTCTGCTTTGTGTCATCCACAGATGACGGAGCTGGGCCATCATCGGTCAGCGTCCATTCCACCCCATCCCCCCCACGCCATCGTGTGCCCGAGCCCCTGGGTGGTGAAGAGGTGGAGGAGGAGAGTGGCCACACCACACCTGCCGAGGTGGTTGTGGAGGATCCTGCTGTGGCAGAGCAGGACTTTACTTTAGTTTTGGAGGTCTCCTCCCCTTCTCCTGGGCCATCTGTTATCCCCTCCCCCATCCTTGGAAGCCCCTCAAGGGTGACTCCTTCCCCCCGGGGACAACCATCTTCTGGCCCCAGGAAGGCGACCCAGAAGACCAGGGGGGTGTCTGATGTTGTCCAGGACCAGTTGGCGAGGGATCACGCCAGACAGACTGAACAAATGGGGGCCATAGTTGGCCACTTACAGAAAGTGTCTGACAGCCTGGGCTCCGTTGCCCAGATAAGCAACGCAGTCCAGAATGTCAGCTGTAATTGCGCTGCAGTGGTCACCAGTTTGGGGGAGGTGCATGGTGAAATTACGCAACTCACTGCAGCCGTCCAGGCCAACACTGCTGCCATCCAGGGTAACAGTGCTGCCATCCGGGACCAGGGGAGGCTGAGTCGGCGGGCCCAGCATTACCAGGTCACCCATCAGCTCCGGATGCAGGCCCAGACGAACTCATACCTCGGCCGGATAGCCATGGTCTTGGAGGGCATGCAGGCCACACCTGCCAGGAGTGGCCCACCTGGGGATCAGCCACCTCCAGATGCCCCCCCACCCCCACCCACTCCATCCAGGCAGCTGAGGAGGCAGACAGGGGCCCCCAGAAGAAGCCCCCGGCATCCCCGATGAGGCTTTTTTTTTTGTTTTGGTTTCTATGATTTGTTTAAAAATACTCAGGTCATGAGTTTTTGTTTATTTTTTATTCTTTATTTTATACTCAGGTCATGAGTTTTTGTTTATTTTTTATTCTTTATTTTATACTCAGGTCATGAGTTTTTGTTTATTTTTTTTCTCAGGTTATGAGATTTTGTATTTCTTTTTTTACTGCACACGGTCAGGAGTGCAGGGGACAGTGTGAATGGTGTGTGAATGTGAGAGGGTGGCACACCTGACAGTAAGGGGTGTCACCCTCGGCCGTTGGTGGTGAAGTTAACCCCACGGCTGTATGAATGACGTGTGAAAGGTGTATGAATGGACAGTGACATCATTGGGGCCTTGACGCTGGCGTTGCTGCTCCCAAGTCCTACATGCTGGACTTGGGCTAATCCAAAGATGCCTACGGCGAGGACCCTCCTGACTGCTCTTCCATCAGCAGACTGGGTCTCCTCTGGCAGGTGGGGACTGTGTGGGTCGGGGGTCAGGTCATCACGTATGTCAATCTGCAGGCCTTTTCTCATAGCAAAGTTGTGCAGAATGCAACATGCACCGAAGATCTGACACACAAAGGTAGGGGAATACAATAGGGCACCCCCAGACTTATCCAGGCAGCGGAAACGGGACTTCAGGAGCCCGAATGTTTGCTCCACCACTGCACGGGTTTTGATGTGTGCTTCATTGTATTTTCTCTCTCCTCTGGTTTGGGGGTTCCGGAAAGGAGTCATTAGATGGGGTCCTAGTGCATATGCAGAGTCACCTGTAAGGTAAAAGACAGGAGAATGTTAGTCATGCATGTGCCACTTCTGTTGTGCATCACGGGAGGGGATAGTCATGCCTGACTCCCATGTCACTCACCAACCAGCCAGCTGTCCCCATACATGTTCTGGTTAAATTCTGCTGGGATGGGGCTCTGATTGTATATGAAACTGTCATGGCTGGACCCGGGGTGTTTGGCACGGATGTGCCATATGAGGCGTTGGGCATCGGCTATCACCTGTACGTTGATGGAATGCCAATGCTTCCGATTGCGGTATATGTGCTCTGTGGCACTGGGGGGCTGTAGGGCCACATGTGTGCAATCAATGGCCCCCACAGTGCGTGGGAATCTGGCAATGTTGTAGAAATCTGTCATTGCCTTCAGCCGCAGCTCCTCAGTGGTTGGTCTGATGAACTGGTTGGACATGCGTCTGAGGATTGCAGGGACAACCTGGTGCACACATCTGCTTATGGAGGACTGTGACATCCCAGCCACCACTCCACTTGTACGCTGAAATGATCCAGTTGCAAGGAAATGAAGTGTTGCCAGTACCTTCACCAGTGGCTGCACTGCTTGTGAGCGGTGTGTCTTGCTGGTGATGTCACCCTGCAGGGTTGTGGTTAGTTCAAGTATTGCATCTGGGCTGAATCTGAAGAGGCGATACACCTCCTCATCCCCCATGCCAAAGAGGCTCATACGAGTGCGGTATATCCTCTCACGTGCCCGCCTCCTTCGTTCCGGGGGACCCATCAGTAGTTCGAGGACCACAATTGCTCCTGGCATGTTGGCACACAGAGGTGTTGTCCTTGCAAGTGTGGTTGTTCAGCTAGCTCTTATCGTCGGTAACGCTGCTGTAGCTGCTCTGCTGCTGACCTCTGACCGTCTGGAGTAAAGATAAAGCAGCCTTTTGTAGAAATAACTTTGCGCCGGACGGACGAGATACGCGCGGCGCATGTAGCCAGCGTATGGTGCTTATCCGTTCGCGAATCGGGAAATCTCCCTCATTTGCATATTTGCAGGGGAAATCAATAGGCGCGACTGATGCGCCAAACGAAATTATGCGCTGACGATACTCTGGCGTCGGAACGTTCCGCCGGTCGCAAATGCCGCGTCTTCAGGTTCATCTAGTTTGGTGGGTACGGGCACATAGAAACGACGGCGCATCTTCACAGTTACGCGGCGCATATCGAAATACTCCAGCGCAAGTGTTGCTGAATCTGGCCCCTTGTGTTTAACTATTCATCTACACACAATTTTGCCTAAATTTGCCTGAACACTTCAATAACAACGCTTTTTCTGTTTTTATAGTTTTTTTGTTTTTAATTAAAATGGCCCCTTTTTTACACAGCTAACATTCTTTATTGAAGTGGAGGATGTGTTCTTATGTTAAGGGTTTGTGCCACACTAAACATATCTCTAAGAGACTAGCTTCTTTGTGCCACACTAAACATATTTCTAAGAGACTAGCTTCTTTTCCACCATTTCCAACATTCTTCAGCTTGTGCTCCTACAATGTATACTATTTTGTTGGCCTCAAAATGGTTAAACACCCAGCTTCATTACTGAACCATCTTTTTCTCCGATACATCTGTTCCCTGCTGTCAGCATTCACATTTTAATTTCAGCAAGATAAATTAAGAGAATGATGAGGGTGGCATCAATTAGAGGGAATCTGGGGGCTCAAATTGTAGCGACATTGTTAAACAGCGTGAGAATGAGTCACCATTCTACATGTATATCATGATCATTTATATATCATTCAGGAAGGGGTTCAGTAAGCACATCTATTGGGTGGAATCTAGGTTAGAGGTGAGTAAGCTAATTGTATTAGGTATAATTGGAATAACATATAAAAGGTTTATTTAGCAAATACTACTTATCCTATGCATTTAAACAGGATTTTTGATTCACAGTATAGGTTTTTTTTTGTTTGTTCTTTCTTAAAGTGACAGTAAGGCCTTATGCACATACGTTTATTAAGCCCCTCTTAACGCCAGAACTCCTGGCAGTAGAAAAGCTGCTTAAAACCTTGGTAAAAGCCGCATGTTGCACATGTTTTGACACATTTAGGCGCATAAAGTCTATGAGCGTTAATGGGTTCCATTGGCTAAAATACTATTTTATTCTGGCCATTGGAATGCATTAATGCTCAAACACTAGACACGTCTAGCGTTTATATGCGTTGAAACGCATTTACGTGCATTTAGGCGCATCAAGCTTTTTTGTTTTTTTTATCCTAGGCCTATGAAAATGCAGGCCTATGTTCCTTAGTTACAAGCACTACAAGTTACAAGCACTACATTAGCACACAAGAAGGTTTCACAGCAGAAAATCATATGGCAAGAGACTGCAGTTCTATCAAAAGAACCAAAGCAAGTCCAATTAATCTGGTTGAAAATGGATATAGAGGGCCAGATTCTCAGCTGAGATACGACGGTGTATCTCAGATACACCATCGTATCGCAGTTTTTTTCAATGGGTATCTATGTGAGTGATTCATAGAATCACTTACGCATAGATACACTAAAGATCTGACAGGTGTAAAGCAATTACACCGTCGGATCTTAGATGTAATGACAACTCCGGCCGGTAGGTGGCCTTTACGTTGTTTTCTCATTTGCCTATGCAAATGAGCCTAATACGCCGATTCCCGAACGTTTTTACGCCGCCCCGTCGTCGTTTGCGTCGTTTCTGTACGCGTAAGGTTACCCTTGCTATATGAGGGGTATGTTTCCGAAGTTCCGTCGTTGCCATGTTAAGTATGGCGTCGGGTCAGCGTCGTCTTTTTCCATCGGTTACGTCGTTTTAGTCGTTCGCGAATAGGGAATTGCGTAAGTGACAATCACGTCGTTTTGACGTCGGTTTCAACTACGCTTTCCGACGTGAGCTGGAGCATGCGCACTGGGCTTTTTTCCCGGCCGGCGCATGCGCACTTCATTTGACGCGGGGGCGCGCTTAATTTAAATACAGCACGCCCCCTCCTTCACTATTTGAATTACGCGGCCTTACGACGCCGCATTTACGCTACGCCGCCGAAAATTACGGAGCAAGTGCTTTGAGAATACGGCACTTGCTCCAGTAATTTGCGTGGGCGTAGTGTAAATGTGATACGATACGCTACGCCGCCAGATACGCCATTTTTTGAGAATCTGGCCCAGAATTTCTAACACAAGCAAATATACCATTATTTGGCCCCCAACCATTCTTGTTGCTGGAGGTAAGTGCAAAGGGATAAAGTTTTGAAGGAGTACCAGAGCAGACACTTCACTAGCCGAGGACAGTGAAGTAAGTGGGAAAGCTTCAGTAGAGACTCATCCAGGAGTACAGCAGGTAGCTGTAAGGGAAGCTTGAAGATAAGTACAGAGGGTAGCTGTAACTCCAAGGAACCCAGCAGGTAGCGTGGGGGGAAGCTTGAAGAATACAGCGTGTAGCTGTGAGTTAAGCTCTAGCAAATGATGCCACTAGGGTTGCCACCTGTCCAGGATTCACCCGGACAGTTCGGGTTTGGAATTATGTGTCCGGGTTTCAGACTGCCTGAAACCCGGACACATAATTTAGATTGGACTATGGTTTCCCAACAGGGTTAGTGGCTGCAGTTGTCTAAGCTGAGAGTGTCTGTTGCTCTTTCACACTGCTTAACCACTTAAGGACCCCCGCACGCACATATACGGCCACAGAATGGCACGTACAGGCACAAGGGCGTAAATTTACGTCCCCGCCTGAGTGCGGTTCGGGGGTCCCATAGGGACCCCCTCCGCGGCGTGCGGGGGTCCCCCTACCTCTGGGAGCGATCCGGGATCTGCGGGCGGATGTCCGTGATATCCGCCCCCCCCGCGATCGCTCCCAGCCAATGGGAGCGCGCTCCCAGCCTGTCACTTCCTCCTCCTGTGTTTACACAGGAAGGAGGAAATGATGTATTCTCTCATCGCAGCGCTGTTTCCCAGCGCTGCTGATGAGAGAAGACATCACAAGTAAGTGTGCACCAACACAACACTGACACACACTCACATAGGCATATTAACCCCTTGTGATCGCCCCCCCCCACCCCCCTGTCACAGTGTCACTGAATGCAGTGATTTAATCACTGCATTTAGTGTCAGTGTGACAGGCAGTGTAAAAAACAGTTAGTGTTAGGTTCAGGATAGCCCCCCCACCCCCCCTAATAAAGTTTTAACCCCCTGATCACCGCCCTAGTTAACCCTTTCACTCCCTATTGCCAGCGTCACTAAGCGATCATTTTTCTGATCGCTGTATTAGTGCCGCTGTTCCCGCTAGGTAGCTATTTTTTTTTATTGCGATTTTTTTTTTTTACTAAAGACATGTGGCTTAATAAATTTTGGCCTAAATGTTTGACTAAAATTTAGTTTATTTGATTTTTTTTTTAACAAAAAGTAAAAAATAGTGTTTTTTTTTCAAAAATGTCGCTCTATTTTTGTATATAGCGCAAAAAATAAAAATCGCAGAGGTGATCAAATACCACCAAAAGAAAGCTCTATTTGTGGGAAGAAAAGGACGCAAATTTTGTTTGGGAGCCACGTCGCACGACCGCGCAATTGTCTGTTAAAGCGACGCAGTGCCGAATCGCAAAAACACCTTGGGTCATTTACCAGCGTATTGGTCCGGGTCTTAAGTGGTTAAAGCCAACATTAACAAACCCCGCCCCCCCACCCAAACACACCCCTTCTCTCCTCTCTCCTGCCTCTGAGTAAGTACAATAAGGCAAATTAGGGTTCTCAGAGCACCCCTTACATCAGAATTCCCCTTTACACCAAAGGCCACAGTGTTTCCCTTTACATCAGAGTCCTCTCCGTGCATCAGAGTTCTCAGTGTCCCCCCTTAAATCAGGGTTCTAAGAGCATCCCTATGTCAGAGTCCCCAGAGCAATACAAAATGTGAGGTCTCATTCATATATGCATGCATGTTGCAAAGAGTGTGGTAATGCATATGCATAGGTGTAAATTAACTGTATGCGGTCTGGAATTTTAGGCTGTATAAGTGCTGTAATTCAGCAATCCTGGATGTATAGACTGGCCAGGAGAAAAGGGAATTATTTTCATGGCCCCATCCTCTACCCTAAAATAAGGAAGAAATATAATGTAAGCAATATAAGCATTAAAGCTGCTGAACCACTTTTCTGTTAAAGGGGAGTTCCACCCACAATTTCACTTTTTAAATATAAATACCCCTGTAATACACAAGCTTAATGTATTCTAGTAAAGTTAGTCTGTAAACTGAGGTTCGTTTTGTTAGGTTGTTACAACATTTAGATTTAGTTTATAATCTAGACATAGACCGTGGCCATCTTAAGTGTGGTCTTCATGAAGCCAGACTGTATGACTTCCTGGATTTCAGCTTTGCATATCTCCCATATGCTCAGTGCTGTACAAGCAATGTAATAGGTTTCAGTCAGGTTTGCAAGGACTACTGGAAAACATGATGCCTGTCCCAGAAACCCTTGCAAATAGCCTTGTAACTTAATAGCCTAGGCTAATAAGGAGGAGAAAGTAATGAAGGACTACAAAATAAAGGTTTTTACAAGCAACAAAATAAATAAAAATTGTCCATTCTAAACACTATGGGGCAGATTCACAAAGACGTAATATTCCGCTGCGTAATCGAAATACGGTACGCTGCCGTATTTCACCAGACTCTACACCGAATTCAGGTAGTTTTTTTGCGCGTCCGCTATTGTGTCGTATTTTTTTTCCGCCGCGCAATCGAAATACGTGATTAGGGGGCGTGAAGCATTTAAATTAAGCGCGTCCCCGCGACGATCGAACTGCGCATGCTCTGTTCAGGAATTTCCCGCCGTGCATTGCGCGAAATCACGTCGTGACGTCATTCGTTGTTTGAGTAGCGGCGTTTACGAACATTCCTATTCCCGGACGACTTACGTTAAAAATAATAAAAGACATCGGAAAACGTTGAAATTCGACGCGGGAACGACGGCCATACTTAACATGGGCTGTCTAATATTAGACCAGCAAAAAGCTGGTATAGTGAAACGGAAAAAAAAGATGACTAAAGGTGCCGTAAGAGATTGCGTTGAAAGTGCGAAATTTTGTGGATTGCAGGCAAAAGCTCATTAGCATACCCTGACGGCGAAAAACAACAGGAAGTCCGCCCAGTGGCCGCAATTTTCTGGCAGCGTAGATCTGAAGGCGTACTAACACGTAATACAGTCGAAATGAAGCCCGCAGGTGTCTTTTCATGGTTTGAGGATTTCGACTAGCGTAAAAACGCCCGTAAGTCGAAATTACTCCAGTCTAACAACATTTACACAGGCGTAATCGCTTTGTGAATCTAGGCCTATGAGATTAGGACATGCAGCACAGACAAACTCCACTTTAATGTGTTTTGCCAAATTCATGAAACTTTTGCAACACTTTTGGTTTTGACAGCCAAATTCAGGTAGTTCTAAAATGCACAACTTTTATATTATGACACAAGGAATGTGTCAAATTTTAAATAAAATACAGACAGTTTGGGGTTGATTAATTGAAACTGGAGAGTGCAAAATTTGGTGCAGTTCTGCATAGAAACCAATTAACTTCCATTTTTTTTGTCAAAGCTAAAAGTATAACTAAAGCTGCAGAACGGGGGGGATGCCTGTGTAAACAAGGCATCTCCCTGTTCTGCCTTGTGACAGGACACTGATCGTCTGCTCTCTATCATCGGGAGCAGTGATCACTGTCATGTCACAGTAAACCCAACCCCCACACAGTTAGAATCACTCCCTAGGACACACTTAACCCCTTTCTTGCCCCCCTTCCCTGCCAGTGTTATTTACACAGTAATCAATGCATTTTTATAGCACTGATCGCTGTATAAATGACAATGGTCCCAAAATAGCGTCAAAAGTGTCCGATGTGTCTGCCACAATGTCGCAGTCACAATACAAAATCGCTGATCGCTGCCATTACTAGTAAAAAAAAAAAAATATTATTAAAAATGCCATAAAACTACCCCCTATTTTTTAGACACTATGGGCCAGATTCAGAAAGCATTTACGTCAGCGTATCAAGAGATATGCTGCGTAAATACTAAGAATAGCCGGCGTATCTTTTTTTGCTATTCAGAAAAAAAGATACGCCGGCTTTCTTCTAAGATACGAGCGGCGTAATTCGCTTACACCGTCGTATCTTTGTTTTACAGAAAGGTGTTTTTATTCACAAAACAGCAGTACAAGATATGCATTAGTCGACAATAAGGTTTGCAGAGAACCGGTATACACCGTCGTATCTTAAGTTGCATATTTACGCTGGCCACTAGGTGGCTTTTCGCATGAATTATGCAAATGGACTATTTACGCAGATTCACAAGCGTACTTGCGATGGCGCGTCGTATTTTACGTCTTTTGCGTAAGCGTGAGACCGGAGTAAAGTTACCCCTGCTATAGCAGGCGCAGCCAATGTTAAGTATGGACGTCGGGACCGCGTCGAATTGTACGTCGGTTACGTTGTTTGCGTAAATCGTTCGGGAATGGGGCTCGATGTTAGTTACGTTCACGTCGTTTACATTGAGAAAAAGCGACGTGATCTCGCGTATGCGCACTGGGAACGTCCACGGACGGCACATGCGCCGTCCAAAAAAAACGTCAATTACGTGGGGTCATGATTCATTTACATGAATCACGCCCCCACTTCAGCAATTTTAATTGCGCGGCCTTACGCCGTGCACTTTACACTACGCCGCCGCATATTATGGAGCAAGTGCTTTCTGAATAAGGCACTTGCCCATAATATTTGCAGCGGCGTAGTGTAAAGAGGAAACGCTACACCGCCGGAAAGATACATTTTTGTATCTGAATCTGGCCCTATAACTTTTGCGCAAACCAATCAATAAACGCTTATTGCAATTTTTTACCAAAAATATGTAGAAGAATTTGTATCGGCCTAAACTGAGGAAAACATATTTTTTTCAAAATTGTCTATTTTTGTTTATAGCGCAAAAAAATAAAAACCGCAGAGGTGATCAAATACCACCAAAAGAAAGCTCTATTTGTGGGGAAAAAAGGATGTACATTTTGTTTGGGAGCCACGTCACACGACCGCGCAATTGTCAGTTAACCCGACGCAGTGTCGAATCGCAACAAGTGCTCAGGTTATTTGGCAGCCAAATCCTCCGGGGCTGAAGTGGTTAAAGCATCCTAAACAGCACAGTGCTTGTGCTGTTTAATTTGGCCCCCTGAACCTCAAATACCTTGCTGATCCTGCCAGGTTCTTCCCTCCCTCCTGCAATCTGACCACGGTTTATTTTGGCTGCTGAGTCCTGACACTAGTGGTAGTTTACAAGCCTCTGTCACCCGCAGCTCTCCTCTTTGATCTCTGTCTATCCCTCTCCCCCTCCCTCCCTGCCTGTCAGTTCCGATGTCTGTGTTCTTATCCCTCCTCCCCTCCTCTCCTACTGCTCTTCCCTGTGGCTTGCAAATATTATTAAAAGAATAGCATAGAATTAAATAACTTTCTGCCTTAGCAACTCTTTTAAAGCTTGTAGGAGGAGTTTTCATTCCTATGAGACTGCAGGGCCCCTGACCCTCTGTCTGGAGAGTGCTGACTGGCCCTGTGCTGATCACATGCAGCTTCCCCAAAAAAAAACTCTCTAGCAATACACACCAAACTGAGCATGTTCAGGGTGACTCCTGTCTGTCTTTAACAGGAGATAGTTTGGGGATAGTGGAAGAAGAGAAGGATCAGAGGAGACAGGATCAATCAGCCTTTTTACATAATGCAGAGGGTTAACCCCTTAGGTTTGCATATACAGACTGATTTTACTGTTGTGGGTTTAGTGACACTAAACACTAAAATAATTACAGTGCCATCATCCATATACAGAAATAAAAGGGACAATGTAAATTAAAGAGGAAGTAAACCCAGGAAAATGTTTTAATAAAAACACCACATGCAAGACAAAGGCATAATGAGCTAGTATGCATGGCATACCAGCTCATTATGTAATACTCACCTCCGAGCCCCCACAGCCGTCCTATACCAATGCCCGGGCAGCCAACATCTTGCCCGGGGGTTACTTCCGCGTATGGCAGCTCTTGACCGGAGCCGCAATGACGTCACTCCCGCACATGCGTGCATGGCCTCAATGAGGAACGCACACTAGAATGCACCTGCGCCGCTTGTCTATGGTGCGTGCGCCGTAGACAGCAGCGCCCTTCATTATAGTAAATATCTCCTAAACAGTGGAGGTTTAGGAGATATTTCAAGCACCTACAGGTAAGCCCTAATCTAGGCTTACTTGTAGGTTAAAGTGGTTGTAAAGGGTTTACAACCACTTTAAACAGTGTGTGTTTAGTATCACTATAATTGTACAAGCTGAAGTTAGAAGCTGATTGGCTACCATGCAGAGCTGCACCAGTTTTGCACTCTCCAGTTTAAGTAAATCAAACCCACAGTTTCTTAAAGAGGGGGTTCACCCTTAAAATCACTTTCTCCCATCCCATCCAGCATACTGGCGTCAGCACCAGTATGCTGTCTTTTTTTTTTTTATAGGTGTACTTACCTCTTAATAGATAATTTAATTTTCGTCCTACCGCGGGGTATGGCGCCGCTATATAGCGTCACGCCTTCCAAAATCAGCTGACTAGCACGCGGCTGTTCTCCGCGCCTGCGCACAGACCCAGGAGCTGACTGCGCAGGCGCCGTATACAGCCGAGTCCTATTTCGGCTTTTTTCATAGGGCGTGACACGGCTATATACGGCGCCTGCGCAGTCAGCTCCTAGGTCTGTGCTCAGGCGCCGTATAGCTCTGAGAACAGCCGAGTGCTAGTCGGCTGTTTTCGGAAGGCGTGACGCTATATAGCGGCGCCATACCCCGCGGTAGGACGAAAATTAAATTATCTATTAAGAGGTAAGTACACCTATAAAAAAAAAACGACAGCATACTGGCGCTGACGCCAGTATGCTGGATGGGATGGGAGAAAGTGGTATTAAGGGTGAACCCCCTCTTTAAGAAAGTGGAGCAAATGAAGACCAACTCTCTTTTGACGTATAGAGAGAGACCCTGGCACAGACAGATTTTGCAAAAGTCTCTCACGTGCGTCCTATAAGTGGTGGAGTGTGCACCAAATTCAAATTGTAGACAAGTACGTGAATTTGGCGTACGCTGCACCACTTTTACAGCACACAGAACACACTTTCACAAAATCTGTCTGCACCAGTCTTTATGAATTCCAGGGAATGTTTTTTTTTTTTTGTTTTTGTTTTTGTTTGTGTTGGAAGGAAAATTTGCCATTCGCTCCTTTTTTAAGAAGTCTACCTCATCAAAACCCGATTAAACTTTTTAAAATTTCTGAAGATCACTTCCTGTATGGTTATGTTAGTTAGAACGTACAGTAAAACCTTAGTTTGAGAGCGTTTTGCAAGACAAGCAAAATGTCTTAATACATTTTGCCTTGATATACAAGCTATGTCTTGATATAAGAGTCACAACTGAGTATAAAAAAGAAGAGAGGAGCCTCTAAGTGTAGCAATATGGTTACATTTAATGAAGGTACAACATTTAGCTACACTAATGCCACATACACACGATCCGAATATCGTACGACGGATCGTATGACTTTTTTCGCCTAATTGTCGCAAGTAAAATGAAATAGGTAATTAAAGTCACGAAAATTCTCGTACGAAAGAAAAAAATTATAGTAAGTGATGTCATGTGTTGTAATGTATTTGTATTGTATTTTCGGACGACAACTATACTGACTAAACAAAAAATATACGAAATGACATCGTACGAGGAAAATTTTCGTGCTTGTCCGATCGGCTCTCGAAAGTAGTGTACGCACAATCCGAAAATCGTACGATTCTTCCTCGGACGTCTGATATTCGGGCCATTGGAGGTGCCTCTCTTCTTTTTTATACCCTGTAAAAAAAAATGCTTTGATATACAAGTGCTTTGGATTACAAGCATGTTTCTAGAACGAATTTATGCTCACAATCCGAGGTTTTACTGTAATGACATTTTACTGATGCTATAAATATATTGGAGAACTCCAAGAAGGTGTAATCTACAGCGCCTACAGGGGCAAGTATTTTACACTTCTCTCTGTGCCATCCTTTGCCAGATATCCCACTGTGACTACCCAGCTGTCTGCACTGCTAGTTTTCATGCAGCTTTCAAGCCAGGGAATAGTTGGAATTGCTGTCATCAGCCCCATATTGTCCCACACTGCAAGTCAAACAATACACCAGGGCTGTCAGCTGTGTTCTATGGTAGGAGTACTGCTAACCATGTTTTTTATTTTATTATTATTTATTATTATTATATTTTTTATTATATCACAGAGATGAAATGAACTTCCAATATGCTGTAAATTATTCTTTTTCACGGAGTTCCATTTTAAGAGCATTTAATAAATATTCTTTTATTTCTTCTCAGCCTTTTTTCATTAAGAAGCATTACGTAAACCTACATGTGAATGGGTCATATCGCTTATTATCAGAAGGCCTAAGCTGTACTTTTCAGTAAAGGTAAAGGTAAAATAACAGGTTCTTTATATTAAAGAATTTTTCAGATCTGTCAGTCTACCCAGCAGAATATCACAAGGGAATTGCAAGGAAAAAGAAAACTTGACCTTCCTTCACCTCTAAGGATGAAGGAACAGAATGTAAAAATAAATCTCAGATCTGCCTGAGCGTGTGCTGCTCCATCTTTATAGAGGAAACCTTGTTGCTGTAATCCCTAGAGGTAGCCAGAATCACACAGCGCTGGCGGTGCAGACAGACAGACAGAACCTCAAGACCTTCAGAAGGTAAAGTTTCTTTCTATGTGATGGAAGAAATCTGACCAGATGAGGTGTGTAACTAAACACTGCTCTTATCAAAACTTACTTTGACCCTTGTCTTTCATCCCAGCTTAGTAGGGTTAAAAGGCCAGCTAATGCTCTCCTTGATTATTAAATTGAATTGATTTTGACAGCAACTTAGATGTTTCAAGATACAAAGCACATATTTAGGAAACTCTAGAGGTTTTTTTCCTTGGAAAACCATAATCATACCATATATTTCCTAAACCCTTAGACCATATCTCCCAACTTTTTGAGATGGGAAAGAGGGACCTATTAGCAAAAGTATGCAGGCAAAGGACAATACAAAAAAAATATTAGTTAAAGAGGTTGTAAAGGTTCGACTATTCAAAAAATAAAATAAAAAAAACATATCATACTTACCTCCACAGTGTGCAGTTCATTTTGCACAGTGGCCCCGAACACTGTCTTCCAGTGTCCCATGGCAGCTCTCGCGGCTCCTCCCCCTAGGAGAAGCGCTCTCCCTGGGGGTTACCTTGCGGGTGTGCTCACGACCAAGAGAGCCTCTGCTCTTGTGTTCATCGCTGGATCGAGAGATCAGGCTCAGGTAAGTATTTAGATGGGACTGGGGGAGCTGCATTCAGAAGGTTTTTTAGATTAATGTAAAAAAACTTCTGCTTTTAGAACCACTTCAAAGAAATAATGAATACAAAAGGATAAGCTTGGTTCCCATGGTCAGTGTATATGCACAAAGACTATTGTAGCGCTACCCGATTCAGGGCCGATCCTAGGCATGGTGCACAGGGTGCATTGCACCCAGGTGCCTGCAGAGGTGGGGGCGCCGAACATCTAACAGACTCTCTAACAGAAGCCCTCTCTGTGTCCATCTTCCTGTATTTTGTTTATTGTTAAGAGATCATGTAAGGATCTGTGGTTGAGTCATTGCCATAGAAACATTTGTAAAGGGGAGGAGTTATTAAAATGACGATGCCCATGTGGGGGGCGCCAGAAATATTTATGCACCCAGGCGCTTGTGACCCTAGGATCGGCCCTGACCCCATTCAGGAGCTGCTGAGTATAAGCGGGATCAGCGTGTTGTGTTACCTGGCAGATGTCTAGGGGTGATACTTGTAAGTTGAAACAGAGAGCAAATGTCCAGTCTTTAGTTGGGTTTTCTTCAATGCTTTATTCCATGGCCCAACATGGCCTTCATCAACATGGTAGAGGACAGGAAAGGTTGATGAGCAGAAAGAGAGAGCTTGAGTATCAGGCCTTGGATATGAAGAAGAAAGGGAGCAGTCTTGCTCTCCACAATGATGAACTCAGTTTGTCGGAATGGGTAAAGTGCCCCCGGACAGGTCCCTGCCACAGGCCCGGCAGCCAGAACGTCACTTGCAAATGTTGGGAGGCTCGGGCCTCTGCCACAGGCCTGGCTCGGGCCTCTGCCACATGCCTAGTACTTGAGTGAGCGTGAAATTGAAATTAGCAAGTCCTCCCAATAGATTTAGTTAGAGTCACTGGATCCCGATGGTTCGTTTAAGCCCTATTGGATCACCTGCGTCCGGGTTCTCCTCAAGCCGATCCCCCACCCTACAGCTCCCAGCCTGGGATCCTTTCAGAAAAGGTTTGGGACCCAGCAGCTACTAGGATCCCTCTCTGTGTCAGAGTAGAGCTCCGCATGGTGCGCAACTTCGGCCAGGTAGGCCACGGCTGCGGGGTCCATGGATGTGCGCAGAAAGCAAAAACGGCCCTCAGGCCAAGGCGGCTGCCCCAGATATAGCCTCCCTCAGCATGCCTTAGCGAGGGAACCAACCCCTCTGATTGGCTGCTGAGGAAAACGAGTCCGCCAGAAACCCTCTAGCGCCAGCTGCCGACCAGGGGTGGAAACACACCCCTGGAACGCAGACCGACCCACAGGACAGTTCTGGGAATGACAGCAGCCTAAATTTTACAAATTGTGAATGGGAGCCACGTAACTCTCCCATTCCCCACTAACTTTAGCGTAACGCCCCTACAGAAAGTAAGGGGGCGCTACACTATATAAACATATTTATCAGTAATAAATATGAAGAGAATATCTATATAATGTATATATGTACTTACTATTGGAATTGCTTAGTTATTGCTTTTATTACTTTTAAAATACTTCTAATAAGTGGATTCCCTAAGCATTCTCTGGCAGCTTAAATTTGAACTCTAAGCATCTATAAAAGACACAATTAATGCAGTTCCGTAATTGTTATCTTAAATGTATTGTTTAAATGTGAGCAATGTAAGTACCTAAATCTGAACAGAAAAGAAACTTGTTTTAAAATGATCTGATGGTTAAAAAACCGATAGAAAAAAAAACGATCTTCTGTGGGCATGTCCATCGGTTAAAAATCCACACATGCCCAGAATCAAGTCGACGCATGCTTGGAAGCATTGAACTTCATTTTTCTTAGCACATCGTTTTTTTAACTGATGGTGTGTAGACAAGACTGATGAAAGTCAGCTTCATCGGATATCTGATGAAAAAATCCATCAGACCGTTTTCATCGGATGAACCGATTGTGTGTACAGGGCATTAGAACATTGCTAAAAAAAAATCTAAGAATTTTAAAGCGGAAGTAAACCCATCGATTTAACAGTTTCAAAAAGCAGTTAAATTTCCGGCATGCTGGGATTGCCAACTGTCAGGCCCCGTACACACGGCAGAGAACCTCGACGGGCAGAACACATTGTCGTCGAGGTTCTCTGCCGGCCGTCAGAATCGGTGACCCGCCCATCGGGAAAGGCAACCAGCCATTCATCCCGACGGGCCGTCTAGCAAATAGAGAACCTGTTCTCTATTTGCTCGACGGGTTTCCCGACGGGCGGGGCTCGCCGAGAGCGTACACACGGCCGAGGTTCTCAGCAGAATGCGGCTCCCAGCAAGGTTCTCGCTGGTTTCTGCCGAGAACCTCGGCCATGTGTACGGGGCATCACATTGGTTGTGCTCTCAACCAAACTGTCAAACCATCCAATGGCTGGTGTCATAACTGATCACATGTGCAGCACCACGGCAGTTGAAGATTAAACATAGGCCAAGATGGCAGCTTCCTTGGCTGAAAATGATAGAAGGGTTTACTTCCACTTTAAGAATGTGATGTAAAATAATCAAATGTATAGCAGCTGCTTAAAAAGTACAAAACATGCATAAACAGTAATATTAAAACTCAAAGTGAAAGAGTCCACAACAATAATGCAGCAGAGCTGCAATCAAACATTAGTTTGAAAGACTTCTATAAGACTTCTCCTCCACCAGAAGTGCCAAAACAACTCAGCTCTGTCCTATCAGCGTCCTCCAGCGGCAATTCTCAACAGCCAGTCTCTCTTGCAACAGCCTCTTGGTCTCTCTCTCAGTAACGCTTATACAGCAGCTCTCTCTGTAGCTCTGTAGTGCTCTCAGGCAACTCATACCCTGCAGCCTCCTGGCTCATTTCCCTCTTCTGACCCCAGCACAGGCTTTCCTTGGGCACAGCTAAAAATAAGCTTCCAACAGGTAGATACTCAAGTTGCCTTTTTGCTCTCTAACAAAGTGGCCATCGTCTTGCCTAAATTGAGGACAATTCCTGGTCCCAGTGGGTGAGGCTAAAGGTCCAAGGTTGCTGCAGCCAATCAGGTGCCTAATTCTTCTAACCTGCAATCCAACAGAAACAAGCTGTGGCCAGGTTGCAACTGCACGGCTTCAAGTGTCTGCCAGGCATCAGTACATTTATGCAGACGCGTCAATGTAATTTAAAAGTCTTTTTTTTTCCTTCAGCTTAAATGACAATAAACTCACATGTATTTTTACAACTGTTCCAAAATGTCGAGTATACAATGGCTCTGTTTTTTTTTTAAATCTCTTACTGTTGTTTTTAAGCTTATTTTTTTTAGCCTGTGTGTAGTGCCCTGAGGTTTAGTTGGGGAGCTCCTCACCAAATTCCTTGTCAGGAGTAGCTACTGTAGTTAAAGGGGTTGTAAAGGTAAACATTTTTTTACCTTAATGCATCCTATGCATTAAGGTAAAAAAACATCTGAAAGCACTGCCCCCCGAGCCCCCGTTTTACTTACCTTACCCCTCGAAAGTCCGGTGCGCATGCTTGTCGTCCTGTTCGGTTCCCAGCCTGGCTGTTGATTGGCTAGGCTGGGCGGATTGATAGCAGCGCAGCTATTGGCTGGCGCTGCTGTCAATCACAGCGGATGACGCGGCGCGCTGGGGGGCAGGGCCGAGTGATACAGTCAGCGGCTATGGCCGCCGCTGTATCACGGGAGCGCGCTCGCAAAAGCTTTCCACCATGCGAGCTCGCTCGCATGATGGTAGAAAGCTTTTGCCAGGAGGAGCTGAGACAGCCGCCGAGGGACCCCAGAAGACAGGATTCGGGGACACTCTGTGCAAAACTAGCTGCACAGTGGAGGTAAGTATAACATGTTTGTTATTTTTAAACAAAAACATTTTTGTCTTTAGTGTTCCTTTAATTATTAGGGATACATTGACATCTCCCTAAGTTTGGCCTGGTTGTACTTTTCTCTTCTACCACCAGGTGGCCGGGCACTTGGAGGTATTAGATTGAGAAGGACAACTCAAGGTCAGGTTATGGGTATATGGGGTACCTCAGCCAATGGCCAGGGATTTTGTTGAATCCCTTGGCCTGCTGGGAAAGCCTATATATTCAGGTGAGGTCAGGTGATCTTGTGTGCCACCCAGACTGCCGAGTAGTGCACATATTGTGGGGTCCGAAACTTACCTCATATTGGACTAATGTGTTCAGTCTAATGTCTGCTTTACGAACTGCTGGGTACCTCCTGATCCAGCTTTAGCCTTGTTATCATTGGGGATTGACAATTTCTCAGTCAATCTTCAGAGTACTATCATCCACCTGCTTCTGGCTGCTAGATTGTCAATCACAAGAAAGTGGAAAGTCTCCTGCCCACCTTCTATCATTGATGTCATTGATTTAACCAACCTCTACAAAATGTACGAACAGATGTTGACATCCTCCAGGAACTCTTTGAGTATACATGAGACTCGATGGGCTCCATGGAATACTAGGTATGACCATCCTGATTAGTCACTCATTTGTATCTTCAATTAATTTTATGAGTTCTCGTTATCGTGGAGGATCCACCCTGGACATTATGAGTCCCATTGGGGTGTCCAAGGTCGGACTACCTCCAGTTTTCTTGTTTTATCACTTACCTACTCTATGATATTACATATATAGACATTTATTCAACAAATGTTAGATATGTTTTTACATTTTTATTTTTTTGTGGTGAAAAGCATAGTAAGTTTTTGAACCCAGTTGCGCAGCAGGGCCCAGTCATTTCTGCAGGGATGGATTATGTCACACATATGATAGGTTTCCATGTGGTCATCTGCTAAGGTTTTATCATTGTAGAGAGTTATAAACAAGGAAATTTAAAGCCTTTGGGCAGCTTTTACCAACAGACTAGATTTACTATTTGTACTTCATTTTGAGCTTAGTCTAATTGTAAACACATGGGCTAAAGACAGTCCGGAGTAGTTAAATTACTTCTCGATTAAGCAAAGGGATTACCATTATTCAAACAACTGTAAATAAATGAACACAATGGAAGGAAAACAGACAATTCATCCCCGCTAACTACTTGCTGTTTGTTTTGCATTAAAAGGGATATTTGGTGGTATAGACATTAGCATGAAAATAAGAAGGATTTAATGGCTTGTTAATCACAGTTCTTTAGATTTAGATGAATGTAGGTCCATAGTTGTGCGGATTTTAGAAAAGATTTATCTGCTTCTTTGAATAATAACACCTAAAATTTGGCTTTGACTTGACAGAAAGTAAATAAAAATCTGCACTCTCTGTTGAAGCTGACCACAGATTTTGTAGACCCCTCAGATATGCATGTACAATCTGGCCTTTTCACAATTGCAGAAAATGTTATATGGGTTGTATGCTGACAAATGCATACATGATAGATCATCATGACTTATGCCTCGTACACACGACCAAGAATCTCGTCGTAAAAGAAACGTTGTTTTCCTCGACGAGGTTCTTGTCAAGCTTTCCTTGCATACACGCCTCATCGTTCTCAAACGCGGTGACGTACAACTAGTACGACGGCACTATAAAGGGGAAGTTTGATTCCACTGGCACAACCCTTGGGGCTGCTTTTGCTAATCTCATGGTACTGCATGTTAAGTAAAAGTTTGGTGAGAGACGATTCGCGCTTTTCAGTCTGACGAATGTGCTATCTCCATTACGAACACTACTTTTACCGAAGGTGCGCTCCCGTCTCATAATTTATTCTGAGCATGCGTGGGTTTCTAAGCATACACACGAACATGTTTCTCGTCGTAAACCAGGCTGACGAAAAACACAACAAGGAAATTGAGACTTTCAACGAGAAAAATTAGAGCATGTTCTTTTTTTTTCTCGTTCTCAAACGCGGTGACGTACAACACGTACGACGGCACTATAAAGGGGAAGTTCGATTCCACTGGCACAACCCTTGGGGCTGCTTTTGCTAATCTCATGGTACTGCGTGTTAAGTAAAAGTTTGGTGAGAGACGATTCGCGCTTTTTTAACCTTGTTACAGCGTGACGAATGTGCTATCTCCATTACGAACACTACTTTTACCGAAGGTGCGCTCCCGTCTCATACTTTATTCTAAGCATGCGTGGGTTTCTAAGCATACACACGAACGTGTTTCTCGTCGTAAACCAGGCTGACGAAAAACACAACAAGGAAATTGAGACTTTCAACGAGAAAAACTAGAGCATGTTCTCTTTTTTTCTCGTCGAGATCCACAACAGTTTTCTCGACAAAAAACATACACACGACCAGGGGCGGACTGACAATTTATGGGGCCCCCGGGCAATAGGAGATTATGGGGCCCCCAGGCAATAGGAGATTATGAGACCCCTAGGCAATAGGAGATTATAGGGGCCCCCGGGCAATAGGAGATTATGGGGCCCCAGGCAAGAGGATATTATGGGGCCCCCAGGCAACAGATTATGGGGCCACACAGTATACATACACACAGAATACACATACACACACTGAAAAGATACTGGAGAGGCGGGGCAAAAGGATGACTGTAAGGGACATTTCAGGGACTGATGTAAAAAAACATACACATTTTTACATCCTGTCCCTGGTTTTACTAAGGCTGGCAACCCTGATGGGGCCCCCTAGTGGCATGGGGCCCTCGGGCAGTGCCAAATGGTCAATCCGCCCCTGCACACAATCTTTTTTCTCGGCAAAAAAGCTCTGCCAGCAGGTTTCTTGATGGTTTTTGCAGAGGAATAACGGCCGTGTGTATGAGGCATTAGAACCTGCACAGGGCTGAGAACTCCCATGTGACAGCATTTGGTGCTTCACTCCACTTATTGTGGAGAAAAAAATACATTCCCCTCTGATCTATGTACATTACAAGGATTTTAACAAACTTTTGTTGCAGATTCCTATCTTCTGTCGGTCTGAAGATATACTTGAAGCTGTTTGTCTGTGTCCATGTAGAAGGTGAATTTAATGGTAGTGATTTTAAAATAATTAATCAGCTTGCATTGTTCTAATGAGGAAAGTGACAAGGTCTGCACCCCTTTAGATGTGAGTCTCTAAAATTTTTGTTGTAGGGAATGCTGGTGATGGCAAGGGGCCTTGCAGACTTTAATTATGTTTAAAGCAGATTTTCCAGTGTGAATCAAGGTTCACATATAGTACTGTCCTGTTTCCTCCCCTGCATAAATCGCCTGCTTATATTAGGTCCATAACTTACCTGTAAAGAAAAAAGTTATATTTAAAACATACCTTACCCTTGTCTTTTACAGCACTGGGGATTGCAAAGTATCCCAAATATCATGAGAAGACACCCCATTCCATTGCAAGAGCATCCTCTTGCAACACACGTGCTGTTTTGTATACCCCAGGATCTTGCTGGAAGGACCATTACATCATTTTAAAAGTAAAAAAAGAAAAACTGCGCTATCCGAACTTGATAAACTAAACTAAATAGCAGCAACTCAAAGTGGTATACAGTACTTTCTTGTGAAAAAAAAAAGTGGTATACAGTACAAATAAACAATGAAAACAAAAGGAGCTGCGCTAATGAAGGAAGTGAGTAACATTGTGATACACATTAAGTAAAATAACAAAATACTCATAGTAACAAGTGCAAAAAGAAGGGGTGTCACACCTTATGTAAACCTGTTGATATTAAATACTGTGCAATGAAAGCATTAAATGCAAAAAGAACCAGCAAATCTAATGGTTGTTCCAAAAATATGCACCAAACAGTCACTAGCAGTGATCTTCAACACGATGAAGCAAATGTAGCACCCTGTAAAGAATCTTCATAAAAAAAGTAAATAAGTGATTCCACCACCAGACCAAATGAAGGCTTACCAGCTTAAAAGTGAAACGTGGCCCAGGATTCAGACCGAGGTTTGGTTGTGTGGCCACATTATTTATTGTGGTGCATCAGAATGCCGCCCGTGCTCAGACGACGTCCTTTCAGTGATGAAACGCGTAGGTTAATCGGTGTGCTGACATCACCTTGTACTACCACTCTCTGCTCTGCACAGAAAAGCTTTCTTTGTTTTTAATGTTTTGCCGGCTGGCTTCCATTTTTTCCACATTTGTGTTAATACTGTGCCTATTGTCTGTTTATACTTTTTTTACACAATAAACTATCGAGTTTTACCTATGGCGGCAAATCTCTGTTTTTTCCCTATGGATATATACCTTTTTTATGATCACTCCACTGCCACCTTCCATCAGCTGGACCCACCAGTCCACTATCAACATCTAGCGTGTCAGCTGGTACTGACAGATTGGGATTGTCGAACTGTCCAGGCTGCCATTCCAGGAACGTCAGGTCAGCGAGCTGGTTTTAACAGCGGGAAATTCCAACTACCCAGGATTGGGTGATAAGCCTTTCTGGCTTGAAAGCTGGTAAGCCTTCATTTCGTCTGGTGGTGGAATCGTTTATTTCCTTTTATATGAAGATTCATCACAAGGTGCTACATTTGTTTCATCGAGTTGAAGTTTAAATCTGGACTCATTGTTAGCCAGTTCAGTACTCTTTGTGGACCTTGCTTTGTGCACTGGTCCAAATCATTTGGTGGGAGGAGAGATTATGGTGTGCTTGGCCCGTTAGTTCCAATGAAGAGAACTCTTAAGGCGTCAGCATACCAAGACATTTTGGACAGTTTCATGATCCAAACGTTGTGGGAACAGTTTGGGGTTGACCGCTGAAGATATGGATGAGCGAGTTTGGGGTGTAGAAACTTGACTGGTCTACACAAAGTCCTGACCTCAACCTGATAGAACACCAATGCCTGACCTCACAAATGCGCTTCTAAAAGAATGGGCAAACATTCCCATAGACACTCCTAAACCTTGTGGACAGCCTTCTCAGAAGTGTTGAAGCTGTTATAGCTGCAAAGGGTGTGTCAACTCAATATTGAACCCTACAGACTAAAGCCTCATACACACGATCAGATTTTCATTAGACTTTTCTGTGGGCTTTGCTCCGAAGGGCGTTGTCTGTGAGCTTGGTATTCATACACACGGCAGGACTTTTTCAGCCAACTTTCACCAAATCGTGTGGTTTTTCAGCTCTTTACTGCCACCCTGTGGGCAACTTCTGCTATTGTTGTCTGATGTTTAGCATTGGTACTGAGCATGCGTGCTTGTACTTTGGACTTTAGTCCGATGGACTTGTGTACACACGATCGAATTAGCCGACATAGGATATTTGTTGCCGGTTTGTCTGTTCTCACAGCGAGCATTTGTTGGATGGAAAACACAAAATGTTTTCCCGATGGAGCGTACACACGGTTGGATTAGCCAACGTAGGATATTTGTTGCCAGAAAGTTTGTCTGTTCTCACAGCGAACATTTGTCCGATGAAAAACACAAAAAGTTTGTCCGATGGAGCGTACACACGTCGGATGGTCCAATCAAACAGGTCCGTCGGACATTTGTTGTCAAAAAGTCCTATCGTGTGTATGGGCCTTTAGACTGGGATGCCATTAAAGTTCATGTGTGTGTAAAGGCAGGCATCCCAATACTTTTGACAATATAGTGTATGTCTAGATAAATGTGTGTATTTTGTTGAATACATTTATTCCCACATAAATATGTATTGTTTTCTATTACAAATTTACAAAAAAACAGTCTACATTATGCTGTACATATTCAGATTTTCTGGCACTCCGGCACAGGGCATTACTGCATGAAAATGGATGTAAACCCAGCTTGAGCTCATAAAAAGATTACAGAGTCATTAGAGTGCCTGAAATCAAAATTGCAACACATACAGTTTAGAGCTCCCTGCTGGTCTATCAGTTTAGAATTAACCCTCTCCTGTCTCAAGCTTTAACAAGACATAAGAGTTTATTTAATAAGGCGGTGCAGAGAACAAATATGACCTGCAAAGTGTAGTTGACCACATCAAGCACACTCCATCAATTAGCCTATACAATGTTTTAAAGTGGTTGTAAACCCTTTACAACCACTTTAACCTACAGGTAAGCCTTACCTGTAAGTGCTTGAAATATCTCCTAAACCTCCACGGTTTAGGAGATATTTACTATAATCACGGGGGCATAGACAAGCGGCGCAGGCTCACTGTAGTGTACTGTTCCTCATTGAGGCCGTGCTGTCACTGCCAGCTCCCGCGCGCATTCGTGGGAGTGACGTCATCGCGGCTCCGGCACTCTGATTGTAAGTCTAGGTTCACATCTATGCGGTTGATGCGGTATTCAGGTGCGTTTTGCGGTGTTTCAAAAATTTAAAACTTGCATTTGTGATGGATTTGTGCATGCAGTTATTATGTGTTTTTTCTCTTTAAACACACTATGGAGGTTATTTATGAAAGGCAAAGCAAATGCACTTGTAAGTGCACTGAAAGTGCACTTGGAAGCAGGCCCGTCGGAACCCGACAGGCAAAGCAAGCATTTGCCTGGGGCTCCGAGCTGGCCAGGGGCCCCGAGCTGGCCAGGGGCCCCAACAGGGAGGGCCCTTGCCGCACCGCTGCGTCCTCCTGCAGTCCGGTCGGCCGTGTACTATACCCGGGATTACCCACGCGGTACAGGAGAATCAGGTTCCTGTTCCCGGCCGAACTGACAGAAAGGGCACACACTGAGTGGAAGATCGGAAATGAGGGAAAGCTCTGCTGATTTTATTATCAATCATGTGCAAAATTATGTTTTTTATTTTCCTTGCATGTCTCCCTCAGATTTACAGCGACTGCACTTCCAAGTGCACTTTTAAGTGAAATTTTACAGCTGTTCAGGTGTGTGTCCCTTTATGCACACTGTCTACATTCAGAGACACGCACTGGCACAGCTGTCAAAAGAGTGTGCGTTCAGGAACACGCACACACACGGCCGTTGGAATGGGACCAGCAGCTGTGCCTCCATGCAAATGTATGGAACACCTGTGCATCCTTTGTGGGCATTGCACCCTGCTGATTGTGGGTGCAATGCTTTACAGGCTAAGGTGAACTCATCTCGTAAACTACCTGACAGTTTATTTAATCTCTTATTATTGAGATCTCTGCACTTGAGTTCCAGGATATTCACACCTACTGTGGCCATCGCGAGAGGGTTTTCCACGCCTGTCAGTTTTTATCCGATCCCATGCTCCAGACAGATGGAAAATAGGGTCTCCATCCGTCTGGATCGGATCGGATATCAGCGAATCTCAGCAAACATGTCACCGCTGACATCTGCCGCTCCATAGAGGTAAAAGAAATCTTCAATCAGGTCTGCCTGAAAAACAGACAGGTGGACCTGATCAGAAAGCCCACGTGAAAAGGGTTCTTATGCTGCGTACACACGATCGGAAATTCCGACAAGAAAACCGTGGATTTTTTTTCAGATGGGATTTTGGTTCAAACTTGTGTTGCATACACACAGTCATACAAAATTCCACTACAACGACAACACTACAATGATTTTGAACATGCGTCAAATTGATTCCGAGCATGCATGTTTTTTCACACATACAGACGATCGAAATTTCCAACAAAAAATGTTCCTGTCGAACCAGCTCTCAAATTTGTGCTGTCGGAAACTCTGACAGAAAAAGTCAGATGGAGCATACACACGGTCGAAATTTACGACCAAAAGCTCACATCAAAATTTTTCTGTTTTTGCTGCGATTTTAATGCGACTGTATGCCTGTATGTATTCTTGAGAATACACAAATGGGAGAGACGACCGCTCCAGGTAAGCTCCAGGCAATCAGTGTCCGTTTAGGACCCAGGCAGGTGCCGGCAATGCACTAGGCAATCAGAAGAAGAAGTTTGGACAGCCGCACTCAAAAGAAAGTAAAATTAAAAAACAGGGTAAAATAGATGGATGCACTACAAAAACAGCATACAGTGGGAACAAAAGACAGCTGACGCGTTTCGCATTGGGCTTCAATGCTTAGTCATAGCTATACACACTCTGAACAATACAATACCAATATATATATATGTACAAGGTTTGCCCAAGCCAATCATTGCTCCACCCCGCATATAATTGGCCCTCTCATGATGACCATGATTAGGGGCATGTGTGAACATCTAGGGGGGAGAGAATGTGCCGTAACCAACATGAATAAAAATGATTAAAAAGAAGTGTAATAATAAAAATAGAAATAACAAAATGAAAGAATATTAAGACAGTGTCAAACTGATGTGTAGGTGGAGTGAAAAAACGAGTCAATAAGAAAAAATTGTTATTTTACCCCAATAAAGGGCGTTTTTTGAATTTTACTTTCTTTTGAGTGCGGCTGTCCAAACTTCTTCTTCTGAATGTATTCTTGAGGTTCTGGACCTCAAGTCATATCAAAGGGGAACCAAAGTAGTGCAGGGACTACTTTGAAGTCGCTGCGACTTGAAGTTGCATAGATATGAACGGTACTCTTTGGAAATCATGGGGAACGACTTGTCATGTGATTTTGCAGTCCCAAGTCTCATGATAAGTTGCAATAGTGGAAACCGAGCCTTAAGGCTCGTACACACAGTCAGGCCCCGTACACACGACCGAGAACCTCGGCAGAATCCAGCGAGAAGCTCGCTGGGATCCATATTCTGCCGAGATACTCGGTCGTGTGTACGTTTTCGCCGAGCGTCCCGTCGAGAAAGCCGTCGAGCCAAAATAGAGAGCAGGTTCTCTATTTGCTCGATGGCCCATCGAGAACCATGGCTCGACGCCTTTCCCGACGGCTTGGTCGACGATTTCGACGGCCGGGCGAGAACCTCGACGGGCGGAACGATGTGTTTGGCCCGTCGAGGTTCTCGTACGTGTGTATGCGGCCTCAGACATTCAACAAACTTTCCCTTGGATTTTTGTTCTAATTGATTTGTCCGGTCACACCCATAGCATACACACAGTCAGACTTTTCTGCAAACTTTTCTAAAACTTTCCTATCATCACATGTTTTTTCTGCTCTTTACCGCCACCCTTTGGTTAAATTCTGCTATTGTTGGTTGATTTTAACACTGGTTCTGAGCATGCGTATTTGCATTTTGTACAAAAGTTGGTTGGATTGCTATACACACGGTCACACAAGGCACCATCGGACTTTTGTTGCCGAAAAGTTGGTCCGTTCGCAGACCCAACTTTTTGTCGGATGAAACCCGAAAAAGTTGGTCCGAGGGAGCGTACACATGGTCAGACAAATTTGAAAACTAGCAGATTTTGAAGTTGGTTGGCAAAAAGTGTGACCGTGTGTATGGGGCTTAAGTGTGGAATAGTACAGAGTTGAAATTCATGGGAAGAAGGTCTGATTGCTGATACATAAGAAGCCAGGGACTGATTCAGTCCACCAGGTTCCACCTGTACCCAAAATAATACATTTGGGTGGGCTGACCCTTTAAAGGATAGCCATAATACAGCTTTATGTGAAATTTGAAAGAGGTAGTTCAAGCTTCCTCTGCTGTATAAAGGTAGAAGTGTGTACTGTTATGTGTACACTAGTCTAATGTGCTCCCATTGATGTGTATTAGGGCCTATCCAAACCACTGGGCACATTATACTCTGTTTAACCTGCACCCATTGGCGTGCAAGTTAAACTGTTTTTTTATTTTACTTCATTAAACTGTCTCAAAATGACATCTATTCACTGTGCGTAGCGATGCGGTCTAGTAAGTTGCATAGTGCCACACAAAAATCCAACCTTCACCACTTGTTTAATGTTCACCAATGCATGACATTAGTGTTAACTAAAACAATAGGATATAAAGCAATTTGCCTAGCCTATGTGCTGGGGGTTGGTGTAAAGAACCCTTACCCATTCGCAGATGCTAATAATATATAGGTATATATATACACAAAAGCTTGCCTTCTTTATCCAACCAGATTACCTTTCTGGCGAGAGTTGACCAGCATTTGGCACTACTTGTAAGTTACAGATATTGAGATATACTCATACATATATGGTTCTCCTGCCACCTTTTCCCCTTTCATTTACCACCCCTTCCTCCCTTTTTAATTTTAATTATAAAATGTTGTATTATTATTCATTGATCCATCTTTATCACCAGATACCTACCTGCGCCTCTCCTGAGGAAGCAAGAATTACCTTGTGAAACACGTAGAGATCAGCCCAGCAGCTCCAGATCGATTGTGGTATCTTTATGGTGCCTTTAGGTACCACATATACAAAATGTTCATATGAACTCTATGCAGGACCATTCATGTTCATCATCTATGTCTTCTTTATCATTGTGGTACATATGTTTTTAACATGGATGTTAATACATTTTTCATATTTTTATATCTACTGTCTGAGGTGTGACTCTTTAAAAGTCCCGTGGGCAAAATTATTTATTTTTTCTGTGTTATACATACCAATTTGGGACTGAGACACTTCCTCAACCCTTCTCATTGTCTGTCAATAATATATTACGCTCATCAATATTATCAGCCAAAGTAAAGCACTGTCAATTCGTATTTGATCACAAAAGCTTGCTTGGCTTGATCTATTTAGTAATGTTTGTGCAGGAAATTTCATAAAACTGTGAGGTGAACATAGAGTTGCCACCTCATCCCTTTAAAACCGAACACATATTAATTACACAGGTTCTGTGGCTAATTAAGGTTGTAATTAAACTCACTTGGTGCTTTACCTGCATTAAATTAGCCTCAGAACCTGTGTAATTCATATGTGTTCGGGTTTAAAGGGATGAGGTGGCAACTCTAGGTGAACAGCGCAAGGGAGACATATGATAATGTCAGAATGTACTCTGCAGCTGGTTATGGCCTACCCTCCAGTAGCGTCTGCAAGGACCACGTGCTATTATGCAGGTCTCAGGAAACCAGATCACACATGCTGCTCATAGACCATACCTTTTTAATGACATTTATTACACAAGTTACTGTCAAGAAAGAGGGAGATGCAGTCTTAAAATAGATATGTAAAATGTGTGACTTTGTGCGCTGAATGTTTACACAGGCTGATCTGCATACACCTGGTAGTCATTTTAAGGGGAGATTTGCTGCACTGTGCCAGGACAGTGAGTGCAGTGAGAAAGGCTGCTGTTTACACAGTTGGCTGGTAAATCCCAGGGATTTCCTTCCCTGGGGTTAGCTCTAGGAACAAAATCCCCTGGGGAGTATTTACTTTAAAAATTAAGACAACAATGTTCTTGCAACTCTAGAAGTTATTCTGTTAGAACATCTCAATGTATGCCACTAGCTGTATAGCAGCGGTGTCAAACTCAATTTCATCGTCGGCCACATCAGCATTATAGTTACCCTCAAAGGGCCGTTTCTATCTGTAATGCCCTGTACACACGACCGGAATTTCCGATGGGATAAAATCCAATGGAGTTTTTCATCGGAATTCCGTTCAAGCTGTCTTGCATACACGCTGTCAGACCAAATTTCGACCGTATAAAAAAGCGACGAGCCGAGAAAAATTAAGCTCAATGCTTCCGAGCATGCATCGACTTGATTCTGAGTATGTGTGTTTTTTATCTCCGTCAGAGTTCCACACAGATGATCAGACTTTTTTCATCAGAAATTCTGATCGTGTGTACTTGGCATAAGACTTTAAAAAATCATCCAGGGCTTTTGTCATAGGTGTGCAGTGCACAGCTGATTGCATTAGCTCAAACCCACGTGTGTGTGTCTACATATGTATATATATATATATACATATGTATATATATATATATATATATATATATATGACCCGGGCACATTGATCTTTCTACTGGCACAGTGAAAGAGAAGTGTGTATTATGGCAGAGACGGTAAGAGGTTGATCATTTCCATCTTCCTACTGGCTCACAGCAATATTGCTAATGTACATGGGGTGCTCGGGCACACCCATCACACTGTGCTCATGCCTCTGGCTTTTATACTCAGAATAGGTGCAGGAACTCAGCTACACACCTCCACTGAACTGCATTAATGGATGGGTGCAGCCTAATTGCAGAATGCAGAGTTCAGGGGTACGCTACATACCAAGTGTAGGGTTTCAGGGTATGCTAATTGCAGAGTGCAGGGTTCAGGGGCATACTAATTGCAGAGTATAGGGTTCAGGAGCACACTGTGTACACAGTGCAGTGTCAGGGGTGCTTTATGCACAGAGTGCAGAGTCTAGGGGTGTGCTAAGCACAGTATGCAGGGTTCAGCTCTCTTTCACAGGCTGTTCACATCTCACTTACTCCCCTCTTTGGCTACGACCTCTGCACCATTCTCCCTTATTTATGAACACATATCTGCCACCCCCAAAAGCTTCCTCGCATTTCACCTACCCAGCCTGGAACTAGTATCTCCCAGCAGTGTCGGTGGCTCCTCCTTTCTCTCGCAGGGAGATCATTGGTTGGCATCTGTGTACTCGGGCACAGATGGAGCTCAGTGCAGCTTACCAGCATGATGCCAAATGCGACACTGCACCTACATCTCCCTTGTCCCTGCCATGATTGCAGGGCAGGCAGGGATCTGTAAGGCCGTGTACACACGATAGGTTAAACAGAGGACAACGGTCTGATGGACCGTTTTCTTTAGTCAAAACCGAACGTGTGTGGGCCCCATAGGTTATTTAACCATCGGTTAGCCATTTTGCTTTAAATTTAACCGATGGATTCCTAACCGATAGGTCAAAACCGATTGTTAGTAGGCACGACCATGGGTTAAAAATCCACGCATGCTCAGAATCAAGTTGACGCATGCTTGGAAGCATTGAACTTCATTTTTTTCAGCACGTCATTGCGTTTTACGTCACCGCGTTCTGACACGATCGGTCATTTAACCGATGGTGTGTGGGCCCGACGGACCATCAGTCAGCTTCAGAGATGCAGAGCGAAAAGCGGTCCTTGTAAACACAGAAGGTTTCTTTGTTTACAAGTGACAATGGTGGAACAGAGTTCTGCCACATGCCAACAGAAAAAAATCTCTGGGTGCAAGGGCCATATGAAATGGCCTGGGGGGGGGGGTAAAATTTGGCCCTTGTATTTGACACGTGCTCTAGATAAACAGGCTACTGTCAGTTGCTGGTCACACATAATCCATTGTACACATGCGCAGGAGTTATTGAAATGTGTGTTATATAACTGGCAAGAGCAGTTTGGCTAAACTGTTTCTTTAAAATTAAGTGTAGTTTCCTTTTTCCATATAAAAGCTACAGACTGTGCCTGTGGTTTCCATTTTATATATAAAATGTAGAGTGGAGCCTCAGCCTGTGGTGTCTTCTCAGCATAGCACTGTGATGCCACGTGACCAATTTCAGGTCACAATTTTTGCTATTTAAGTTATGTTCAGTCAAAAACTTTTTCTTAGTTTTGGATAAAGTGGAGGACAAGAAGCACCCCTGTCAGGTTCTTACTGCAATCTGTAGCTCCATTACAAAGATTTAACCTCACTTCCTGTCCTGCTGACAATATTTTACCAAACGAAAAGTGAGGGGAATTCTCCAGCAGCAACACAGTTAGAAATAAGTAGGCTTTTATTTATTAGAGTAGAGCAGGGGTGTCCAAACTTTTTTTTAAGAGGGCCAGATTTGATGAAGTGAACATGCGTAAGGGCCGACCATTTTGCCTGATATTCTTTGAACCATTAAAATTTGGTCTAAGTGTGTTCGTCCGACCACTTATACACTGCCCAAAACTAATTCTCTTGCCTTTGTGGCTGTGTGTGGTGAAGCTAGGGCGTGTTATTTGGATATACCGTATTTATCGGTGTATAACAAACACCTTTACTTTAGGAGGGAAGTTTCAGGGAAAAAAATGTAAATAAAAAACTGTGAAGCAAAATAAGGGTCATTGCCCATCAATGCAGCCTAATCAGTGCCCATCTGCAGCCTTGCCATTGCCATGAATGCAGCCTCTCCATTGCCATGAATGCAGCCTGATGGATGTTCATCTACAGCCTCGGAGGAAAGGGGGGGGGCGGGATAAGCACCAACATATTACATACAGGACAATCTCCTGTTTACACAGCAGCCTCTTTAATACAATTTCTCCCGCCTCCTATGATAGACAGAGGAGTCGTCCAATGGCAGCCCAGGAGACGGGACTTCCTATTACAGAGGCCGCTGAGTAAACAGGAGATTCTCCTGTATGTAATTTGACAGCACTTGTCCCGCCCTCTCCCTGTTCCCTCCGAGGCAGCGCCGATAAATACAGTATGGGCCAGATTCAGCAAAGGTTACGCTGGCGGATCGAGTGATCCGCCAGCCTAACTGTGGCTTTGAGCCGGCGTTTCTGTTTTCTGTAACCAGAAAACAAGAAACGCCGGGTTGAAGTTCCGATGCGAGCAGCGTAACTGAGTTTCGCCATCGCATCGTTACTTCAACTTAAAAATGGCGCCGGGGGCGTTCCCGCCGATTTCCGCTCAAAAAATATGTTAATGAGCGGAAATCGGCAATTCACGATCGAAATCCGGCGCGACGCAATGACGATACGACGTTTCCGGACGGGATACGCGGCGCATAAATATACCTACATGGGGCTGGAGTATCCTATGTTAGGTATAGGCGTCGTCATCGCGTCGGAAAAAAAAAAAAAAAAACGTCGCTTGCGTAAAACGGTCATGAATGGGAATGTGACGTCATTGACGTTCATTCACAGATTTTGGAGCATGCGCACGGGGATGTTTTGACACTCGACGCATGCGCAGTACGTTGGCGGCGGGATCGCGCGTAGTTAGCATACTACACGCCCCGTACCCGCGACATTTGAATTCCGCCGGCTCATTTGTGATGCGCTGCCGCAACTTTAGGAGCAAGTGCTTCGTGAATGACAGCACTTGCTCCTAAAATTTCGGCAGCGCAACGCAAATCAGAAGCGTTACTCCAGAGCAAAGATGCTCTGGAATACGTGAATCTGGCCCTATATATCCAAATTACCAGGGGGGGCCACATTAAACTGGAATGGGGGCCACAATTGGCCCTCGGGCCGGACTTTGGACATGCCTAGAGTAGAGGAAGGGCTAGAACTCATGCCAGCTGTTTAATTATTTGCCCCTGTTGTAGCGTTTCCCTCACTGCCTATTTGGCTAAACTGTTGTCACTGAGCCCTGGAAATCAGTAAGTTGAAACTCTTCCCCATTCTATCTAAAACTGGGGGGGGGGGGGGGGGTTGTTTGACATGGGACAGCCCTGCTTTTGCGTCTCAAAGCAAGTGAACTGCAATACATATTTATGCTCCTTGTACCAAAGCACAACTGATTGGTTCCCTGTACTGTAAATTTCATAGACCAGAATGAAAAGAATGCTGTACCAGGGATAGAAAGGACAAAGTCATTGCTGGCCTATCCAGTTGAAGTTACTTCTTGGCCAGTTCAGCAGGAACCAGCCGAAATTTGTACCGAGTGTGTAGGCAGGCTGAATGTACCAAGTTGATTGATCATCGTGGATACAGTCAGCGATTATCGCTAGTGGCGGCTGCTATAGCCCCAGCAATAATCACTGTCTTCTCCCGGCGGGGGGTGGCTTCCCCCACTGGGAGCAGACAACATGCTCGGGATGGAGGAATTCTCCCATGAATACTGTCTGTTGATGGGGGAATTGTGCAAATTTGAAAGAAATTTGTACTGTCTAGGGCAGGGGTCTTCAAACTATGGCCCTCCAGTTGTTCAGGAACTACAATTTCCATCATGCCTAGTCATGTCTGTGATTGTCAGATTTTTACAATGCCTCATGGGAAGTGTAGTTCCACCACAGCTGGAGGGCCGTAGTTTGAAGATCCCTGGTCTAGGGCAAGGGTAGGCAACCTGGGACCCTCCAGCTGTTGTGCAATTACATTTCCCATGAGGCATTGCAATGCTGGCAGTTACAATTACTACCAGTGGCATAATGGGACTTGTAGTTCTGCAACAGCTTAAAGGTCCCAGGCTGCCTACCCCCTGGTCTAGGGCCTGCCTTAAAAGGGTTGTAAAACCTTGTTTAAAAAACAAAAATCATCATACTTATCTGCACTGTGCAGTTTGTTTTGCACAGCGTGGCCAATCAGGACACGAGACACCAGCTAGTGCTGGTGTGCTCGTTCCCGGCCAGAGGAAGATTGGGGACAGGTAAGTAAAATGGAGGATCGGGGGTTGCAGCATAGAATGCATTAAAGGGGTTGTAAGGCTTTGTTTTTTTTGTTTGTTTTAAAATAACAAACATGTTACACTTACCTCCACTGTGCAGTTCGTTTTGCACAGAGTGACCCCAATCCTCGTCTTCTGGGGTCCCTCGGCGGCTGTCTCAGCTCCTCCCCGCAATAGCTAACCCCCTTCATGGGAAGCTCTCTCCCAAAGGGGTTAGCTTGCGGGCACACTCCTGTGATACAGCCGCCGACTGTATCACTCGTCCCCACCCCTGGTGCGCCGCATCATTTGATGTGATTGACAGAAGCGCGAGCCAATGGCTGCGTTGCTATCAATCTATCCAATCAATTGCCAGACTCTGTTTAGAAGAGGACTTCGGGGAACGCCCACAGCAGTGAACGGGCTCAGGTAAGTAAAATGGGGGGGCCGTCTTTGCCAGGTGTTTTTTCACCTTAATGCATAGGATGCATAAGGGTCCTTTCACACGGAGCGGTCCGTTTTTCGGTCCGCTCCGTGTGTGTCCGTCGGCTCAGCGGGGATCCCCGCTGAGCTGTCGGCGGACAGGGCGGTCCCCGCACTCTGTGCAGGGACCGCCCTGTCTCTCCTCCGCTCTCCCCTATGGGGAATCGGATGAAAACGGACCGTTTGTCCGTATGCATCCGATCCGCCGGACGGAAGAAAATAGGGTTGTCTTCCGTCCGAAAAACCGCATCCAGACGGACGCGGATCATTGCGGACGTTAGGTCGGCTCTCCTGGGCGAGAGCCCGTAGCTCTACGTCGGCACTTCTGCGGCCGCTAGGGGGTGCGTGGGCGCCGCCCGCGGCCGGTGCGCGCGCCCCCGCTCGCCCCCGAGTCCTGTGCGCGTGTCCAGCGGGAACAATCGCCGTTGGGCACACGCGATCGCTCATTACAGAGCGGGGACCGGGAGCTATGTGTGTAAACACATAGCTCCCGGTCCTGTCAGCGGGGGAAACACTGATCTTCTGTTCATACAATGTATGAACAGAAGATCAGTGATTTCCCCTAGTGAGGCCACCCCCCCATACAGTTAGAACACACCCAGGTACACACTTAACCCCTTCCCTGCCCCTAGTGTTAACCCCTTCACTGCCAATGGCATTTTTATAGTAATCCAATGCATTTTTATAGCATTGATCGCTAAAAAAATGCCAATGGTCCCAAAATTGTGTCAAAAGTGTCCGAAGTGTCTGCCATAAGGTCGCAGTACTGAAGAAAAAACGCTACTAGTAAAAAAATTAAAAAAAATTAAAATGCCATAAAACTACCCCCAATTTTGTAAACGCTATAACTTTTGCGCAAACCAATCAAAAACGCTAATTGCGATTTTTTTTTACGAAACATATGTAGAAGAATATGTATCGGCCTAAACTGAGGGAAAAAAAGTTTTTTTTATATATTTTTGGGGGATATTTATTACAGAAAAAAGTAAAAAATATTTTTTTCAAAATAGTCGCTCTATTTTTGTTTATAGCGCAAAAAATAAAAACCGCAGAGATGATCAAATACCACCAAAAGAAAGCTCTATTTGTGGGAAAAAAAGGACGCCAATTTTGTTTGGGAGCCACGTCACACGACCGCGCAATTGTCAGTTAAAGCGACGCAGTGCCAAATCGCAAAAAGTGCTCTGGTCATTGGGCAGCAATATGGTCCGGGGGTTAAGTGGTTAAAGAACATATAAGCCCAACATTTCATATTCCAGATGTGTGCCTGCTGTGCACTTGAAAAAATACCCCATTCTCTTTGTATTGCTTATTTTGTGTGAAATCCCTGGTGTTCCTGCCAACCCTCAGCTTTCCTATTAAAATACTGACCACATTAAGCAGGAGCTATGCTGGGAACTCAGCCTGCTCTCCTCCAATGTTCATACTTGTCCCGACTCCCCCCTCCCCACACAGCCTTTCACTGTGTGCGCTACTGCTTCTCCTCCCCCAGCTCTTATGCAGCTGAGAGAAGAGGGAATGTGATCCCTTGTAAAAGGCAGTTCTATTTTTTATTTTATTTTTTTGTATATCTATTCACAATATTTTGTCTTTCAAGTTTAAACTAAATTGGTGATTAATTTACACTCACAGAATGGCCTTTGGTTACCCATCACTTAGGCCTCATGTATGCAGCTGTTCTGAAAAATCACTCTGCATTTTTCTGCCAACAGCTCGGGGGGGGGGGGGGGGGGCAGCAATATAATTTTCTTTCCTTCCATGTCTGGAGGATGGAAAAAGAATCAAGTAATCTATGGGATGCTTAAAGAGGAACTGGAGTCTGCTCAGATAATTTGTAATAAAAACAACTTTGCCATTCTGCAGCTTCCTTCCAACCACTTTGCATATTATTTTATATATACTGTGATTCTATGCTGCAGAAATCCCCCTCAACTGAGTCTGGCTGCATCCATTTTAACTTTGGGCAGCTGAAGCCTGTTCACTTCCTGGATAGACACAAACCACCAGCTCTGATTGGCCCTCTTATGACTAATCCCCTCACTTTCATGGGAGGGATAGAGCTGTGTATGGTGTCATAAGCCTAGGCTTTTTATCAGACAAGAAACAGGAAGTGGGCTGTACAAGGTATTTACTGGCAGAAAGAAAATATATATATATATATATATATGCGTTTTATATTCCAAAGTTAAAACAAGGGCAGAGGATTTAATAGATGGAAATAAAATATATATTATTACTGCAGTCCCACTTTAAGTTTTTGTTAAAGTTTTGTGTCAAATTAGTAAATGTTCCATTGGGAGAGCAATTTGCATTTTATTTGTGTACCGCATGCAAAGCTATGCCTAGAATTGAAATGTCTACAGCTTTAGGTTTCTGTAACAATACCAGCCATTGTACCTGGAAAGCAGTACACACTCATTCAATAGTTTCTATTAGCTTGTGCATAAATCCCTTAGCATGCAAAGCTGATCATTAGCACCTCAAGCCATTTGTATTGTTCTCCCAGGACAAGACTGCTGCTCCCATGTAAACCTTGGGGCTACAAGTAGGCTCCGGTTTTAATTTGAGAGCACCTGGGTTGACCAATCTCATTTTCACCTCACACAAAAAAAAAAAAAGAAAGTGGTCAAGATTAAGAACTAATGCAATTCCTATCAGAACTATTAAAAGCGAAGGTCCGCCAACAAAAATAAATAGAAAAATGTGTGTATATATATATATATATATATATATAATGTTTTATAAGCCAGCAGCTACAAATACTGCAGCTGCTGACTTTTAATATATGGACACTTACCTGTCCAGGGCACCTGCAATGTCGGCTCTCGGCTGCTGCCGCCGCCATCCGCGGTAAGGGAATCAGAAAGTGGAGCCTTGTGGATTCCAAAAAGTGGAAGTTCCATTTTTGGGTGGAACTCTACTTTATAGACATGTCACATTTTAAAAGTGGACATCTTTATACATTTTCATGTAGAACTGTGTGCTTCCCCCCCCCTAAAAAGTCTGGACAGCCGCACTCCGAAAGATGTCGCTTTTATTGTAAAAATAGGATCACAAAACACTGCAAACAGGAAGACAAGCCAATGCGATTCACGCTAGTGTGAAACACGTCAGCTTGTATCCCATTTGCTGTGGCATGCGTTTTGTGATCCTGTTTTTTTTTTTATTCCGGCTTTATCTCATATGCTGTTTTTTATCGTCTTGCATGCATTATAATATTAAATATCCTGATGGTATTACACTATTAGTCCCTTATTCCTTTTTGGGTATTTACTCAACGTATGAGCCCCACAAAGTTTTGGTTTACCAGCGAGGAATCTGTGTCCATCCATCCATTAGCCCACAGCAGAGGTTGAATACATCCTACCTACATATATTATCTACGCCTACAGCTCTTAATATCTGGTAAGGAGACAGCTTATATGGTGGCGGTTCACTCTGATGTATTTGGGTGCTGTTTTCTTCATCACCTGCTTTAGGCTGATAATATTTGTTGTCTGGTAAGGAGACTCTTTGCGCGGTGTTGGCTCACCTGGGCGCTCTCTTACCATCACTGGGTAATTACCTAATCTTCTATATTCCATATCATTGATCCAGTCGGAGAGTCGCCATTTTTGGCAGGATCACACTGTTATGTTTTTTCTTGTTTTTGGGTTAACCATCTGCCTATGGTGTGGAGGCTCTTTTCCATCTGCTGGAACCTGCCATCATTGGAGGAGTTAGTGCTGTTGCACTGACCAATGGCCTGGGCTCGGCTATAACCACCTGCATAATCATGTTACCATCTGGTAAGCATGTCTTTTACTAAGATTTGACACTGGATCGAGGAGTTTATTTGGTTCTTCACATCAGCCCCACCCTCTTGGACTTATTAATTTAGTCTAATTTGGACTTATTAGCACAATTTTTTTCTTTCTATCCCATTTGCTGGGGCATGCATTTGGTGATCCTGTTTTTACAATAAAAGCGACATCTTTTGGAGTGCGGCTGTCCAAACTTTTCTCTTCATTTGCATTGTGATATGCATTGCCAGCAGCTGTGGCTTCAGATCCAGTGAAGTATCATTAGTTGTCTTCTACCTTGAGCAGTGACTTCCTTTCTCTGTTGGGGTAGACCGTTGATATGAACTGAAACAAGTATCATTTGATACAATCAAAAATATGTATAATACCAGTCAACATGAAGATTTGACGAAGCAGCTAAAAACATACAATCGCCACAAGTGGACTTTTATGGTCATAAGCTATAGAAGAATTCTGTTTGACTAGTATTATTATAAATTACTACAAGTCAAACATAGGAATTCTACTATAGCTTGTAGACAGAGGATTCAACCGGAAATGTACGAATGCAGCAATGAACAGTTTAGCCGCTGCGTCAAATCTTAGAACATCCCAACACCTTAAGCCTTTAATTAACAGATTCAACTTTAAGAGCCGGTTCACACTGGGGCGACTCGTCAGGCGACTCAGCCACATCCCATTGTATTCAATAGAACCGTTCTAATAGGAGCAACGCAAGTCGCTCTGACTTAGAAAAAGGTTTTTGTACGATTTCGGGGGCGATTTGCATTGACTTCTATACAGAAGTCCTTTTGCAAGTCGCCTCGGAAGTCGTCTTCAGGACGCCTTGCCGAGTCACCCCCGAAGTTGTGCCACCCCAGTGTGAACCGTCTCTATTTCTGATTTTCGTGAGCTTTTTAAAAACTAATTATATATATATATATATATATATATATATATATATATATATATATATATACACACACACACATACATATACACACATACACACACAGATTTGTAACTAAAAATACATTTTTAAGCACATGTCTGATTACTACCTTCTGAGAGTGCATTTTGTTTGTAAATGCCCCAAAATCAGTCTGGATTAAATAATGTATACACAATCCACATGGCAAAAAATCAACAATTTGTTTATTTTGGACAGCAAGAAATAAAAATTTGTAAACATTGTTAAATAGCACGCTCCTTTTCCAGAAGCAAATCAGTACAAAAAAATCCAGCATGGCTGCACTGCCATTCAGATAAAGTTTCCCATGTTACTCCTCAGAACTTGGATGCACAGCACCCATGCAATTAAAAAAAATAAAGTATACACAGTTTAAAACCCACCCCCTATTCCACAACTCTTAATCGAGGAGCTCAAACACTTTTAAAATACCCCTGCCAGGTTTGGGGAAACTTGTCAACAAATTTCATTCTCATGTTAATTGCGTCAAAGTTTAAAAAGTCCATCATCAGTAAAGATAAGGAGCCCAGATTGCATACTTTTTGGGTGGAAGTCTGTTTTGAGTAAACACCTCCTTGGGTGAAACTATGCGTTTCAGGTCTCTAGTGCTGGTTAGACAAAATACAAAAAGAGACCGACTGGTTGCCATTAGCAGTTTTTGGACACTGTCCAAGAGAAGAACCAGCAAAGGGGGTAAATTACAGGCCACATCTTCACTTTGGTACCTCCCTGCAACCATTAGAAGGTGAAATCCAAGCATGTCAGAAAAAGTCAAGTAGCAACAGGTCAGCTTTTCCTTTCTAGAAGGACAGTCCCACCAAGGACAACCCCCACCCCCCAATTGCACCACATAGGATTTAGGACCTAAAAGATTTCTACAATTATAAAAGTGTCTACATTCAAGCTTTAGTGGTTTTAGATGCCATTTGGTGAAAATTCTAAGATGTCTCTTGGCTTAAATGTAAACAGTCACTCCGATTGCCGATTCCCCCGAAGAGAAAGTCAGGGTCTAGTTCAAACATCAGCCAAGCGTGTTTTCCAAACCGTATAAACCCCCCACAGGCATTCAGGACATTGTCCATGGAGAAAACAGTCCAAAAAATTAAGGCAAAAAGAATGGCTTGCTCGGTAGATCATATTAAAAAAATAAAACAGTCTTGAGATATTACAAAGAGACATTCTACTGTCTATATAGTATTCAGTCTACTACCAGAGACTAGGTGCTCCATAGGCTCAGCACTTAGCAGCTGCCTCATCTGTCATTGGTGGGTCAATATGCTGACTCAGTGGAAGGTAGTTATTGGTAGACTGTGGGTAGCAGTTTCGGGCATCAATGTAACCAGCTGGGGTCATTAGTATAGCGTGATCTGCTGTCATAGCATAATTGATGAATGGCGGTTGTAAGTAAGGCGTTACCGTACTTCCAGGATGCATAAATTGACCATTTGGTGGACAAGCCATGATGGGGAAAGCCTGGGACATATTCATATACAAATTCATATTTTCAGCTCCCAAAGAGCAGTGATTTGGAGGATTGTTGCCGAGGGAGCCACGAGGTGCAGAGGCGGAGCTGGAACTAGAATGTCTTGATGTGTCAGTAGACGCGTCTGTGTCCAGGAGTCGGCTTTGTTGGGCTGGAGCACCAGTTTGTGTCCCTTCCTCAGGTTTCAGACATCTGCAGCAGCATACCCCCACAAGCGAGCCCACAATGACAAAGGTCACAAACATACTGCCAACCAGAAGGAAGGGGAGGTAGATGGGCACTAAAAAGAAAAAAAATTCAAGTATTAAAACCAATTTGTAAAAAAACAAACAAAAAAAAACAAACACACACGTTTCTAAATAGTGAGAATAGGAATGATAATGAGCCTGCTATGGACAAGAGGATCCCCAGAAAGGTCCCATCCTCATCCAATACTAACCATACAGGATTATAGATGTACAGTGAAAGGACTACTAGGATGAATATTCTGTAGGTCACACATGCCAACAGTCATTGCACCATGTGGCTTGCTTGAGCCACCAAACTTCATTTAAAAAAAAAAAAAAAAAAAAATACAATATAAGAGTCTCAGATTTTCTAGACAATGGCCGGTTAAATATAACTTACCGAGATACATTTACAAAATATATTTTTTTTATAAATTTTATATTTATGATTTTTGTATAGCAATTGCCCCCTTATAAGTCCTGCCTTGGGGGAATCCCTCCCGTGGAGCTATGGTATTCTGACAGCAGGTAGATGTACCCCTCCATCAAAATACATTCATCAGCACCCCCAGCTTTAGCAGAGGGCACTGATCAAGCAAAACTTAGTTGTACAGAAGTCAATTGAGAGATCAATGTCTGTACAATTCAGTTGGTCCTTGCTAAACTGGTCAACCCCACTCAAAATTAAAATTTTCCTTATTCTTGGTCAGTCTGCTCACACCTGAGCATTGGGACCATTGTACCCTGTTGCATGAAGCTTCTTTAGGTCAGAATCACACTCTTGGCCCCACAAATAAAACAAAGCGTTTAGTTGCGTCTTCCTAGGCATGCAAAAAAAAAAAAAAACCCCACACCAAACAATCAGATGTGAATAGGGCTCACACTGGAGAAATATATATTTATTTTTTAGGGGGGGGGGGGGGGGGGGATTCAGAACATGCTGGAATTCCCCCCTGGGATAGGGACTAGACTCACCCATCCCAGATAAGCACCATCTCTGCCAAGTACTGGCATGGAAAACCTCCAAATCCTAACGCAGACTTCCCTGGCAGATCCCCCATGGTATCATAGGGCACTTAGATTGGCCATGCATGATCAATTTCCTTTGGGCCTGCCCAATTGCATACAAGTGAAAGTTCTTTAGTTTATTTGCCCACATATATTATATGGTTTTTAGTAAACCAAGGGTGAAAGGTCCAATCAGATGAAACATTGTTCATCTAGGACACTTTATTTTAAAATCGGTCTTCGTGTATTGAATAAAAGTGAAGCCTGAAGACAAGCATTACAGCGGAGCCTCATAGACCTGGGCTCCTCCGGGGAGGATATGTAGGTACCTACCTGTGGCGGGTAGTGGTAGTGCTGGGGCTCTGTCCCCGGGTTCCTCGTCCTGCTCCTCGTTAGGACACATTCCCTGGTCCAGTCTGGACTCACCGGCCATACAGCAGTAGCGGAGAGTACACGATCCGCAGCAGTAGGTGGCCTCGGGGGGGTCATAGCGCTCCGGGCACTGGAATCCGGGGTGCCAACCTCCATAGTGATCCCTCCATCCATGGCAGTACTCTCCGAACTCCTGACCCGCACAGGACACCAGGAGAAGAGCGAACACCAGCAGCGGACACATAGTGGACGGAGGAGCGGAGAATGATGAGGATGGCCGGGAAGGTGATGAGTTTTATCAGCTGCTCTAATGACCTCCTCCCCTCCCCCCACTCAAATTAAAGCCGTCCTTTCTTCCAGCCACTGTCTGATCACCTAATGAGAACCCCTCCCCATCCCATAATGACATCAACAAGTGGCTGCAATCCATTCCGAGGTGTTGACTCTGGCCAGGAGTGGGTGTCTGCAGTGCAGCATGTCCTACACATAACATGGCATGTACCTAGCATGTCCTACACATAACATGGCATGTACCTAGCATGTCCTACACATAACATGGCATGTCCTACACATAACATGGCATGTACCTAGCATGTCCTACACATAACATGGCATGTACCTAGCATGTCCTACACATAACATGGCATGTGCCTAGCATGTCCTACACATAACATGGCATGTACCTAGCATGTCCTACACATAACATGGCATGTACCTAGCATGTCCTACACATAACATGGCATGTACCTAGCATGTCCTACACATAACATGGCATGTACCTAGCATGTCCTACACATAACATGTTCTTCTACACATGGCATGTCCTACACATAGCATGTTCTTCTACACATAGCATATACATAGCATGTTCTTCTACACATAGCATTTACATAGCATGTCCTACACATAGCATGTTCTTCTACACATGACATGTACACAGCATGTCCTACACATAGCATGTTCTTCTACACATGACATTACACAGCATGTCCTACACATAGCATGTTCTTCTACACATGACATGGCATGTACAGAGCATGTCCTACACATAGCATGTTCTTCTACACATGACATGGCATGTACATAGCATGTCCTACACATAGCATGTTCTTCTACACATGACATGGCATGTACACAGCATGTCCTACACATAGCATGTTCTTCTACACATGACATGGCATGTACACAGCATGTCCTACACATAGCGTGGCATGTACAGAGCATGTCCTACACATAGCATGTTCTTCTACACATGACATGGCATGTACATAGCATGTCCTACACATAGCATGTTCTTCTACACATGACATGGCATGTACACAGCATGTCCTACACATAGCATGTTCTTCTACACATGACATGGCATGTACACAGCATGTCCTACACAGAGCATGTCCTACACATAGCATGTTCTTCTACACATGACAAGGCATGTACAAAGCATGTCTACACATGCACATGTACAGCATGTCCTACACATAGCATGTGGCATGTACATAGCATACACATAGCATGTTCTTCTACACATGACATGGCATGTACACAGTACACATAGCATGTTCTTCTACACATGACATGGCATGTACACAGCATGTCCTACACAGAGCATGTCCTACACATAGCATGTTCTTCTACACATGACAAGGCATGTACAAAGCATGTCCTACACATAGCATGGCATGTACAGAGCATGTCCTACACATTGCATGTTCTTCTACACATGACATGGCATGTACATAGCATGTGCTACACATAGCATGTTCTTCTACACATGACATGGCATGTACACAGCATGTCCTACACATAGCATGTTCTTCTACACATGACATGGCATGTACACAGCATGTCCTACACAGAGCATGTCCTACACATAGCATGTTCTTCTACACATGACAAGGCATGTACAAAGCATGTCCTACACATAGCATGGCATGTACAGAGCATGTCCTACACATTGCATGTTCGTCTACACATGACATGGCATGTACATAGCATGTCTTCCACATAACATGACATACAAATACCATATTCTCTACATAATGACATATACATGGCATGTCCTCCACATGGCTTGACATATACATAACATATCCTCCACATAGCATGTCCTCCACATAACATACACATTGCATTTCCTCCACATAACATTACATACACATAGCATGACATATACATAACACAACATACACCTAGCATGACATATACATTGCAACCTTCACATAGCATATCATGTTTTCCACTAATCATAGCACATAGCATGTCCTCCACAAATCATGACATGCGCAGCAAGTCCTCCACATAGCATGTCCCACACACAGCATGTCCTACATAGCATGCCCTGTACATAAAATGCCATATAACATCACATACACATAAAGCAGCCCAAACATTTATCACAAAATTATCCGATTCCTCCATCCTCACATCCAATGCGGATGGAAGAATCCTCCTGCTGCGCCATTGTGTTCTCCTGTTTGAATGCAATGATCAGTGTTGCCGACTATAGCCATCAGAACTGATCAATCAGGAAAAACCCAACAGGCTTGCTGTACAGAAGTCGATCAATTCCCATACATGGATCAAAATTTGTCTGGTTCAGCATGTTTTCCATTCATGTATGTCCTACACAACATGTCCTGTGCAGCATGTCCTACATTGATTGCCCTGTACATACCATGTCCTCCACATAACATGTAATTCATGGCATGTTCTACACACAGCATGTCCTACATAACATGTCCTCCACACAGCATGCCCTACATAACACATCCTACACACAGCATGTCCTACATAACATGTGATCCACACAGCATGTCCTACATAACATGTCCCCCACACAGCATGTCCTACATAACATGTCCTCCACACAGCATGTCCTACATAACATGTCCTACACACACAACATGTCCTACATAACATGTCCTACACACACAACATGTCATCCACACAGCATGTCCTACATAACATGTCCTCCACACAGCATGTCCTACATAACATGTCCTACATAACATGTCCTACATAACATGTCCTCCACACAGCATGTCCTACATAACATGTCCTCCACACAGCATGTCCTACATAACATGTCCTCCACACAGCATGTCCTACATAACATGTCCTCCATAACATGTCCTCCACACAGCATGTCCTACATAACACATCCTCCACACAGCATGTCCTACATAACATGTCCTCCACACAGCATGTCCTACATAACATAGCATGTCCTACATAACATAACATGTCCTACATAACATAACATGTCCTACATAACATGTCCTCCACACAGCATGTCCTACATAACATAACATGTCCTCCACACAGCATGTCCTACATAACAATGTTATACAAGCTGTACTCTCACTACTTTACATTGTAGCAAAGTGTAATTTCTTCAGTGTTGTCTCACGAAAATATATTTTTTAAAGTTTTGTGAGATACTGTATGTATGTGCAAGTGTGTCTGTATACCAAGATAATTAGTATATTACAATGATTAATTATTGTATAACTTTATACTGATGGGAAACTATATATAATAAATAATATTAATTATAGACATTTTTGGAATAAAAGCAAAAACTTTTTTTTGGAGAGCGACTGTCCAGAATTTCTTCCCATTTGCATTATTACTTGCATTGCCAGCACCTGGGGCTTCTAATCTGGAGGAGAGGCTTTTACCTTCATTGGACTTGCCTGGAGCCGTGATATCCCTTTCTCAATATTAATTATAGAGTTGGCGTGGTACTTCTCCTTTTTGGATATGTAAACCAAATTATTTTGTTTTGTTTACAGTTTTATGTTTGTTGTTGTTTTTCTTTCTTTGTGTCTGACTATTACTGTATGATTACTTTTACTATTTCCTTTTTTTGTTTATATTTTTTTACATGTTCGAAATTAACTACTACTACTACATAACATGTCCTTTACAACATGTATTACACCAGAAATAATGTGAGATTACATTTTTGGTACATTTTGGTTGCTGTGTCACCATTGTGAAGATTCGTCCTACTCTTTGTTCTGCTGTTCTTTGTCACTTAGAAAGTTATAAGAAATCTAACATATTAGAGTTGTCTCTAGAACAGAGGTTTCCAAATGCGGCTCGAGGGCCGGATGCGGCCCTTTGCTTGCCTTTATCTGGCCCCTGGGGCACCATTCCTCCCACTGATACGAGACACTACTCTGCCATCTGACACTGACAATGGAGCATAATTTCTCCCACTGACACCACTAATGGGGCACTATTTCTCCCTATGATATACCAACAATGGGGCACTATTCTTCCTCCTTATACCAGATGTTTACTGCCACTGATGCCAGGAAAATGTCCACTCCCGCTGGCCACAGTCTGGCCCTCCTAGAGTCTGAAGGACAATAAACTGGCCCTTTGCTCTAGAATTTTGGAGACCGCTGCTCTAGAACGAAGACTGAAGGAAAGTCTTCCAATAGGGACACCTTTTCCGAGGGCAGCTCAAACTATATTGTAAAAGGAATTACTTTTTACTTTGGGAGATTTCCTTTAACATCTTGTTATGTTTTTAGGGCAGGAAGTGGTAGGAAAATTTCCCAAGGGTACACGGACAGCAAAAAAAAAAATGTCAGGAATTTTAACTCTTCCCTTTGTCTTTTCATAGTTTAAAAAATTGTGGCCATATATGCACTTTAGAGGGGTAGTAAAGCGTTTGTGTTTTTTCACCTTTAATGCATTAAGGTGAAAAAACACCTTGCACTCTCGCCCCCCCCCCCCCCCTACCCGCCCTCGTTTTATTTTCCTGAGCCCCGAATCTCTGTGGGCGCGATCCCGCGTTGCTTTCCCCCAGCTCTTGTGGGCTCTTCATTAGATGATTGATAGCAGCGCGACCACTGGCTCCCACTGCTGTCAATCAAATCAATGACGCAGAATGCCGGGGGCGGGGCCAAGTGATATGGCTATGGCCACCGAGTGTATCACACGGGAGCGTGCCCGCAAGATAACCCTCTTGAGAGAGCGCTTCCCACAGGAGGGTAGCTCTTGCGGGGAGGAGCTGAGACAGCCGCCGAGGGACCCCAGAAGATGAGGATCGGGGCCACTCTGTGCAAAACGAACTGCACAGTGGAGGTAAGTATGGTATGTTTGTTATTTACAAAACAAAAAAAATTAAACCTTTACAACTCCTTTAAGAAGACAAATTACAAAGTTCAGTGTAATGCAAGACAATCTCTGGGATTGATTAGGTTAAATTCACTACCAAACTTTAATATTTTTTACCTTACTCTCCAGTCAACATGCAATACACTTTTCCTCCACACATAATGGGTTTATTTCATCAACATGTTACACATGTCAGATAATTGTATTATCTATGTGTATTTAATAAAAAACACTTCACTGGTGCTCGGCTCCACCTACCGTCTGACACCTGCACTACACCCCCCCCCAGTGCAACTAAATTTGTGTCAGTAGTGTCTGCTGTATGACTATGACCAGAGGGACATTGCAACACTTCATTAACCCTGTAGTGTAAATAATGAGGTGTATGCCACTTGAAGCATTGTACATTCTTCCATATATACACCTAAATTGAGGTTTGATAGTACATCACTCACTACACCTCCAGCACTGCGACAGGAGAGCTGCAATTCTCATACAAGAAAGCCCCAGTGTGCTTTGTCTACCCACACATTTCCTTTGCCCGTTCAAAGAACACTTTTTATTCCGTGAACGGTTCCTAGAATGCAAAGCGTTCTCTGAATGGTTGCCAGTATTTGAGACATTTTGTAAATGGTTCCCAAAGCACAAGGCGTTCTGTGAATGGTTATCAGAATACAAGACGTTCTGTGAATGGGCAAATTAAGACAATTCGCAGCACTGGATGTATAGCAAGAGCTTTACTATCCAGCCTCAATGACAGTGTTAAGCCTGGTACACACGATCAGATTTTCCGCGGGCAACACGTAGGACTTTTGTCCAAAGGGCGTTGGCCAGGAACTTGTCTGGCATACAAACGGCAAAGAATTGTCAGGCAAGAAACACAAAACTACGTGGTCTTTCATCTCTTTAGCGCCACCCTTTGGGCAACTTCTGCTAATGTTGTGTTATGGTGAGCATTGCTTCTGAGCATGCGTGTTTGTGTTTCAGAGTTTTTTTCCAAAGAACTTAAAGCGGAATTTCACCCTAAATATAAGCCCTCCCATGTGATCCAGCATACTGGCGTCAGCGCCAGTATGCTGTTTTTTTTTTTTAAATCCATGTACTTACTGTCTTATGCAGAATTTTATTTTTTTTACCCCGCGGTGGACGGCGCCAGTATAGCGCGTCACATCTTACGAAAGTACCCGAAAAGGACTCGGGTAATCGCGGTGAAAATGCGGCGCCTGTGCACAGACCTAGGAGCTGACTGCGCAGGCGCCGTATTTCTCCGAGTCCTATTTTGGTGTTTTTCGGAGGGCGTGACGCGCCATAGCCGTAGGACTCGGAGAAATACGGCGCCTGCGCAGTCAGCTCCTAGGTCTGTGCGCAGGCGCCGCATTTTCGCCGAGATTACCCGAGTCCTTTTCGGGTACTTTCGTAAGATGTGACGCGCTATACTGGCGCCGTCCACCGCGGGGTAAAAAAAATAAAATTCTGCATAAGACACTAAGTACATGGATTTAAAAAAAAAAAACAGCATACTGGCGCTGACGCCAGTATGCTGGATCACATGGGAGGGCTTATATTTAGGGTGAAATTCCGCTTTAAGTACACACAATCGAATAATCCGACAACACACATTTGTTGGCAGAAAATTTTAAAGCATGCTATCTGACAACAATTGTCCAATGGAGCGTACAAACGGTCGGATTGTCCGACAACAGCCTGTCATCACACAATTCCCATCGAAAAAATCGAATCCTGTGTACGGGCCTTTAATGTTAAAGCAAGTACTATCAGGGGTGGACTGACAACTCATGGGGCACCTGGGCAATAGGAGATTATGGGGCTCCAGGCAATAGATTTCGGGGCCACACAGTATACACAGACACTCAATATACACACACAGTATACATACACACCGAATACACATACACACACTGAAAAGGTACTGGAGAGGCGGGGCAGCTATAATCTTTTTTAAACACCGATTTTTACATACTGTCCCTGGTTTTACTGATGCTGGCAACCCTGAAGGGGCCCCCTAGTGGCATGGGGTCCTCGGGCAGTGCCCAAGAGCCCGAATGGTCAGTTCGCCCCTGAGTACTATAATTCTGTACTTAAAGTATAACTAAAGGCATTTTTTTTTTTTTGTTTTGGATAGAGTGGAGAGGTATTAGAACACTTTTTTATTGCTGTCTGTGTCCCCATTAGGGAGATTAAACCTCTCTATTTGTCCTGTTTACCATTATCTTTGAAAGTGAAAGTAAAAGAAAATCTAAAATTTTGGGTTGTCCCTAGAAAAGTAATAGAGAGAAAACTTTCCAATGGGGACACTAGTTCTAGTGACCTGGGGGTCCCCAAAGAATTCCTTTAATTTGTAGGGATTTCCTCTCGCTTTCTCTTTAGTTATACGACAGGAAGTGAAGAGAAATCTCCCCAATAGGACACAGAGGGCAAAAAAAAAAAAAAACTGATGGGGTTTTAACCCTCCCTTACTCTGTCCAAAATGAAAAATAAAAGTTTTGCCTAGTTCTACTTTAAAGTGGCATATCTCATGACTACTACTTGATGTAGCTGCTGACTTTTAAAAACCAGGTAATTACCAGGCTAGAAGTCTGGCAGATTCTTCACTGAGCTTCCCTGGCACGGCCCTCATAGATGTGGGAGAGGTGTATCAGCAGGCGGCTCCCCACTGCGCATATGTGAGATTGCACGGCACTGTCAGATTGGTCCCAGAGGATGTGTGACGTGTCTTAGGTGGTTGCGAGCGAGCCGAGGGGGTAAAAGAAAGTGGATACCTGCCAGAAAAAAGTACCCGCTCCCAGAAAAAAAAATACCAATTTTATCGGAAGAGGCAGGAGGAGGATGATCAGAACTTTCACTTTTTAAGTGAAGATCCACTTTAACTTTTACTTGCACTGCACTGTTTTTTTTTTTTAATTATTATTATTTGCCTGAATTTCTGCTTTAATAACCACAGGCAACACGCTGATGAAGAATTGTTAGGTACTGTTTGTGTAATGAGTACATTATTTATTTGGGAAGGTTTTACAGCCCAATGACCCCTATAACGCTGGCTTTGATATCTGACTAATAATCAGCCTTATTTCCATAGCAGACTTCATTATAGTGCTCTCTTTGAAGCACTTATGCTAGTGTTGCTGTGTCTGCACCTTTGATTAATTAGATTTCTTGCTTTTACACTACGGCTATCAAAGTGACATGTTTTGGTCAGTGTAGATCAAAGGTAATTAAAGACATCAGGGTAGGTATTAAGGACACAAATTCCATGAGTACAACATGCTGCCACATTTACCGAAGAAAAGGGATCTTTCCCAATAATAAATAACACTGTTCACATTGGAGCGATTTGTCATGCGATTTGAAAGTATTCAACTGTAGTAATCATTTGTCAGCATCGCTCTAAATCACAACCATGACACTACCTGCCTGGAGTTTGCATGTTCTCCCTGTGCCAGGGGTTCCTCCAGGGACTCCAAAGTGTCAATATCTTGTGTGGTCACCATTATTTTCCAGCACTGCCTTAACCCTCTTGGGCATGGAGTTCATCAAAGCTACTGGAGTCCTCTTCCGATCCTCCATGACAACATCACAAAGCTGGTGGATGTTAGAGACCTTGTGCTCCTCCACCTTCTGTTTGAGGATGCCCCACAGATGCTCAATATGGTTTAGGTCTGGAGACATGCTTGGCCAGAGGTGTGTTTGGGGTCATTATCGTGTTGGAATACTGCCCTGCGGCACAGTCTTCGGAGGGAGGGGTCATGCTCTGCTTCAGTATGTCACAGTACATGTTGGCCATTATGGTTCCCTCAATGAACTGTAGCTCCCCAGTGCCGGCAGCACTCATGCAGCCCCAGACCATGACATTCCCACCACCATGCTTAAAAATACAAGAGAGAGATGCGCCAAACTAAGTGCAGTATGTCGTTTTTAATCAGTAGTAAATTGGTACAATAAAGTAACTACTCACAAACATGGAGTAATATAGGCATTGGTGTGGCTATGAGGCCGGGGTCATCATAAGAGGTTCCTCCGGAAAAGGTTTCTTCGTCCCAGGCTTGTGAGCCGCAAGTGTGGTATAGTGGACACAGGAAACCAGGAAGAGCCGTCTGATGTGGCGTGCGTTCCACCGTGGAGCGCGGCGTATCGTCAAGTGACGCGAGGGACCCGGCCAGCCAATCGGATTACGCGTTTCACAGCGTCAGCTGTTTCGTCAGATCCATGGCGTCCGTATGGAACGGACGTGAGTTATACGAGCAGGATAAACGTGATTGGTTGGAAATGGCACACTCTGTGGTAGAGCTGCACGATTCTGGCTAAAATGAGAACTCAATTTTTCTCCCTCGTCTTCCAGGACGGCACGCTGAGAGTAGACTCCACCACCATGCTTGACTGTAGGCAAGACACACTTGTACTTATACTCCTTACCTGGTTACCGCCACACATGCTTGACACCATCTAAACCAAATACGTTTATGTTGGTCTCATCAGACCGAGGGACATGTTTCCAGTGATACATGTCCTTAGTCTGGTTGTCTTCAGCAAAATTTCTTGTGCATCATCTTTAGAAAAGGGAGTGTGCCTCGTCTTGTCTGAGCGTTGATAGGCTGACCCTCCAACTCTTCAACCTCTGCAGCAATGCTGGCATCACTCATACGTCTATTTCCCAAAGACAACCTCTGAATATGACGCTGAGCATGAGCACTCAGGATCACAGGATCCCAGCTGGACAACACTGGATTCACTGGGTGGGTAAGTATCTAAACTTTGCATAACATACCACCCGGTAAGCAGCTTAAAAAATGAGGGGGGGGGGGTGGTGAATGTCCCTTTTAATTATATCCAAACGGACCAGGTCCTTGACATACAAGGGGGCGTACAAGGGGGCGCTGTATCCAGGCAACATCACTTGATGGCCACACTCCATAGTTATAAAAGAACTGCTTGGTACGGGAGCTGACATTGTGATTGACTTTGAAGCTAGCATGCTGGGGACATTATTCATTTTTCGTCCCATGTTTTTTTTAACACTACACTTTTTTGTGGGTAAATGATGGGTGTGGGTACAATGTACCCCATGCTCATTCACATGGGGTGCGGGATCTGGGGGCCCCCTTTTCTTAAGGATTTTGATAAGTCCCCTGCCTGTAGACCCCCACAACTACAGGCCAAGGTTGTGGGAAAGAGGCAGAGCCCCCCGCCTCCCAAAGCTCATATTCCCCCATGTTGAGGGCATGTGGCCTGGTATGGTTAACCACTTAAGACCCGGACCAATACGCTGGCAAATGACCCAAGGGGTGCTTTGCGTCGCTTTAACAGACAATTGCGCCGTGCGACGTGGCTCCCAAACAAAATTTGCGTCCTTTTTTTCCCACAAATAGACCTGCACCTCTGCTTTTTATTTTTTGCGCTATAAACAAAAATAGAGCGACAATGCAATATTTTTTTACTTTTTGGTTTAGGCCGATACGTATTCTTCTTCATATTTTTGGGTCTGGTTGGTTTTCGCAAAATTTATAGCGTTTACTAAGGGATAGTTTTATTGCATTTTTATTAATTATTTTTTTTTTTACTACTAATAGCGGCGATCAGCGATTTTTTTCGTGATTTGGCGGACACTTCGGACAATTTTTACACATTTTTGGGACAATTGTCATTTTCACAGGGCATTGTTTACCTCCTCAAAATGTGTGTGTTTACTACTGTAGGGGGGTGTGGCTGTAGGTGTGACGTCATCGATCGCGTCCCCCTATTACAGGGATGACGCGATCGATGCTCCGGCCACAGAGAAGCACGGGGAAGCCGTGTGTACACACGGCTCTCCCCGTTCTTCCGCTCCAGGGGGCCCACACTGTTTAACCGGGTCGCGGGCGCGCGCCCGCGGGCGCGCGCCCGCGAAAAAAATGGTGTGGGTGCCATTCTGCCACTCAAGATCTATACCAGACTTTTGGTTTTATTTATTTATTTAGCCAAAGGGCTTGGTATGTATTTGGGGGGGGGGGGGCACAAGGTTTTTTTTATTTTGCATTGCTAACATTGCACACACTTGACAGCAAGTCTGATCATTTAAAATGGTGATCGACTTGGATGCGACTTCCATTCAATTCTATGGGCTGAAATCACACCCAAGTTGGGTCAAAGTAGTGAAGGAACCTTTTTCAAACTTGGACCAACACAAGTTGGACCAGTTAAGATGGATTTTATAGAAAATCATTGTTTTTTAAATGTTGTGTGACATGTGCTCTTAACCACTTAAGGACCGCCTCCTGCACATTTACGTCGGCAGAATGGCACGGCTGGGCACATGCACGTACAGGTACGTGCTGTGCTAGTACCCAGACGTGGGTCACGGGCGTGCGCCCGCAGCACGCTCCCGTGACCCGGTCCGAAGTTCCGGGACCGCAGGATTCGCGGACCCGATCGCCGCTGGTGTGCGGCGATCGGTCCCCGGAGCTGAAGAACGGGGAGAGCCGTGGGTAAACACGGCTTCCCCGTCCTTGACTGTGGCGGCAGCATCGATCGCGTTATCCCTTTTATAGCCACACCCCTCTACAGTTGTAAACACACAATAGGGAACAACACATAACCCCTACAGCGCCCCCTGTGGTTAACTCCCAAACTGCAACTGTCATTTCCACAGTAAACAATGCAATTTAAACGCATTTTTGTGCTGTGAAAATTACAATTGTCCCAAAAATGTGTCAAAATTGTTCAAAGTGTCCGCCATAATGTCGCAGTCACGAAAAAAAATCGCTGAAAGCCGCCATTAGTAGTAAAAAAAAAAATTAATAAAACTATCCCATATTTTGCGCAAACCAACCGATAAACGCTTATTGCATTTTTTTTTACCAAAAATATGTAGAACAATACGTATCGGCCTAAACTAAGGGAAAAAAAACATTTTTTTATATATTTTTGGGGGATATTTATTATAGCAAAAAGTAAAAAATATTGAATTTTTTTCAAAATTGTCCCTCTATTTTTGTTTATAGCGCAAAAAATAAAAACCTCAGAGGTGATCAAATACCACCAAAAGAAAGCTCTATTTGTGGGGAAAAAAAGACGCCAATTTTGTTTGGGAGGCACGTTGCACGATCGCGCAATTGTCAGTTAAAGCGACGCAGTGCCCAATCGCAAAAAGGGGCAAGGTCCTTTAGCTGCATTTTGGTCCGGGTCTTAAGTGGTTAAAGTTGGAGGCTCATAGCGCATGTCAGACCAGTGTGAACCAGGCCTAAATATAAGAACTGCACTTGGAGCCATCCAATGGAGTGCTAGCTGTTTCTTTTTATTTTACCAGATCAACTTTACTTCTTTGCTTGAACCAGTATAGCAAACAGATGAAAACAGTAGATGCTCAAATTAGAAACAAAGCTAAATGAATCATAGGGGGGCTATAAGGACTTGGAACTGCAGGAAAATGTGCTGAAATGGAACAAGCTGCAAGGAGGCTGGGGCAGACAACTGACACCACTGTATTCCTTAATTGTAATCAAGAAAGTGGTGTCAGCCTCCAGGCTGTGCTATGTAACCCTTTAGGACTGAATGAACTCAAATGACAATCCATTGGCAAACAAAGCAGCTCCCTAATATTACTTGGAGTTTAGCTTTAATAATGCTCAAGGTATTGGCAAAGCTGTGCACAAATGCAGCCAAAAGAAACAGTAATTGCAGCCACTGTCAATATATTATTTACTGTTTATATTTGGTAATGTCAAATACATTTTGGAATCAAATACCATGGGAGAAAGTGGGAGTAGATGGCATTGAAGACAATTATACAAAAAGACCATACAAACTCTTTGTACCATGACACACACTCCTTTTTACACATAACCCCTGTTCCTTATACAGCCAGGTCAGTTTTCATCAATCTCTTACAGTGTCTTGAAAAAGTATTCATACCCCTTGAAATTTTCCAAATTGTGTCACGTTACAACCAAATACGTAATTGTTCTTTATTAGGATTTTTTGTGATGGACCAACACAAAGTGGTACACAATTGTGAAGTGGAAAAAAAATTATAAATGGTTTTCAAAACGTTTAACAAATAAATATGTGAAAAGTGTGGCGTGCATTTGTATTCGGCCCCCCTGAGTCAATAGTTTGTAGAACCGCCTTTCGCTGCAATTACAGCTGCAAGTCTTTTTGGGGACGTCTCCACCAGCTTCGCACATCTAGAGTAGAGATGCACGATTAATCGTTATAAAATCATGATCTCAATTCAACCCCTCTCACGATATCTATGCAGAATTTCCCAATTAGTTCATGTAACAAGTGTGGAAAGTTCTCTGCTCACTGACAAGTTTTTTACAACATTGTTTGTCCTGATAGATAATTAGAAACATTGTAACTTGTAGTTCTTAGATCAAAGGAATTAACTTTGGCCTATTGAGGGAAGTTTAACCACTTAACCACTTGGTTACCACTCCATAGTCAAAAGACGTCATGTTTTTAACCACTTAATACCCGCCCACCGTGAAATGACGGCGGGCGGGATACTCAATTATCCTGACATCACGTCATATGACGTGATGTCAATTTAGGCCACTAGGTGGCGCGCGCGCGCCGCCGGGTTACTAACAACACCGTGCGCGTCCCTGTCAGGGAGAGAGGAGATCGATTGTGTCCCTTGTACATAGGGACACAATCGGTCACCTCCCCCAGTCACCCCCCCTCCCCCTACAGTAAGAACACACCTAGGATACACATTTAACCCCTTCCCCGCCCCCTAGTGGTTAACCCCTTCCCTGCCAGTTACATTTATACAGTTATCAATGCATATTTATAGCATTGTTCACTGTATAAATGTGAATGGTCCCAAAAATGTGTCAAAAGTGTCCGATGTGTCGGCTATAATGTCGCAATCCTGAAAAAAAAACGCAGATCGTCGCCATTCCTAGTAAAAAAAAAAAAAAAAATCATAATTATGTCCCCTATTTTGTAGGCAATATAACTTTTGCGCAAACCAGTCACTATACGGTTATTGCGATTTTATTTTTAATTTTTTTTTACCAAAAATATGTAGAAGAATACGTATCGGCCTAAACTGAGATCAATTTTTTTTTTTTTTATGGGATATTTATTATAGCAGAAAGCAAAAAATGTTGTGTCTTTTTTCAAAATTGTCGCTCTTTTTTTGTTTATAGCGCAAAAAATAAAAACCGCACGGGCGATCAAATAGCACCAATAGAAAGCTCTATTTGTGGGAAAAAAAGGACGCCAATTTTGTTTGGGAACCACATCGCACGACCGCGCAATTGTCAGTTAAAGCGACGCAGTGCCGGAAGCTAAAATTTGGTCTGGGCAGGAAGGGGGTGTAGGTGCACAGTAGGCAAGTGGTTAAAGATGGATATCTCGGTAACGGCAGCAGCTGCTGCCACAACCGAGATATCCATCTCTTCAGTGGGCGGTTCTGTTAATGATAACGGCGGTCTCCGCAGCGGCCGTTATCACATTTGAGTAGATAGGATTTGGAAAAGCTGTCACTTCCACACCACACACTAGGTGATTATATAAAGTTTAGGCTTATAATGCCACATAATATGTATATAAAGTGAGCTAAGCACCAGATAATTGGCGTCTATGATCACTTTTAGAGGCTAGAAGCTTTTTTTTCCCATCTGTGAAAGAGAATCTGAAAGGCTGCATACACACAATTGGTCCAAACCGATGAAAACGGACTGAAGTTCAGTTTAATCGGTCCAAACCGTGTGTAGGCCCCATCAGTCTGTTGTACTTCAGTCCAAAAATTTAGAACTTGCTTTAAAATAGGACCTATGGATGGCTACCGATCGGTCAAAACCGATGGTTAGTACGCAAAAGCATCGGTTCAAAACCCGGGCATGCTCAGAATCAAGTTGACGCATGCGTGGAAGCATTGAACTTCATTTTTCACTGCACGTCGTTGTGTTTTACGTCACCGCGTTGGACTCGATCGTTTTTGGACTGATGAAGTGTAAGCACATCAGACCATCAGAACAGTTCAGCGGTGAACCGATGAATACGGTCCGTCGGACCATTCTCATCGGATGGACTGATTGTGTGTACGTGGCCAAAGAGTGACTAGAGGATCACGAGACTGATCCATGTCTATTTTTTTGATCCACTGCCACATTTCTTTCTTTGGCAAAAATAAAAGTTTTTGTCTTTGTAATATGTGTAAAATAGAATGCATCTAGTGTACTTGTTTACTGAAGCTTTTTCTAACATAGATTCACAACAAAAGAGATGTTTGGATTGTAAGCATTATTGGCCAGCTTTGCACATTTAGACAGGGGCGAATTATCCATTAAGGGTGCACAGGCACGGCCAGGGATGGACCCCCCCCCCCTCAGTGGGCCGGCTTCAGTGACCGGACCGCTGCCCCCCTCCGCTCCTTTGTCTCATATATGCGTCCAGCCCCTTTGGGGGAGGGGACAGGACATGGGCACATGAATTCCAACGGGGTAGGGGCTGTTTTTTAATAAAGTAGAACGAGTGGCTAGCACCGATTAGAGCCAGAGGTTCTCTCCCCGCCTCCCCTATATATGCGTCCAGCCCCTTTCAGGACATGGGCACATGAATTCCAACGGGGAGGGGCTGTTTTTTCGAAGCACCGATTAGAGCCAGAGGTTCTCTCACCCAGTCTTTTTGTATCCAAATCCACTTCCCAAACCTGGTTGAATTTTGTGGGTACCTTTAAATGTGGCACTCACGGGTGTAGATACTGTCCCTTAATAGGAACTAGCCAAGTCGTGCAATCATGTTCTAATGGTAGAGATTTTAAAATCAAACAATTCATTAACTGTAACACAAAATTCGTAGTCTATGTGATCACATGCAATTCTTGTGGTGTCCAGTATGTGGGTAGGACTATTATGCCGCGTACACACGATCACTTTTTGTGATGAAAAAAAAACGAAGTTTTCTGTGAAGTAAAAAACGACGTTTTTGAAACGTCACTTTTCAAAGACGATGTTGCATACACACCATCGTTTTTTTCACAAAAATCGAGGTTACGTTCACCACTCTTTTCCATTGAAGCTCGCTTCATAACTAGCTTCTGGGCATGCGCGGGTTGAAAAACGTCGTTTTAAACGACATTTTTGCTACACACGGTGACTTTTTGTGAAACAAAAAACGACGTTTTGAAAAACGACACAAAAAATTCAAGCATGTTGGAATTTTTTTTTGCCCACGCACGTTCAATTTAAATGACGTTTTAAAAAACGTCATTTTTTTTTCATCGCAAAAAACGACCGCGTGTACACGGCATAAGGGATAGACTCAGTGACCATCTGTATGATATTGAGAAAAACCACAATACCAACGTGGCTAAACATTGGAACAACGTACATGACAAAAACATTTCCAGCTTATCTATACAGGGCATGGAGAGGGTTGTGTGCCCACCCAGGGGGGGAGATAAATTCAAACTTCTCTGCAAACGAGAAGTATTCTGGATATTTCATCTCAGTTGTAGACAGCCCCAGGGACTCAACTTCGACTGGGATGTGTCCCATTTTCATGATTGAACACACCCCCCGGCTTTGGCACACGTATTTCTTTCCTCTAACTGCCGTGGTTATACATGTCCTTTCCATTCTCATTCACACCTACATATGCTTTTTCGATTTGAACTGTGCCTGTAGTCTGTATCATCTTCATTAATTCATCTATCTACCCACACTATGCTAGTTCACTATGAATGACGTGTAAACTAGTCCACAGATAGGTGGACCACACTATAGGTTTACATTATTGTTTGTTTATCTAATTATTTTATACATCTTATCCGATCAGGTTTCCCTTCCGATCATTCAGGACCGGACGGGAAGGTTCTGCGTGGTGGGTGTACCAGGTCACTGCACGGGGAGTGCATTCAAGGTCACTTTAAATTTGGCGGTAGGCGGAGGAGGCCTTTTGAATTAGTTCTGGGTTTCACATGAGCTCCCCTACAATAAGTTGCTCATGGCCTTAATGTCCACCCACTGTTTCTGGGTCTCTTCCGTTATTTCCGCTATTTGTGACATACTGTACAGTCCAACTTTTACTGGTGCTATACATGCATTCTATTGGAGCATCTATTATCAAATTTTGGGCATTCCCCGGGCGGATACCTGACGGACACCACCACATCCCGGTTCTAGCGGAGCTTCATTCTTGAAGCCCATAGTTTAGAACATATTATTCATCACAGATTCCGTACGTATAGGGGTCTTTGTTCTCCCTCATCACACACATTATAGTAACACCTTTTTCCAATTATACATCCCCCCCCCCCTATAATGTTTTTTTGTTTTTTTTATGGCATTAGACCACAGACTTTTATACTAGATCATCATGCATTTGTATGATGGATCCATCACTAATATTTGTATTACGGTCAGTTTTGCCATTTTTTAACATAGTGAAAATGACCGTTCATTATGGCACTAGACCACAGACTTTTACACTAGATCAGGGGTCTCCAAACATTCTAAACAAAGGGCCAGTTTTTTGTCCTTCAGACTCTTGGAGGGCCGGACTTTGGCCAGCAGGAGTAAAAATGTTCCTGGCATCAGTGGGAGTAAACATCTGGTATTAGGAGGAGGAATAGTGCCCCATTAGTGGAGTCAGTGGGAGAAATTGTGCTCTTTTGTTTGTGTCAGATGGCAGAATAGTGTCTCGTATCTTTGGGAAGGGTAGTGCTCCAAGGGCCGGATAAAGGCAAGCAAATGGCCACATCCGGCCATTTGCACTATGGTCACAAATGAATGTTTCTTTTGAGCTCCTCTAAGATATTAGGGTCGCGAATACCTTTAGTGACCTAGCCATACGGTTATAGTTTTGACATTTTTTTTTTTTAACATACTGAAAAGGACCGTATATTATGGCATTAGACCAGAGACTTTTATACTAGATCATCATGCATTTGTATGATGGATCCATCACTAATATTTATACTACGGTCAGAAACTGACCGGCTATAGTTTGGCCATTTTTTAACATAGTGAAAATGACCGTTCAATATGGCACTAGATCACAGACTTTCACACTAGATCATCAATTTTTTATTTATTTTTTGTGGCAGTAGACCACAGACTTTTATACTAGATCATCATGCGTATTACGGTCAGAAACTGACCGGCTATAGTTTTGCCATTTTTTAACATAGCTAAAATGACCGTTCATTATGGCACCAGACCACAGACTTTTACACTAGATCATGGGTCTTCAAACTCCGGCCCTCCAGTTGTTCAGGAACTACAATTCCCATAATGCCTAGTCATGTCTGTGAATGTCAGTGTGTTAAAATGCCTCATGGGATGTGTAGTTCTACAACATCTGGAGGGCCATAGTTTGAGGATCCCTGCACTAGATCATCATACATTTGCATGACGGATCTATCACTAATATTTGCACTATGGTCACAAATGAATGTTTCTTTTGAGCTCCTCTTAGATATTAGGGTCGCGAATACCTTTAGTGACCTAGCCATATGCTTATAGTTTTGACATTTTTTTAACATAGTGAAAAGAACCGTATATTATGGCATTAGACAACAGACTTTTATACTAGATCATCATGCATTTGTATGATGGATCCATCACTAATATTTATACTACGGTCAGAAACTGACCGGCTATAGTTTGGCCATTTTTTAACATAGTGAAAATGACCGTTCATTATGGCACTAGATCACAGACTTTTACACTAGATCATCATTTTTTTTTTTTTGTTGCACATTACACTTAGAAGCTTAAGGTTTAACCCTTTCACGCAGTCACTATGGACACTTTTTGCCACATTTCACAAGGACAGCATCACTTACTATTATTAATTAATTATTATTATTAATTTTTCACTTCATAGTCGGTCCATTTCCATAGTCTGTCTATGTTTCTACACAGTTTAGATCAATCTACTGGCCCTCCCAGCATAGTTATTATGGTTCCAATCATATAAGCGCTGGTTGGGTGTCACATTGAAACACCTGGCAAAGTGAAGAATGGCGCATCACACCTGTCAAGTATATGCTTGCAAACTTTAGACACGTGGATTGTGGTTTTAATTAAGATTTTATAGGGGTATTTGGATACATACAGGTGTTCCTATATACATTACATGTGTTTATATGTTTTTTACTTGAAAGTGTTAAATTTGAGGGAGGCCCTACCCCCTTCAGCTGGTTTGATTTAGGCTCCTTACACACGGAGCGGTCCGTTTTTCGGTCCGCTCCGTGTGTCCGTCAGCTCAGCGGGGGGTCTCCGCTGAGCTGTCGGGCGGACAGGGCGGTCCCCGCACACTGTGCAGGGACCGCCCCGTCTCTCCTATGGGGAGTCGGATGGAAACGGACCGTCTGTCCGTTTGCATCCGATCCATTTGGCCGGACGGAAGAAAAATAGGACATTCTTCCGTCCGCAAAAACGGATGCGGATCTGGCGGACGTTAGCGGATGCATCATCCGCTAACGGATCCGCTCCCATAGGGGTTCATTACAAGTCCGTAAACGGACTTGTAATGAACGGATGAACAGTCCGCTAGTGTGAAAGGACCATTAGTGTTTAATTACTTAAATAATCTTTTACTGCCATAGGCGGATCTTTTCTCATGTGATTATGTGTTTGAGTATATATGTCATTTTAGTGTGAACCTTTTTTAGCCATGACTAAGCACTGATTGTAAGTGCGAAACGCGTCGGCCATATTGTATTTTGTTGGTTGCAGTGACTGTGTGTACAGTTGAAAAATAAAAGACAACTTATTATAAGTGATTTCGGAGTGCGGCTGTCCAGTTTTCGTCCTTCAATTTGCAGAGGCTATAATAGGCTTCAATATAGGGTGGGCTTGGTTCACAGAGAGTGAGCTCTCAGCCCACTCAGGCGTTGTAAAACTGATCCTCCTCCCGGCCAATCAGGAAGTGGGTTTTGACACAGGACACCCGATTGGCAGAAAGGACAGGCGATCCAATTGGATGCCTAGGAGAAGGAGGTAATGAGCTGGAAGCCACCATGGAGGAAAGGCCTTAGAGTCGAGCCGCTGCACCACACTGCCTGCCACCCGCAACAATTGGGTAAGTGTCGGACCGCCCGGAAAACCGCCACTGCATCTAGCGAGTGACATTTTTGCCCATTCTTCTTTGCCAAATAGCTCAAGCTCTGTCAGGTTGGATGGAGACCGCCTGTGAACAGCAATTTTCAAGTCTTGCCACAGATTCTCAATTGGATTTAGGTCTGGAATCATAAAATTGAGTACACCCCTCACATTTTTGTAAATATTTTATTATATCTTTTTATGTGACAACACTGAAAAAATTACACTTTGCTACAATGTAAAGTAGTGAGTGTACAGCTTGTATAACCATGTAAATTTGCTGTCCCCTCAAAATAACTCAACTTTGCAAAGAAGATTGGGCAAAAATGTCACTGTCTAGATGTGTAAAGCTGGTAGAGACATCCCCAAAAAGACTTGCAGCTGTAATTGTAGTGAAAGGTGGTTCTACAAATTATTGACTCAGGGGGGCTGAATAGAAATGCACGCCACACTTTTCACATAGTTATTTGTTAAAAATGAGAAAAAGGGTATAATTTTCCTTCCACTTCACAATTATGTGCCACTTTGTGTTGGTCTATAGTCACATAAAATCCCAATAAAATACATTTACGTTTTTTGTTGTAACGTGACAAAATGTGGAAAATTTCAAGGGGTATGAATACTTTTTTCAGGGCACTGTATACCATTTATGTTGCTCTATGCAACACAATTGGAAGCACATTAAGATCTATAACATAAATTTGTAACCCATTAAATGGGTATTAATCACTGCTTGGAGTAGACAGTGTTCCATTTGTTTTTTGTTCTTGTGAAACAATGCAGTCTATTATTCTGCTACTAAGAAAGCATCTTGATGCCTTCTGTAAATTAGAACCCCAAGGCTTTTACAGATTTTGTAGGATTAAGATATACTGCAGGCCTTCTTTTTTAAGCCATTTCCTGAGGGATGACTTTTAAGAAACTGTCAACAGTGGTGGTGTGTAGAATGCCTATTGTGTTGAATGGGGGTAGCCCTATGGCTGTGTGTTCCCTCCACAAGAGTCATTCTTTTCACCTCCCAGGTGTCAAATTCAGTTACATTTCTACAGAAATAGCAGCACATGTCTTTCAGGTGGACAAAATCATTAGCTGAACTGCATTCATAGCAGCTTACATAGAGACAATGGGACATAAACAAAGGGAAATCCAATGCACCAATCTCATGCCAATGCAACCTCAGTGATTGTGCTGTCTGTGGTAAACCTCTTCATACTTGAAGAATGCACAGGCCTTTCCATTAGTGGGTTTCACCCAGCAGAGCAATTCTGCCGACGTATATCGGCGTGAACCGGCAAGTGGTTAAAGCATACACAGTGCCTCCTAAATTTTTCAGGTAGTCCTTCATCAATAGATTATTTTCTGACCACCCAAACACAAATGTACTCTGTGTACCACCATTTGTGATGCTGGTGGAAATAAAAAAAATGACAGTTGTGCACACATGGGATCCCATATGAACCTCACACAGATCGGAAGCAATTGTGCTATAAGTTTAAAAATGACTTGCTAAGATATTGCTAGACTTGCCAGGCTTCACTAGTTTGTTGCACAATTGCAGCAAGTCTGCATTGCATGATTCCAGATCAACTTTATTTGCAAATGTAGCGCCCCCTTACTTTCAGTATGGGCACTACGCTAAAGTTAGTGGGTGAATGGAAGAGTTACTTTGCTTCCATTCATAATTTGTTAAATTAATGGGTGCCTGTCATTCAGAACTGTCCTGTGGGCCAGTCTGCTCTCCAGGGGTGTTGTTCTCACCCCTGGGCGACAGGTGGCGCTAGAGGGGTTCTGGCGGACTCACTTTTCCCCAGCAGCCAATTGGAGACGTTTCACCTAGCGGGGCATGCTGGGGAGGGGTATATCTGGGGCAGACGTCATTTTATTGGGCTCTCTTCGCGGGTTCCAGGTGCGGCACCCACCAACGGGCCCCGGCAACATGGCCTATCTGGCCGGGGTCATATGCTGTGCGGAGTTCCATGCGGATGCTGAAAGGGGCCCCAGTGACTTACTGGGTCCCCAGCTACACTAAAATGGATCCCAGGCCCGTTCGGTAGGGGATCGGCTTGAGGAGAACCCGGAGGCAGGTGATGCAATAGGGCTTGAACGAATTATCGGGGCTCTGGTGACCGGGAGATTGACAGGTGTACTTTGCTGCTGTCAACCGGTGACCCTGACTAAATTCATTGGGAGGATTCGCTCATTCCAAATCACGCTCATTTAAGTACTAGGCCTGTGGCAGAGGTCTGTTCCTCCCAGCAACCTAAGTGACAATTCGGCTGCCAGGCTTGTGGCAGGAGTCTGTCCGGAGGCGCTTCACCCACTCTGGCTAGAGTGGCGACGAACTGTGTTACCATTGAAAGCAGGCTTGCTTTCTCTTAATATCCTGGGCCTGATACTGCAAGTGTTCTCTTCTGCTTCATCAACCTTTTCTATCCCACTATGTGTTGATGTTGGCCGTGTTGGGCCTTGGAAATAAAGCAGTCAGAAAACCCATTTGCTGACTGGACATTCGCTCACTACCTGTACTCACTACTATCACCCCTAGAGAAGCCACCTGAGGTAACTTAATATGCCGATCCCAAAAACAACCAGCGGCTCCTGAATGAGGTAGCGCTACACAAATATTCTGCAAGTCTGCTGAAAGTTCTGGTTCAGTTTTGTTGTGCATGCAATAGTCATCCCACCACATGGGTCACTGTGGATGAATTTTCACACTGTAGACTTTCAGAGCTCTTGCTGTAGACTCACCGTTGCAACTTTGATCTTGCTAAAGACTTTCTACGCAAATTTTCTACAAATTGGAAAAGTGTCAACTAGAACTTGTGCTTCAAGTGCTCTACAATTGTACAACTTGCCAGCAAAAATGTGCAGCAAGTTAACAGACTTACATATCAACACGGCCACAAATTACAATATTGTGGCAAATTATCCCTTCTATCTGGGTCAAAAACTCCTAAGTTAAGTCCCCCTCTAACTTTACACACATCTAGACCCATTCTTAAAGTGTATTAAAAAATGTTTTAGTCTCTTGCCTCTTCTGACCAACATGGAGGCCACATAGATCATGAAGGGGCACACACATTTTCCATTTAATGTAACATCTAATGGGGTTCAGGTTCAGCATTCTGTTGAGAATCTCACATACTGTGTGTGCTTTGTGTGGTGTTTAGGCTGGGCTAAGCCAGTGTTTCTCAACTCCAGTCCTCAAGCCCCCCCAACAGGTCATGTTTTCAGGATTTCCCTCAGATGAAAAGGCTGTGGGAATTACTAAGGCAGTGAAACTGATCAAATCACCTGTGCAAAATAATGGAAATCCTGAAAACCTGACCTGTTTGGGGGGCCTTGAGGACTGGAGTTGAGAAACACTGGGCTAAGCTAACCCATAAAATCCTCTGCACTTGGCATTCGTAACTTTAGTCAGTACAAACCACAGATATTACAGCTCCCTATTATTCATGTAGTGTAGAGACAGGTTTGTGTAACTACTAAAATTAAATGGTGCCCGTGTTGATGGAGGGAATACATGGTTGTAGAATCTTCCTAGTTTGCTAGTTGCTGTAAATTTAGTCGGCTCCCGTGTAGGCAGAGGAGCATGGGGTTAACTGTGTTCAGGAGGCTGTGCAGTGCTTTACAGGCTGTGGTGGCTCTGTTACCTCCTCCTGTCTTCTGGAACTCACTGGAATTCTCCAGAGCATTGTGGGTGGGTGGTGGTTGAAGATGGAGACTGCAGTCTGAAAATGGTACTAGCTATGACTAAATACTGAAGCTACAGTGTGAAGCGTTAGCTTTTGTCCCAATTTTTGCTGTGGCGTGTTTATTTTGTGATCGATTTTAATTAAAGGAACATTTTTGGATTGCGGCTGTCCAAGCTTCTTTCGTATTTTTGCAGTCTGAATATTTATGGAGTTTCCACCAATCCCTTGGAAGGCAGGCCTAGTCCCAGAAGGTGGGGAAGCAGCACATAAGTATTGTGAAGCTTGGCAGTCTGGGAACCGTTTCCAGGGTCCAGCTGTCTGTAGGTGATCCCTGTGCTGGGGGCTGTGCCCCTGGGGCAGTGAGAGGAGAAGATAAAGAGAGAAAGTGGAGGAAGAAGAAGAGCGCTTCAGGAACTGACCCAGCTTAGGTCTCTGTTAGGCTTACTGTAGCTGTAGACTCATAGCCAAGCCAGAGGCAACCTGTTCAGCAGAAGACCAAGACAGCAGACACTCTGGATCCTGGGAGTTTCCTAAAGAAACTGAGTGAGTACAAACCAGCCACCTCCACTAAGGGAAGGAGAGGACAGTGAAGTGCAATATCTCACATGTCTGGGAGCATGTGTAGCTCGAGTGTAGTGCAAGACAGCCAGGAGCATGCTAATTCTCTAACCTTGGGACTAGAGCAGACCTTTGAGGTCTGACGAAGAAGCCGCACATGCTCCAAAATGTGTTACCACCCCCTTCTCCCCATTGACACCATCAGCCTTGTGTGTCCCGCAGTGAACCCAGAACACAGGCTTTCCTTGCTTCCTTCTCTCTCTAACACGTACAAGAGCGCTTTACACCTGCTGGATGGCTCTACACTGCTCTCTACCACGTGCCGAGGATGGACACATGCCACAGATGAGGACTCCTGATTTTATCATGTCTTTTAACACTCAACGATCTTGTAAGTGCTTTTAACCGTTTGTGCACTTTTAAAATAATTGCATAGTGCAATTAAGGTGCTTTTCTTTTCCTTTTTGAAGAGAGGATTTAGGGCCAGGACACTTTTAGGTAATTGCAATGTTAATTGGCAGACTCCAAGTCTTCTACAGGTAGACAGCCATGCAGGGAAAGACATTCAGCAAGACACCACATCTGCATGTGTAGGAGCGCTGTCTCCTATGGCAACAGTCTTAGAGCAGTTTTAAATACAAATTGGAACAAACTCCTTTACTTTTTTACAATCACTTATTGTAGATTCTCAGCCCACTTAACTCCCAGTCTCTCTCACTAGACTTGACTTGCTGATTTACTGACACTGAATCCTGTGAGCCCTTCTAATCTGCTTACTTGTGTATCTTCCTCAAGCGTTACCCCTGCTTCCCTGCTGGGTCCAGATACTCCTCAAGCATCACCCCACTGGCTGGGTCCCTGGCTTGGCACTCAGATACTCCTCAAGCATCACCCCACTGGCTGGGTCCCTGGCTTGACACCTGCTGAAGTGTCCATATTCTTCACCATCCCTGGTTGGTGAAAATACTGCTCCAGTACTTGCTTCAGCTACTCGCTGTGGTCCCTGGTAACAAGGTGGTTGGTCCCTTAGTGGTGACAGCTTCCCCTGTACCTTCGACCACGACAGGTTCCCAAGCCGTCAAAACCGTCACTTTTGGTTGGACTGCAAGCCACAATCCCAAACTTACGCTGCTATCTTGCTAGCCTAGCAGCCAAATTTGCCCAGTATAGGCCCAAATTCCAGCCTAGCAGCCTGGGCAGCACAACACACGTCCACCCAGACAGACGCCCAGGTGGCACAGAACCCCGATCACCTGACCCCACCCAAATACATAGGTTCTCCCAGCAGGGATTTAAGAAAACCCTTGCCTATTGGCTGAGATACCCTATATACTCCTAATCTGTCCTTGCTTTGCCCTTGTTTTATCTAATGTCACTAGGTACCCGACCACCTAGCAGGAGAAGAAAGAAGTGCAGGAATTCCAGACTTAGGGTGAACTCAATTTATCCCTAACAATTGGCCAAGGCAAATACACCTGGCAGGTAAATTTAGGAACAACCCTGCCTAGACATCAGGGTGCTACATGTAAATCCTTTATCCCAAATGGGGAAAAGAAAAAACAGTTTCTGTAACTGCTTGAAAAGTATTAGCTGAAGTTCAGCTTTAATATGTTGGTGTATCCAAATCTTCTAGAACAGGGGTAGGCGACCTCTGCCCTCCAGCTGTTTTGAAACTACAAGTCCCATGAGACATTGCAAGACCCTAACAATCACAGGCATGACTCCTAGAGGCCGAGGCATGATGGGATTTATAGTTTCACCACAGCTGGAGGGCCAAGGTTGCCTACCCCTGTTCTAGAACATCTAACACTCCTCCCAGACTGACAATGCTGCTATTCTAAATTTGGTTCTGTTGCTCCTTATCCAGAGTGTAGACACTCCAATACAGGTGAAACCTTAGGGGAAAAAGCCTAAAAAAAAATAAAAAAAAATGCAACCACCAGATCCCAGGATTGGTAAGTTGCAATATATACATTTTTTTGGTTTTACTCCAACATTTCATATTTCCTATATGTTCCTGTTGTACCATTTACTTTTGTAAAAAAGTATCCTGTTCTTTTTGTATTTTATCCGTTTGTATGAAATGGTGATTCTGCCAGTCCCCCTGATTCCTCAGTCCACACTGACCACACTAAGAATAAGAGCACGTTCATCCCAGCGTAGTTAGTTTTCTGGCTGTGCTGGAAGAACAGACTGCCTGTCCTCCAATGGACAAGACTTGTGCTGATCCCCCTGCACAGTCATTCACTGGAAAGTGTACTGTTGTTTCTCCACCCCACTAGCTCTCTAAGCTACTTATGAAGGTGAGAACAGAAATGATGTGATCACTTAAAAAAAAATAAAAAATTATGTTATATAACACGTTTTTGCCTTTCATTTCTAATTTAACCACTTGCCAACCACCCGCTGCAGATGTACTGCGGCAAGGTGGTTCGGCTGCGCAAATCACCGTACCGGTACCACAATTCATGCACTAGCTTAACCCCTTGTTAACCCACAGTTAACTCCTTGATCCCACCTGATGTTAAACCCTTCCCTGCCAGTGTCATTAGTACAAAGTCAGTGCATATTTTTAGCACTGATCACTGTAATAATGTCACTGGTTCCCAAAAAAGTGTCAGCTAGATGTCCGCCGCAATATCTCAGTACCGCTAAAAATCACTGATTGCCGCCATTACTAGCAAACAAAATAAAAATAATAAAAATGCCATAAATCTATCCCCAATTTTGTTGATGCTATAACTTTTGCGCAAACCAATCAATATAAGCTTATTGGGATACATATTGACCTAAACTGATGAATACATTTGTTTTTTATATATATTTTGTGGATATGTATTATAGCAGAAAGTAAAAAAATATATATATTTTTTTTAATTGGCGGCCTTTTTTTAAAGCGCAAAAAAAATAAAAACAACAGAGATGATCAAATACCACCAAAAGAAAGCTCTATTTTTGGGAAAAAAATAATGTAAATTTTGTTCAGTTACAACGTTGCACAGCCACGCAATTGTCAGTTAAAGTAATGCAGTGCCATATTACACAAAAAAAGGGGGTAAATCCTTCTGAGGCTGAAGTGGTTAACCACTTACCGACCTGCTAACAATAAATATGCTGCGAGAGGACGGCTTTCTTAAAGGTTTGGGGTGCACATGCTCGTGCCCCCCGATGACCCATGCTGTGATTGGACACAGCACGAGATTGTCAGCAGGTTTCAGCCAAAATTTTGGGCTGAAACTTGCTGATTGGCTGTGTCCATTCACAGCGCAGAGTTCTGTGTTTACCACAACACAAAACTCTGTGCACAAAGAACAGCGATCTAGCTGTTTCTTCTCCCTGAAAATCAGAGAGAAAAAACAGCGGGATCTGTGAGTAAAAACAGCAAACATTACACTTAGGCCTTGTACACACGAGCAGACAGATTTGTTCAATCTGGCCGTCCCTCTAAACTTTCAGCTCATACATGGAGAAGACTGATCAGAAATGCAGCCAAGAGGCCCATGATCATTCTGGATGAATTGCAGAGATCTACAGGTGAGGTGGGAGACTCTGTCCATAGGACAACAATCAGTCATATACTGCACACATCTGGCCTTTATGGAAGAGTGGCAAGAAGAAAGCCATTTCTTAAAGATATCCATAAAAAGTGTTGTTTAAAGTTTGCCACAAGCCACCTGGGAGACCCACCAAACATGTGGAAGAAGGTGCTCTGGTCAGATGAAACCAAAATCAAACTTTTTGGCAACAATGCAAAACGTTATGTTTGGCGTAAAAGCAACACAGCTCATCACCCTGAACACACCATCCCCACTGTCAAACATGGTGGTGGCAGCATCATGGTTTGGGCCTGCTTTTCTTCAGCAGGGACAGGGAAGATGGTTACAATTTATGGGAAGATGGATGGAGCCAAATACAGGACCATTCTGGAAGAAAACCTGATGGAGTCTGCAAAAGACCTGAGACTGGGATGGAGATTTGTCTTCCAACAAGACAATGATCCAAAACATAAAGCAAAATCTACAATGGAATGGTTCACAAATAAACATATCCAGGTGTTAGAATGGCCAAGTCAAAGTCCAGACCTGAATCCAATCGAGAATCTGTGGAAAGAACTGAAAACTGCTGTTCACAAACGCTCTCCATCCAACCTCACTGAGCTCGAGCTGTTTTGCAAGGAGGAATGGGCAAAAATGTCAGTCTCTCGATGTGCAAAACTAATAGAGACATACCCCAAGTGACTTACAGCTGTAATCACAGCAAAAGGTGGCGCTACAAAGTATTAACTTAAGGGGGCTGAATAATTTTGCACGCCCAATTTTTCAGTTTTTTATTTGTTAAAAAAGTTTGAAATATCCAATAAATTTCGTTCCACTTCATGATTGTGTCCCACTTGTTGTTGATTCTTCACAAAAAATTACAGTTTTATATCTTTATGTTTGAAGCCTGAAATGCGGCAAACAGTTGCAAAGTTCAAGGGGGCCGAATACTTTCGCAAGGCACTAGATGCCTCCTGCATGTATCCTTACCTGTCAAATGTCTCCCCTCTGTCTGTTATAAGAACTGAAAAAACTGCAGATTCTGTGGGTGGGTCTGTTTTCTGGAGCTCGTGGGTGGAGTCATAATGTCAGTAGGCTCCCCGCCCACCTCTACACTCCCCTTGTCAACATGCATTTTCTCCTGTGTATTCCTTACACTAAATTCTGCTATGATCACTAACATCCAGTCAAAATGCAGAAACGTAACCACATGACTTCAGTAAAGGAGTGCAGGCTAGTGCATGAGATATGTATATAATAGGGTTGTCCCGATACCGATACTAGTATCGGTATCGGGTCCGATACCGAGTATTTGCGGGAGTGCTTGTACTCCCGCAAATACCGCCGATGCCTAATCCGGATACTTTTTTTTTTTTTTTTTTTCGGAGTGGGGGCGGAATGGGGGCGGAGAGAGGGCAGAGAGTGGGCGGAAAGGGGGCGGGAACCGATCGCAGAGGAGACTGAGGGGGCAGCGAGGAAGGCGGACTGGAGGCGGAGAGGAGGCGGAGAGGAAGCGAAGAAGAAAGCGGAGAGCAGAGCAGTCCCCAGGTATGTATAAAATCACACTGGATCATTGGAGAGCTGCTTCTGCTGCCGCTGCCGCTGCCGCCGCCGTCTAGCTGTTCGGCGCTTAAGCCAGGGAACATAACAGCTTTCATTTGAATAGCTGCTGTTCCCTGCCGCGCGTCGTCATGCCCCCCCCCCCTTGTCGGGCGCTTTTCCCAGGATTGGACAGGTGATCTGTCTATCAAAGTGCCCGGACAAGGGGGAGGGGCCATGACGACGCGCGGCAGGGAACAGCAGCTATTCAAATGAAAGCTGTTATGTTCTGCTGAGCGCCGAACAACTAGACGGCGGGGGAGACATAACTGCATATGATGGGGGAGACATGGCTTCATATGGGGGGCAGACATGACTGCATATGAGGGGGGAATTATGGCTGCATTTGGGGGGAGACATGGCTGCATATGGGGGGGGACTGCATATGAGGGGGAGACATGGCTTCATATGGGGGGCAGACATGACTGCATATGAGGGGGGAGTTATGGCTGCATTTGGGGGGGAGACATGGCTGCATATGGGGGGGAGTCATGACTGCATATGGGGGGGAGTCATGACTGCATATGAGGGGGAGACATGGCTTCATATGGGGGGGGAGACATGACTGCATATGAGGGGGGAGTTATGGCTGCATTTGGGGGGAGACATGGCTGCATATGGGGGGGACACAAGGCTGCATTTGGGGCGCATTGCTGCATTTAAAAAAAAGTATCGGTATTCGGAATCGGCGAGTACATAAAAAAAAGTATCGGTACTTGTACTCGGTCCTAAAAAAGAGGCATCGGGACAACCCTAGTATATAACCTGTCATTCACAGCAAGGGGTAAGAATGGACAAAAGTTTTCTCCTGTTTGTAAGTTTATTTTACTGAAAAAAGAAAGGAGGATTGCTCAGAGCTGGATTAATGCTTTGTGGCAAGACTGAGCACAGATGATAGGAAATCTTATACTCTCCATTGTGACAGCAAAAAAATAAATAAAAAAAATTGGGTTTACATCCACTTTAATTTTAGTTCAATGAGATTTCAATTTAATTGAACACAGGCTTTAGATGGAAATGCAAGAGCATAAGATTTGTTAATGAAAAGGACTTCTAGAGCGTGTGGTGAGAATTTGTGCTGTGAAAAATCTGTATTTCCTTGTTATGGTTAGAAGCATTTTCATCTCTTCTGTACTGAACCATGCATGGCGATTTATTGCTGAGCTCTGCAGAGTTTCAGCAATCTGTTTAATTATTCAATATGATATTGAATACAATTACATAGTAAAAGTGACCTTGTATTTTTTTATTAGTTTTCAGGTTCATTAACATAAAATAAATGTATTTATCAATTGCAATAAAGTAAGATCTGACCATGCTTCATAGTGATGTGATCTGAATTAAGTATAAACTTTAGAGACTGAGATTAAAATCCAGAGATGTATATTAGCATTGCAAAGTGTGCAGTGGGGTAATGTGTTCTTTGAAGAATGACCAGTGAAATCAAGGCAAACACCAGGAAAAGGTTGTCATTCTCCTTCTGCTCATTTACCAACTTTAGGCACTTGAGAAGAGAGAATCAATAGAGGGAAACCCTTTTATAGTCACTAACACAAATGATGAGACTTTATAGGAAAAATAGGAAAAGGAAAAAGGACAGAGTAATGATTAATTAACGCCCAACTCCAGCCAAATGTTTTATTTTGTTATGGATAGAGCTGGGAAGGAATAGAACCTGTGTTTTAGTGTGTTCGGTTTCCATATTAGGGCTTATGTTGCTGGCTAGGGATGAGCTTCGAGTTCGAGTCAAACTCACCTTCGACTTAAACATAGTCTGTTCGGTTGTTCGCCGAATTGCGAACATTATGGGCCGTTTGCGCCAAATTCGAGTGACGCGTCACGGCTCATAATTCACTGTGGCATCGCAGTGCATTGTTGGCAGATGATTGGCCAAGCATGCACTATGACCCACATGCTTTGGCCAATCACAGCGCAGTAAGAACGGAGAGCCATAATTGGCCAAAGGCAGGGTGGCTTTGCCCAATTATGTCTCAGGGGGTTTAGTACAGGCCCCACACTATATAAAGCCGCTTCCGTGGCAGCTTTGTGTAGTGTGTCTCGGGTGCTGAGAGAGAGACAGTGTCATTTCATTTGAGTTAGATAGAGCAGGCAGGCGAGTCAGCTGCAGTTACAGTGTTTGCAGTATATATATATGCATCCCAGGTGTTGTGTGTGTGTGTATAAATATATATACACACACTGTATTCAGTTTAGCTAGATCCGTTCCTGTTAGTCTCTTCCTAATATACCGACAGGCAGGCAGGTGATTGTGGTAGCTGCAGTATTTTCTGTCAGTGTACTGTGTCCTCTGCACAGTGTGCAACTAAAGCTAGCTGCAGACAATTGCTGGTGTTCTCTTCCTAATAATACCACAGGCAGGCAGCTGCAGTATTTTCAGTCAGTGTTCTGTGTCTTCTGTACAGTGTGCAACTAAAGCTAACTGCAGACAGTTGCTGGTGTTCTCTTCCTAATAATTCCACAGGCAGGCAGCTGAAAAGCATGGCATGCATTTGTATTCAGCCCCCCTTACTCTAATACCCTGGATAAAAACTAGTGGAACCAATTCCCTTTAGAATTTGTATGCAGCCCCCTTTACTCTGATACGCTAGATAAAAACTAGTGGAACCAATTGCCTTTAGAAGTCACCTAATTAGTAAATAAAGTCCTGTGTGCAATTTAATCTCAGTATAAATACAGCTGTTCTGTGAAGCCTTCAGAGGTTTGTTAGGGAACCTTTGTGAACAAACAGCATCATAAAGGCCAAGGAACACACCAGACAGGTCAGGGAAAAAATTGTGGTGAAGTTTAAAGCTGGTAAGGTTATAAAAAAAAAATGTCCCACTCTGAACATTTCACAGAGCGCTGTTAAAAAAATTTTTTTATCCGAAAATAGAAAGAGTATGGCACAACTGCAAACCTACCAAGACATGGTCGTCCACCTAAACTGACAAGCCAGGCAAGGAGAGTATTAATCAGAGAAGTAGCCAAGAGACCCATGCAGTGATCCACAGATCAGGTGGGAGAATCTGTCCACAAGACAACTATCCTCGTTTGCAGTTTTCGAGAAGCCATGTGGGGGAAACAGCAAATGTAGAAGGCGCTCTAGTCAGATTAGACCAAAATTTAACCTTTTGGCCTAAAAGCAAAAGGCTATGGGGTTTATTTACTTAAGCTAGAGAGTGAAAAATCAGTCACACTTCTGCATAAATATCAATCAGCTTCCAGGTTTTATTGCCAAAGCTTAATTGAACAAGCTGAGGTTATAAGGCAGCTGATTGGTTTTTCTGCAAAAGTTTGAATGATTTTGAACTCTCTAGCTTTAGTAAATAAATCCATATGTGTGGCGAAAAACTAACACTGCATATCACCCTGAACACACCATCCCCACCGTGAAACTTGGTGGTGGCAGCGTCATGTGGGGATACTTTTCTTCAGCAGGGACAGGGATCTGGTCAGAGTTGATGGGAAGATTCTGATGGACTGATGTGCCTACACACCATCGGTTAAATAACTGATCGTGTCAGAACACGGTGACGTAAAACACAACGACGTGCTGAAAAAAATGAAGTTCCATGCTTCCAAGCATGCATCGACTTGATTCTGAGCATGCCTGCATTTTTAACCGATGCTCGTGCGTACTAACGATCGGTTTTGACCTATCGGTTAGCCGTCCATCGGTTCAATTTTAAAGCAAGCCCTCTGTTTTTTGACCGAAGGATAACGGACTGATGGGGCCTACACACGATCGGTTTGGACTGATGGAAACTGAACCTCAGTCCGTTTTCATCGGTTTGAGCCGATCGTCTGTACGCGGCCTAAGTCCCAGGAAGACTTCGTCCAGTATAAATCTGCCCTCCAAACATACAATTCCAGCCTCCTCGCTGCCAAGCATACCTATTTTATCACCCTTATTAAAAAAGTATTATCCCGCCCCCATCAACTCTTCTCTACCTTCAACTCTCCATTGCCTCCACCCACTAACTCACTTCAAACAGAAGATTGTTTAATGGATTTTGGTGCTTAGTGGCCCATTAAAGCCTTACAGGACTCAGGTTCATTGTTAAGTGGTCGTCAGCTCCTTATACTTGTGACCTGATGATCCTGTGTTCATCTGGATCCTGACCTGGCTTGTTCACCCTGTTTGTTCTAGAACCTGTGTTGCTGATCCTTGCTTTTGACCCAACCTTGCTTCCTTCTGCTGTTCCGGTACATCTTCCGCTCGCTTGATGCTAACCCTGGCCTGGCTCTGCTCCTGGTTCCTGACTTTGTACTCCTGCTGCCCGGTTGTGGATAACCTCTGCCCGTCTGACTTTGCATCTGAGATCCAATATCTCTCTACTACCAGTTGACCTGTTCCTGCTCTCTATCTGCTTCCAAGATATTCAGAACCGGATCTCTTACAGGCACCTGTGCCACTCTTTGCCCTGTTATACCCTGTCATCACCCCTAGGGGAAACAGGGCAAGAGGTGTAAGGGCAGCCCTCTCGTCAGCTTGGCCTCGACCAGGTAAATGTTGCCATTTAGTTCCATGGCTCTGATGTTTAGGTGTGGCAGGGGGCACAGTTGCTGTGGCTAGATGAGGCTGTAAGTGCACCTAGCAGAACAAACATTTAGGGCAATATGTTTCGCAGGACAAATCCAGGAAAACGAAATTCCCTGTGCGCATGGGACCTAATGTTGATACTGTCAGTAACATAGCCATGATAGGCATGATAAACATCTAAATGTGGGCAAATCTCATTTTATTACTGGGGAATGTAATTGCAAGTGTAATTTTTTTTATTTATTTTTAGTCTGGGCTAAGTGTAAGCCATGTTTTACCAGTCCGTATTAGGCTGTAAGGATCTACTAAATCCTGATAATTGTAAGTGCTGTGCTCCTGAAGCTGGCTCCAGCTCTGTTAGGTCTATCCATCTATTCCACCTAAATGCATGCCTATGCCATCTGCTGGCCAAAATGCAGAATGCAGCAAAGACACATTTAGGGCAAGCTACTGTTTTCACTGGCACCAAATATAAAATATACTCACTATACTAACAGTATCTGAACAAACAAGGTTTATATTAGTTGTTTGTTTTGTTCTGGTGCTGATCTACCATATATTTGTCATTTTGGCAGAGACAAGGACCAAGGCCCCAAAATTATCATGCAGCTAAATCCATAATGAAGAAGGCTAGATCATTATTAGATTCCATGCTTTGACAAAGCCCAAAGTAATTTCTGGTGGTCCAGATTTTGTGACACTGTCAGTTATAACACATCTAGGGAACACACATTTAACCCTGCCTTGATTGCCCCCTAGAGTTAACCCCTTTCCTACCAGTGAAATTTACACAGTAATCAGCGCATATTTATAGCATTGATCGCTGTATAAATGTCAATGGTCCCAAAAATGTATCAAAAGTGTCCGATCTGTCCATCACAATGTTGCAGTACCGCTAAAAATCACATTACTAGTAAAAAAAAAAATGACATAAATCTTTCCCATAGTTTGTAGACGCTATAACTTTTGCAGAAACCAATCAATACACGCTTATTGCAATTTTTTTACCAAAAATATGTAGAAGAATATATTGGCCTAAACTGATGAAGAAATTTGTTTTGTTTTTTAATTGGGGCATATTTATTATAGCAAAAATATTGTTTTTTAAAATTGTTAATTTTTTTGTTTTGTTTATAGTGCAAAAAAAAATTAAACGCAGAGATCAAATACCACCAAAAGAAACCTCTATTTGTGGGGAAAAAGGGACGCAAATTTAGTTTGGGTACAGCATTGAATGACTGTGCAATTGTCAGTTAAAGTGACACAGTGCCAAATTGTAAAAAGTGCTCTGGTCAGGAAGGGGGTAAAATCTTCTGGGGCTGAAGTGGTTAAATTGTGCATTTTCTGCAACATTAATATTTTGAAGATTTTTTTAGGCAGTGAATGTTGCGTTCACCTAATATTCACTGCAGGTGAATCTTCCTGGTGCACCTGCTTTATGTAATGATTAACCACCTACAAATGTTTGCATAATCTCGCATTCAACGCATTATAAAAATACTCCAAAGTATTTTTGTATATATTTTTTATGTAGAGTGTAAACAGTTTGGTTTAATTTTGTATTAATTTATTTATATTACCACAGCATGTGCTCTGTATGCAAATAGCATAGTTGATGTTCTTGCCCACACTTCACCCATATTCCTCACAGCTGTGTATGCACCTTAAGCCCCGTACACACGATCGGAATTTCAGATGGAAAAAATCAGACATGTGTATGCCCCATGGGAGTAATTGTATCGAAAATTCAGATGAATTACATTGGAGTTTAGATAGAGAACATGTTCTCTTTTACTCAGATTGGAATTCCGATGTGATTTTGGTCAGACAAAGATCCGATTGTGTGTACAGGGCTTTACTGGTCTACATAAATCTATAGTTCTTTAGTACAGGTTTTATTAACGTTTTTCTATCAGCATCAAACAGCAGACCAGTTTAGTGCTTGACATGCATCCAGCTAGGACATTTAAGAAAAATATAACTATTTTCATAGGCGTTCGCATGGGGTGTGCCATATGTGCCTGGGCACATCCTAATCACTCGGTGTGGTGCCAATTTCCCCTAGATAGGTGCTAGGATTAGGTAAATTTAGTTCTGGCTCTCTGTATCCAGTGGAGCTGCATTTCGTTGTTAGGCAATTTTAGTTTTGGCTCATTGGAATCAGTGTGGCTGTGTTTATTGTTCTGGCCATGTTTCAGTAGCTGCAGAATTGACTGCTCCTTCCTGGCTGGTTCAGAAATGTTCTGGAAGTTGGTAGGCAGGAAGAGTCTAATCAGCAGTTGAATATTTATACAGCCCTGGCCAATCCCTGGGAAGAAGTGTCTAGATGGTGACTGGGAATCTGTATAAATACTTTGGGACTGAGAGTAGCCTGGTATTTTTCCCTGAGGAGATCACAGCCTAGGGGGGCTGCTAGTTCCCAGGTCATTCTGCTATGTGCCTGTAGGATGTTGAGGCCTCAGTGTGGCTACCTGGAGGCCTAATCTGCTAAGCGTTGCTAAAAGCTGACAGAGGGATTGGGCAACCAATTTTTCAAGGACATTTGTGAGTGTAGACTGGTGTGAGAGATCCTTGAGGCTGTGTGTAGTTGCCATTCCTCTTGTGCTAAAGTCAGCATATGTAAAGGGGACATTGTGTCCTGAAGAGCTCAGTCTATTTAATTCTTAGTGAAAGGACTTTGCTCGGACTGTCCAGAGAGGAAGATTAATCTCCTCAAGCTGCTACTACAAGACACAGTCTATCTATTTTGAACAAAAGTTGGCTTACAGATCTACAACAGAAAGTTTAGTGTCCCGAAATCAGTACTAAGGGTTACTGAAGTATCCTACCATTATCTACAACCTATCCAAGTTCTTATTAAATAATCAGAAAAAGCATATCTCTAGACTTAGTAATAAGCCTAGGGAGTAATTGGAACTGTGTGTTGCTGTGAGGAAACCATTGGAAAAAGAATCCGGACAATACTTACCGGCTCTACGGGGCAAACGCTGCCCAGAGAAGGGTCAATAGTTCCTACATGGCCTCTTAAAAAAACATACAGCCAAAGCTGGCATCAGATGAGGCCTGAACATCCACCTGGTAAAACTGTTGCAGATTCCTGCGCAGAAAAATTCTGCACGTGATACTAGTGCTGTGGTGTGAACAGGGCACATAGTGAACAATTGGGGTTTTTCTGCACACTTGCAAAATGCATGCAAAAAAAACTGATGCCCTGCACATGGTGTGAACGAGGTCTTTGAGTTAACCAGCAGGTGATTGGTTGCTAGGATGCCAGACAATCCTAGCAACCAATCACTAGCTTAATAATGTGCAAAGATAACTCCAGCAGCTTCCGCTCCTTCCCTCCATCCAGTACTGTGCTGCCTCCCATTCTCTGCTGTACACCTGTGTAAGGTCAGAGAGTACTACCTAAACACTGGTGTGTGTTTGTCGGGGGAATGATGGGGGTCAGAGAAAACTACGGAGGGGGAAACATGTGATGTGAAGGTGGTAGAGGAAACTACTGGGGAGGGGGGACACTGCTTTGGGGAGGGGCACAGGACATTCCTACCAGGGGACATAGGACAATGCTATGGGGAGATGGGTGATGTGAATGGGAGACACACACTGTTTGGGGGGGCACAGGACACTGCTATGGGGGGGGTCTGAGAAAACTACAGTGAGGGAGATGTAAAAGGGACACTACACTGGGGGGGTGATGTGAATGGAGCAGAGGACACTGCTATGGGGGGGGGAGAAGAGGACACTAAAGTGGGGGAGGGGGGTGAAGGAGAGCAGAGGAAACAGCTATGGGAAGCAGAGGACACTACTGAATGGGGGGGGGGGGGGGCCACTGCTGTGGAGAGGGGTAATGTGAAGGGGAGTAGAGGACACCATTGTGGGTTGGGGTGGAAGAGCACAGGATGCTACTGGGGGGTGAGATGAAGGGGGTCCAGAGATCCACCTCTGTTTGAATTGTGCCCTCATCTTCAAACTATGATCCACATAACACAGGTCATTATGAGCATAAAAGACTCCTCTCCAGAAGGAAACAGATGTCACTCTTCACAGGTTTAGATAATAATATCATCCTCTATGTGTGTGTTCCCCTTTAAGGTATTGGGATTGTTCGCTACAATAAGCACAGAAACAAATAGGGGGCCACAATAGTGTAGTACTTTAAAATCAGCCCATTTATTGAAGTAATCGTACTTACATATAAATTGTAAAGCAATGCCAAATTTTCACTAAGGAATGTATTACCACAACACAGTCTTGGCACTTCCAGTTTTGAAAAATAATGATGTCACCCGTCTCTTCCCAACACGTTGCGTCACATAAAGCATGACTTCATCAGCAATCCCCTGAGGAAGAATTTACCCGACTCTAGTGCTAGACCCATGAACCACCAGGCAGGGCAAACCCAGTTCTGAGGGTCAGGTGCATGCGATGGTCAGGAGACTGGGCCTTCTTGCCCCACACAACCAGAATTTTTTGCTGCAATGGTCTGAAGTGAAATCGGGCTTATGGAACTGCCTCAAAGGAGGCTACCATCAAACCCAAGATCCTTATACAAAAGCATGATCTTATAGATTCCATACTACATTTGTGTACTCAAAGGACGGTGTTGAGTACCTTTGCACGTCAAATATCCCAGAAAGAAAGAGCATTGTGCATGTCATTTGCCTAGGCTAAGAAAAACTATTTTATTACATTTATCCTGGGAGGTAATATTTTGCCAGCCATTATCTGAAGAAGCTTTTATTCTGGCTCTGGACTGGTATATTGTATCATTTTTAAAAACGCATTTTGGCAGCTCAAGCGAACCACGACTAGAGCGCTCTGACTGCGTCTGTGTGTATCTGTACGCATAACCTCAGAATTTCATGACTTTCATGGACAATGTAAACCACCTTTTGTGTATGAGGGGCCCTCAAAGCCTGAAATGTCTGGGTTCCCCAAGGTCAAAATCTGGCCCTAGCCATAGTTCTTTACTCTTATTCATTTGTCATTATGCTCAATATTACTGACATCTGCTAACTTACTTCCTCTTCAAACTGGGCCCTCTGTAAATAGTATCAACTCCATGTCACCTTCTAATTGGTGCACACTGCAGGCAAAAAGCTCTTGGCTACTTGCCCTTCAACATTAGCAATCACTAGGTTGGAAATTAAAGCAAAAAGCTGCACAAGATACTGTTCTGTTCAAGCTATGATCAGCCTAGAGGCTGAAGTGAACAAAGGTTTTTTTAATCCCATCCTCAGAGCATACAAAGCAAATCAATTTTTGTGTACTGAAGTAAATACATTCCAGAACAAGGTATCATCAAATATTTATAGACACAATCAATATATAGATATATTAAATATGTTTAAGTATAGTACAATACAATATAGAAAGATAAACCTTCAACAACTGTATCACAAGTACACTGTCCACTCTGTTTTGCATGTTAAATTGTATCATTTTTTGTATCTGAGTGAACCAGGGTATGCCCAATTAGCTATGTTTTTTATTTTTTATCATACGAAACTCAATAAAAAAAGAATCTGGAAAAATAAATAACTTTACAGCTTGGCTTGGTTGGAGTAAGAGTGATACTGACCACACACGTCTGAAATAAAATTTGCTGTTTCCCTCATAGAGGCGAGGTTCAGATTCACTGCTACCATTAGTTCAAAGTGAATCCTTCCAGGTTGAGATTTGCGGCCCTGACAACTTTTTTTTTTTTAAACTAGAATTTTATGCATGGCCTTTAATTTATGTCTGCAAGCATAGAAGGGCCAGTGAGGGTGCATATGGATAAGCCAGCCCTCTCACTATAAAAGGTGGGGTATAGGCACAGAGCAACCATAATATTGGAAGCTGCTGTAAGGAAAGGATAGGAAAAGCTGAAAAGCTGCATAGGGTAAGTATAGTGTCAGTTAGGAAACTACTTTTATTTTGATAGTTAGATCTTTTGGCAGTCAACCCTTTGGTCTTTTTTTGTTATTATTATTATCATCGGAAGCCTTTTGTCTTTTATTGCATTGATAATGATCTTTTGCTGGGCTTTTGTTTCAGAGTGGTTGTTGTTTTGGGGATTTTCATCTTTGGTGGGGGTTTTTTCAGGTTAATTAAGCTTTTTTTTTCTTTAAGGTTGGAGAGCTTAAAGTGCAGCGTTTACATGTAACTGACCATCTGTTATTAGAGCTTCCCTTTATTTGATTCACACTGTAGCATCAATTACTAAAAAAGAAACTAAGTGCAAGAGGAATAGCATGCTCCTAAACCAACACCCACCCCCCAATCCCATAGATAACATAAAAGTTAGACATACACCTGTTCGGCCTAATATCATCCCCCCCCCCCAATCCCATAGATAACATAAAAGTTAGACATATGCCTGTTAGGCCTAATATCATACCCCCCAAATCCAATAGATAACATAAAAGGTTGCCATGCACCTGTTAGGCCTAAAATCATCCCCCCAATACTATAGATAACATTAGACATACACCTGTTTAGTCTAAAATCACTGTTGCTGCCTGATTTTACACTGCTGTATTCTCTGCAGTATTCTTTTTCTTGTAGTAATGCTCCTGCCTGTATGTATTTTTGTCTATATGTAAACATTTGGACCTAGCCTTGCTATTTAAAGTTGTTCTGCTACTGGCTAATTTTACTCTGCTGTGTCATCTGCAATCTTCTAATTCTTGCAGTTAAACCCCTGTCTTACACTTGATCTCTAGTAGTTCTCTAGTGGTCCCCAACCTTTTTGGCACCGGAAACCGGCATTGTAGATTAAAATGGTGCCAAGGCCCGATGATGCGGGCCGACAATGCGTTTTTTCGCGGCCAATTTGTCAGGAAATGGCTGGTGTTAGCACTTCAATCATCACAACACAATGGTTAATATGGTGTCAGGATGATTGAAGCGCATTATTTTTAGATTGTAATATAAAATTAAATAGTTCAACTCATAATGCAGAATCTGCCACCAGATGCAGCTTGCCACAGTGCCTGTCACCAGATTGCCACATGCCACCAGATGCAGATTGCCACATGCCCCCAGATGCAGATTGCCACATGCCCCCAGATGCAGATTGCCACAGTGCCTATCATCTTGGTACGCTGGCGGGCTGTGTATGCGGAACAGTGGTGATGCGGGTGATCTCTCTGCTCGGCTTGCCAGCTTCTAGGGGTGCAACGGATCAAAAAACTCACGGATCGGATCAGAGTCACGGATCGGATCATTTTTCGGATCAGCAAAAAAATAGAATTATTGCCCCCACCTCACTGTAACATCCATCATTGCCCCCACCTCACTGTAACATCCACCATTGCCCCCACCTCACTGTAACATCCACCATTGCCTCCACCTCACTGTAACATCCAGTAATCTACCATTGCCCCCACTCATCACTGTAATGTCCACCATTGCCCCCACTCAACACTGTAATAGCCAGTCCAACATTGCCCCCACTAATCACTGTAATAGCCAGTCCAACTGTGCCCCCACTAATCACTGTAATAGCCAGTCCAACATTGCCAAAACTCACTGTAATTCATGCGCTTTTGCAGAATAGCCGGCTAGAAGATCCACGAGCAGATGAGGGAGGGGTGATGACGTCAGCGCGCACCGCCGCCGGGTGTACCAAGATGGCCGACCGCTCCGGAGCTAGGCCGAAGCGGCGGCCTTTCCTAAGGCCGAGGCAGCGTTGCATTCCGCGGATCGCGTTCTATGCGGCGATCTCTCTGCTCGCGCACCACTGCACCGCAGGCTTCGTAGCCCACCAGTAAACAGGCTGCGGCCCGGTAGTGAGCCGCGGACTGGGGGTTGGAGACCCCTGCTCAAGTACATTTCTGCCAATTCTCCCTCATCAAAATGTACTGTTGCTGGCCCATTTTACGCCACTTTATCAATTGCAGTCTCTTAATTTGTAATGAGTGCTTGATAGAAATTGCCCAGCACAAGGACAGTTTTGCATCAGTGAGAACAGGGACAGCCTTGGAAACTATCTGCTGATCAAAGTGGGCCTATTACCCAGAGGTGTATTTAGGTTTTGTGCTGCCCTAGGCCTGACTAAACTCATGCACCCCCTAATTTAAATATGACCCACCCCTTCCTGTCACGGCCACACCCTATGTTGTTTAAGACCCGCCCTGAAATTTTCGAGTGAGGAAACTAGTTCTGAGGGCCTGGGGGGGGGGGGGGGGGGGGGGGGGGGGGGGGGGCAATGGATTCCCTTAATTTACTTAGATTTCCTCTTACTTCCTGGTTGCCCATAGAGCAGGAAGTGAAGGGAAATCTTCACAATGGGACAGAGATAGTAAAAAAATAAACTGACATGGGCTATAACCCTCCCTTACTCTACCCCAAATGAAAAAAAAAGTGTTGCCTATAGTTATACTTTAAGTAGATGGTGTAGCAGAAACATATAGCACATTGAGGAAGGTTTGTAGTCCAGGATGATAAAACAGTCAAAATTGGAAGCGTCCCCCCCCACAGTTGCGGAATGCCGGCCGGCCGCATACCAGAAGCAGCGCGGCCGCTTTATGGGGGCGCTAGACTAATTTTTCTAACAGTGTAGCGCAAGCAGGTCCGGACTCTTTTCGTGCTGCCCCCCTGCAAAGTGCTGCCCTAGGCCTGGGCCTTGTTGGCCTAGGCCAGGATACAGCTCTGCTATTACCACCTGATGACAGCAGCTAACACGACCTGATAAAAAGAAAGGGTGCTGCTGCTGTATGTGAGCCAAGAAAAAAAATTAATTCAACTGCTAAATATGCGCTCCAGGGAAGTCATACTATTCTGTAACAGGATGTACAGCTTTATGGTATTCCATAAGCACATTATATTGTTTAAAAATGGTTTTGTTTGATATTATTAATTCTTGCTTTCAGTTGGGTTACATTTTTCACACTTTATACAATACTATTTGACAAGAAATGGGACCCAAGGTTTACACACTGGGAACACCTTTTAAACCCTGTATAAACATTTTTTTTTAAACTAAAATTCACTTAGGAAAGGAAAGAAGTCTATATTTCCCATTTACTATTTGATTGCATGTTTGATAAGTCTGATGTAATAATCTTATTATCCACTGTATATTTTGTCATATTTCTTAAAGCATCAAAAGGCCTAAATACAGAATAGGAAGACTCAGGGAGGTGACTATCTATAAAGCTAGCGGGTAAAAATCAGTCTGTGACACCACCGTTTGGCAGCACCATCAAGCCTAACTGCAGAGACACAAACCAGGGACACCTCTTTATTTTTAGGTACAGGCCGTGCCCGAGTTACAAACATCCGATTTACAAATGACTCCTACTTACAAATGGAGGGAGACAACAGGAAGTGAGAGGAAATCTACCTCTAGGGAGACAAATTCTCTCCTGTAAGAGATGTTTGCTATACTAAGCTTGGCTTTACATTATTTTGGATTAACATACCTCTAGAAGACCAGTTTAGGCATATTAATCATTGGCAGTATTCAACAATTTCATTTTAAATCCTAACTGTCATCTAAATCTTATTGGAATTCGTTTTTGGAAAATAGGGATTCTTAGCTTGATGTGATAGCATTGGGAACTGTACCTGAATTGTATTACCAAGCCAATTTAGAGAAATAACAAGCGACAGGCGCTTTATAAGCATCTTTTTTTAATGCTTAAACGCCTTTCACACTGGGACTTTTTCAGGCGCTTTAGGCCCCTTTCACATTGGGGCAGCGGGTGCGTCGGCAGTAAATCGCCACTAATTTTAGTGGCGCTTTACCGTCAATTTTGCGGTGCTATTCGGCTGATAGCAGGGGGCTTTTAACCCCCGCTAGTGGCCAAAAAAGGGTTAAAACCACCCGCAAAGCGCCGCTGCAGCAACGCTTTGCCGACGGTATAGCCACGGTGCCAATTTATTTCAATGGGCAGGAGCGGTGGAGGAGCGATATACACATCATTTCAAAGATGCTACTAGCAGGACTTTTTTTATCGTTCTGCTAGCGTACCGCTTCAGTGTAAAAGCCCTCTGGGCTCTCACATTGGACAGCAGCGGCTTTTTCAGTGCGCTTTGCAGGTGCTGTTTTTACCGTTATAGCGCTTGCAAAGCGCCTCAGTATGAAAGGGGTTTAAGCGTTAAAAAAAGTGCCCGTAGAGCGCCTGAAAGAAGCCTCATCTGCAATCCCAATGTGAAAGCCTGGAGTGATTTAAGAGCCCTTTCACACTGCCAGCGCCCGAAAAATGCTGGTAAAGCGCTGCTTAAAGTGGCTAGTGGCCGAATAAAGGGTTAAAAGCGCCAACAATCGATGGGAAGGGGCGCTTTAGGAGCGGTGTATTTACCGCACCTAAAGTATTGCAAAGAAGCTGCTTGCAGGACTTTTTTTTGATGCCCTGCCAGCAGATGAGGATTCTTTCAGGTGCTTTTTTTAATGCTAAAGCACATGAAAAATGCCCCAGTGTGAAAGGGGTCTCAGTGTGAAAGCACTCAGGCTCTCACATTGGGATTGCAGATGAGGCTTCTTTCAGGTGCTTTTTTTACTACTGTGAAAGGGGTCTTAGTGATGCTGTGTAAACCATAGTTCTAGAATGTAGGCCTTCTGGAATGCACAAAGGCTGCCACAGCAGTAAGTTATATGGGGACACTACTGGACTCGGAGTTTCTATAGGTATAAAATCTCTGCCAAGTGCAGCAAAGATCTGAATAAATAAAAAACTGTAGAGAGCCAAGTGTAAAATAAAGTCTACACTCTTTAGACAGTCACTATAACTGTTTCTTCTCTCCAAATGACAGCTGAAGAAAGCAACAGAGCTTGGATAGGTGAGGATAAGGAACAGGTAGTATAGAGGTCAGCCAGAGAAATGTGACACATGCTGCTGCTGCCCATTTAGTAAGCAAACCATATAACAGGGCTAGAGACAGTTGTCAAATAGTGAGTTATTAGGGATGGGCAACTCTGCTCGGGTTCTATTTGCCAAAGGCTCCAAGAATTCTGTTGGAAATTCAGCGCACCCACACTTAGCTGCAAATTCCAATGACGTTTTTTGGGGGTGGGTGCATTCCTGTTATTGAATTTTGTTATTGTTAGGGCTAATAGCAAACTACTGTCCAAAAACACACAGGGAGCTGGGCACTGCCATGTTTACAAACCTTTTTCTTTTTTACAAAATAGTGGTAGAAATCCTGATATCTTAAATCAAGAGAAATACGGTGTATACGTTTTATCATTATTAATCAAACTTAGAAAAAAATACAAACTGTTTAGCAATTCAGTTTAGGTTTTCTGGCTTGTGGCTCTGAAAAAGTATAGCTATATTTTATGATCAAATCTATATAGGGCCAGATTCAGGTAGATGGGCGAATCTCTATGTTGGAGTAACGTTTCTCATTTACGTTACTCCGACGAAACTTTAGGAGCAAGTACTGTTATTCACATAGCACTTGCTCCTAAAGTTGCGGCGGCGTAGCGAAAATAAGCCGGCGGAATTCAAATTGGGCGGGTAGGGGGCGTGTATTATTATATCTAGGCGCGATCCCGCGGCGAACGTACTGCGCATGCGTCGACTGTCAGTGCGCATGCTCCAAATTCTGTCAGTGAACGTCAATGACGTCAATCCCCATTCACGGACGTTTTACGCAAACTACTTTTTTTTTTTTCGACGCGATGAAGACGGCCATACTTAACATAGGATACTCCACTAGGGGGCTGCTTTATCTTTACGCCGTGTATCTCTTACGGAAACGTCGGAAAGTCACTGCGTCGGGCCCGAATACGATCGTGAATTGCTGATTCTCGCTGATTAACATATTCTCGGCGTTAATCAGCGGAAACGCCCCCAGCGCCATTTTTAAAATTGCAGTTCCGATACGACGGCGAAATACAATTACGCCACTTGTATAGGAACTCCAACCCAGCGTTTCTTGTTTTCTGCTTACTGAAAACAGAAACGCCGGCTCAAAGTGAGAGTTAGGCTGGAGTATCACTGATACTCCAGAGTAACTCTACCTGAATCTGGCCCATAGTCTCTCTGTCTTGCATTGTAGTTTATAATAATAAATGGTGTACTGCATGTCCGTGCAATATTTCTGGCATAATAAAAAAAAAGAAAATTAATTTGGAAAATAAAATTAGTCCTCAAATCTTACATTGTGGACAATTTCAAATACTTGCCTAATGGACAGCTAGTCTAGACAATATTTAGGATTGCTTATTTTGAAATATAATACATTGTGAGAAGTCCCCAGCCTGCAGACGTCCACAACCACCCAGGCCTTGTTGAGGATATGTGTTCCCCCTTTCCTGCCACACTGTTCAAATGAGAGGTCTGGTGTGGAGTTTTTGGTAGGGACCCACACTATTTTCTTTTTTTGCATGGGGTTCCCACTTACAATTTGTACCAGGTGCCATTATATTTATTTTTAATAAAACAATGTATGATATTTCAAAATAAGCAACCCTAAATATTGTCTAGACTAGCTGTCCATTAGGCAAGTATTTGAACTTGGCCGCAATGCAAGATTTGAGGCATATTTTATTTTCCAAATTTAAAATTCAGTTTATTATGCCAGACATTATGCCAGAAATATTGCACGGACATGCAGCACACCATGTCAGAGATTATTATAAACTACAATGCAAGACAGAGAGACTAGATAGATTTGATCATAAAATATAGCTATGCTTTTTCAGAGCCACAAGCCAGAAAACCTAAACTGAATTGCTAAACAGTTTGTGTTCTTTATTTCTAAGAATCTACAGTATGTTCAAGGGATATCTGGCAGATCTGATCTGGAATAAAAAAAAAAAAATCACATCTTTCATTCTCAAGCATTACACCTAAACAAATATTCCACTATTACAGAGCGAGAAAGCAAGATTACATGTAAAAAGACCATTTAGAGCCATTTTCTAGGTTTGATTATTGGAAAATGGAACAGGTTTGAAGGACACCTTTTCAGCCTTCATCAAATAGTCTGCATATTTTGGAGGTAGAGAAATAAATCTGCAGCTAGCAAATCTGTTTGAACAGGCCACAATATTAGAGAGATTTAGAAGACATTTAAAAGAAATATTTAAAAAACAAAACATTTTTTGTTGAACAGGCCATCATTTATTTCAAATAGTTTTCATTGGTTTTGCAAGAATAACAAAGAACAAGCATAACATTTAGGATAATGATTATACAAAAGGAAAGAAAAAAGAAGATATACATAACTTACTGATGCAAATGTAGTGGTATAGTCATAGCACGGGATGTCATCACAATTTTGCATAGGATTATAACAGGGCTTGACAAATTTGCTTGGAATCTAGGAGCCAGCTAAAAAAGTTAGGAGCCAGTTTTTTTTTTTTTTTTTTACGACAAAGCTTTATTTTCAATATAAAAATTGATGGCATGGCACAGTGGTGACAATTGATGGGCACAGTGGCTGCAAAGTGAACAATATCAATATACCTGTGCCCTAACTCGGTGGTGCTAGTGTGAACCATAAGTGCAACAATCCTATAAATTATGGTTTTCAATTATAGTCTTTTTGGCTTCTCTTACCATAACCTGCTGTTCACGCTCTGTAATCACGTGACCGCCGTGTTTACTCTGCAGCCTACGGCCAGCTCCTTTCCTGTGTCTCCCCGTGGCAGTGATGTTGATGGCACCGCCCCCTCAGAGGAATTCCCCAATCCCCTGGGCGAGAGGCGGAGCACCCGCAGCGTATCTGTGCTCTCTGCTTGTATCATCCCCGACTCGCACAGCTGATGGCGGCTCCATAGCGTCTATCTATCCCGGCCGGCCGGCAGGCAGGCAGCTCGCCTCGCTTCAGCCCCCTTCGAAGCATAGGCCACAAAGCCACGGCCATCGGCGAGATCGCGGGTGAGGGGGATGCACCGCCGATGCCCACAGGTTACCCCAGCTCTGCTGCCATGGGCGCCAGGTCGATAATTCTAGGCGCGACGGCGATCTGGCGCCCGGAAATTGTCGAATACTGGATTATAACCTTAGTAGCTTTAAAGTACTCAATGTATTTCTCGAGTGAACTACCTCGCAAACATATCAATTTTAACAAAAAAATATTCACAACTTGTAACTAGCGCATAAGGCAATCCGTTGTGTACTTTATAATAACAGGATAATGAGGTAAAGGAATATAAAATAAAAAGGGAAGGGAAAAAAAAAAAAAGAGAAGAGGAGAACATGAATACTTCAGCTTAAAACATGTGACATGTATGCTCCAGTATAAGGAGGATAAAGAAGACGATGTCTACGTCTCTTTGTACAAAGGCTCTCCATGTAGATCGTTGTCTGTAAAATTTGGAAAGGCAACCATGTTTGAACACCATTATTTGTTCTAGGGCGTATGTTTCAGAAATAAGATTGACTTCCTCACCTGCATTTGGAGCTAGATTGGACTTCCATTTCCTCATGAGTATTAATCGTGCGGCAAAGAGTATTTAAGGTTTAACCACTTGACCACTGGGCACTTAAACACCCTTCCTAACCAGACCATTTTTCAGCTTTCGGTGCTCTCACATTTTGAATGACAATAACTCAGTCATACAACACTATAACCAAATGAAATTTTTATCCTTTTTTTCCCACAAATAGAGCTTTCTTTTGGTGGTATTTGATCACCTCTGCGTTTTTTAGTTTTTTCGCTATTATTGAAAAAAGAACGAAAATTTTGTAAAAAAATGAATTTTTCTTCATTTATATCATAACATAGTGGCACTGGTGGCACCGATGGGCACTGTAGTGGCACTGATAAGCACTGATGGACACTGGCAGAACCGATGAGCACTGTAGTGGCACTGGGCAGAGTAGTGGCACTGATGGAGCACTGGCGGCACTGATGAGCACTGTAGTGGCACTGATGCAGCACTGACAGACACTAGCAGCACCAATGGGCACTGAAGTGGCAGAGGTGGAACTGGTGGGGACTTTAGTGGCACTGATGGGGACTTTAGTGGCACTGGTAGGGACTTTAGTGGCACTGGTAGGGACTTTAGTGGCACTGGTAGGGACTTTAGTGGCACTGGTGGCACAGATGGGGACTGTAGGGGCACTGATGGCTAGTGTAGTGGCACTGCTGGGCAAAATATACAGTATAGATTCACTCACTGATAAAAAGCACTTCTCTCCTCACACGCTGTATCGGTGTGAGGAGAGAAGAGATAACCTCAGATTGACCCTTTTTTTGTTTACATTTGTCTGCTCCCTCATTGGAGGGAACGATCAGGTGGTGAAGAGCCGCTGTCATTGGCTCTTCACCGTGATTCGGTGTTGCGTCGGGTCCCGCCGACCCGGCGAACACAAAAACTTTCGCGTGCACGTCGAAGGGGGCGCGCAATCACCGCAAATCGGGACGACGTCCCAGGGACGTCGTCCCGAAATAACAGGTTTGCGCTGTAGCAGTATTTCTGCTATAGCGCGGTTAGAAAGTGGTTAAAGTCGGGCGGGAATTTTTCTATCCTTACACTCAGAATAGCCAGTCTGAAGTTGGGTCCGGATATAATCCATGTCAGTTTTGTTATGAGTCTGAAGACTAAATTCCAGTAGCTGCGGATGTTAGGGCAGAGCCACATCATGTGGGATGGCGTTACCTACCAGACCACAACTCCTCCAACATTGGTTAGAGTGGTCTAAATCTGGCAAGTATTATTGGCGTAACAGGCCATAATTTAATAGCATTGCAGCAGGCATTTATTAAATGAAAACAAAAATGTGTCTTTTTTGGACACTTTTAATTCAAATAACATACATTTATCACAGCTAGCAATCCCGTTTGAAAGGGGCACAGTTACAGACAGAAAGAACACACATTTATTACATGAAAACATTATTGTGTCTTTTTTTAACACTTTTGATGGAAATACAATAAGGTATTGCAACACAGCTAGAAAGCTTGTTTGAACTGGCAGCAATTTAACAATACCTCGAAAAAAAAATGTATTTTTTACCACCTCAATACTGGGCACTTCCACCCCCTTCCTGCCCAGGCTATTTTTCAGCTTTCAGCGCTGTCACATTTTGAATGACAATTGCGCAGTCATGCAACACTGTACCCCAATATTTATTTTTATATTTTTCTTCACACAAATAGAGCTTTCTTTTGATGGTATTTAATCACTGCTGAAATATTTATTTTTTATTTTAAAAAAAGACCAAAAATCTTGAATTTTTTTTACGTCCTGGGATTTGTGGGGCTGAATCTGAATGATGCCTGCAGCTAAAGGCATCATTCAGATATCAGCATTTTCAGCCGGCGATTCCCTACACCATAGGAATGATCAGAGCGGCTGTTCTGCCGCTTGAACGTTCCTACGGGCGGCGAAAGGGGACGTCCACGCCGCCCTCCGGTGCTTCTACCGACTCACCTTTGCGATCGGTGAGTCGGTGACAGGATCCGCCGGCCGCGGATGGTAAACATAGAGATTTCCGACGGACCAGATGGTCGCCGAGGTCTCTATGATCATCGGAGGCCTCTGCATTAGAAAAAAATGCGCCTCTTGAGGTGAGATGTGGGGTTTTATTGACCCCATATCTCACTGTAAAAAGGTCCTGTCACCTTTAGATGCTTTTTTTTTTTTTTTAATATACAGTTAGACAGTTGAATTTGGCTTGCTGTTTGGGTGGTAAGTGTGAGCCTGGTTATAAACGTTTACAACTTTACTTATACTACTGTTTGCTTAAAAACGCATCTCATCTAAAGTCCCAAAAACTCCCCTTTTTTGTATCCAACAGGGATGGAGGCGTATGTTTTTCATACACCTCATTTAAAGTCCCAATGCTAGTTTTCTTTACACTATACAGGGATGGAGATGCATTTGTTGATACATTTATGCATTTTTTTCCAGTGCTCTTTACTACCATACCAAGCATAGGGGGAGGCGGGGACACACCCCTAGTCACCTGTCCTCTATCTACCCATCAGTATTACATGCCTCTATTGAGGAGATTTTAAAAGTTTAGTTAGGACTGCAGAATACAGAGAGCCTTGGCGATGGCCTGCAGCTTAATCATGTACTTGCAAATGTGTGCAACCAATCCTCTGCTTTTAATGTACAGTTAGGGCCCTTTCACATGCATCCGCTAACGTCCGCAAAGCTCCGGTTTTCCAGACGGAAGAAAACCCTATTTTTCTTCCGTCTGGCAGATCGAATGAATACGGACAGACGGTCCGTATTCATCCGATTCCCCATAAGGGAGAGGGGAGGAAAGACAGGGCGGTCTCTGCACAGTGTGCGGGGACCACCCTGTCCGCCGACAGCTCAGCGGGGATTTACGGACGATCCCCGCTGAGCCGACGGACACACACGGAGTGGATCAAAAACGGTCCGCTCCGTGTGAAAGGACCCTTAGACAGTTGAATTTGGCTTGCTGTTTGAGTGGTAAGTGTGAGCCTGGTTATAAACGTTCACAACTTTATTTATACTACTGTTTGCTTAAAAACGCATCTCATCTAAAGTCCCAAAAACTCCCCTCTTTTTTGTATCCAACAGGGATAGAGGCGTATGTTTTTTATACGCCTCATTTAAAGTCCCAATGCTAGTTTTCTTTTGGTAAAAATAAAAACTCTTGGTGCTGACGCAAGGCCAAAAGGGAAGGCCACAAACTGATAGTGATCCTCCCCAACCGCAAAACGCAGAAACCTCTGGTGACTTGCGCAGATTGGGACATGCAAGTATGCGTCCTTGATGTTCAAAAACGCCAAAAAGTCCCCTGGGTGGAGCGCAGCTACCACTGAGCGAATGGATTCTATCCGGAACTTCCTTACTTTCACAAAGGCATTCAGAGCCTTGAGGTCCAGGATTGGACGGACCCCGTCCTTTTTCGGGACCACAAACAGATTCGAATAAAATCCCTGAAGCCTCTCGTCTTGCGGAACAGTAAAATGACCCCGCAACTTAGCAAGTCCTGTACTGCCCCTAACAGGGCAGCCCGACGAGCCGGTAGGAGAGGGAGACCTGAGGGAAAGAATCTGTTCGGGGGATAGGAAAGAAACTCTATCTTGTACCCCATAGAGACCACCTCGCAGAACCATTGATCGGACAGCAGAGAGGTCCACCGAGTCGTGAACTTGCGAAGCCGCCCCCCCACCCATGAGTCGGGCGGGGGCAGGCCTTCATGCAGTGGCGTGCTTGGGTGCCGGCTTGTTTGGCTTACGCACACAGGGACGTTTCTGTCCCCCAGCTGAGCCTTTGTCAGCCTGGGAGGGTTTACCCGCGGACTCTGACTGACGAAAATACCGCTTCTGCATGGGAAAGGAAGGACCCGGGTTAGGACGGGCTTCCTTCCCCTCAGAGGAGCGTGCTCTTCCCTCCTGTGACATCCTTGATAATGTTGTCCAGTGAAGACCCAAAAAGCCTCCCACCTTTGGAGGGTAAATCCGCCAGGGCTTTTTTAGAGGCTGGTCCACAGACCAGCATTTCAGCCAAAGCAGGCGGCGTAAAACCACCGCCGAAACTGAAGCCCTGGATATCAAGGGTGCTGCATCTAGTGAAGCATCACAGACATAGACAAGGCCCTGGACCAGCTGGTTCGCCAGTCTAATAACTTAGGATAGGAGTTGGTGCTCCTCCGCAGTCTGGCGCAAAACCTTTGCCCATGCAGTAAGTGTCTGAGATACCAGGGTAGTGGCCACAATAGGCCACAAGGCAGACCCTAGCATGGTAAACATGGAGTAGGTCAGTGCTTCGGATCTCCTAACAGTCTGATACTTAAAAGCAGGGATTCCCTCTATAGGGAGAGTGGTCACCTTATTTAACCGGAGGGTCCACCACCGGAGGAGAAGCCCACTTTTTTAAAAGGTTCTCCTCAAAGGGATACCGAACCGCCAGGCGGTGAGGGACTACAAAAGCCTTCTGACCGAGCCCTCAGCGGATACCTCAGCTGCACTATCCAGCTTAAGGGAGTCCCTTACAGCATTGATAAGCTCCCTGACAAGTGCCTTATCATGCACCGACCCTGTTAAGGTGTCTTCCTCAAAAGGAAGGTCCTGGTCCACATCTTCAGATAAAACAGAACCAGGTACCTGAGCCGTAGCCTGGTCCTGGTCTGAATCCAAGCATTCCCCAGGGGATAGCGGGGGGAGGGGGCGTTTTTAACCCCCTTTACGTCCGCACGCCGCTTCCACCCTGGCAACAAATGTTTCCAGGGCTGCCGACAAAGTGTCTATAGGAACCGCAGGTGCAGAAGCATCAGCTGCCACCTCTGTCATGTTTGGGGAAGAAGGACCAGATACTGACTCGATTAAGGAAAAACTCCCAGGGCCCAGTTCAGACCTGAACAAAAAAAAACACCCTCCTGCTGCGCTGACCGGGGGGGTTACCCAGGGGACTCACCACCACCGGGGGAGACTGCTCAGCGCCGCTGCCCGTCTTCAGAACACCACTGTGTGTGAGAGGAGAAAGCCGTGAGGTAAGCTGTGAGGTGCTGTATCGTGAGGAGAGCAGCACCGTGCGCCGTAGGAATCAGCACTAGAGGCCGAAGGCTCAGGCAAGATGGCCGCCGAGCGCAGCATATGGAGCCTGACACGGCCAAATGAAAATGCCCGACCACCATAGTTTGCTGTATCATAGCGCGGCCACAACAAAATGGCCACCAATGGGATTTTCAATAGATTTCAATAGAAACTGAAAATCACCCAAAAATTAATTCTGTTTTTTTTCTCCGTCGGAATTTCTGATAGGATTTTTTTCCATCGAAAAAAAAAATTAAAACATGTTCGATTTACTATACTCTGAAGTAAAAAAATCAGAAGGGGCCCACACACGGTCGGAATATCTGATGAAAAAATTCTGTCTGACTTTTTTCATTGGAAATTCCAATCGTGTGTACAAGGCATACTGGTTGTCCTGTGGACAGATTCTCCTACCTGAGCTGTGGATCTCTGCAGCTCCTCCAGACCTACGATGGGCCTCTTGGCTGCTTCTCTGAATAATGCTCTTCTTGCCAAGCCTGTCAGTTTAGGTGGACGGCCATGTCTTGGTAAGTTTGCAGTTGTGCCATACTATTTCCATTTTCCGATGATGAATTTAACAGTGCTCTGTGAGATGTTCAACGCTTGGGATATTTTTTTATAACCTAACCCTACTTTAAACTTCTCCACAACTTTATCCCTGACCTGTCTGGTGTGTTCATTGGCCTTCATGATGCTGTTTGTTCACTAAGGTTCTCTAACAAACCTCTGAGGGGTTCACAGAACAGCTGTAATTATACTGAGATTAAATTACACACAGGTTGACTCTATTTACTAATTAGGTGACTTCTGAAGACAATTGGTTCCACTAGATTTTAGTTAGGGGTATCAGAGTAAAGGGGCCTGAATACAAATGCACGCCACACTTTTCAGATATTTATTTTTGAAAACCATTTATCATTTTTCTTCCACTTCACAATTATGTGCCACTTTGTGTTGGTCTGTCACATTAAATCCCAATAAAATACCTTTAGGTTTTTGAAGTAACATGACAAAATAAGGAAAAATTCAAGGGTTATGAATACTTTTTCAAAGCACCGTACAGGTGCAACAGCATTACTTTGCCCAGGGGCCCATGATGCTATTAATACGGCCCTGATGCCAGCAGTACCCTCTATGTATACAGGTGCCAGCAGTACCCTCTATGTATACAGGTGCCAGCAATACCCTATATGTATACAGGTGCCAGCAGTACCCTCTATGTATACAGGTGCCAGCAGAACCCTCTATGTGTATGCAGGTGCCAGCAGAACCTTCTATGTATATAGGTGCCAGCAGAACCCTCTATGTATGCAGGTGCCAGCAGAACCCTCTATGTATATAGGTGCCAGCAGAACCCTCTATGTATGCAGGTGCCAGCAGTGCCCTCTATGTATGCAGGTGCCAGCAGTGCCCTCTATGTATACAGGTGCCAGCAGTACCCTCTATGTATGCAGGTGCCAGCAGAACCTTCTATGTATATTGTATACAGGTGCCAGAAGTACCCTCTATGATAATGCAGGTGCTAGAAGTACCCTCTATGATAATGCAGGTGCCAGCAGTGCCCTCTATGTATACAGGTGCCAGCAGTACCCTCTAGGTATACAGGTGCCAGCAGTACCCTCTGTGTATACAGGTGCCAGCAATACCCTTTATGTATACAGGTGCCAGCAGAACCCTCTATGTATGCAGGTGCCAGCAGAACCCTCTATGTATATAGGTGCCAGCAGAACCCTCTTTGTATGCAGGTGCCAGCAGTGCCCTCTCTATGTATGCAGGTGCCAGCAGTGCCCTCTATGTATACAGGTGCCAGCAGTAGCCTCTATGTATGCAGGTGCCAGCAGTGCCCTCTATGTATGCAGGTGCCAGCAGTGCCCTCTATGTATGCAGGTGCCAGCAGTGCCCTCTATGTATACAGGTGCCAGAAGTACCCTCTATGTTAGGGTGACCAGACATCCCCAGTTTCAGGGGACAGTCCCCTGATTGAGGACACTGTCCCCAGACCAAGTCTGTCCCTGGTTTTGTCCCCAGATTGGATTTAATAGGGGGCAGGGGCAATTTCAAAGACAGTCACTGCCAAATTAAAATAAAAAAAATTGAATTACACACCCCCGCTCCGTCGTGCCTACTAGCATAGGGGTGGTGTATTTTTCCCATTATCGGTCCTCCTTTCTGATAATCATGTGCTGGTCGGAGTGGAGGGAATATTTCTTCAGTTTCGGGCGCATGGCCATTCAGCTCCGCTCGCATGTTATTCTGCCTTGGCTCAAATCCTGGCCAGCCACCTGGCTATCTCCTTGCCTTCCCTGGCGGAGTGATCTTCCTCCGCTCCCCATTCAGTAGTAGCCGGGGCCCGAAGAGTGAGACTTGAGAGGCTGTGAGGTGGGCGGCAACGGGCAGAGAGTCGCTGATTGCCGACATTACTAGTAAAGAAAAAATATGTCCCCGGATTTCATTTTAAAAATCTGGTCACCTTACTCTATGTATGCAGGTGCCAGCAGTGCCCTCTATGTATACAGGTGCCAGAAGTACCCTCTATGTATGCAGGTGCCAGCAGAACCCTCTATGTATATTGTATACAGGTGCCAGAAGTAACCTCTATGATAATGCAGGTGCCAGCAGTGCCCTCTATGTATATTGTATACAGGTGCCAGAAGTACCCTCTATGATAATGCAGGTGCCAGCAGTGCCCTCTATGTATACAGGTGCCAGCAGAACCCTCTATGTATATTGTATACAGGTGCCAGAAGTACCCTCTATGTATGCAGGTGCCAGCAGAACCCTCTATGTATATTGTATACAGGTGCCAGAAGTACCCTCTATGATAATGCAGGTGCCAGCAGTGCCCTCTATGTATACAGGTGCCAGCAGTGCCCTCTATGTATACAGGTGGCAGCAGTACCCTCTACGTATGCAGGTGCCAGCAGTACCTGATAGGACCCCCCTATAACGTACACACTAGCCCTTCTCTATTCTATAGCACCGCTCTTAATGTACACACCAGTCGGGCTCGGCTCCAGCGCACAGCTGTAATATCGCGATTCTTGGTCGGGCGGTGATGTCAGCGGTCACGTGGTTGGAGGGGGCCGGCAGGAAGAAGGAGGGCGGGGTGGGGACAGGAGATGGTGAGCTGATCGGGTTAGACAACCATGGAGCATATCTCCACCCCAAAGGTGAGCGACAGACCGAGGTGTGATTGTACTTCTCCTAGTGAGCAATAAAGTTCTCTCTACTTCTCTGTGTGCATTGCGATTGCTGCGAGCAGTGCCTGCCCCGGGATGGATGGATGGATGATCCTGGGGACAGCAGTGATGGGATGCATTGAGGGAAGTGGAATGGGGATTAGAGATGAGGGGGAGGAGGTTATAGGACAGATTGGGTCAAGTATGATGAGGGAGATCATACAGTGGGGAGGAGTAATGGGGTGTATAGGAGTGGGGGACCAGTAAAAACACATTGGAGTAATGGGGTGTATAGGAGTGGGGGACCAGTAATAACACACATTGGAGTGTATAGGAGTGGGGGACCAGTAATAACACACATAGGAGTGGGGGACCAGTAATAACACACATAGGAGTGGGGGACCAGTAATAACACACATAGGAGTGGGGGACCAGTAATAACACACATAGGAGTGGGGGACCAGTAATAACACACATTGGAGTGTATAGGAGTGGGGGACCAGTAATAACACACATTGGAGTGTATAGGAGTGGGGGACCAGTAATAACACACATTGGAGTGTATAGGAGTGGGGGGACCAGTAATAACACACATTGGAGTGTATAGGAGTGGGGGGACCAGTAATAACACACATTGGAGTGTATAGGAGTGGGGGACCAGTAATAACACACATTGGAGTGTATAGGAGTGGGGGACCAGTAATAACACACATTGGAGTAGTGGGTTGCATTGGGAAAGAGCAAAGGGACTTGTAGGTGATGAGGACAGAGGTGATAGGTCACATTGGATAAAGTGTAATGAGGACAGGTGTTATTGTGTAACATGTGATGGGGTCATAGATCACATTCAATAATGTGTGATGGGGGCAGTGGTGATACGATAACATGTGATGGGGTCAAAGTCGCATTGGATAAGGTGTGATGAGGACAGGTGTCATTTGGTAACGTGATAGGGTGATTGGTCACATTGGATAAGGTGTGATGGGTGCAGAGGTAATAGGTCAGATTGGATGAGGACAGAGGTGATACGGTAACATGTGATGGGGTCATAGGTCACCTTGGATAGGGCGGGATGGGGGCAAGGTCGATAGGTCTCATTGGATAAGGTGTGATGAGGACAGGTGTTATTGTGTAACATGTGATGGGGTCATAGGTCGCATACGATAACATGTGATGGGGTCAAAGTCGCATTGGATAAGGTGTGATGAGGACAGGGGCGATAGGTCCCATTGGATAAGGTGTGATGAGGACAGGAGCGATAGGTCCCATTGGATAAGGTGTGATGAGGACAGGAGCGATAGATCCCATTGGATAAGGTGTGATGAGGACAGGGGCGATAGGTCCCATTGGATAAGGTGTGATGAGGACAGGTGTAATTTGGTAACGTGATGGGGTGAAAGGTCACATTGGATAAGGTGTGATGGGGGCAGAGGTAATAGGTCAGATTGGATGAGGTGTGATGGGCCAGGGTAATTGGGTAAGATTTTAGGTCATGACATGTCACCAGTCAATTTTTTCCTATGATGTTACAAACTACCACACTACCGGGGTGCTTACAACAGTCTCCTCTGTTTCTGCTCAAGCTCCCCTTCTACACTGGTGATCCTGCCTCCTGTATGTGGCACTCACCTGCCCCATCTGATAGCTGTGGAAGCAGATCACTGGTCTCTTTAGTACCTCTTTTACTGGTGTATTTCCCATAAAGAAATGTGTGTATTACCATAAATCTTACCATCATTTGTATACAGTACTTGTCATTCTTTACGTATCAGTTGGCCTTATGTGGTGCAGCTGTGCATGGTATCCAATCAGCTTCCAGATTTTATTATCTAAGCTTAAAGTTTAATTTTGGATAGAGCAAGGGAAGGTTATAACCCCTGTCAGTTTACTTTTTGCCATCTGTTTCCCATTGCAGAGATTTACTTTGATTTTTCTGTCCTATAGCTAAACAGGGAGTGAGAGAAAATCCCTGCAAATTATAACGGAGGTCCCACGAAAAAAAAAAATATTAAAAGCCAGCAGCTACAAATACTGCAGCTGCTGACTCTTAATAAATGGACACTTACCTGTCCAGCGTGCCCGCGATGTTGGCAGCAGAAGACGAGCAAACGCTCGTCTCTCTTCCGCCCCAGCCGCCATCCTCGGTGAGGGAATCAGGAAGAGAAGCATTGCGGCTTCACTGTCCGGTTCCCTCCTGGGACCAGTGTGTTTCCCAGAAGGCAGCGGGGGAGGAGAGACCCCCGGAAGTGGGTGCAAATACCTGCATTATACAGGTATCTGCACGCCCCTCCCCCCTGAAAGGTGCCAAATGTAAAACCGGAGGGGGGGAGGCTTCCGAAAAGCAGAAGTTTTTGGGTGGAACTCCGCTTTAATGGAGATCCTTGGGGTCCCGCAGGTCACCTGAATTAGTGTCCCCTTTGGAAGATTTCCCCTCTATTATGGGGACCACCCAAAAAAGAAACAACCACAGTGTGTTTGGCTTCAAATGATGGCATCTTTGGAGGTCAATTGACTGACCAGTGGGAATTGCAGTCTGGACATCTGCCTTCACTAGAATGTATGCATTTTTGGAATACAAACCGCAAAGCTCAAGTATTGTCAATTTATGAAAGTTTAGATCATTTGTTTTGTACTTTATAAAGCATATTTTCAGGCTGTAGTGCAGCAAACTTTGTTTGTACTTTATATGTTTCAAATATCCTTTTTTTGTTACCTTATCCTAGGTAGAGAATGTGAAACTGATAGACAGATACACCAACAAGAGGCCTGCCAATGGCACCTTATACCTTACTGCCACTCACCTTATTTATGTTGATGCTACTGCTGGAACCCGTAAGGAAACTTGGGTATGTATTGATCCTCTCTTCTAAAATTTCTGTCTTAAGCCTCGTACACACGATCGGATATCTGATGGAATCTAATCCGATGGATTTTTTTCAAAACATGTTCTATTTTTTTTACCGATGGGGCCCACACACGATCGGTTTCATCAGCCAAACCGATCGTGTGTACAGGGCTTTAGTCAATTCAGCTTTGTTTTGTCTTTTCTTTCAAATCAGATTTTATGCTCCCTTCACGTCAGGTGGGACCGCTGCGATTCACAATAGCGGCAAATCGAGGGACGCCCGTGCATTCCCAGTCAATTTCAATACCCCCCCCCCCCCCCAAACGCATCAAGATTTTCCCATGAGTGCATGAGCTTCTTTTGGGCGATGTGTCCTGCAATTCTATTTGCACGATTTTACCGTGATTACCGCCCCTGTACGCCAAGATGTGAATCAAGTATTTTTTGCAAAAAAGTGTCAAACACCGGGAAAAAAAAATTGCTACTCTGGGCAAGAGGTAGAAAGTACAAGAATACAAATACAATCAAAGACCGCTCATATCCAATAAATAGTACACATGCTTTTCATTACACTTTGATGGAAAAGAGCGACACCGTGTGAACAAAATGGGAGAACAAGCTTATAGAGCTTTGATTTTAGAGGAGTTTCCATGCTCCCGGAATAGCAGTATAGTGTTTTGCATTAAAAAGTGTAAAACAATCTACGCAAAGGTAAATAGAAAACAAAAAGCAGCTTGCTAATAAGTTGTGATACAAACTTTCATTTTATATATATATATATATATATATATATATATATATATATATATAATGTCAGCAGCACTATAGATCTAACAAATATTGTGCAAACAATTGCAATATGAGACAGCAAATATTAGGGTTGTCCCGATACCACTTTTTTAGGACTGAGTACAAGTACCGATACTTTTTTTCATGTACTTGCCGATACTGAATACCGATACTTTTTTTAAATGTCATGTGACAGTTTTCAAACCACAATACAGACTAAGGATATTTTCTTTAGAATTATGAAGAACTCTAACTCAAGACATTATAAAAGAATAAAAATTAATAAAAAAAAATTATTTTCTTGTCACGCAGTAGTAAAAAACTCAAAGAATTTTCACAGAACATGTTGATAAATACAAAAAAAGTATTCTATTTAGGTATCGGGAGCATTTACGCGAGTACAAGTACTCCCGCAAATACTCTGTATCGGTCCCGATACCGATACTAGTATCGGTATCTGGACAACCCTAGCAAATATTAAACATGCATGTTTCAATATGAAACCGCAAAAAAGAGCAATATGAGACGGCATTCAATAAATTGCGAATATACAGCCAACAGTTAGCCGTGCATAAAAGTAACAACTAATGTGCAAATATAAATGTCCTTATATTATAAAAGGGAAATTGTGAAGTCCACAGTGGAAGCAAAGAACATTAGTATGTGTTCTTCCAACTCGGGTGTAAGGAGATCCACCACTGACTCGGAATAATCATCGTGCCTCTTACCAGAACAGTTGGGCCAAAGGTTATAATGGCCAAAAGCGCATAAGGTGTTATCACAGGCTGGGCGGTCATCTAGGTAAACAATGGTCACCATTCCACAGTCAATCCCAATGGAATGCCAGGAAAGAAATACAAATCTCCATCACGAAGTTCATAATAAACATCAAATTTTAATAAAGGCTCACAAGGTTTACTGGCAAGCTTCTGACTGGCTGCAGTACACAAGGGCCGAATGTCAGCCGGGTCAAAAGAAACTGGCCCCACATTCAGCCCTTGTGTACTAGGCTTTTTTTCTCATCTCCTAGAGTTAATGGGAATTTAAAACGGGCATTGCAGGGGAAGGCCCCGCTGTAGTTAATTTTTTATTTTTTTAGTTACCGGAGTTAGTCGTTACGGTCCATTTTACACCAGATCAATTGAAATATTTTTTTTAATGCGTGTCAACGCAAGAAACTGAAAAAGCTTTGCTGCTTTGAGCCGGAAAAAGGCAAGCAAGCCTACGTTGTTTTTTTTTTTAAAATTGAATGCGCTGCAACACTGTGTAATGCGTCTGTGTGCAATCACAGCCCAAAGCTCTGTATTGGTAAACAGCACAGAACTCTGTAGGAAGGGAACGATCTGTGAGTTTCTTATCCCTGCAAAGCAGGGATGAGAAACTGAGGTGCCGTACACACGGCAGAGAACCTCGACGGGCAGAACACATCGTTCCGCCCGTCGAGGTTCTCTCCCGGCCGTCGGATTCGTTGACCCGCCCGTCGGGAATGGCAACCAGCCATTTTTCCAGGCGGGCCGTCGAGGAAATAGAGAGCGTGCTCTCTATTTCGGCTCGACGGGCTTCCCGACGGGAAGCTCGCCGAGACCGTACACACGGCCGAGGTCCTCGCTGGAATGTGCATTCCAGCGAGGTTCTCGCTGATTTTCAGCGAGAACCTCGGCCGTGTGTACGGCACCTGAGACATCAGTTAGTATAAGCAGAACAATGTACACATATTACAGATAGTTAGGCACATATTTAACCCTTACATCATCCTAGATGGTAACACCTTCCCAGCCGGTGTCACTAGTACAGTGAAAGTGCATAGTACTATCACTGGTGATGTCAGTTCTCCCCTGCGTCAGTTTGACCGATGCTGTATCGCAATCGGGTTTATAAGTCGCTGATCGCCGACAGTAGTATTAAAAATAATAATCCAGTATAAGATATATATATATATATATATATATATATATATATATATATATGTGTATATAGATATAATCTTAATTTGTAGGTGCTATAACTTTCACACAAAGCAATCAATAAACACTTATTTGGATTTTTTTTTATCAAAAACGTAGCAGAATACATTTTGGCAAACGTAAAAAAAAAAGTTATTGGATGTTTTATAGCAGAAAAAAAAAAGTTTTTTCCTTTTTTCTTTTCTCTCCAAAATTTCTAGCCTTTTTGTTTTATGCCCCAAAAAATTTTTAAAACGCAGTGGTGGCCAAATACCAAAAGAAAGCTCTATTTGTGTGAAAAGAAATGATATAAAATTTGTTGGGGGACAGCCTTGCATGACCATGCAATCACCAGGTAAAGTAGCACATCGCCGAATAGCAAAAAATGGCCTGGTCATGAAGGATAAAGAATCTTCCGGAGCTGAGGTGGTTAAAAAAAAGGTGGTTTTGTCTTTAGTTCTACTTTGATCCCAGATTTTCCTGTATCAATGTTCTGTGTTACAGATTTAGTTAATAAGTTTCTTCCTGGAATTAATGATTTGCCTTGCACTTTCTTCCAAACTTTCTTTCTCAGATTGCTCACCACCACATTTCATCTGTGGAAAAACAAGCGCTCAGCACATCTGGCTGTCCACTTATAATCCATTGCAAGAATTTCCGAGTGGTCCATTTCGTCATTTTGCGAGAACGGGACTGTCATGAAGTTTACACGTCATTGCTCAAGCTATCGCAGCCAGGTACACTGCAATCCCATAAAATCCTTCGAAACCACTGTATAACCCCATTAAACCTTTTTTCTCTTACACCTGTTATAAGCGTGAAATTTAGAATACAGGTCTGAATATTGCTAACATTCCCCAAGAAAGTAACGAACCATGCATGATAAATTGCTATTGCACTCAGTATGTGGCCTCAGCGGCCAATCAAGTTCAAACTTGCCTTTAAAAATGATTAAAAATACAGATGGCCCAGAAACTTTGATAAATTAGTTATTTTTTGTGAACGGTCAGTCACCAGCTATTAAAGTCTCTTAGTGGGGTTTCGGGTAGGGTTGTCCCGATACTGACCATTTGCAGGAGTACTTGTATGAATAAAAACGCCAGATCCGATACTAGCCCCCCCAGCCCCTGCCGCATACCGCAAAGCTGCCGCCGCCTAGTTAATCAGCGCGGGGAACATTACAGCTTTCATTTGAATAGCTGTGTGTTCCCCGCCGTGCCGCGTGTAGACACTCCCCCTTGCTCTGGCAGTTTGATAGACCAATCACCCGTCCCCAGGAATGGACAGGTGATCTGTCCATCAAAGTGCCCGAGCAAGGGGCGGCGGCATCTGCATCTACGGTATGGAGAGATATGGCTGCATATCTGTGGGGGACATGGCTGCATCTGGGGACACATTAAAAAAAAAAAGTATCGGTATTCAGTATCGGCGAGTACATGAAAAAAAGTATTGGTACTTGTACTCGGTCCTAAAAAAGTGGTATCGGGACAACCCTAGTTTCGGGCATATATATAAAAAATATATATATATATATAATATATATATATATATATATATATATATATATATATATATATATATATATATACCCGAAACTAGGGTTATATATATATATTTTTTTTCTTGCAAACTAAAATTAATGACATTAAATAGTCCCTAAAACATATTAATAGCTCCCCAATCATTCCAGAAATCATTGCAAACACTTGCCTTATATTCTCCAGCTCATGTTGTGGCTGTATCCATCATATGTGTGGGCATGTGAAGCCCAGTTCCTTTTTCTTCCTGGTTTTCAGGGAGAGGTGCATGCTGGGCGATTTCTAGGCACAGTAATGCCCAGAGACTCCTGGGAAATGAGTGTCATCATTTCCCAGGAGGCAATGGGGTCTAAGGACAGGAAGTTGAACCACCTAGAACCATGAACTAGGCAGATTACGAAATTTGCCTAGTAACAGCCAGATAGAAGTGAGTAAAACGTTTTTTTTTTTTTACATTAAAGGCAAGCTGTTAATATTAAGTTCATTTTTAGGGTGGGACTCCGCTTTAATTATGCTTTCATAAGAATTACTGAGTCCCTAGACCTAGCAAACCCAAGATGCAGATCCCAAGTGAAGGTGCTGTGACATCTAGGACACATCAAAAAGAAAAAAGTGGTGCTGCCTTTCTCTTAATGATCATGGCAGAACTGAAAATGATTTTCCCCGGCATAAACGTTTCTTCTTTTTGACGCATAGTGAGAGCGAAAAAGGATTTGGTCCTAAATTGCATGTTAATTCAAAGCCACTGTGTACCTGTCTTGTTTCCATTATAAAGAAAAAATAGTTCCTTTTTACTTTTAAATTGGTAGGACAGGATGTTTTGTTTGAATACATTTCAAGTGATTGTAAACCTTTGGCTATAAAAAAATAAAAATAACAAACATATTCTACTTTATCTGCTCTGCGCAATGTTTTGCACAGAGCTTTCACAATTTTCATTTAGGGTCCCCTGCTGGTGTTCCTGGCTCCTCTTCCCTGCCGAGTGCCCCCATAGGATGCTATTTCCAATGCAGGCACTTTTGTGTGCTCAGCCCCGCTGGCTGTGTTTATGGGCACAGACAGCGGGCTCAGCCCTGCTTCCTGCCACCCTTGTCATAGCATTTAATTAACAGCAGGAGGAGCCAATGGCTCCCACTGTTATCAATCTGCTCAATGAGGAGGGAGGGAGAGAGATCCGCTGCTCTCGTGCACAGTGCTGGATCAGGCTCAGGTAAACACAATGGGGGCTGGGGAAGAGATCCTAGACAGTCTTTTTTCCTTATTGCAGAAAATGCATTTAGGTTAAAAACCTAAACCCTAAGAATCTCTTTCATCTGCTTGAATGATGACTTACCTGACCTGCTGCCTCACATTGAAAATTTCTTCTTTCTTGTCACTTCAACTGGTCCCCCAGCCCACCATCCCGATTCAAGGTCTCCTTTCCCTTGAATGGCTCTATGGAGACGTTCTTTTGTGCTGCTCCCAGGAAGATAAATGCTGAGTTACATATTTTATGCTGCCTGCTCCAGAAGGCAGACGAGCATTAGGGGCATGTAGGCTGCATTCACACTTGAGTTTTTTTATTAGCCAACAGAGAAAACTATCATCTGGTTCATCATCATAGGAATTTCAACTTTTTTTATTTTATTTATTATTATTTTTTATCTTTTCCATTAGTATTTATTTATTATTATGATGATTAATTTATTATTTATTATTTTCTTAGTTAGGTTAGGATTAGGAGTTTGGTTTAGGATGTCATGTACCTTGGTTGGAGGCTGAGTTGACGAGAGGGCTTCCCGTGCCGCTTAAAAGACTCGAAGCATGGGTGTCAGTAACTTGATAGTAGGCGACTACCACAGTCAGGGATGTAGTCAAGATGAGTCGGGGTCATACACGGTAAGGCAACAGGGTGGTCCGGAGGTGCCTAATACATGTCAGTGGCAGTGCACACTGAATATTGGCCTGAGCTTGTCTGTGTGCTGGTACATGTGCATGAGCATTGGCTGCAGAAGCATTTGCATTAGCTGCATGAGAATTAGCTGGCATGACATAGGGTTATTTATTTATTTAATTTTTGTTAGGGTGTCTATACTACTACTACTAATAATAATAATAATAATAAATGTAAAATACACAAATAAAAATAATCAAATAAAAATGAAACAAATTAAATTAATACTAAGTAATAGTAAATACCCGTAACCCCAACCCCTAAAAAAAACCCAATATAAATAAATACCCAAACACCCTAATACAAAATAAATAAGTTACTAATATTATTATTATTATTATTATTATTAATAAAAATAAAAAAAGTTTATTATTATATAATAGATTTTTTAGGGGTTAATTATTATTTATTTATGTAATATTATATATGATTTATTTATGATGATTTTTAGTTATTTGCGAATTTAGTTTACATTTATTTATTCATATATTATTGCTATTTTATGATTTTAAATTTGAGCTGAAAATTATGCACAAAGTGCATTTGGATTCATTTCTATGAGTATAAAAAAAAGGGACAAAAATGCTCAAATCTGCCAGATTCAAGCTACAAAAAAAACCTCCCAAACTTTTTTGAGCTTCACGTGTTTGGCGTCGGGCGACGTGGAGTGGAGATGTGAACCAACTCCATAGAGAATAGAGATAATGGATTTATTCGCCTCCAGCTTGTTGGAGCTTCGAGCTACAAAATGCTGAGGTGTGAATGAGGCCCAAGACGCCTCTGCTCTTCTGATTGCAGGGGCAGTTCATGCCCAATGGTGCTTTGCACTATAAGACATGTAGTCCTGAGGAAGAATGACTATGAAATAGGATGTTTGGGAAAGCAGCGAGGGACCCAGAGGCTGCGGCTGTACGAACTTAGTAAGTCTTTCTGGAAATGTTTTCAACTATAACTTAAAGGATAAATCTGCTTTCTTGGGGAAAAAATAGCAGATAAAAATAATAATATGGCACATACGATTGCTTTGCAGGCTATATTGTCAAAAATGTTAACGAAAACAACTTTTCTTTGTTTTATTCTGCAGCACTTTATAATTTTCTCTAAAATGCATGGCAACCTTGAGGCCATCTGTACACAGTTGTTGTACAGAACTTCCCTAGAAATGTTATTTCCTGCTTGTGTGATTTGGCTCACTGTTTTCCCTGAAGTCTACACTAAGATACAAGTCACAATTTAGGCATCCTATGCAACAAAAATGCAATTTTTGGTGATATACTACTAACGGGTAATTCTAAAGTGATGCCGACCTTGCAACGTTACTCATTAGAACACTGTAAGGGTTGATAATTGATTAATAATGAAAAAGTCCTACTCTTTCTGGGGTCCCCACCCCTGCTGAGTGCCCCCACAGCAAGCTGCCTGCTATGGGGCACTTGTGTGTGTGCTCACTCTTAAGCCCCGCTCTGTGTGTCCATTGACTCACAGAATAGGGCTCAGTCATGTCCCCTACTCCTTCTTCCCGCTGTGATTAACAGCAGTAGGAGCCAATGAAGAGAGACCAGAGAGAGCAGCTGCTCCCGTGCACATGGCTGGATTGTACTGGGGCTCAGGTAAGTAAAAGGGGGGGCTGCATACAGAAGGGATTGGATTGGAATAAATACTTATAGAGCGCCAAATGCAAGTTGTAAAACTCGCGTCTAAGCGGAATGCATGAAGATATAAAAAAAAATACATTTAGAACCACTTTAACCATATTTGTGTGATTGCAACAAAGATCATCTTTGTGTTGACAGATGGTAACTTAGAAGTAGAGTAAGGCCGCGTACACACGATCGAACATGTCCGCTGAAACTGGTCCGCAGACCAGTTTCAGCGGACATGTTCGATCGTGTGTACGGCCTATCGGACCGTTTTCCAGCGGACCAAAGTTTCAAAACATGCTTGAAAACATGTCCGCTGGAAACCTGTCCGTCGGACAGGTTCGATGGTTAGTACACAAAATTATCGGACCAAAAACCCGCGCATGCTCAGAATCAAGTCGACGCATGCTTGGAAGCATTGAACTTCGTTTTTTCATCACATCGTTGTGTTCTACGTCACCGCGTTCTGGTCCGAGGGGATTTTGGTCCGATGGTGTGTACGCACATCAGACCAACAGACCACTTCAGCGTGGTCCGATGAAAACGGTCCGTTGGACAAGTTTCATCGGACATGTCTGATCGTGTGTACGCTGCCTAACATTCCCTATACCTCCATCAGTATATGGCTTATGTCAGATAGTGTACCTGTCAATTTCTGATCCACCATGGTAACCAGGCAACTAATGATATTCAGAGTGCCAATCCATAGCAAACAGACTGGAGCTTAATGTCCAATCAGTGAAAGATGATTTGCTACTGGTTATGTGTGCGAGGCTGTTTTGGTTTTTGGAATTGGGTCATCACTGTTTTAGGGTGCAAAACCTTGACTTTTAAGAAGGTTCGGCCAGCTTCTGTCAAAGGGGCATGACCAAAAAAAGTTTGCCAATCGGCTCCTGATCAGCGCTCTTAGCCAATGATGGAGAGCGCTAATCTGAGTGTTCTGGTGGGGATGCCGCTCCCCCTGTCAGGACAAAATTGCACAGCAGGGGAGTTTGCTGTACAAACATTCAAGTTAGTCCAGTGGCTCTATCTGAGCTGTCAGTTTTTTTTCCCTTCAGCCCTGCTGGGTTGAATGAAAATAAACTAGTGGTGTGTACCAGGCTTTAGCCAGAATACAAAGAGCACCTCAAAGGATCACTGCGTATATTTCCTGAAGCCCATGCTGTAAAACCTTTTGGCTTCCTTTATCACCAGCCATATTCAAACATCCAAAGCAGCTTTGAATCTGTTTGGTGTTAACATTTCTTAGCATTAATCTTGATCAACAAGGAGCATGCAGCAGCCACATTTCTTAAATGCATTATAAAAGCAGAGATTCTTAAATACTTAAGGCCCGTACACACGATCAGATTTTCCGACAGGAATTGTCGGATTTTCCACCAACAAATCTTGGATAGCGTGCTTTTAAATTTTCCACCAACAAAGCTCCAAAGTACAAACACGCATGCTCAGAAGCAATGCTCACCATAACACAACAATAGCAGAAGTTTTTTTATTTTTTCCTTTTGTTTTCCTCTTTAGTGACCCCTAGGGGATGGGGCTCGAGGAGAGTTTTTCGTTTTAATCAAAAGACGGGAAGGTAAAATTAAGGGAGAATTCAAGGCAGAAATAGGAAGGGAAGTACCTTAGAGCAGTGTTTTTCAACTCCAGTCCTCAAGGCAAACCAACAGATCAAGTTTTCAGGATTTCCCTCAGATGAAATGGCTGTGGTGATTACTAATGGCCCATACACACGATCCGAATATCGGACGAAAACGATCGTCCGATGATGGATCGTACGATTTTCGGATCGTGTGTACACTACTTTCGACAGCCGATCACGACCGTTCATCCGATTAAATTCGATCGGACAATCGCGAAAATTTTTCTCGTCCGATGTCCGATCGTCCGATTTTCGTTTAGTCAGTACAGCCGTCGTCCGACAATACAATACAAATACATTACAACACGTGACATCACTTCCGATCGTTTTTTTCTATCGTACGAGAATTTTCGTGAGTTTAAAAACCTATTTTATTTTACTCGCGATTATTAAGCGAAAAAAGTCGTACGATCCGTCGGCCGATATTCGGATCGTGTGTATGGGCCATAAGGCAGTGAAACTGATCAAATCACCTGTGCAAAATAATGGAAAGCCTGAAAACATGACCTGTTGGTGTGCCTTGAGGACTGGAGTTGAAAAACACTGCCTTAGATTAACAATAGTGGTAATATTCCTAACTAGGTTTATTTATATATATATATATATATATATATTTTTTTTTTTTATTTGGGTTTATATTCTTAAAGCGGAGCTCCAGCCACGGTAAAAAATTTTTTTAAAGTCAGCAGCTACTAACAGTGTAGCTGCTGACTTTAAATAAAGACACTTACCTGTCCTAGGCGCCCGCGCTGATGGGCCCCCCGATGCCGGTCCCACGATCGCTCCGGGTCCCGCGCCGCCATTCACACTATGGGAAACAGGCAGTGAAGCCGTACGGCTTCACTGCCCGTTTCCTACTGCGCCTCCGCGAGTCTCACGCTGGCTTGTGAATGGGCGCGCTGCTCTCTGAGAACACACACAGTTCCCAGGAAGCAGCGCGCCCATTCACAAGGAGAAGAAGAAGAAGAAAACACACCGCGGATTAGGAAGAGGCAGATTACGGACTTCCGCATAGCAACAGCTATTTCGGGTGAGTATTTTTTTTATTTTTTTTTCAGGTTTTTTTTTTTTATTTTTTTCAAACAACATTGTAAAATGTTGTTATACTGGGTGGAGCTCCGCTTTAAGCCTATGAAGTGTTAATTTGATATGTTGCAAGGTCTTAATTGCTGATTGTGTCTATTTTTTCAAAGTCTGGTCAGATAACTAAATTTGTTTCTTTTTACTGTATTATAGGTTTATTCCTTCCCTTGATATTGCTGATATGTTTTGTTATAATTGGACAAAAAAAATCCTTGAATAAAGAATTATACTTATTAAAAATAAAAATTAGCAGAAGTTGCCCAAAGGGTGGCGCTAAAGAGCTGAAAAACATGTATTTTCGTGTTTGTTGGTCGACAATTATTTGCAGTTTGTATGCAAAACAAGTTCATGGCCAATGCCCTTTGGACAAAAGTCCTACGATTTGTCCGCGGAAAATCCGATTGTCTGTACCAGGCTTTAGATTGCCAAAAAAAACACGGTAGACTGCTGTGCTGCAGCAATGCCTGTGTGTATTTGACTTGATTGGCCAGTTATTATAGTAAGCTTAGTGTCACATTAATAGAATATTATGTCAGTCTTTTTTTAGTAACATTTAACGTAATGTGCAATTATCGGCCAGAAGAGGATATTTCTTTCTTTTCCTTCTGATTGTGTTTATTCATGGGACTGGATGGGTACAATATTCTCTCTTTAAATTTGTTTTATGGCTCAATCAATTATTATTTCTTGGCAATTTTGTAGTGTGATGGCCTCCCTGTCTTGTTTATTGCAACCATGATGAATTTGCTTTGTTATTTGGGCTGTGAGCTACGAGTACAGGAAAATGACCTTGTGTGCTTCACGCTTCAGCAAACATGCTGGATTCAAAGGAAAGTGTTTTTTGTTACACGGATTCTCTTATGGTAGTCTGTGCTACTGTTGAAACTAAACAAAACTGGAAACTAAAATCGGATTTGGAATTTATATTTATAAATGATATTTTTCTGTTTCCATAGTAAAATATGAAGAACTGTATGCATTTTCCTACAATCCCAAATCTGATCAAGATGAGCGCCTTATGGATTGGAAGTTAATTGACCTGAAAATGGAATACATGCGAATGGGAATTCCTAATGATTACTGGGTGTTTAGCGATCTGAATGAAGACTTTAAGGTTTGTATTTTTACCATTTTGTTAATTGGAAGATTTATTGCTGTGTTAGCTTCAACGTGCCCGTGTAAGAATCCTTCACAGGTATTAACAAGCCATGGCTTGTGAGCACTAGCCCGGATGATCATCTGCTTTGGCACACATGTGCTAAGCATATCATAGGAGTAAGCCGGCTTCCCAAAAGCACTTAAAGCGTAACCCCTGCTGAGGCTTTTTTTTTTTGGATCGATTGAGAAGAGTTAGAACCTCTGTTGTTTTTTTGTTTTTTTTCCCCCATTGGGGAAATTTGTGTACACTTCCTAAATGCAAAAACACACCACTCACACAGCTCCCACTTTTTCATATCCCCTGTGTATGTCCATCTCTGACTTCCTTCCCTCAGGTGCTTGAGTTTTGGTGGGCATGGTGCACTATCCTTCCCGCACTGTGTCCCACCGGACAAAGAGCTCACTCCTGGCTGCACTCTTGATGTGGCTGTGCTAAACATTGGGTTGCCTGGGCCGTGGGATCGCACCCTGGGTCAGATATATTTCCCTAAACCAGGGCATAAGTAGAAGTGTTTACTTTGTATGTTACCTGTGCCTGTGAAGATAGAAGACTATAGCTGAGCCTCCAGGAGATGCCCTTCTCTGCCTCCCCTTGTCCAGTAGCCTCTCTGCCTGCTCCCTGTTGCTATGGTGTGCTGCCTGGCAGATCTGAATTTGAGTTCCCCTTCTCTCTGAACCCAGTGTTTTCCTGCCCAAGACCTTTGTCTGCAGATTATCCTGTCTGGACCTCCCATCACCAAGACCACCTCACCAGCTACCTTGGTCTTTCATCCTCAGCGTCAGTCTTTGAATCCTGGTGAGTTTAACCTTGTTTTGCCATATTGCTGCTCTGTAGATCTTGGACTTAACCCTGCAGTCCAGCGTTGTTGTCCTTGACTTATCTATAGCTAAGTTCTACTATGATCTCGCTGTGTGACTCTCTGGTCCCAATGGATTTCTACTTGTAGCCCCACATCTTGCTGCATCCCTCCCATATATATCAAAGTTTCTCAAAAATTGCCCTGCGCATTGGGTTCTGTGTTATTTGCCACCATGTTCTCCCTATCTCCTTGCGTTCCCTTATGCTCCTATTTCACAATAGTCATCAGCTACCGCAGGTCCATCCTGTTCGCAGACCATGTAAGCCCAGTAGCCCTGCTAATAAACCTTCTACACAGTGAAGGCTCATCCCCATCCCTGGAGGCGGGGGGGCGACATCTACTGACATTTGCTATTGCTTAGAGCAGAGCCATACCAGGCCTTTAATTCTTTCAGATTTACAGCCACAAAGGCTGGTCATGGCTTTCCAAATCCTGCACAGGGCTCCTTGTCCATTTAGGGACAAGTCTCATCTTGGCCTTAAAGAGGATATTCACCAACCCCCCCCCCCCCCTCACCATTTTTCTTTTTTAATCCCTGCTTACTTGCACGGTTAAGATATTCACCTGTCATGGTGATCCAGTGCTCTCCTGCTGAGATCCGTGGAGTGGTAGCAGCATAAAATTGAGGTGATGAGTCCCATTAATACATCTGTCTTATTTACTGCAATCGCCAGGCTTCTGCCTGGTCTCCTGTAGACCTGCCCTTGTATATCTTGCATAAGAGTTTTTTCTAGCTGTATTATAAAATGCAACAAGATGGCTTGACCTTCCTATCTATTCACACTATATTGTAGTCCTTGCATTGCTGAAAAAAAATCATACGTGCTGGTGCTTTTCTTTCTTTTTTTTTACATCCTTATTTACACCCTGGACATTTGCATCCTAGGGTGCCTTGCAGACTGTTTACTACAGGGCGCCTAAGCCTATTTCTTGAAACCAATTGCCTGAATGCTGATGCTCACACTTCTCCCTATCAACTAGCTCCTTCCTCTTACCTTGTAACTTCTGGGGCACCTGGGTCTACTCCTAACTTTATTTGCATTCACGTTTGTGTCTGGTCCCATGTTCAGAAACACTTTTTCATTAAAGGAGTTGTAAAGGTTCGTTTTTTATTTTCCTTTAAGCTAGTGCATTGTTGGTTCACTAACCTTTCCTTCAATTTCTCTTCTAAATGTTTTTTTATTCTTTGTTTTCTTTGTCTGAATTTCTCACTTCCTGTTCCTCCTCAAACTGTTCTGGCTGACTAACCACCATGGATGATGGGGGCAAGCTTACTGAGGAAATACAGGAAGTGAGAAATTCAGACAAAGAAAAAAAAACATTTAGAAGGGAAAATGTATGTGAATGAATAATGCACTAGCTTAAAGAAACCTGTTTAGAAAATAAAAAACCTTTACAACCCATTTAATGCCCCTCGGTTGCTCCTACATGAGCATTTCCCCCATGTTTTGCTGGCAGACTCTTTGAGGCTGTCTGTGTCCTGTTTTCTTCACTCAGGGTCACTTGGACTCTTCCTCTGCATACATTCTCTTTTCTTGGTGCTTCCCATCTGGGTTTTTTTTTTCCCTCTCCACATGTAATTTGTCGTTTCCTAGGCACTTGCCTGTGTTTCATTAAAAATCTTAATTATTTGAGTGCTTTACACACCCAGAGATCCCCAAGCACCTCTAACTCACTGATATTTACCAAATCGGCACATAACAACCTCTGGGTAGGGTGCCCTCTTTCTCTGGAGCATGCTGATTGTTTCCTCCATACTATGCAGTCTAAAAGCTGAAGTAGTTCTCACCTAGTGTGGTGAAACTGAAATCCGTCTTAAAACATCATTCTGCAACTTCTTCTGTTCTGATTTTCCAAACACCTAGCCCTTAGTATCTTGCAGATATTGTTTTTTCCTTTACTATGTTTCTTCCTAACACCTTGACCCTCTCATTCCCTGTGCACCCTTTTTACATTAAGTTGCTCTTCTTTGTCACCCAGTGTGAATTTCAGTGTTCCTAAGGGGCCGCCTTATAGTGCTCTTGCCCACTCACATCAACTCCCCTTGTGTTCTTGGGGGTAACTCCCTTAAAGGGTCCTTTTTGTAAGAACAAAGGATTATTTTTTCTGTTGTCCCTGACAGCCATTGTTCTGCCTTGACTTCCCCTATTGTCTTTCTGGGAGCCTCCTTTTTCTTCTGCTAAAGCCAGTCTTTCAGTGCTTTTCCTATAAACGTTTGTGGGAATCACATTCTCCCTCCCTACATGAAACAATTTTGACAGGGCATGTCAATTTTCGTTTTGGGGTCAGGACTGTCATTGGTGACTATCTGCCATGTTTTCCCTTGGGAACTGACCTCACTTCTGTTTTCCCAAATGGTGGTACCTTCTCCTCCTCCAGACTGCTTCCTTACCTGGTTCTCTTAAAAATGTCAAGTTCTTAGCTTTTTTTTCAGCATCAAACATATTTTCTTTTTTTTTTTTCTCAGTTTTAGGGGCCACCACCTGATCTTTTGTTTACATTTCGAAAAAAAAATTTTCCACATGGCTACCAGGACCTCTGTTTATGCATGCTTTGGTGCCAACTGTCTGTCTGGACCTGTGGTGCTGTTTTTTGTTATTGTGTGGGGACATCCTATGGTCAAAAAAATCAATTCTTGTGTTCTGTACTGTATGATTAAAGGGTCACTAAAGGAAAAAAAAAATGCTGAAATGACTGTTTACAGGGTATAGAGACATACAAGTTAACTGATTCCTTTTCAAAATGATTAAAAATAGATAAAAATCAATCATATAATGTGCCTGCAGGTTAGTTTCACTTTTGAACTGGCTTCATGTTTTTGTGAAGTAGAAATAGACACACAGAACAAAAACAAACAAATCCAGGGCAGTGTTTTGTTTTTAAAATGAATCTGATTGGTTCTGGGAAGTTTTAGACACACAGTAATGACAGCTTAGACCACAGTGACAAAGCTCCCAGTACTGTGGTTATAAGGAAACAGACAAGCAGGAAGTGTGGAGATCAGAGCAGGATTACAGCAACTTCAAAGCAAAAACGAACAATGAGGACATAAAACCAGTACTGCAGTAAGGTAAAGGAAGCTATTTAGCTAAAAAAAAAAATTCCTTTAGTGATCCTTTAAGATAATAGGAATTTTGACATACCTGTAAATTCCCCTCTTTCCTCTGTGAACTCATTACTGCTTGCTAACAGTTAGTGGGGGTCTACGCATACACTGAGAGCGGTCCCAATAAGACCCCTTTCACACTGCCCATAGCGGCGTCGGTAAAATAGTGGTTAAACACTGCTATTTTACCGTTGAATTTGCGGCGCATTTCGACCTCTAGCTGGGTGCTTTTAACCCCCCGCTAGCGGCCGAGAAAGGATTAAAACTGATTTCAATGGGCAGGAGAGCATTAGCAGCGGTGAGTTCACCGTTGCTAATGCGCTCCAAAGAAGCTGCTGGCAAGACTTTTTCTGATGCCCTGCCATTGCACCGCTCCAGTGTGAAAGCCCTTAGGCTTTCACACTGGAGTGTGAGGAGCAGCTGTTTAAGGGTGGATTGCAGGCGCTATTTTTAACTATGTATCCCCTGCAAAACGACCTCAGTGTGAAAGGGGCCTTAAGCATTTGCGTGTCCATCTACTTGAAGGTAGTGGCCTATAACCCATAGCCTAAGAATCAGTTTCCACTGTACTGTATGTACTCCAGGGTATGAAATGTACAAAATTTCTACTTTTACAATTTCACGTTTTTGGTTCCAACATTTTTTTCCATATGTTTATTTTGACTTGTGTTTTTGTTTTTGAATTCTCTCTGTTATTGCAAGCTTGTATTTGCTCTAGTTTTAGAAGATTTATACATTTAACTTCTGCTTCCCTTTTCAGGTTTGTAGTACTTACCCAACTTGTCTGGTTGTGCCTAAAGAAGCCTCGGAAGCTACAATAATTGGAAGCTCAAAGTTCAGAAGTAGGGAACGGTTTCCCGTATTGTCCTACTATCGCAAAGAAAACAATGTAAGTCACATGCACTGAAAATATTGTGACACATAGATATGCACATGATAGAAAGGGAAGCTTGGATTTCCTGACCATGACAACGCAGGAAGCTGATATGATTTATCAGTAATGCTTTGTGCACAGATGAGTAATAGAGATGTTCTAAATGTAGAGAGCAACTCCACCAAAATGCATTTTTTTTTTCCACCCAGGGTTTGGCTTTGAAGGATTGATGGCTTAGCTTCAGTAAGTGGCCTGTGAATTTCCCATATATTACTATGGTCAATCTTCTACAGTGCGCCGACAGCGCTACTGGAATCTCTTTTGAAAGGAGATGATGTACAGCACATCATAAAACATCAGCAAGATTGTGTCATTTGTTTTGTAATAATTTATTAGCTAATATATAACTGAATTAATTGGAGTTTGTAATTGCTGCATAATGTTCACCTTTAAAGCCAAAAACACACACATAGGTATTATACTATTATTATTATATAATATGCATAATACCTATGTGTGTGTTTTTGACTTTAAAGGTGCAGCATTATGCAGAAATGACAAACTCCAATTAATTCAGTTACCATATTTATCGGCGTATAACACTCACCCCAATTTAAGAGGAAAATTTCAGGAAAAAAAGTTGTTTTCTAATAAAACACTTTTGAAGCAAAATAATGGTCCGTGCCAATCAATGCAGCCTGATGCCCATCTGCAGCCTCAATGCAGCCTCTGTGCCCATCTGCAGCCTGATCTGCGCCCATCCAATGCAGCCTCTGTGCTCATCTGCAGCCTGATCTGCACCCATCCAATGCAGCCTCTGTGCCCATCTGCAGCCCGATCTGCGCCCATCCAATGCAGCCTGATGCCAATCTGCAGCCTTACCTTCTCTCATGCAGTGCAGGAAATCAGGAGGGGGACGAGCGCCGCCGAAATCGCAGAGCTGTCATCTTCTGTTTACACTACTCAGCTCTCAGTCGTCGGTCACATACACAGTCCCTCCTCCACCATTGCCATTGGACCAGCTATTGTGATTGATAGAACACTGGTCCAATGTCGGTGGCGGAGGCGGAAAGCATGTGTGATGTCAGAGCCGAGTAAACAGGACATGATGGCTTGGTGATTCCGGTGGCGCTCGTTCCCCTCCGAGGTACGCTATTGGCGTATAACACGCACCCGTGATTTCCCCCCTATTTTCAGGGAGACATAGTGCGTGTTATACGTCGATAAATACGGTATATATTCGCAAATAAGCTCTAAGTACCTAAATGTGTCCTGATATTAGCCTACTTTACATCAATCAAGCAGCAGGTCTCAAAGAGGATGAAGCCCAACATCAAAAGCTGGTCTGGCTCTGCTGCAGTGCAGATATGTAAGGCCTGTTTCACACTGGTGGGCTGTGGTTTATCCACAATTTTTGCGCGCTTTACCCACAGTCCCATAGACTTTCTATTAGGTCACACGTTTTTGCAAAAGTGCACCAAAAGTTGCTGCACTTTCAGAAACTATGGCAAAAATGCGCGAACAAATAGAAAGCCTATGGGACTGCGGGTACAGCACATGAAAATCACCAATACACCCACGCTGCATTTTGGCAGCAGCGCTCCAGTGTGAACCTGACCTAAACATTGAAGATGTAGATGAGGAGAAAGCAGAGCAAAAACTCATCTGTGTTTCTGCCCTTTCGTTGCCCAGTCAGCAAGCTGTGTGTGTGTGTGCGCGCGTGTGTATATATAAAACATTTGCCTGGTGTTTGGCTTTAGGCCCCTTTCACACTTGTACGACTTCAAAGTCGTGCGATTTTGCTGTGAATTTACCATGATTTTGCCGCGTTTTTGGATCAGTGCTACTTTGCCACAACTTTGGCATTAACCATTGAAAACATACAAGGTGTGAGGTAATTCCTTTTCCTGCCATAGTTGTTTCCAGTTCCTGTTTGCTTCCTGGTTGTTGTGGTGTGGTGTGTTGTGACAGAAAATGCTTGCTACTCAATATATTGCCACAGACGTTGTCATTGCTGCTGCAACAGTAGCAGTGCATGAGGAAGAAGAAAAGGAGAAGCGGAGGACAAGGACATCTCTTTTTTTTATTTTTTTTTATGGGCTGTTTGGAGCACATTGTTCCTGAGGGAATAACCAGGAAGTGAATGTGCTTTGGAGGGGCTACTATGTTGAAAGGATTGGGTGGGACAAGGGTCAGAAAGCTGTTTGCGCTTACAAAGTCATACCTAAATCTGATCTGGTAAGAGTATCCATTTTTCTCTTTGATCGGATGGAGATTATGCCGCGTGGGTAAATCTTCCGCGTGGATGCTACAAGAAACCATCCCTTATTCTCCATGTTTAAATCTGATGTCTTCCCATAGTCACTTTTATCGACAATTGTTTTACTTTGTCTTATGGACACTTGCACTATTGTATTTTCTAATAAGATCAGTGTGTCCTACACACCATTATTGATGGATATAATAATTTTTTGATATCACATATTATTGTATATTGTGTGATTCTTTCACTTCACCAAGAATTCCTAACACATTGGGAGCTGCACTTTGTTTCCACACTACTTTGAAGTCGACACGACTTAGTCGTGCCAATATGAATGCAAGTCATTGAAAATCATGAAGAATAACTTGTCATGCGATTTTTGCAGTCCAAAATCTTGGGACAAGGCATATAAGTGTGAAAGGGGACTTAACCTTTATCAATAAAAACTTGGCAGGCTGGCCAGTTAGAGCATGTTTCTGTTTTGACTTAAAGGTGTTGCAACTCCCCCCTAAATAGCTTCCTTTACCTGCAGTCCTCCTTCAATTACCTCATCCTTCCATTTTGCTTTCATATGTCCTTATTTCTTCTGAGAAATGCTCACTTCCTGTTCTTCTGTCTGTAACTCCACACAGTAATGCAAGGCTTTCTCCCTGGTGTGGAGAAAGCCTCTTGAGGGGGCAGGGGGGTCAGGACACTCTCTACTTTGCAGATAGAGAAAGGAGCTGTGTGTTAGTGGGCGTCCTGACACTCCTGCTCGCCCCCCTCAAGAGGCTTTCTTTACACCAGGAAGAAAGCCTTGCATTACTGTGTGTAGTTACAGACAGAAGAACAGGAAGTGAGGATTTTTCAGAAGAAATAAGAAATTTAAAAGCAAAATTGAAGGATGAGGTAAGTGAAGGAGACTTCACTAAAGTAAAGGAAGCTATTTAGGGAAAAAAATGTTTTCCTTTTACAACCCCTTTAAACCTGAAAGCCACAATTATTATTTTTTGATTAACAAATAATTATTCCTGAATATCTATGTCCTGTTTGTAGTTCTAAAAGCCTTCTATACATTGAGAGAGGTTTCCCAGACTCCATATTGCTTGATTTACATTCAAATTGAGCAATGCATATCTCATTTCACATCGCTCAGTTTGAATCATCTGAGGCTGGGATATTTCCTGCAGGTATTGCTGCAGGAGGAGAGACTGCCTTGTTACACATTTCCACTTAACGATCGGCAGCATTGAACTGAGAAAGAATGCTGACAAATTGCTATTACTGTCAGTGCTAGAAGGCATGCTCCATCCCAAAGGCTTTCACAGCTCTCCCTCTTGAGCAATGTGCAATCGGTGTTCCTCAGATTTGTTTATTAAAATTTTATTTTTAAGCAGTTAGGAAAATCATGTCCTGGACTGACTGGTTTTAAAATAATGTAGTATTCTAAATGTACAGGTAAAATGATCCTTTCATTAATTTTAAGTGCTCATAACCTGAGATCACAAAGCACCAGGAAAAATATTTACTGTCTTGTGAATATACCATAAAAATAAATGGTAAAAGTGCCATAAAATCATCTTTTCTTGTGGCATGACTGCTCTGCTTTCTATTGCAAAACAATGCAGCCTAGGAGGAGGGTTCGCTGGTAAGGCTATAGCTGGTAAGGTAGACTGCAGCTAATGCATGGAAAGTACTATGGCATCAGTCAGTGGAGGGGTTTTAAAGTCTTAGAGTTGTCTGAATTCATACGATTTGTGTGGGAGTATCAGTTGATATTTTAGCAACTCTAGCATGGAGATGTCTTTTTACCAATTATGAGATGCAGAACTATATGCACTATATTGCCAGAAGTATTGGGACGCCTGTCTTTACACGCACAAGAACTTTAATGGCATCCCTGTCTTAGTCGTAGGGTTCAATATTGAGTTGGCCCACCCTTTGCAGCTATAACAGGTTCAACTGTTCTGGGAAGGCTGTCCACAAGGTTTAGGAGTGTCTATGGGAATGTTTGACCATTCTTCCAGAAACATTTGTGAGGTCAGGCACTGATGTTGGTCGAGAAGGCCTGGCTCGCAGTCTCCACTCTAATTCATCCCAAAGGTGTTCTATCAGGTAAGGTCAGGACTCTGTGCAGGCCAGTCAAGTTCCTTCACCCCAAACTCGCTCATCTATGTTTTTATGGCCCTTGCTTAATGCACTGGTGGGCAGTCATGTTGGAACAGGAAGGGGCCATCTCCAAACTGTTTCCATAAAGTTGAGGTCATGAAAATGTCCAAAATGTCTTGGTATATTGATGCCTTAAAGCGGTAGTTCACCCTTTTATTTACCTCTCTTGTAGCCTTACTGTCTCCCAGAGAGCATTACTAAACAGTGTTTTTTTTTTTTTTTTTTTCTAAAGGCTTACCTTTATCTTTTCTCTAATGTGGCCTGTCACTCACCTCTCCCCGCGGATTATTGGGCGTGCCTTCCTTATCCCCCGATGCGCAGAGCCTCCTGGGAATTCGATGTGATGTTCCCAGGAGACGATTTCTCTTAAAATCCCGCGATATTACCGCGGTCACGTGACTCGGCAAGCGGGTCATGTGACTCCGCAAGCGGGTCATATTGACGCCGGCCGTTGCCATGGTAACTGTGCTGTGTTGACGGCGCCGTTCGCCGTCAACACAGCACATCAAAGGACATGCGCGGGATACAGCGGTGCATGCTGGGACGCATTCACCGCCGTATCCCGGAAATGTTTAGGACTGGGCTTCAATGTGCCCAGCGTGCCAGGGATCAAGATGAAAACTGCCTGAAGACAAAAATAAAACTTATAGTTTGGCAGTAGAATCGCATCCTGGGGGCGAATAATTCGGGACACACGGGCTGCTATTGAATTAAGGTAAGAGGAGACTAAAACTTTTTTTAAAAAAAAACCAAAATCGAGTGAAAGACCGCTTTAATCAGGGCTTGACAAATTTGTTTGGAATCTAGCCGTTTTTTTTTTTTTTTTTTTTTAATGACCAACAAAGCTTTATTTTTAATATAAAAGTTACAATCTTAAATTAACACAGATGACTAGAACCAAATATATATATATTATAATTTCTAGTCATGTTTCTGTGTTAATTTAAGATTGTAGCTTTTATATTAAAATGTTGGTCATTAAAAAAAAAAAAAAAAACTGGCTCTTAACTTTTTTTTAGTGCATTTTTATGCACACAAACACGCTATAATACCCATTTTTTTTGTAAAATATGGTGTTGCGCGGAGTAAATGGGTACCAAACATATCGCACTTTAAAATTAAGCACACTTGTGGAATGGTGCAAAACTACGATATTTAAAAATCTTTATAGGCAACACTTTATAAGCCTTTACAGATTACCAGTTTAGTGTTAGATGGAGGTCAAGTTCTAGAATCTTTGCTCTAGCTCTGACGTTCATGGCCATACCTCACGTGTGGTGTGATCGCCGGTTAAATATGTGTACACGACCAATGCATGTGCTTTTACATTTTTACACTATTTCTTAAAAAAAAAAAAAAATGGTTGTATTTGTGTTTTGTCTGTAGTTGAACACAGATCACTGACAGGCTGCAGAAATTTCAGGATGGGAGCCAACAGTTTAGGAGCAATCTCTCCCCCCCCCCCCCCCCCCACTGAACTTGGGAGGAGACCCGACACAGAGGCACATGCCTTTGTTTACATTGTGTGATGTCTGTGATTGGACACAGCCATCACACAATCAGGAGGGCCAATCAGAGAGCCCCATATCCCTTTCTGTGATGTGCTGTGTCTGAGGGACAGCCACACTGACAGAATGTATGGGAACGTCCAGTCAGAGTGGCGCTTGTTCCACCTGGCCGTTTATGTACAACGGCCGGGTGGGAAGCAGTTAGTGCAGAGAATGCATTATGGTAGAAAAAAGAAAAACCTAATCCTTTAGAACCACTTTAAGCACGATTGGCTGCATATGGGGACCATCTGTGTTTAGGCCTACAGAGCAGGGTGGAGGAGGCACCAGATTGTAAGGGGGAACAATCTTGCCCAGATAAGGCTTTCGAGTCTGTCTATTGTTTTAGAGGAGCAGTGTGTTTAAAGGTCTAGATCACAGGTAACCTCTATATTCATTCCAGGAATACATGTAAAATATAAACGGGTGTCAATTAACCCGCAAATATTTTATAGACTTATTGCTAGTAGTCTATCGGAATCATTTGTTTATGGTAGTTAATTATGCTCATCTACAACACATATAAAGGACTAAAATAAATGTTTCAGTAATGTACATCTGTGACTAGATA